>OX336334.1:18180451-19380451 GCA_946902875.1 Nematopogon swammerdamellus
GGTCTTCTAATATTAAATATTCCCTTAAAAAGAGTTCAACGCGTAGGTTTCTTAAAGAGTATTCAACATTTCGTTATTCACATGACTAACTTAAAGTATGTACTCACCTATAAAAGTTATATAATTAGCTATGTTTTTTTTCAAAATTTTTATTTATTTTTTATTGTTTCTTTAGTTTAGTATCTAGTTTTATTTTTACTCTGTGTTTTGTTATATTGCTTTTGTCTTTTTTTCATCCAATAAACGTTTATATTACTAACGTATTTGACGTCAAATTGTTCAGAATGACATTTCATGACAAAAGTAAAAGGTCACAAAACATTCTCAATTTTGTAATGGATAAAAATATGATTTTGTTTACAAAAACATAAAATTTATCCAAAGAGTTCTAGCGCTGTCAATGTTCTTAATTTTAAAATGGTCGTTTTGTCGTGGTTCCTTAACTATGTGATGTTTGTTGTGTGTGTGTGTGTGTATTTATTGATATATAAAATTTTATACTTATTATATAATCTGTACTTCTTTCCTTATAATTGTATTCCTATGACCCAAAAGGTTGACGGGAACCAGTTCGACTGCCGCCACTTCGATGTCGGAGACTCCATAAAGGATTCGCTGAAGAAATATATTATTTATCCAATAATAGGAGATATATTCAAGCTGCTGGATTGGGAAAAGCACGGCATTAATATTAACGGCGAGTACATTTCACACCTACGTTTCGCAGATGACATAGTCGTGATGGGCGAATCGCTGGAGGAGCTGAATCACATGCTGAACGGCCTCAATGTCGCCTCCCGCCGAGTCGGCCTCGGGATGAATTTGGACAAGACGAAAGTCATGTTCAAGGAACACGTCGTCCCGGGGCACGTAACAGTTGGAGAGGCGACCCTCGAAGTTGTGCAGAATTATGTCTATCTTGGACAAACCATCCAACTAGGGAAGCACAACTTTGATAAGGAGGCCAACAGAAGGATTCAGCTAGGCTGGGCGGCATTTGGGAAACTCCGCCACATCTTTTCATCCTCCATCCCACAGTCATTGAAGACGAAGGTTTTCAATCAGTGCGTTCTGCCAGTAATGACGTACGGAGCGGAAACGTGGACCCTGACGATGGGCCTGGTCCACAAATTTAAAGTCGCTCAGCGAGCTATGGAAAGAGCATTGCTCGGCATTTCTTTGACCGATAAAATCCGTAACAACGTGATACGTCAAAGAACTAAGGTAGTCGACATTGCTAAGAAAATAAGCAAGCTGAAGTGGCAGTGGGCTGGGCACATCTGTCGTAGACCCGATAACCGATGGGGTAGACGGGTGCTCGAATGGAGGCCACGTATAAGCAAACGTAGCGTGGGACGCCCCCCGGCTAGGTGGACAGATGACCTAAAAAAGGTAGCCGGGAGTGGATGGATGAGAAGAGCGGAAGACCGCGTGTGGTGGCGTGCCTTGGGAGAGGCCTATGTGCAGCAGTGGACCGATACAGGCTGATGATGATGATGATGATGAATAGGAGAATATAAGGAGTGGCCTTTAGCCACCGATCTAGAAATGTTTATGATTACATTGGAATGGTGCTCACGGAACGTCGCGCCGCCGCGCGCGGAATGGTCGGACGGAACTCGGATTAAACCGTCCTCATTCATCACACCACAATACGTGTGCTACCGTGTGCTACAACATCAGTCAAAAGTGATCTATAAAATTCAAAACAGCAGACGTTCAGAGTGAAAGCATCTGTAGATACTGGCGTGTTTGTAAATCCGAGATAGTCGGACTCGTACATTTGCGGTTACTACTGCTGCCCTCGTCAATGTACAAATAAAAATTAGACATTTTATTTTGAAAGCTACAGTTTCAGTTTAAAGATAATTTTGTTTTTAAAGCTATTAATATGAAAGGAAAATAAAAAAAAATACCTATAAGTTTAATGTAAATTTGTATACATATTTTCCGAAAACCTCGTAGAGTCTATTTAAAATAAAGTTTAACAGTAAATATTTAAAGAGAAGTTTTAATTTGAAACAGGGGAAATATTTTCGCACTTCAACTCCGCTGATTTATGCCTGAGCAACCGCCTAATCTGATGGTTCCGCGTAGAGAACCGGAAACAAGTCAAGGTCCGCATTAGATACAGGTGGATACTAGATAACTATTTCTGTGCTATCATTTCCCTGTATCGTGGGATATGACAAAAATGTTATCTAGTTTTTGAAATTTGTTCACTTACATTGAAATTAAAAAATGTCAAATTGCTTGTTCTTTTCGGCTGACCATGCATAGGTAAATTAAGACTTTCAAAGCTTATCTTGAAGCAAATGGGTTAAGTTAAATCAATTAATGATTACGTAGCGAAATCAACCTTAATGATCCGTCTCAAAACGTTACGGCTAAGGAGCCATTGGTCGTTATTTTTATAGAAAAAAAGAGGATTTGCCGGGAAATTATAAATTAAAATGAAGTAAAATTTACATAATTTGTAATCAATATTTCATTGAAATTTTGTTAGAAATGGGGCGTTCCTAGTACACCGCCTAATTTGTGTTTGTGGAATAAATACGCAAAATAAAATTCAGAGGCATTAATATGAAAAAAAAGTGACCTATTCTGGAACCAGACTTGCACGACGCGCATATCGAGGCCGGTGTCCTGGGCGAGCTGCTCGCGCACGTGGCGCGCAGGCTTGGGGCTGCTGCTGTAGGCGCTCTTCAGCGTCTCCAGCTGCTTGGCGGTGATGGTGGTGCGCGGCCGCTTGCTCGCCGCGTCGCCGTCGAGCGAGCCCTCGCCACCTGCGTCACCTGTCGGGTTAGTGCCGCCTTCGCGCGCTTGAACAAGCCAAACGGGACAGCTGGTCACATTGCTCCACTCTGCACAACCTTCACTTATTTTACTAATAATAAATAAATATTGAAAGCTTCATGACCGCGTGTGCTACCAATTATTGTCGAACACGAACCCTTAAGGGTGTAACCGATCATGAGGTACATTCATACACCGCAATTGGTCAAACAAACAACGAATAAAAAAAACATTTTGGTTAAGTTTTTTTTTTTATGGAAACTGACACGATTGGCTACATCACCTACAACATCCGTGATGTCAGCCCATAACACCGGTGCTAGAGCGGTGTCAGTAATGTGAAATATCATAGTGGGCTCGCGCTATTTGTTTGATTTTATTAATTTGGGAATATTATTCAGGTCGATTATATACGAACACAACGAGTAATCGATTATGACTCTTAATGGTCATCGTTGTGTTCGACTAATCTTCGACTATTCCATTGAAGAAAGGAATATCTTCTGTATTACTGAAGTAAAATTTCTAATTTTTACTCTATAGAAATAGAAATAAAAATATCCTTTATTGCTTTCCAATAATTAATTTTACAAAAGACGGACTCACACTCTCTTACTCTCACTTACTACTTAAGTTGTACAGCTCAATTCGACTGACCTTTGGCCTTAGCGGCTTCATAGTCCGGCTTACAGACGAGTTTGCCGTCTTCCATCAGGTAGAATTCGTCGCCGGTGTTGAGTGTGCGCGCGCAGGCTGCGCAGGCGAAGCAGCGTAGGTGGTACACGTGCGCCTGCGCGCGGCGCACCACCTGCGTGGGCGGGATGCCCTGCCCGCACCCCGCGCACTTCGTGCCGAACCGCCTGTGCCAACAGCCACAACGCAACAACATTATCAACGTGCCTGGGATCACACCACCCTTCCAACGAATTTTTTTCTCCCAGGCTTTAATTTAACCGATGTGATAGTTACTTGAAGAAGTCTTCCTTGCAGTAAAGTAGGTTGTTCCTGGCGAAGCACTTGTCGGCGAGCGGCGCGCGGCACTCGGCGCAGCGCAGGCAGCCGGCGTGCCACGTGCGCTCTAGCACCTTCAGCACGAACCGGTCCACGATCAGCTCATGGCAGCCCCCGCATTTGGGAATAGTAGCTGTCGACAATACACACTGCTGTAGAGACATGCTCGGGCGAGCGGCGCGCGGCACTCGGCGCAGCGCAGGCAGCCAGCGTGCCGAGGCGCTCTAGCACCTTCAGCACGAACCGGTCCACGATCAGCTCATGGCAGCCCCCGCACTTGGGAATAGTAGCTGTCGACAATACACACTGCTGTAGAGACATGCTCGGGCGAGCGGCGCGCGGCACTCGGCGCAGCGCAGGCAGCCAGCGTGCCGAGGCGCTCTAGCACCTTCAGCACGAACCGGTCCACGATCAGCTCATGGCAGCCCCCGCACTTGGGAATAGTAGCTGTCGACAATACACACTGCTGTAGAGACATGCTCGGGCGAGCGGCGCGCGGCACTCGGCGCAGCGCAGGCAGCCGGCGTGCCACGTGCGCTCTAGCACCTTCAGCACGAACCGGTCCACGATCAGCTCATGGCAGCCCCCGCATTTGGGAATAGTAGCTGTCGACAATACACACTGCTGTAGAGACATGCTCGGGCGAGCGGCGCGCGGCACTCGGCGCAGCGCAGGCAGCCAGCGTGCCGAGGCGCTCTAGCACCTTCAGCACGAACCGGTCCACGATCAGCTCATGGCAGCCCCCGCACTTGGGAATAGTAGCTGTCGACAATACACACTGCTGTAGAGACATGCTCGGGCGAGCGGCGCGCGGCACTCGGCGCAGCGCAGGCAGCCTGCGTGCCGAGGCGCTCTAGCACCTTCAGCAACCGGTCCACGATCAGCTCATGGCAGCCCCCGCACTTGGGAATAGTAGCTGTCGACAATACACATTGCTGTAGAGAAAAGCTCGGGCGAGCGGCGCGCGGCACTCGGCGTAGCGCAAGCAGCCAGCGTGCCACGTGCGCTCTAGCACCTTCAGCACGAACCGGTCCACGATCAGCTCATGGCAGCCCCCGCACTTGGGAATAGTAGCTGTCGACAATACACACTGCTGTAGAGACATGCTCGGGCGAGCGGCGCGCGGCACTCGGCGCAGCGGAGGCAGCCGGCGGCGTGCCGCGTGCGCTCTAGCACCTTCTGAAACTGACCCGGTTGGCTACATCAACTACAATCTACATCAACAACAATCCGTGATGTCAGCCCATAACACCGGGTCAACTAGGTGTTTTCTGTCCAGTTCAAGTAGCCGGCACGACCCAAGTCTAAATTTAATCTAAGACCAAAAGTATTTTCACCCAATCTTCACAGAGTAAATTCGACTCATCTGTGCTCGCGAGATCATCGCTTCCTGCTTTACCTATGCTTCGTCCTAAAGTTTGTCCTCAATTTCATCGAGATTCGCTTGTAATTTACGGCGTACTTTCTCTATTGCTCTCTCCTTTTCCTTCGTGCATATTCCTCTAAATACTTTTAAACAACACTTAAGCGATGATACATGACATAAAACACAAGAAATTACATACCTACTAAAACTCAAAGATGGCGGTATGGCAAGTATGGCGACCCGCGCACATGCTGTCTGACGCGTGTATCGGGTCACCAGCTCGACCAATCACGAGCTGTCTTGGCTTAGTTAGAAACTAGGGCGACTCCCTCCACGACCGCCAGAGGCCGCCACCTCTCAGCTCAAGTGCTATTCTTGCTCACCGATTCTCTAAGTGACCGTAGAGAAAGCCGCGCTTATGCTATTTTCATTTCACTGATTTACTTATTAGGGTATCCGGTATGGGACCCTATTACTAAGCCTACGCCGTCTATCTGTCTGTCTGTCTGTCTCTCCGTCCGTCTGTCCGAGGGCTCTATCTCTTGAACCGTAATAGGTAGCCCGTTGAAATTTTCACAGAGTATGTGTTATTATGGCCGATTTAACAACAAATAATAAAAATAAGAAAAAGTAAAAAATTCACGGGGGTTAATTGCCATAGAAGAGACTAAAAAGTGTAAGCGCGCGCGCCATCTATCGAAAAGAGTATGAAGCATTTTAACTAATCATGAATAACGAACTAATATGAAGCATTTCATAAACACGCCATAGATGGTGTGAGTGCGTGAGTGGCGCTGACCATGACATGGTGATACGGAACCCTCAGTGCGTGAGTTTAACTCGCACTTGGACGGTTTTTACTGTTACATTCTGATATATAAATCGTTCTTGTTTCCGTCCAGTTCAGTGTAGCCGGCACGACCAAAGCATATTTTTTTCTGTCGTATCTACCTAGGTGCCAGTAGGTGGCCACAAATAGAGAAAAGAAATGCAACACATATATTTTTATTAGTGGAGTTCTGACTTTCATTCTATCTATTATCACTATATTTAAATTGATGAAATTAGTGTTCTGTTGATTAGCTGTTGTCATATTTAATAAATAAATTCAAAAAAAAATTCTAGCTAGACGATCAGGGTGCTCTACATTTGGTGCCGTGATCGTCTAGTGGTTAGGACTCTACAGTACGTCAATATGAATATCCTTATAACTCGAAAACCACTTTATCGATTTACACATTTTGCTTCATTTGACATTTTTGGGTACCCTATACTTTCCACAGGACTATTAGACAAAGTTATCTATAATTTGTCCAGCGGCAAAAAAATACACGTAATTTGGCGTCAGTTTCATCGAAAGCGGTTGGGTAGGTCCATAGATACCTGCGTGTGACCGACAGACAGACAGACACCAGAGCGATCACATAAGAGCCCCTTTTTTCGCATTTTGCGACGGGACCCTAAAAAGCGGTCAAGTGCGAGTCGACCTCGTGTGGAGAGGCTTCCGTACCATTCAGTTTTCCGTTAGAATTTAAGACTTAGGTTTAGTTTAGCTTTTCCTGTAAACTATAAGAGAGGCCCTATATTACCTATTTTGAGACTCAGTAGTTTCGGAGATAAGGGGGGAGGATGCCCGATTTTTTTATATTTTCGTTAAGATTTTTTTAACTATGCATTTTAAAATTATAAAAAAGTGACGACTACGAGCTCTTTCCATTGATATGTCACATAATGGACTTGAAATATTTATTTTTTTACTTTATAATTTGTCCCCACAAATTGATCCCCAAAATTGATCCCCAAAATCTAAATTTGTTCATCTACAGCATACATGTACGTCCGTGATTGGGTCATCAAACTCTACTTTTTTCGTCAATTAGATTCGGAGAAAATAAGCTGTGACGTGCGGACAGACAAACACGAGAGTGATATATAGATAGATATATATATAGGAATAAGGGTTCCGTCTTTTGCTATTTTGAGGTACGGAACCCTAAAAATGAGATTAGATTAAACATCGCTGTTTGTACATGCAGTTTGAACCAACAGCAGGCTAATTAGTTCTAATATAAGGGAGTTCCAGTTTTTTTTTATAATTTATTATCAAACAATTTTCATGGACACAGAATAGCTGCGCCGGCTGCCGATCGCTGTTCTGTGAGGACGTTTGCCTTAGTACTAGTGGTGTTTCTGATTGATATTTTGTGTGTATGTTTTATGAATAATTATCATTATTTTAAAATATAGTACGCCGATGCACATAACACTAAAACACTGACAAATTTCAACAAAGCATAGAACACCATGACGCAGTCAATTTCGCGTGCACACCTATAGGAAATCACTCCCGTGCAAGACGACATTGACACATACACAGGAACACCTCCGGCAGATGATCGAGCTGTATGGGCGGCACTCTCATGTCCTCGTCGAACTCGGGCCCCTGCTCACCGCCGCCGGGGTACATCATGGAGCCCAACATCGCGCGCGCCTCGCCCCGCGTCACCCCGCCCGCGACACGCCGCTGCGACAACGCACCTCGCACCACCGCCCTCGGCGACACCGCAACGCATACTAAAACCCTACCCCCGAACCAACCCTCTACCCTCTTATCGCTCCACCGACCCAATTGGCCACAGAACACCACGACGATGACCGACACCACGCCCTTCGAGCGCTACACCAATGGACGCTCGGAAAATGGCCCTCGCGCCCCGCCCCCGAAGTGCACGAATTTCCGTCACATTTTCGCAGTGGTATTGAACGTTTTATGGAAAATTTCGGTAGAGATGTAGACGCCTATTATAACAGCAATGACGCGTACAGCAGAGGGTCTTAATTTTTCATGCAAATACTTCATTTGCAAAAGTGCGGAAATAGGATTAAGTTATTTTTTTTTAATCGCGTGAGAAAACGGAAGACCGCCTGTGATGGCGTGCTTTAGTAGAGGCTATGTCCAGCAGTGGACCGATATGGGCTGATGATTATGGTATGTGAAAATATATTATAATGTGTGTGATTCTATAAAATAGCGGAGGAAACTTAACATTTTCCACAACAAGAAGTGTGAAGATCACACCTTGCTCTGCGTCAATAGTAAAGATAGAGTAGAGCGATGTATAGGTAGGTAAACTTTGCTTACTTGCTTGAATTCCATTTTTTTATTAAAGAATTTCTTTATTAAAAATTAAATTGAATTTCTTTTGTAAAGACCTAAGTTGTAATGGTTTATAATCATGGCCTTCGGATTTTTCTTTCAATAACAAATATAGTTTTATTAGAATAATCTTGTAACAATTTTGCATGAATATTCTAATTACCTTACGTATGTACATAATTATGTATGTAACATATCACACGCTGTATTCAGATAATTGGGTTAAAAAAGCAGAGTAATTCGGTATTTTGCTGCAAGGACTCTAGTAAATTACAGCACAACACCAATCCCCACCTTTCGCAAAGTATTCGGACAAGATAACTATCAAGCAGCCAGTAAGGCACGAAGATCTATTTGCTGCATGACTCGATGGAAGGACCGTGACCATGGTGAGAGTTGGCTAACCCGTCGCCCTTGAGCGCGGCATCTTGTCCCTATCCCTTAGTCGCCTTTTACGACATGCACAGGTAGAGATGCGTTCTAACTTAGTATTAGTAATAAATTATTTAATTAAAATGTTTGCAACAAAGTCACATAGTAGGTACCTACCTACATATATTCAAACATTTCATTGAAGCTTAACCAATGAACTTGACATTGGCGTTACACCAAACGGTACAAGCATAGATCAATAAAATGGATTATCTATTCTACACGAATGGCCGTTTCCGACCATTCTGTCAAACAATCGCGGACCCACCTGTTCGGAGCGCGCAGACAGACGCAGGGACCTTGTCGGTCGATCCTATTGTACTAAACATCCATTGAATACACTATTGAACGCTGACAAGTGGGTACCTATCTACAGGACGATCAATGACTGGACAGATGTCACATAGACTTTAAACTCGTCACACTGTTGCAGCCCAACTACTCATCTTAATGAAGATTGTATCGTGCGTCGCGTCGGTGGATACAAGTAAGTTACAACAATGCAATTAAATACACATGCTACACAGTATGCATTGCTACACTCCTCAACTACATACAACACCTCATTTTTAGGTTTCCGTACCCTGTACGGAAGGGCTAAGGCTACGCCGCGCCGTATGTCTGTCTGTCCGTCCGTCCGGTGGCTGTATCTTTGGAACAGTAATAAGCTAGCCGGTTGTTTTCACAGAATATGAGTTATTATGGTGGATATAACAACAAATAATAAAAATCTGTTAAGTGCGAGTTTTACTCGCGCACGGAGGTTTCCGTATCTATCCGCCTATCTGTTGTCTTGCAGCAATGCAATGTATAAATGTGGCGCCATCTATTATTCAGTAGAGTGACTAATCGATTTTTCGGAACGTTTGTTGTATGGGAGCCCCCCTTAATTTTTAACATTTTCTTTTTTTTATTATTTTTTGTTATATCCGCCATAGTAACACAAATTCTGTGAAAATTTCAACGGGCTACCTATTACGGTTCAAGAGATACAGCTCTCGGACAGACGGACGGACGGACTGACGGCGGAGGCTTCCGTACGGGATACGGAAACCTAAAAAATTTAAAAAGTAAAAAAATTAAGAGGTACAACCCCATACAAGAAACGTGTGTTATCAAGGTTATTTTTTAGGTTTCCATATCCCGTACGCAAGCCTATTACTAAGTTTTGTTGTCGTGCGGCAACCTCGGTGTGTGAGTCGGACTCGCACTTGGCTGGGTTTTTCAAAGTATAAATATCAATATTATATCTATACACCACTACCATTACAATTTTAACATTATTACAGATTGTAAACGAATATTCGACCTAATTTTTATAAAAAAAATTGTTACACCCAAAGCGACAAAAAAAGTAGATTAGAATCAGGTGGCTATTTTAGAGTTATCTACACTGCAGCATTTTGTGAGACCGATAAAAAGACACTAGTCCCGCAAATTGCGAGTTGCAGGATTGCGGGATTGCAAAAGCTCTCCGATAGAGGGCGGGACATGAACCCGGGAACCCGACCGCGGAGGTCGCGTGCCGTGCCTCGGGCCGCCCGGTCCCCTGGGTCCCGGCGGGCGGCGGCGGCAGCGCGGAGGCGGCGCGGCGGCGCGTGCGCTACTTCTTTGTGCCGAGATACACTAATTGAAGGTAGCCCGGCGAACCGCACCCGGGGTGAAAATTGATTAAAGCTTTGAATTGTCGTGAAAAAACTTTATGGTATGTATGAGCACTTTTGCTCTGAGTTTTGGCATTCTTCAACTACTTTTAGTTAAATAAATAAAATAAAAACGTTTAGTTCACCCACTTAAATACAAGTACCTACATTATTAAAAAGGGGAAACATTGTTATAACAAACAAAAACAATTAAATTGGCTTTATCAAAAAGTTAAGTATTTAAAAATAGTCAGGAATACATGGGTATTAATATCTATAATCAAATGGACCAAAGAATCACACAAATCTGTAAAGTTAATTAAGAAAAAAATGTAAAAAACATCTTTTTAATAAGCCCTATTATAAATTGGATGATTTTTTTGGAAATAAGGATTTTTTGTTTTGAAACTTAGGCATTCTCATTTTTAACGTGACAAAAATTTATGAACCTGTTTCTATTTTAATTTTAACTTGCTTTGACTTTTTATGATTATCTAATTTTATTAACCTCCGACGAAAAAAGAGGGGTGTTATAAGTTTAACGTGTGTGTATGTGTGTAAGGGTGTGTCTGCTGTGGTATCGTAGCTCCCAAACGGATGGACTGATTTAGATGCGTTTTTTTTATTAGACAGCTGGTTCAATCGGGATGGTTGTTAGCTATGTTCGTAATGAAGTAATTAAGTTATCAAACTATTAATTATCTTGAAAAGTGGGCGGATTTGCATGCGGTTTTTTTAAAGCTTGAAATAAAAGTTAAATTAAACATTTAAAAAACCCCCGACCCTTAAAAAGTAAAAAAAAATTCCGATTACTTGCTTCAAGGAGTCGGGGGACCGCTAAGTAAATAAAATATAAAAACTCAAGCTGCGCGGGTATTTACTTAGCGGCCCTCCGACTCCTTTAAGTAAGTAAACGGAAATTATTTTTTGACTGAATCCATTAATTTGAAGTAGTCTTTGTAATGACCATATTTTTTTTTACTTTTCTTCCTATTTATTTATTTATTCATTGAGAAAAAACTTAATAGCTATGTATAACAAAAAGAGAATATAAAAATTAAATAACAGAGAGAACTTATTGCTCGAAGGAACATAAAGAGAAAATCAATACTAAAACTAACCTAAAACAAAATTTATCTATCTTACAAAATTAATTGTTATTCTTTGTAATTGAAATATTATATATATCAGTTAACGTTTTATTTCCTGTAGGTAACTGTTTTAATTCGACACAATGAATGTTTAGATAATTTCTGGATAATATTTTCTTTACTATTAATGATGCATTAATTTTATTAATATTTATCAATTAAAATATATTTACATAATTTAAGTATTTAAATGACAAGATTTGTACTTAGTATAAGACTGAAATATTTTAAGATCTAAAAATGTAAATATGAAAAGATCAATAAAATTACATCGATTAAATGATTAAATAAAATAAATGAATAGCCTTAATTTATAATAACTGCATTATGTACCGGTCTGCATTTGACAGGCAGATGCACGTTTTAACCTAGCGATGGTTTGCATAGCAGCCACCGTCTCCTGTACCAATAGTTGTGAGGGTAAGTTATAGTGACGTATTTAGTAACGCTCTCTTGAAAGTGTTCTCAACATTTGCATTATTACCTTTACATACGTATGCGCATCATTTAAAAAAATAAATAAGTAGATACTTCACAGGTGTTAGTAGGTGTACACCTACTAACACCTGTGAAGAACTTTTGAGCATTTTCTGGTTCATACATGATGCCCCCTGATACATTCATGTCTGTATGCGTGACTGGCATGGACCGTAAATAAAAATCTGTCAAATGCGAGTTTTACTCGCGCACGGAGGTTTCCGTATCTATCCGCTATCAATAATATCCGCCTGTCTTTTGTCTTTCAACAATGTAATGTATAAAAGCCTGTGGTGCCATCTATTATTCAGTAGCGTGACTAATCGATTTTTCGCATGTTTATTGTATGAGAGCCCCCTTTAATTTTTAACATTTTTTTTTATTATTTGTTGTTATATCCGCCATAGTAACACATATTCTGTGAAAATTTCAACGGGCTACCTATTACGGTTCAAGAGATACAGCCCTCGGACAGACAGACGGACGGACGGACAGACAGACAGCGCAGGCTTAGTAATAGGCTTCCGTACGGGATACGGAAACCTAAAAAGCAAAAGTTCGATCTTCTTTTCGAGTTAGGTGTGCACAAACGCGCCTGTCTGCCGTGTGGTCGGAACTGTGTGGGCCGACCAGTTCTACTACCATGACAGTTCGGATACATGAATTCTGATCATTTTGCATCAGTATACTCCAACTACGAGTATATTACGAAAGTGGTCTAATACAACCATATCTTCCACAGAAATTCGCTCCGTTCCGCTTGAAACACTACAAAGAATGAGTAAGCATTCGCGTTACAAGGGTCTACTCCGGCTTTTCCATTCTGGGAGCAAACAGCACGAACCTCAGTCCCCTCAGTGTCGCGGCATAGCGCGTGCCTTTCGACTGAAATATCGGATTACGATGGGAAATAAGTTATAGGAGACACATCACAACTAAACTATTCTGGTACAAATGAAGCTGGTCTCTACGTAAATATTATGTTGGTAAATACAAGTAGAGATGTACATCGATAATGACGAATCGTGCAGCTTTGAAATATATTATCTGAAATGCAGATCTGATATCCGTGAGAACTTTATCTATATTGTATTCTCTTGTAATTACATTTTCTCAGTACTTAGGTACCTACTAAGCACTCTTCCACGGTGGAGCGCTCTTGTATGGAAATCTATTTTCTTCGCAATAACGTTTTCCCGGGTGGATGGATGTACGATTAAAACACATCGGCGACGTTTTGATATTTTGTGCTTTTGCACTAACGCGAATGAAATAAAATAAAACCGGCTAACTTCGCGTCTGGCTCACGCACCGAGGGTTCCGTACCAGTAAGTAATTGGCCGGTTTTTATTATTTGTCGTTTTACTTTACAGTTTGCACTATAATCACCACAAGTTTGACTCTTGTATGAATAATGTATGTTTATGATAAGCAAAAATATCAAACAAATTATGTTATATAACTACTAAATTAACGATTTCCTTTACTTGTGCTGTGACCTGTGCTTCTTCCAAATTTCATGATTCTCGGTCAACGGGAAGCACCCTTAGGTTTTGATGAGTGAGTTTGCGTGTATCAAAATATGTCATAAATGACCCTATCCTCGACCGTACATTTTGACTGCGTTGAGATTTAAAACATTTACTGTAATACATTTACCCGGTCCCGAGAAAAAAGGGTCTAGACAGACAAACACGGCACGGTCAATCGGCTGACACAAAGTCAAGTATAAGGGTTAGGTTTTTTTTCCTTTTCAAGTATGGAACCCTAAAAACTAAAAAATGCGGAATAAAAACTAATAGAATTGCAATTTGTAACTAAAGTAGGTATTCCTTATTATTTGGTTTGGCTAAATCCCGCACATACCTACACTGAAACGAAATATATTGAGATAGAGCTAATTATGAAGGCAGGTACGACGATTTAAATAAACATCCTAAGGTGTCTTCACAATATCTACTTTTCAATTTCAATTAGTTGGCAGCTTTTCAATTAGTTGCCAGATGCTCATTCTCAGGCGCTTTCATTTAGCATACCGAACTAATAGTAGTAGTAACGAATAATACAATTGAGGGACCAAAGTATAAACATTTGGGTAGAGTTTGTTTTAGTATAAATAGAGAAAAATCGTACTCACATTTGGAAAATTTCCGTTATGTTCAAAGCACATTCAAGGACAGGTTTTATTTTTGTTCATCTTGATCGATGCAAACTTGATCACGCCTCGTATCAGAAAGTTTGACGACCAGCTCAATGATATGATGAATAATTTAGCAGCCCTCGCCGGGCGCGTGGCTACCCCGCCCGCGCTCCCATTCTCTCTCCTCGGCCGCCCCCGCCGACGCCCGCCGCGCTGTAACGGCCTTTTAATTCGATAATAGCGTTCTCTATCTGATTATGACGGGCCCTGAAAAATTATATCATTCCGGTAATTAGATTAAAATGTAATTTGGAGGAAGGGCTCGTCACAGGCGCGTGTGTCACTTGTCTCCGACCACCCTATAATACCAAGTCCTTAGGATACTTAACCGTTCTCTGTGGAAGTAAACGTTAAGGGCGATGTAGCAAATGATGGTGAATACTTGCAGTAACGTATGCAAGTGACGTAGTTTGTGTGTAGGGACAGGCCTTCGTCACTCGCTCAAGGTCGTGCGTTAAATGCCTACCGCTTGGCGTGTCGGTTAATGCACAAGTAACAGTGGGCTGCCGCTATCCAGCCAGAGCGAGCGCGCGGCGCGCGCATCTACTACGTTTCGTTTCGAATTTAGAAATGTCGAAATCACGTCAATATTGTGCAGCAATGTGATTTATTTCTAGTAATTTATTTATTCATATTAGTAGGAGGTCATAGATTTAAAATAATATCATATTACCAATAACATTAGTTAGATGACGCCGAACAGCATGGTATATATGGCCTAATTCGTGTATAAGGATAGAAATAGAACATTCATTCGTTCTCTGTCTCTCAATGTGGGTTTTATACAATAAAAAACACCAATAAAACAATAGGTACATTGTAGATGATCATTAAATTTATTGATCAAACAAAACTATCACTGGAAGGTTGCACGCTTCCATGTGAAAAACTAATTGTGACGCTAACGCATGCATGAATTTGTTCGCATGAATTTGCCGTAGCTAAATATAGTATCGTTGGTAGGTATCATCTTCATTTTATTCCTCACAAAAAGACAGCCCAAAGACACAGCCCTTACACGCGCCGAACGACGCGCTTTCGAGATAGAGTTACACGACAGAAAGAGAAGCGAAATGTAGGCAGTTATCGTGTTTAGGCATGCAGCTCTGTGCGAGTCAATTTGTACTTTATCGCGTCGTCGCAGAGTAGCTATTTCTTTGTGAGTGTTTGTACAGAGAAGCTTCTGTGGTCTGGGGTAGACTGAAATGCCTGACACGCTGTGATCTTATCAATACCCCTGCAACATAAGTACGAAGGGACCGTATGTGTATTTTTTTATGTTAATAAAAGAAGATTCGCACAAAATCAAGTAGGGAAGTTCTTCTCTTCTTCTTTCTAAATTAAACTATTTCACACACAACCGAGTGGCGCTAGGTAAAGTAGGTGCATTTTTATAGCAGTAGCTAGCAGAGGGTGCAGTTCTAGTTATTAAAATTAATAAGCAGGTTCGAGATATTATTATTAATGGCGACACTGTGTCAATAACTAAATAATATATTCGGCAAACACACTCCGCACAGCGATTGCAGATAGAACGAGGCAAACAGTTCCCCCCTCCGACACACGGAGGGGTTTCAACATTTATGGAATTCTTAACGCGTATACATAACACTACTTGTGCGGTTAGTATGTGCATAGAATTATATGAGCAACATTCTGAGTTCATAAAAGTTATTCAGAGTAATCGACACAATTTTCTTATGAAAATATTCGGATAAAAAAAACCAAAAGAGAATATAAATTTAAAATAGAATGAATAGATCTAGCTTGACCATGATTCTCATTATTGATCAGAATGCGTACAAAACAATTGAGTTGCTTCTGTCACAAGGCAATTACTATAGATAGGAGTAGGTAACTGCTGAAATAGGATTCAAAGCATCTTAGTATATTGACATTTCATTGTTGAGTGGCTATTCAATAAATTAAAGTATTTATTTTTCTAAGTTGGAAGTTTTCTAAGTTTTCTAAGTTTCTAAGTTGGATTATTTGATTAGCATGAAATACCACATAAGCCGGGGCGGTATGAATGCACACAGCGACCCCAGTCTTTGATGTGTCCGTCCCGTCAATGGCGCTGGTTAGCCGACGTACCCTCTTATTATTTACTAAATCAATATTTACTACCACGTTGTGTTTGCATTAATTTGCGTGCAATTTTACTTATTATTACTCACTAAAGCGTGCATCTTTGCGAGCTTAAAATTAGATCACATTAAGTGAGTGGGACGTTGGTGAATTTGAGGTAGGTTTGTTTGTTAAACGTTTGTTTTATAAAAATACGTTCTTTTGACTATAGGTAAATATCGGTAAATCTAAATAACTTTATAAATAGTCGTATTCTTTATTCACCGAATAGTATGGTTTTTGTACACAATCCAGTAGATAATATTATCTAATTTTCAATTAAAAGTACATACATAGGTATGAATTTTATTATTAAATGTTTTCATTATATATTATGCTTATTATTCTTGCCAATTTTCAATTTAAAATCTAAATTTATTTAATTAAAAAAGTTTCCTTATCCTTACTTTTATTTAAATAACAAAGATTGATATTTAAATAACACATATCAGATGTTTGTTGAGATTAAGTCATTATAATTTTTTCATGTATATTTTTTTATTTATTTTTAGTAATTTATATATTTTATTTTATTGTAATTCTGAATTTTAATTTACTTTTGAAATAAAAATAATAATTCAAATAAATAAATCATTAATTTAAGTGTGGCGTGTACTTAGTATTTTTTTGTATAAGTAGGTAGCTTTTGCCCGCGGCTTCGCTCGCGTGAAATTAGGATACATAAAGAAGAAAGTAAGTAATCCGTACATTTATTTTGGCGCGCTGAAATTTTTTAGATCGGATATGAGAGCCACGTCTTAGCGTAACCGGAACTGAATTTGATTTAGCCTATCCTGTGTCACGTATAGTTAAATGTGCTTGTACTAAGTTTCATCGAATTTGGATGATCGGTTTAAGAGTTATGGAAGAACATACTACATATAGGAAATATTTCTAAAAATCGTCAATTTAGTTTTACTATCATACACAGAGTCTAAAAACTCAAATCTCATGAAACAAAGTAACTTAATCCATGACCATCCATTACAGATTCATAGTATTGATATTGCCGTGTAAGTGAGTGCATCGAGACGGGCGGAAGCACGGTGGTGCACTCGGGACATCTATCGCAAAATGTGGTTTTGTTTTCTATGCCTTCACTTTTCTCCTCTTTCTGATGTAAACCTTATTATGATACTTACTTAGGATTAAAACATCAAATAGTTAGTAACCTACTTCATAACAAATAATTTGGAATTTGGAACTTTCTAGGAGTACTGAAGTTCTTTCTATGGGATCAGTTTTAACAACACATCAGTGAAGTTGACGCGTGGTAGCATAGTGTTGTGACTGAACTCAATGGATAAACCCTAACGCCATACAATATAGGTAATATGCAAGCGTTTCGGAATACGAATTTCAATATACATAGGCGATAGATTTCGAATGCGATTCCGATTAGTTATCTAACAGGTATTCTAGCTAGGCACCAGGAAAAAGGTCGACGCCCACGATTATAAACATTCGTTTCCGTATTTTAATTGATTTGTCATGCAATTGGATGGCTTCTGGATGTTCACTAGCCTTGAGAAGACTACACAAATGAAATGAGAGAAAAGACGCTACACTTCTGGTCTGAAGTAGGTATTAACTTCGACAACATACCTATTACATTTACTGATCTACATTAATATAATATTAATATTATTTATTTGTAATATTTATGTTATAATATTATAATGAAGTAAAGTGTGTAAGTTTGTAAGCTTGGATGTAGGAGATAATCTCCGGAACTACTCATCCGATTTCAAAAATTCTTTGACCAATATTTAAAATTGACCTTCAGGATGCGAGGGAAGCCGCGGGCAAAAGCTAGTGATTGATAAATAACAAGTGCCCTTTTTTAGTCAAAATAGATTATTATTTTACTATTAAATTATTATCTTTGTCATATCAATTAATTGTTAACGATTATTGACTAAATCGCCTACATTTCTGCCCATTGCATCGAGTTTCCGATGGGGCTAGACGTTCTCCGAGACGATCTAAAATCTAAATGGTCTCGTAGCAACGAGAACGATCTTTGTGACATTAACCCCAATATCATAATTAAGTACGGCCTCATTACGGCAGTCCTTGCGGTAACATAATTAGGGATTGCACGCGATTTTATAAATCTACACAGTGTCGTCTCGAGTGTTGGTGCAGGACAGCAGGAGGCAGGAGTCTAGTAGAATCAACAAAGGAGTCTGTCGCCTTTGACAGCATTTGAGTAGCTCCTTGTTACGCAGTTTGTCTTGTCTCTGTTGCGAAAGATAATTGCGTTCATGGATTTTACGTTCATCCTTAGATTGGCAGGTGCATTGTCGTCCTAAACATGACTTGCTGTGCTCCACCACGGTTCAGATTGCATACACCTAAAACTTTTTTCGGTTCCCTCGTCGGGTGAAACTTCGATATAATTGGTACGACCGGCTTTCAGTTGAAACTGCGAGAAATTGTTTTTGTTTTATGTTCACCACCCACCTATCTTAGACTGGAATACGGCATTATGGCCGGCATACTGGATGTAAGATGGCCGCATAGCAGCCTCGGTTGTGTTCTCCTCTAGTCCAGTATAGCCAGCAATCCAGAGAAGTCTCCGGTATGGCACCTACCTTCTCGAAGGTGATATTGGCTGGTCGGAGCATGTGTTTTGGCCCCTCCGACTCATCCACCCATACCGGATTGCATAAAAAAATATGAGTTTAGACAAGAACACGACATTGTGAGCTTAGACAGGAACACGGCATTATGAGCTTAGACAGGAACATGGCAACGAGTTTAGACAAGAAGACGGCATTGTGAGCTTAGACAGGAACACGGCATTATGAGCTTAGACATGAACACGGCATTATGAGCAATGGAGGAAGTGATGAACCGCGACCACGTCAGGTCCTATAAAACCAATGTTCATTCATGTCGCCACAATTGACAATAGATATGTAATTAATGAATGTACTTTGGCAATAAAGAATGAAAACCTTGCACAACAGCCACAATGAGCAGTGCAGTTTCATAGTTCAGATGGCCTTGTAGGTATGCAGCCGAGGGAATTACACTGACAAAGAATAGAAAAGGATAAAAGTGGCATCCAAGTGGCAGCAAGATGGATCTTTTTGGAAAATGTTTGGGGAAGGACCAATCTTAGGCTAAAACGCAAAAAGCTAAGGATGATTTACTGCGAACGGCCGATGGGCATGAAAGTAACGTTCCGATAGTCATGATAACGTGATTAAACAGCCATGTGAGGTAGTATGTACCTAATACCTACCTTTGACTAGGAAAAAACTCCAAATACGAAATGACCTGTTTTTGACACCCAGATGTGTGGTGAGATGAATGAGTTTTTTGAAACGAAGTTTTTTAACGCACGTTTGGGATGTGGACCTAACTCAGAAAAAGTAAAACGTCGCGAAAGTACGAACGGAAGTGCCCAGCCAATGAGAAACGTTGACTTAGACTTAAGAGTGTTCTGAAGTCGAACAGAACGTAAGTTGAAAGGAATATCGCATAGATTTTAAGCACAAGGCGTAAGAACCTTCGCTTCTGTCGGGTGTCCCACGACACCTTTTTTATTTTGTATGTGTTTTGTCCTTTCACGAAGTCGTGATGACCTTTTTTTGAAAATGCCGAGAAAAAAGTATGGACGAAATTTAGACCAACTGTAGTATACAAATATATATGTATGTACGAGTGTGTATTTTAATAGTAGTCACAAATTGTATGCAAAAAAATTCGCCTTAAATGAAAGAAAAAAACTGAAAATTTTCGATTTTTTTCACAAATGTTTTTTCTTGACTTTTCCACCTTTACATCTTTACATAAATAATACGTTATAGATTATAAGCACATGCTCCGACCAGCCAATATCACCTACGAGAAGGTCCCATATCGGAGACTTCCCTTTGGATTGCTGGATATTACTGGACTAGAGGAGAACACAGCCAAGACTGTTATGCGGCCATCACGACGTACAGTACGGTGGTACCAACCTAGTCGGGCTAGTCGGTTACACTTTAAGCCTACCAAGGGTAAGGGGCAAGGTCCCGAAAGGAGGAGCAGCAGGTGTTCACCGAAAATTTTCCATATAAAACTCATTCGTGCAGGTCGGCCGGATTCGAACTTCATAAGTCGAGATCAAGAGTCCGAGCCAAGACCGCGCCGACTACCCGCCCCTTTAATTAGCTAGGGACGAAGTAAATAGTATGCTATGATGTAATAATATGCATGACAATATCTTTTCTATTATTTTGAATTCTTTCTATAGTGCATTCTCGGCTGTACCTACTAGAGTAAAGTGACCCTCGGTCAAGGCCGAGCTTTGTCTTACATCACGAGGCACGTGCTAAATTACTCCCATTGCGTTTTTTATTATTTTTATAAGGATTATAATATAACATTCTCTGCGGAGTCCATTGCGAGGAACGCGATCGATGGAGTTGCATTCAGCGAGGGAACAAGGCAATAAACATTAAATTGATCACCGAACTAAATGCTAGAAGCGGCTTACAGACATCTACGCCGACATGCATCTTGTTTACAAATGTGCGTGCCTTCACATGCAAAATTGTCATCATGAATAGGTATTTAGGTAGGTACAACAGTCCAGAGCAACTTTCAGAAAACACTTTGAAGCCATACTTATCCTACGACTTGTACTAATGTTATTGTAATTGAATCACTACCAATTGTCCATATCAATCTGGCCGTCATGAGCTGTCGCATTCAGAAGATGTGGTGGCGAGTCGAGGAGAAGCCCTAGATACTGACCGGCGGCGGCCCTTCCGCAGCCCCGGCCGCCGGCGGCACGGCGGCAGGGGCTTCGCGTGACGTCAGCCGCATCTGCCGGGCAGATGGCGCCGCCGCCCCCTCGACCGCGCCCGCTAGATCATATCGCACGCGCCACCTCCGCCACACGCGAAAGTGTGCGCCTTCAAATGACACCATGTGAAAGCATTGCTAAACACGATACACGTAGTAGGTAACTAATAAATATGTCATCTGTGACGATACCTACCTAATAGGTTCAAGCGATAAGTACAACAATGCTGGCACACTTGAACTATGAAGCGTATTAAATACTTTCGAAAAAAATTGGGATATCTATTTCCTGAAAAAAAAAATAAAAAACGATGGCTGAGTTCTTATGATGGTTTTCTTTCATCTTCTTTGTCTCTTGCCAGTCTGTCTTGACGAATCATGGTCAATTTTATTGAAGGCACACAATATATATTGTGTGCCTTGTAAATTCTTATTGAGAAAATAAACTTACTTACTATTCGGTTTCCGGAAATAAATGCACATAATGAATATACATTTATGTATGTTTTTGAACGCCCAACGGGAGTAGCCACCGCGCTGGCTGTACCCTATTGTTTTTATTAGCGTTAGAGTGGTAATTATCTTTACATCAGTGGCGGGGTAAAAGTGATTTGAAGATATTTAGTAAAGCATATGCCGGTCAGCGGACAGATGATTGCGGTAATTTAGAGACCGGAGCGGAGCGGACCGGGGCGGGGCGGGGCGGAGCGTGCGCGCGCGCGCAGGCAGGGCGCGATGGCGGGACGAGGTTGCGTGCTAGTTTCAAAAGTAATGCATGTATGTAATAAATATGTATGTAGGCACATAAAATACGTATTTACATACATACGAGTAAGTAAGTACTCATTTAAGTTTAGCTAATTTCGTTAAATTGGGTAGGTATTAGTTTTTTTGTATTATTATTATTGTATATTTTATAATTTATTGGCGTTATTTTAGCAAATAATGTGTACAGGAGTACCATATGAATGCTCAATAAACAATAGACAACATACATACATACATACATACATACCACACACGCTGTATCCCGACAATCAGGGTAAGCAGAGTAATCGGTGTTGTGCTTCAAGAACTCTGGAAAATTGCAGCACAACATCGACCACCACGTTTAGCAAAGTATTCGGACACGACAACAACACAATATATATATTCTAAGTAGAAAGGGCAAAATGTTTTAGTTTTGTGGAAATGATTTTCTCAAACAAAGCAGAAAGAAAATAGGCAGTAGGTATTATCATTTGCAACGTATCTTATGTCCTCAGCATGCCCTTGCGCAATTTTCTAAATGTTTCTTCTATATCGAAAACAATTTGTGTCTAAGAACTAGATGAAACCTTTTCTGGAAATCTGTTAAAATAAATTATAACTCGGAGCGTTCAATGGCGGGAGCGAGATATAGCTGGTCGGGAGGGGCGCGGGCGGCGGGCTGGTTCATCCGCAAATACTTTTTTATAATAAGGACACGTGGCGTGGTGCGGCACAGGTGTCTCCGCGGCCAACTCCCTCCTGGTGCGCCCTGCAGTGGTGAGCAAGTTCTTATTGCACTCCACTTTGTTCCAAATATGTTTTTTATGCGATATAAAGTAATGTTATCTACCTAAGGTATATAATTACCTAGATTGTCTAATTGTTTCTTAAATCGCAATAAAAAGTTGTTAAATTTGCTCCCTCCGAATATTTTTAATTATCACTCTTACACTCCAAATCTAAACGGCCTTTCGACAAAGACTTTAGTCCGCCTATAAGTCGGATTTGCATCTCATTGTGGGTGAAATTGACTGTGTGAGACTCCAATATCATATCATCCGAATGATCTGGTTACAATAAGAAAAACGCAGAAAAAAATTTGCCAGTACAAAATATTCTCGCCAATTTCCTGATTATATTGATGTTAGTTGGGATTATATTCACTGAATAGTATTCGATCACTTATCAATCACACACACTAGTACACAACACAATGTTCATACAATAAACTTAAGAAAGAGTCCTGCAGAATATTGAGAATGATTAAAAATAATATAGAAAGTAACAGGAAGGCCACTGCACACGAGGTGCGGGAGGGCGGGGCGGGCGGCGTGGTGGTGGCGTGGCGCAGGGAGTCCCATGTTGACTTGCGCCGAGTACATCTTGATTGACATGTGAAATAATAAAAGCAAATAGCACACTCGTCAGCATTGTCGTGTGCTGGAGCATCGACGCCGCTTCCGTTCACTTGTCGCGCGGCCCAATCCGCTCTGAGGCGCGACGGCGGCGCGGCGGCGGTGGCGGGGGAGGACTAATAATTTCATGGAACTCAGTTCAACCCTTGTGTAGTTTTCATTTGTTTGCTAGTTAGAGGAGTTTCAATAATTCATTATGAAGACACTCATGTTGAACTATATTAAACTAGGAAAGTTTAGGCCTAATCTAACATTGACTTCCAGGAATGAGAAAAATTAAATACATACATTTATATCAAGGTTTAATGAATAATGTTTTCATAATATTGAGAAGTTAAAAAATAATAATTTATTAATGCTTTCAGAGCCATCAGCACAGATTACATAATGTATTGGATGCCATATTATGTATGAGTTAAAACAACGACGACGCCTTGACATAGCATGACATGGCAGAGATAGTCGGTCGGCGCCGCGGCGGGGGCGGTTAGTCCCCGCCCCGCCTCCGCCTCCACCTCCGCCCCACCGCCCCTCCGCCCCCGCGCAGCGACGCCGCCGATCATCGATCGCAGTCCGCAGCACAATTTCCATTACCTAATTGACAAAATGAATAGAGCCGCATGGGGTCACACAATTGAAGCTTGAAGTAGTTTTCTGTTAACATTTGAGCACAAACTATGACCGCCTCGTCGAAATCCATCTTTGCAAATGAACATTCACGGCAGCTGTTGCTCTCCGTGCGCGCACCGCGCTTCTATCACGGCAACGAGGACAAAACAGTTGCGCAACATAAAGTTTTCCGTGCGCGCCGTGCCTTATATATAGTGCAAGGGTTTAATTAAATATACCTATAGATAAATAATAAAAAAAATAACTAAATCATTGCTCATACACATAGGCTACTAACCTCACACAGCGGATTCGTCTACCTATGCACGGAATTATTTCCGCCTCGAGATTAACTCATAAAAACTCAACAATCAATAAAATATATAAAATCATTAAATCATTACTCCTAACAAGGGATTTTATGCTTGCTGTAGAGATAATAAAAATAATGGCGCATACATAGGTATTTCTAATGACTTACCGTGAACTGTTCCCTAAGCTGACCGTGATGAGCTCATAACTTAGTCAATTATTACAAATGGACAATGTAGTAGTATACAAATTATTCATTTGTAGTTTGTAGTGTCTTCCTACCTTCCGTTGTTCACCCCATCATAGTCGTGAAAAGCTTGCAATAGATCATTGCAATGTGTACTGATGGCTATTATTTTAGTCATACATCAAAGATTTTGCGGATTTAAGTATAATCACCATTGGCTGCGCGATCAATTTCTCTGTCCGCTATAACAGAGCTTATTCGTCGTCGCCTCCTCGCGTCACCTCCGCGCGCCACCGCCGCGCCGCCGCGATGCCGCGACCGCGGGTGTGGCAGCTCGCTTATCACAGGAGTCTATCTCGCGGCCACTATTACCGCCACCTAACAATTTGTCCAAGGACTGTTTACTTATTTATGACTTTCTCATTTCATAACAGGTTTAAGTGCTTTTTAGGGTTCCGTATCTTAAAGGAGGACAAAACGGAACCCTTATAGGATCACTTTGTTGTCCGTCTGTCTGGCTGGCTGGGTGTCTGGCTGTCAAGACCTTTTTTCTCAGGAACGGGTAGAGGTATAAAGTTGAAATTAATATCAAATACTAAGGTCTACGTTTCCTCGGAGGTGTAAAAAAATTAAGCTTATAGGTCCACGCAATCACTAGATACGCCCATTTAAGTCACATATTTTGCTACCGGTAAACCAAATCAAAACCTATAGGGTATTTCTCGTCAACCTAGAATCATAAAATTTGGTAAGAAGCAAGGTCTCATAGCACACGTCAAGGAAAAAATCCTAAAATCTTAAACTTGTAGTTATATGATATTAAAAAAAAATTGCTTGTTTTGTGTGTCAAGACCTTTTTTCTCAGTAACGAGTCAAGATATCAAATTGAAATTAATATGAAATACTAACGTCTGCGATCCCTTCGAGCTATAGAAAATGAAAGCTTCTAAATCAATATAATCAAAAGATACGGCTATGTATTATGGGAAATTTTAATAATTGCAAACTCACTCAAATGAAATCAAAACCTATAGGGTACTTACCGTTGACCTAGCTAGAGTAATGAAATTGGGCAAGAAGCAAGGTCTCACAAGTAAAGATAAAATCCGAAAAGGATAATATGTCGTTAGTCATATAAGAAATATATTTTTGTATATTTCAACTTCACGAATGCCGCACAGTCAATAACCATTGCTGTAGTGTTTATTTAGGCGGTTCGTGATTTTCCAAAACAATTGTTTTTGTACATACATAATACCTACAAATATATTGAGTGATGCTGATGATACGGAACCCTCGGTGCGCGAGTCCAACTCGCACTTGCCGACTTTTTACGTAATCACTCGTCTCTACGTATTGCAGCACAGAAGTCATTCGAAAAGATATAAAACTACTGTCGATATTGCACGATATTTATTTGTGAGACGGCTCAACAGCCCTGTAAACCGAAAGTGCACCCTCAAAAACCTGTAGTTTTACATATTTCTACTAAACATTTGAATACAAAGTATTGTATTACGCCGAAGATGCGCTTACAACAGAAGGAAATGTTATCCAGTCAACCTCTTCCACTTCGGCATAGATTTCTTCACGTATTTTTTCTTTGCTCGATTGAAGTAATGAACCGTAAACAAGCATATTATCTAGTATTAAATATGTAACTACTGCACCAGGAAAATTAACATTCACTATCTATTGTGCTTCTATTCATAGAGTTATTTATTATTAATTTAGTAGGTATACTAGCAGACGCAGTAGCGCAGACCAGTTTGCTTGTACTTTGTATGTTGAGTGGACATCATCTTTACTTATATTATACAATTTATTTAAATATTTATACGCGTATTTTATGCTAACTCTGATTTTTATTTTCTGACACATGTACTTTTGAAGTGAAAGTGCAAAAAAATCAGAATCCATATAGGATTACTTTGTCCGTTTATCGGTCTATCAAGATTTTTTTTATCAGGAACGGGGTAGAGTAATCAAGTTGAAATTAATATCTAATACAGGTCTAAGGTCTCTAGGAGGTTTAAACATTTAAGCTTCTGACACGGTCATTTATACCACTTATTGTGATACTCTCAAACTGTGAGAAGTAAGGTCTCACAGCACAAGTAAAGAAAACATTGTAAAATTTGTAATTTATATCACAGAAAATATAATTTTTTTTTTGCTTGTAAAAACGATAATACAAGTGTCAAGTTTGGTGTGATTATAGTGCAAACTCTAAATTAAGGAACAACTAATAAATAAGTTCAATTATTATCGCTTATTCCATGGGGAGTACTCGGAGGAGCTGTTTAACGCGATCCTACCGTCCCCTTTCCACCTCCGCACCACGCGCACTGGGCAGGGATTGCATCCCTACACGCTGGACTTACCGCGGATGCTTACCAATCGATTCTGCAGATCTTTCCTCTACAGAACCGGTAAACTCTGAAACGCTCTCCCTGCTCATATATTTCGCCCCAGGTACAGTCTCGGGTCCTTCAAAAGTGGCGTGAATGGGCACCTATCAGGCCAGCTTTGCATTCGCAACCCCCGCATACGACCGAATGTCCATGGGCGCCGTTAGACACCTTATGGGTGCCTAGGCGCGATACGTCGCGCTTTCAATAAAAAAAATAAAAAAAATTACGTGGTGGTACGGAACCCTCGGTGCGCGAGTTCGACTCGCACTTGGTCGGTTTTTAATCACCAACAAACAATGAAAAACGCTGTAACATACATATTTTCACAAATTTACAGACTAAATAGTTCCGACCGACTAAACCGAAGCTAAAACAACGTTACATAGGTACGACTATTATGAAGGTAGGTATTTGATTCTGTACCACAGAATTTTGTGTACAATTGACAGTATAATTGACTCTGTAGTTATAACCCTACAGATGGTAGGCAATATCAGAAGCCAACATTGAACGTACGGGGTACGGGTCCCTAAACATTCGCGTGTGATGGTTAGATGACTCCGTTCAATAGAAGTCGACGGGAGCTGCATTGTTCGGTATGTAGGGTAGCGTTATTGAAACCAGCAGTCGACCCTAACTCACCCTAGCCCTAGTTTCCATCTAGGTAAACATTATTATAGAGAATTCTACATTTAGTACTGTTGTACTAAATACGAACTAGTTAATCTATTTGTTAGTTAGAGGTTGTTACTTTGAAGATTACCTTAGGCTAGAATTAAAAATAGTTTGTGTAACTTGTGTTAGTCTTTCAAAGCTCTGAGAGAATAATATTAAACATTCTTTATTTATTTTTCACTTTCAAGCCTGGCGACCTGTGCGAAAAAAAATTCTATTGACCAAGGCATGCAAATTATCTGTAACTCTATTGTATACATATTATGTATATGTATATGTTGGGATACAGCGTGGCGTGTGGAATGTATTTTTCCACACGCTGTATCCCAATATTCGGGGTAAGCAGAATAATCGGTGTTGTGCTGCATGGACTCTGATTTCGCAAGGTATTCGGACAACATAACTATCAAGCAGTAAGTAACTAAGTAACTAAGACCCACCTGCTACACGACTCGGTGGAAGGACCGAGCTAGCATGTCGCCCTTTAGCACGAATGAATGCCCATATCCCTTAGTTCTTTTTCCCACATGTACGGCGAGAGATGCAGTGGGGCTATTCTTTTTAAGTACCGGTCCCACACGATAATATGCAGATCTATTTCAGTACTCCTCCGTGCACGTTGACCCTAATGTTGACACTGAATTGAAATAAAACAGTTCAGTCACTACACCTTTCTTTCAGTACATATTCAGTAAATGATACTGAAAAATACGACCTAGTCGTTTCATAAACTGTGTCAAGATGCGCTCATATGACGCCTCACACACACATAAAATCTCGGAAAATCGGATTTCGAAGACAATACATTTTCAGGGACAAGACAGACGTTCTTACTGATCTAATTCTCTAATAATATTTCACATCACGTAAGGAACCGCACATTGTAGTTTAGGAAGGCAGTATTTCCTCATTATGTCGCTAATGTGAATGTATTGTGGTTTTATTTCAGAGAAGAAGTCATATATTTTCGATGTTCTTTGGTCATCCATAAACAGTTTGGAAATC
Organism: Nematopogon swammerdamellus; assembly: GCA_946902875.1. NCBI lineage: Eukaryota > Metazoa > Arthropoda > Insecta > Lepidoptera > Adelidae > Nematopogon > Nematopogon swammerdamellus. Next base: position 18,208,982 of record OX336334.1, read on the forward strand.
TTAGCTAGGTATGTAGTTTTACAGTTTATGTTTATTTAAAATTTATAGGCATATATAATATTTCAGTTAATACCATCCCACTTGAGAAAGAATTTAATTTTCTGAATATTTTGAGTACTCCATTAAGTTCGATTTAAATATTAGCTAACGGAAATATCAGTGTTCCGTTAAAAACATTATTCTAGCTACTTTTTGATTGCCATACGATTGTTTGATCGCAACCATCAAATCATCAATCTCTATCCCTCTGTTTGGAGTTCCCACTTTTTAGTCGCGCCCGCACAGTGGGCAGTCGTGCAACTTTTTAATCGCGAGAAAAAACAATAAAGCAATCTCTCACAAGTATCGTTTTCACCCCATCGGTGCCGGCGGCGCGGCGGCGGCGTGACGGCGGCGGCGCGGCGCTGCGGCGGCGAGGGCAGATTGCCGTAAATCCTCCGTGATAATTGAATCAAGTGAGGGTCGTCCTGGGCCGGGTCACCCGTTCTCTCCGCACGCTTAATGGCTACATTTGATTCCAATGTGTGTAGCAAAAGTTTTATTATTAACTTATTTACAAATGTATGATTTTATTAAAGAACACACAATATTGAAAAGTTATTTCTTTATGATTGTTAAATTAATGAAGCTAAGCTATAGAATTTCCTTGAACATTAGCGGTACATTATCAAACATACGCATATTATCATCATTAGGTAGCTATACCTACGTATAGTACTGAAAAACATTATGAGAGTGGAAGATGCGGCAGAGCTGTGTCAGGATCGTGGCACGTGGAGATCCGTTGTCTCTCACTGCCTATCCCACTGGAAATCCGGCGTTAGTTATGTATATTAGTGTAGATATTAGATAGAATAGATATTAGAGTACACAACTGTATAAATAGATATTCTTAGCTGCCGCTTTGAAGTGTGTCGATACGAATATTTTTAATTACCAAGTTTTCACTGCACGATTTTTCATACAAGGCTCAATATTCAGTATTTCCTGTTGCGCGCGCACATATGATCAATATGTATTGTCATCTCCCAAAGGCGCTTCAATATAAAACACGAAACAATCGCCCCTGCCGCCCCGCACCGACTCTCGCAGTTTATTTTGATATTCCACCGGGAGGGGGTCATTACAGCAGAGCATTACGCTTTTTTGTGCAGCCCCGGACTGTTTTAGCGGGTAACAACAAGGGTGAAAACGACGAGACAAAACGACTGACACGCATAACAGACGAGCCTTCTATATTATGCATTTTTTTCCGCAGATATGCTTCAATATTGCCCGGTGGTGGACCAATTACTTCATTCACAATAGAACCGAAGTCACAGGCGGCACAGAACATAATACGCATGGGGAAAGTATTGCAAAGAGTCAAACGATATTAGTTGAAAGATATTATTTTAGATAAAATGTCACATTTTGTATTGCTGTAATTTATATTAACAAGTAGATGTTGATCATACATAGAATTAGCTATATGGATCACGCAACAAGGAGTGTTATTAAGAAATTATTAAGTATGTTGATAGATTGTTGAGATTTGCCATCTGGATGGTGTGAAGTTGGAATTCTAATTGCGAGTATTAGTAATGAAAGTATTTAACCATACACTTTTAGGCTTCCAAAAACATTGAATTAAAAATTAATGCAATTTTAAATTTGTGTTGGCATGCCTGCACGCGGTCTCGTACAGTCTGGTCTTTTGCTGAAGATCCCGACCCGACACACGTCGGCATACTTCTAAACAACAATTATCTGAGAATTGCTGTCGCCCTGCGCTTCGGTTGTGTGTGACACCTCACACTTTAAGTGTGTTGGTGAACGACATTATCAAAAGCGTGCCATGCTCCGTAAACCTCCCGAACATCTTGGACCGGACGGACCTCAGCAGGGATGACGGGGGATGTCCAGACGGGATGACCTTGATCCCTTGGTCCAAAGGTCAGGCTCTCGTATGGGACGTCACCTGTGTTGACACTTTGACTTTCGCGCACCGCAGTCGAGACCGCTGCGATCCTCAAACACGGCAAGTATTCGGTGTGAAGGCAACATACCACTTCCTCGCTTTCTCTGTCGATTCTCTAGCTAGGCCCTTGGTGTGAGGAGGCGAAACCAGAAGGTGGGCCAACACCTCAACAATGTCTCCGGAGATCGTCGCTCCAGTTGATAGGTACCTCAGGCAGTGTTTGATCCTGGCTACCCAACGTTGGCTGGTCTAATGGGTACACTCGGCCCCCTCTCGGAGAACAAATGGAGGAGGTATTTCTTTTGCTTTTTTGAGGGATTTTATTTGTCAATTTTAGATAATTTTGGGTTAATTTTAGATTAATGTGTGTTCCTTAAATTTATTATATTTTTCATTATGTCTTGATAAATAAAGTTATAGTTCTCTAAATGATTACAGTTATATAAGAAAATAAATGAAAGAGGCTTTGGATTATTATGTAGTAATTTACACGTACCCTCTAATTATAAGTGAGAAGAATGACCCATAACAGTCAAGAGTAAAGTGTTTTCACCTTCATTGTTCTTGCTGAGAGTTAGTTGCCACTCACGCGAGCATCATCGGCGAGACCCAATGTGCTTCACAATCGTTGCATGCAACCAGTATAACAAACCTAGGTACCATCCATATCTATGTTATGAGGGTTCTGCGGAAATTTTTTCTTACGTAACCGCCACGATAAGGAAACAACATTGCTCGTATTATAATGGAAAATTATAAGCATTATTGTACTGGGTGGGTATATATTCTGTAAAGGTAAAGTCAGTACGAGTAAGTAAAACAGTTCTAATGTGACACTAAAATCATAGGCATGCAAACTTGAGGATCTGCGAGCAAAATCAACAAAACAAACAATGTTGTTTGTTATGTTGCAATGTGTGGGTTAATTGTACTTATAGTAAACATGTTTGTATTCGCATTCGTTGTAAAATAATTCTCTCGACCTCTCGAGTTAATTATTTCAAGTCGCCGCCGCGCCGTTATAGAAAATTCAGTAAAATTGGTAACACGGCGCTACTTGTATTAACTATTTTCGTACATTTTAGTGGTAACTTAACATAACATTTTGAAGGTGTTCAACTTTCACCTCAGCCCTGTAATGTTATTAAACATTACGCTGATGATAACTCCTTGTTAATTCTAAAATGGAAAGCAACATGAACCATGTATGTTAGTTTCCATTCTGTATATTTTCTATCTACATTAGATCGATGATAGAACAACATCTGCGCCGCGCCGCCGCCTCCGCACCGCACGGCCCGGCCAGCCCGAACGCCGCCTCCGCGCCGCGCCGCCGCCGCCGGTATACTCTAATAATTTATTCATTTCGGCATCGTAGACTTTACGGCTACGACGGCCCTTTGCCTCGGGTCCTCTAACCGAGATTAACTCTGCCGAATGGGGTCTCGCGGGCCCGAACTCTCGAAACGGTTTTAAGAGAATTTACGAGAAGATCTGCGCGACTCCGCGCTAATGAAACGCGCTGGAAAGCCGCTCGAGGGTTGAACGACCCGCAAATGAGGAGCTTTCACTTTTTATTTCCAATTACGTGGGAGAGATGCCCATTTTCGTAAGTGCATTAATGAGGAGCGAAGACGAGCGTTCAATTGGTGTGAGAATACTTTTTAACGGAGTATTATCCGTGCGCGAAAACACGGTCAACCACTTATCATTTCGCATTGTAGACAAAAAAATCGCCATTTCTTCACATTTGGATGTATGTTGTTGTAAACAATGCATGAAGACTTTATCAAGCTAGTAAGTGTGTAAATGTAAAATTCGTAATAACAATTTATGAAAAAATGCCTAGTTGTGAATGCAGCGTATAAATAATTTCCTAAATAATAAATCATTACGAATTTCAAAGGAAACACTGAATGGATTTGTGTAATGGTAATGTGTTATGATATGACACATATACGAATTGTTTTCACAAATGGGCCAAAGGCTGACGGTAAAGCGAAAAAATTAACTCTCGTCGCTATGAGATGCATTTCAGGAGAGGAATTTCACAATAATAATGCAATTTTTTTTGTTACAACTTCATAACTTGTTGTACCTAATGACATAAAACACAATAATACATAGAACAGAAACCCTCTATTGCAGAAAATTTACAGAAAAACAGTGCATGAAAGTAACAAAAGAAAATACAGGAATGCGCAGGTGGGCTTGCCACTACAAGTGATCTCTCCCAGTATAGATTTATTTTATGTCTTTGAAACGGTTTTCAAAAATTACTCGTTTTCTAGTATTGCACCTTTATCTACAAGGCATAAAGATACAAGGCATAATATGTGGAAGTGTTGTTTTTTTTAGTTTTAGCCATCTCTACTCCGTTGGTCGACCTGCATATTCCGTTCTTCCGCCGCATTGCTCATACGCTATTAAGCAAAGTGCATAACATTTACATGGCTAAATAAGTCCGAATGGTACAGTGCATCCATAGCCATCAATCTTTAACGCACACAGGCGTACGATTGTCGCGGGTGTACGAGGAACGGGGGCCCTAATGCACGGCCCATATGTCGCGCGCAGTGTCACTATAGTTCTAGGCGAAATGTGAAACTTACAGACACGAAATTACACTTTCAAATCATATTAATTTTGAATTATTTCATTTAAAGTTCAAAGCTATGCAAATGTATTAATTATTTTTAGTTTCAACAAATTCATAGGTAGTTATTTTAAATTGTTATCTCAAAACACGACAAAGAATACTAAAGAAATTGAAAATAAAAACAATATATAAAGTCTGAGTTTTTGTATTTTTGTTTTATGGAATCTGACACGGTTGGCTACATCACCTACATCAACATCCGTGATGTCAGCCCATAACACCGGATGAACTTGGTGCCACGTCAGTGCTTCCCTTCGGTCGTGCCGGCTACACTGAACTGGACGGAAAACACAAACTATATACATAGCCGTTTCCACCGACCTTTCAGTCAGTGCGGTGGTACCAACCCAGGCGGGTTAAACCCTACCACCTAGTAATATAAGAAGGGAGTCATATCCCTTAGTCGCCTTTTACAACATACACGGGGAGAGATGCAGTGGGGCTATTCTTTTAAAGTACCGGCCCCACACGGTACAAAACACACTTTTTACTAGTTAGAGACGATTTTAGAATGAATTATGTATTTAAAAAAAAAATTTACTAGGTACAAAAATACGATTATAAAACCGGCCAAGCGCGAGTCGGACTCGCGCAACGAGGGTTCCATACCATCACGTAATTAGCCGTTTTTCTTGTATTGTTGTTGCCTATTAATTTTTTTATTTTCGTTTTTTTATTATTTGTTAGGATACCCGCCATAATAACACAGATTCTTTGAACATTTCAACCGGCCGCCTATTACGGTTAAATTTTTTTTAAGCTAGAGCCCTTTAAAGGTAGCACAGACGGGAGGACGGACGGACGGACAGACGGCGTAGGCTTAGTGATAGGGTCCCGTACGGTACGGATGCGAAACCCTAAAACATACTTATACGTATACCGTAAAGGTCTAAACGGTATCACTACAATAAGTAAGTACATAATAAATACATAATAATAGTGCCACTACCTAAAACATGAATTCTTTTGAGTCAAATGGCTCAAGTCATAATTATAACACACGTAACTCAGAGCGTTTAAAATCTGTTGCGCATAAATCGGCGATGGCTGAAAAAGACCCTGACGTGATTGCACCCAAATAGTACGAAAATGTTCCTGATACAATAAAATCAATAAATAGTGACAATGTGTTCCAGAGTCAGCTGAAAATATTTCTCTTAGACAATCCATTTTATAAGTTAAGTGAATTTTTTTCTTACTGTAAATAAAAATTCTGCTGACTTTGATAATTCAAACTGTTTATATGCATAAACACAAATTTTATTAATAACTTGACTGAACCCTATGTTCTTTGTTTTGTATTTTATTATCTTTTTTAATGGGTATTTTTTTGACTTAATATTTTTAATATTTTGCTTAGATATAGTATGTTATATTTAACATAATGAAAACTTAGTATGTAAGTTATATTTAAAAAAAGCTCTGTAAGGTTTCTTACCCGGTTCTTCCTTATAGATTGCACACTGAACGGGACGTCATAAAAAAATGATGACGAACCATACTGAATATGCATATGTCTCAATGAAATATTGTTATTGTTGTGTGTTCTTTATGGCGAAATAAATATCTGAATCTGAATCTGAATCCTACACAGTTGGCCATTATGCATTTGTATGTCTGTAGTTTATCAACGTCGAGGATATCGTCACTAGTGCCAGTCGTGGTGCACTAAACCGCCACGCATCACTGCCTGTGAATATGCCCGGTCTAGCTAACCCCTCTCATGCTATTCCATACTCCCCATATCGTCAGCACACCGGCATATCGCTCGTCGTTGATCTTTACTTATCGAAAATCTCGAGGGGTATTTAGTCCAAGATACTTCAATAAGTAGGTACTGTGTAATAAATTTGTAGTATTACTCGTATTTGAGTAACGCATTCGTTCATGGTCTTCCTATGTTTCTATAGCACAGATGCATAGGGCAATTTTTTTTTGTAAATTTACATAAGCTTAGAACATTCGTCCGTTCAGCATGATAATCGTGGGCCTAGGTAAAAATATCCATAATTGCCTTCTCCGAGTTTTCAGTCGCTGCCGGCATAAAACGTCTTGCGACCGTGTAGGTAGTGTGTGTGTGTGGATATTTTCATTAATACGAAACATGTTTAGGTTTTCCTGTTCGCACAGCCCACAGGTTGCTTTTAACGCAGTAATTTGAAAAATTTCTTTATCCCGTGATACACTCATCCTCCGTATAGATGTCAAGTAGTATTGCTCTCCTAATAGATTAAAGTCGGGAGGGTCGCGGGTGCGGGACGGGGCGGGGGTGGATGGTGGGGGAGAGGATGCTAAGTGCCGCGGGGGGCCACATGTCGCTCTCGTCGCGTTAATCTCTCGGATTTGCCGCGCAATGTCCCTCTGTCCTTATAGGTCCCTCTCCAACTAACATGACCGTCGTATCACCTTCTCACTTGCAGTATATTATTGCTCTATGGGGATTTTGAAAATATGGAGCCGTTTAGCGAAAGCCGTACATTGTATCGATGCGGAATTATTCATACGCGTCCTGCTGCATTTAGCACTTAATGGTATTAGCTATTAGCCGATTAATCGGCCGATGTGTGCGACTTTGGCGGACTAGCCATGGTGGTGTTTTGTTTGTGCAAACTTGTATTAGAAGTAGGTGCAATAAGATTAAGAGAAAATAGTAAACTTGTCAAAGAAACAAGAATATGAGTGCCAGATAATTTTCCACGATCAATGTTACGCAACTTTCTAATTTGAAAGACCCACAGTGAAGGCCACGTGAAGACTCTACCGATTATAATTATATCTGCAGCCATTCTCTTTCTAGATATTATGTTTTCAGGAGCGTATTTTTCTGCAGATAGACAATAATTATTTCTATAAAAATATTTTGTACAAGACTAGCTGACATCACTAATGATATAGGAGCCAGCAATGACAGATTTAATAAAACAAAGACGTATAATTTACACGCTTTCACACAAATGCTCCATTAACTTTCCTCGAAGCCATTAACAAAACTAAACATTCACTGAACGCCTAACCAGCATTCATACCGTCAACTTGTCAGTCCATAGTCCGCCACACATGTTCGCAGACTTGTTCATACGATGCGCCATACGGGCTTACACTAGCCGATGACAAGTCGGAAGAGACCGCGCTAGGGCGCTTGTCAATGCGCCCCTCCCTAAGTAAACCCTTAAAATGTTTATTCAATTCATTATTTAGTCAGTGGAACATGCGAACAGGTTTACTTTTATTTGATTTGTATAAGAGAGCACCGATTGAAATTGAGTACCAGTTCGATATAAGACTTAATTCTAAATTAAAAGAAAATTAAATAAATATGTATTAGCTAAATATTTGGTAGGTAAATAAATGGTTGGTAAAAATGGCAGTTACCGAAAATTTATTAATTAATTTTAACGTTAATTTGTTAAGCATATTAATAGGTTTGTTGAGCATATTAATTAGTACCTATTAAGTATTCTGTGCTATAGTGCACTGTAGAAAACTATAATTTTAAAGAGGATTTTGCTCTTTAACTGAGAATAATAACAGCTTTCTAACTTCAGCCACAGCACAGAATACTTAATAGGTACTACTTCAGCGGACTCCGACCTGTGCCTATCGTGACTATTGTATAGATGCCTCAAACACAAAAAAAATTATTGCAATTTTGAATCTCCTCTAACCAGACATAATATACGAGTCGCAAGGACTTCCTAGTCACAACGCGACAACGTATATTTATAATAACGTACCGTCATTTTATCGAAAATAAGAGCATCGTCATCCGCACCGTTCCCACAGAGAGGATCATTTCTCTAGTGTTGCGACAAGGGCTATAAATTCAACACTCGACCGGCTTTATAAGCGGGAGAGATCACAGGCAACACCACACCACTACGATTGAGTACCCGTATCATTCACACATACCTACATATGCATGTAAGTATTCAAACGCGAATCGATTGTAAAGATTATTTAAACATTTATGTACATATATACGTTTAATTGCTTTTTAGTGCTTTGTACATACCTTACGTTAAATGGACTCATTAATTTATCTTATGTAGTTATAGTATACATATGGTGGACTCATTAAGGTACCTATTCCAAGGCTGCGACTTGGACCTAACGCTAAGTGTTCCGTACCGCAACATTACAGTTATTGCGTCATTTCTTCAAAATACTAAAATTTACAATACATACAATTTTCGATTAAGGTTGATGTTATATACACTTGCCAGATTGTTCATATCAATAATTTAGGAATAAACGGGGTGAGTGATCTTGCTAAATTATTATTTAAAAAATCAATAAACTCGCAGCAGTATTTACCCATCCGCTCCCCCGTGCAGTACGCAGTACTGTTTCAGCCTTTCAGTGGGAGCGGCGAGGGCGCGCGCGGCGGCGGGGGTGGGAGCGGAGGGCGCGGTCTGGCGCCCCGCACCGCCCGCCCTGGGGACGTGCGTGCGCCGCCATCGCCCGCCCGCCCGCCGTACTCAGCTTGATTACGGCTGGTTGTGGAGCGGTGAAGGGAGTCCACTACCTATCTAGGTGTTTCTTGTTTCTGTATATACTCGTATCTACCTAGCTAGATAGACAGATACTTGAAATATACAGGTAGATATATATAAGTATGCTTCCAGTACGTCTGTCTTTCAGACGTACTGCCCTCATTACGAAAAAAAACATTATTTTTGTGTAGCATATATAAACCTATTTATTACAAGTTCGCTTTATTATGTATATAGGGAATTAACATTTAATAATTGCATTCATTCATTGGGGCATTTGAACAAGAGAAAGCTTCAGTGTTGGTGCACTGTTAAATTGGAAAATAAATTTACGAAAATGTATGGAGAATTCAAAGGAGAATCGTCAAAATGGTCTACAAGACAAATAACGAGGACACATTGTCATTAGAAAGCTATTTCCATGTAGGTACTACCTACTACAATAGTTATTATGGCGGTTCATTTCAAATCGCTGTGAGAAAAAAAGTTATTGCCACGCTAAGGCGGGTATTATAACCACCGTTCTTTTATTGTTGGAATCTACTTAGTTTTCGATAATTAACCACCTGAAACATGCGGCACAGTAACAAAATCAATCTGTATATTCATAATATGTAGGTATGTCAGCCTCGATAGCTCAGTGGTGCAGTCAGTCAACGGTCAGTACTTGGATGGGTGACCGCTGACCGTTGGAGGCTGACCGTTGGAGGCTGACCGAGGTTCGGATTCCTCGTAAAACTGTAGGTCCCTCCTAATCTTACTTGGTGGTAGGGTTTAACCCGCCCGGGTTGATACGACCGCACTGAATGAAACGTCGGTCGAAACGGCTATGTAAATAGTTTGTGTTTTCCGACCAGTTCAGTGTAGCCGGCACGATCAAAGGGGGAAGCACTGGCATGGCACCTAGTTCACCCGGTGTTATGGGATGACATCACGGACGTTGTAGGCGCTGTAGCCAACCGTGTCAGTTTCCATAAAAAAAAAGGTATTCACCGGTTGAGCCGTTCTCGACTTATAAACCAACATAGTCACACACAGTCGGCAGACGTTGAATTTTGTATTATAGTAAGGGATATGAGAAAAATATTAGCATTTTAGAATTCAAGACGTAAAAAAATCCATGTAATCGCGAATCATTCCGATTATGATTTTTTTTTATGGAAACTGACACGGTTGGCTACATCACCTACAATCAGACCATAACGCCGGGTGAACTAGGTGCCATGTCAGCGCTTCCCTTCATTTCATGTCGGCTACACTAAACTGGACGGAAAACACGAACTATTTACATAGCCGTTTCGCCCGACAGACGTTTCATTCAGTGTTTCGTCCAGATTCGTGTGATCATCTAACTAAATAAAACGAAAAATCTGTAACTATGCGCCGTCATCATTCTACGTTCGCTTATAAGTCGAGAACTACTGAATCGATTAGCATAAGGTTTTCACTGACGCGTTCTGCCATATTTTAGAATGATTGTGGAATAGTTTTTCGGCGTAACGAAGCCGGGCGAAGAACTAGTAAATAATAATAATTATTGTTAAATATTTATGTCGAAATAGACAGCTGGCACTGGGTCGCGCAGCGAGCATGTGTGCAACAAAGTTCTTCTAGTGTATCTGCGTTTTAAGACTCGACTATCCATGGATTGAAGAATACCTACGCGCACTGGGGGGAAGAATAAGGCATAAACTAGGTAAGGAGTGGGTACATGGGTAGGGTAGAGAAGCTATATAGCTACACAGGCGGCTCACCTGCTCTCGACCCCGCAGCCCGAGGGTCTGCAGAGATTTACCCGGACATAAAACATGCACGAGTCGCTCTCCTTAACGACTGCCATAAAAATGCATATTGTAGTATCCGGGGAGGGCCTTTTAATATGGCGCCGTTAATAAGTACACTTGGGCTCATCAACTGCGGGGCGAGCGCTCTAGTTAGCTTTTGGAAGTACGCAATTGTTTAAATTTGTCATATCTATAAGAATACATTTGATATAACTATACTTTGTTCGTTGTTATAAGTACGACTGGCATCTAATATAACCATTGGATATTACATTTTGTGAAGATTAGAAGTAATTGTAAGTAATTAGTGCAAATAAATGGATTAAATAACATAAAAATGTGATGACTCTCACATTTGATGTGTAAACATCACACGCGAGCCTGGCGCCTGTGACGAGATCGCAATTCACTCCAGCCCCGGGCGGGGTCTCTTCCGGATAGATGTTTATACATAATACATTACTTCTTTCCTCGACTGGAACCTAAGGACGTCGACAGATAGAAAATTGTGAAAATTTCACGTTTTTTTTATGTAATCCGGTATGGGTGGCTGCGTCGGAGGGGCCAAAGCACATGCTCCGACCAGCCAATATCACCTCCGAGAAGGTAGATGCCATACCGGAGACTTTCCTGGATTGCTGGCTATAATACTGGACTAAAGGAGAACACAACCAAGGTTATGCTATGCGGCCATCTTACATCCAGTAAGGTGGTACCAACCCAGTCGGCTACAATTTGAGCCTACCACCAAGTAAGGGGCAAGGGAAGGGACCTACAGTTTTACACAGCAGGTGTAGGTATGCACGTAAATTTTTTCGTCAGAAAAAACTCATTGGTACACGCCGACCGGATTCGAACCTCGGACCTCTTGCATGAGAGGCCGATGCCCAAACCACTCGGCCACCCGCCGCTCTATGTGTAAACGAGCGAGTCGGGTGCACTTGCGAGCATGACGCCTGTGACGCGTGACACCTGATGGATGACACTTGACGCGTGACTCCAGCCCCAAAAGTCGTCGTGTTCCGGGACTAAAGCGGAACCCTGAAATAAAGTGAAAGAAGCAGGTACGTTTACGTTCAAGCCGTATTAATCAAAAGACAACAAAAGAATCCTGCCAAACCCTACAATGACATTCCAAGCCGCAGTGATTAGAAAAACTTTATCCCCACCGAACATTGATTACTACCCGCGCTTCCTCCTCATTCAATTTATACAAAAGCGAAGTCAAAAAGCATCGAGCTATAATAATTAACCGCCTACCGTATCGCTCACACACACACACACTCACACACCACCCTCATCTCTACACGCAACCCCTCTCTATAGGTACTTATGATGCCAGTCGGCAAAAAAACTTATGGCGCTTCCCTTCGTAATGTTTAGTAAGTAGACAAATTTGGGGTTTTTGAAGTGAAAACTTCTTTAGCGGCGCGGCGCTTGGCACTTTTTTAGGTGGGTAAAAAATGTTAAACTCGCGTCATCGCGTCAGCGTCAGATTTATTTTTATTATTTAAAATGTAACCTTAAGCCATTGCATTAAGGGTTAAGTTACGAGTGGCTCGGGATCAATTCTGTTCGTCTTTCAGTGACAGTGGGAATCCGATATTCGTTTGGTCGTTTATGTGATTTCGTGGCTCAATGGTAAGAATGTAGGATTTGTATTTTTTGACCATGGGTTCGAATCCCTCAATTATTTTTTTGTTTTTTTTTGTTTGTTATCTTTTTTAAGCAATGTTACGGTGCTTAAATTTTTTTAGGGTGTTTAGTTTTTTTTATAACCACCTAAGAATTATTTTCGGAAATACAAAAAGTTTTCACTTCTGCCGGCACTCCCGGAGTGCAACTGTGGCTTTTTTGTATTGTAAGGAACATTGCTGTGGTTTCACTTATTAATACATACCTCATGATGATATTTCTTCCAGTCAGTCTTCAGCATTATTATTGTAAAGGTTTTCATTTATTTGAACGGATTGTATTGTGCACTAGCTTTTGCCCGCGGCTCCGCTCGCATAGCATATGTCCATCCTGAAGGTCAATCCTAAATATGGGTCAAATAATTTTTTAAATCGGATGAGTATTTTCGGAGATTACCTCCTACATCCAAACTTACAAACTTTATCTCTTTTTTAGATTTCTGTATCCCGTAAGCCTACGCCGTCTGTCTGTCTGTCCGTCCGAGGGCTGTATCTCTTGAACCGTAATAAGTAGCCCGTTGAAATTTTCACAGAATATGTGTTATTATGGCGGATATAACAACAAGTAATAAAAAATAGAAAAAGTAAAAAATTAAGGGAATACAAGAAACGTGTTTTTTTTTCAATGTTTCTTTAGTGGTGCGGAAACCTCAGTGCGCGAGTCCGACTCGCACTTGGCCGGTTTTTTTAATATTAGTGTAGATAGATTTTTTTTCAAAATGTTAAATGACTCATAGGCTCTAGCCTCTAATGTATTAATTCACCATTGTGTTTTAAGTATAAAAAATAATGGAGAGGTCCTGGTAGGTTCAAACAGATTTAAGAAGCATTATGTAATTAACAAGCTATACACGTTAAAAACAGACGGCAAGTGCGAGTTGGTTTCGCGCACCGAGAGGGTTCTGTACCACCACGCAATATATTTGTAATATATGTACAAAAATAAATTGTGTTTTGGAAAATCACGAAACGCCCAAATAAAAACTAGAAATAGGTATTCATATTTCAGGTGGTTAAGTAGAAATATAAAAATATATTTTTATATGACATATCTTTACAATTTTACAATCTTTAGTTGAGCTGTGAGACCTTACTTCTTGCCAAATTTAAAGTATCCTGTAGGTTTTGATTTGATTTGAATTAGTTTGTGAGAATTCAAATTTTACATAATAGCCGTATGTTTTGATTGCGTCGATTTAGAAGCTTACATTTTCTACACATCGAAGGGATCGCAGACCTTAGTATTTCATATTAATTTCAATTTGATATCTTGACCCGTTCCTGAGAAAAACGGTCTTGACAAACAGACAGAGAGAAGGACGACAAAGTGATTCTATAAAGGTTTCGTATTTTTTCCTCTTTTGATGTACGGAACCCTAAAAATCACGATTTTTCGACTTTGCTTCGTTTGCTTCTATGTACCTATGCCGATTTGGCTTTTGCTGGTGGTTGGTGGTTGTTGTGGTTGTGAATGGTTATATAATAAATAAAAATAAATATTTTCACTATTGTCTCTATTTTGTTTGTTCTCCGTCTTTGCATTGAACGAAGCGTCGGCAGTGTTCTGCTTTTCTGATTGATTAAAATACTAACAGAGGGATGAAATGTATTATTGCGTGCGCTTTGTGTGTCGGCGAAGCCCTTTCTTCTGTACTGAGGGAAATTATACCTTCGGCGAGCGCCGGGCGGAGATTAGGACCAAATTATGGTTTCTCTCTGAAGTTGAAACAGCGGAGAGTATTACATATTTTCCCGCGCAATGTACGAGGGGTATAAGTAAAATATGCTGTGTAGTGCCTTGTATTGAGTCTTAATTTTGAAAGTAGTAAAATGTACTATTTTATATATAATTTTATTATTTTATTGGTAAATATGGAATACGAAACGCATAAGTACATGTTATATTATATGTATATATGATGAATGTATAAGGCCTGACGCGTACTACGATTAAAAATTCTCGAATAGACCTTGCATCCTTTAACCACAGCTATATTGAATCCGTTCAAAGAATCCTCCACAAAAATCCAGCGCCGAAGATTTTTTTATTATTTCCTCTCCGAGTCCGATCTCTGAAAAGTTTCGTCCCCTGGGGGCTGCAACCGGGGCCCGAGCGAGACCATTTCGTCAGGTGGGCCGGCGGAGGAGTGCGGGACCCCTCCCGCGGGGGAAGGAAGATTAGGTGAGGAGTGAGGAGGGAAACGTACTGCCGAGCTACTGTGTTGCGAGCTGTGTTGCGATCGACTTTCGAACATTCGAACACAGCCTAGCGTAACCCAACACGTCGAATTCAACATTCGGATTTTGAATTCAGCAAGAAAATGTGCGTGTATGTGGCGACAACATTACAGAAGTACAGACCGTTCCATTTATTTTACCTCTGACATACGTCATTATATCTTCCGCTAGGTTGGCACCACTTGCTGTCACTAGTACTACGGTCCTAAAAAGGGTTACTTGCTATTAATATTTTACCCGTGGTAGTGGAAATTATGTATAAGTACCTGTTGTACTTGTAGTGCTAAGTCCACCTTTGCGCACTCCTGCATTTCTTGTTTCTTGTCGTGAACTGTTCTTTTTTCAATTTCTGTGCATTAAAGAGTTTCTAATCTAATCTATTTTAAAAACATATTCAAATATTTCGTACAGGGAAATAGTACGAACCAAATATGGTAACCCAGAGCTCAGGTTAGCCAACTTGATGGCTAGAGGTAAAATAACTGTGAACGGTCTCTAAATTGATTTTGACAGATGTTCAGCCGTCTTGATTGTCTTCTGATGCTTACTCTATCTACAACTCTACACACATACTCATTGTCTTGATACATACTAGTGATACATCCTTACCTATAATAAAATCCAACGTCTGCTTTCTGTATGTCTGAGTGTCTGTCTGTCCGCTTATAACTTGAAAACCACTGAACCGATTTTAATAAAACAAAATTCTACGGATAGCTTGATTCTTCCCATCAACTATAGGTTACTTACTATCACGCTAAATAGCTTATGAGGTTAGCAGTGAAGTGAAATATGAGAGCGGGCGGAGCCGCGGGCACAGCTTGTGTATACATACATTTGGATTGTCTTCTGATCCCTAGTCTAATCCGTGATTTTCATATAGAATCATAATTTATTTCACTCATAAAATTACGTCACTTCCCTAACGATTTCGGAAAGGACTCTCAACGGGTGATGCTATAGCTTCTATGGTAAAATCAATATTAACTTCTCTAGACAACTCTCAGCATACTTATGGCATTTTTTGTGACCTATCCAAAGCCTTTGACTGTGTAAATCACGAAATATTATTAATGAAGCTGGAACATTATGGCATAAGAGACAATGAATTGCGTATATTTCAATCATATTTAGAAAATAGAGCTCAAATATGTGACGTCAATGGCTTAAAATCGAATGTAGAATCAATCACAATGGGTGTGCCGCAGGGTTCTATCCTGGGACCATTATTGTTTCTAATATATGTTAACGACATCTCGAGCTGTATAACAGACGATATAGAGATGGTAATGTTTGCAGATGATATCTCAGTTGTACTGAAAAACAATGATATAAGTAAACTGAGAGAATCCTTTTTAACTGTACTAGAATCTCTAAAATCTTGGTTTGAGTGCAACAATCTATTGCTAAATGTCAACAAAACTAATATTATGCACTTTGCTCTTGGGACTCATAGACGTAATAACAATGATAGCATATTAAAAACTGCAGATAACTTGTCATTAAACCTTGCTAATGAACTAACTTTTCTTGGGGTAATATTTGATAAAAGTTTTACTTGGAAAGCCCACATAAACTCTTTAGCTGGTAAGTTGAGTTCCGCATGTTATGCTATCAAAAAAATTAAAGAGCTAGGCGGGACCCATGCTGCAAAAACGGTTTATCATGCTTATTTTGAGAGCATCACGTCATATGGCCTAATGTTTTGGGGAAATGCAGCAGACTCAAATAGAATATTTTTATTACAGAAGAGGGCCTTGAGGTACATCCTAAATATGAAAACTAGAGATACTTGTAGGACAGCGTTCGGAGAGATAGGAGTCATGACTTTACCAAGTGCATATGTTTACCAGAACATATGCTATGCCAGAAAATACATTCATGATTCCTCTCTCAATTCCGACAATCATAACTATGACACACGGGGTAAGAATAATGTACAACTAATAAGACATAGATTAGCTAAAACTACAAAAAGCTTTATTTGTAATAGTGTTAGATTTTATAATAAACTGTCTCCTAACATAAAACAATTAGATGACAATAATTTTAAACGACGGATTAAAATAATGTTAATTGAAAAGAGTTATTACAGTATTAAGGATGCATTAACTGACCGTAATTTTATCTAAGAGTCTGACTACTATTTTTCCCACTAACAAATTTTGACAATTCGATACACTTTGTATCATTTGATTTTTAATATGACTTATTACATTTCTTTGTAATAAACGTAAAGTAATTGTTTTATTTGACTTGATATAATATGAAATATCAAAATTGACGATGGCACTATACACCAGATATAGGTAATTTAAATAGGCAGTGTGGTCAGATTCTTCAGTATTCATGTTTATGCTGTAAATATTAATGCTCTTGTGAGCGGTAGTATGGGTTAATTATTTGTAAGTTACTATAATATAATACTTTTAAGGTACTAACAAAACATTGTGACTTGCGAAGTTTGTTTGTCAGTTCTTCTTCGCATTGAATTTAGAACTGGCGGAATTTTCGACATGTCCAAGCGTAGGTTACCTACCTGTGGATGAAATTATACAATAAACAATAAACAATAAACGCATTTCCCCTTCATTCACAAAATTACTGCCCACACCGAGAGCCAATATGTTACACAACAAAAATAAAAATAATATGGCAAAAAAAAATGTTTTTCTCTGCTCAAACGTTTTATTTTCTTGTTTAGCAAATTTTTAGCAAACGAAAACAAAATTTTAAAAGTATTTGTGATACTTTGTCTGTCAGCCTCGATAGCTCAGTGGTGCAGACAGTCGACTGTCGCTATTTATTGTTAAGCAACGCTGGGCCGGTCAGTACTTTATGTGGCTAGTCACTAAATGCTTGTAAAAATATGTTTAAAAATATACCCTGCGAAGTTTCTTGTCGGTTCTTCTTCGTGGGTGTAATCGAACCGGATAGCGCAGTCTCACTGCCATATGAATGATCAATAAACAATACAATACATTATAATCATTGGTTCCTTCGCACAGTCATCCATGCTGATCTGATGTTAATAAAAAAAAGTTGGTAAAAACGGAAACTTCAGTGAATGCGTCCAATTCACATTTGACCGGTTTTTAGAACATGTACCTTTGGACTCGACCGTTGGAGGCTGACCGTGGTTCGGATTCCACGTAAAACTGTAGGTCCCTTCCCTTCTTACCTTACTAGGTGGTAGGGTTTAACCCGCCCGGGTTGGTACCACCGCACGGAATGAAACGTCGGTCGAAACGTCTATGTAAATAGTTTGTGTTTTCCGTCTAGTTCAGTGTAGCCGGCACGACCGTAGGGAAGCCCTGAAATGGCACCTAGTTCACCCGGTGTTATGGGCTGACATCACGGATGTTGTAGGTGATGTAGCCAACCGTGTCAGTTTCCATAAAAAAAAAACTTACATTCAATCATTATTATTATTGTCATTCTCCTAAAATTGCACGTCCTCCTGAAAACCCTGAAAGAAGCGCTTGTGATTTGCAATGCAATGGTAACCATTAAACT
This sequence comes from Nematopogon swammerdamellus, assembly GCA_946902875.1. Classification (NCBI taxonomy): domain Eukaryota; kingdom Metazoa; phylum Arthropoda; class Insecta; order Lepidoptera; family Adelidae; genus Nematopogon; species Nematopogon swammerdamellus. The sequence goes on from OX336334.1 coordinate 18,227,326, forward strand.
CTACGTGCGTTTGGCACATCAACGAGAAGCCGTCGACCTCGTACATTCCCCTGCCGGTCGGAGGTTAGCGGGAAGAGGGTTTGCCTCCAGGCTCGACAGATGTCGCCCCCCGCCGCGAGGCTGATGACTCCCCGGCCCTCGCGGCCCAACCACTCGCCGCCGCCGCCGCCGCCGCCCCGCAGCTCGTCCGCTCGTAAACTTTATTTGTATTTTTCACTCCAACTTATAAAGGTACATGTTCTAAAAACCGGTCAAATGTGAATTGGACGCATTCACTGAAGTTTCCGTTATTATCAACTTTTTTAGATTTCCGTATGACATACGGAAGCCTATTACTAAGCCTCCGCTGTCTGTCTGTCTGTCCGTCTGTCCGTCCTTCCGTCTGTCCGTCCGTCCGTCCGTCCGTCTGTCTGTCCGAGGGCTGTATCTCTTGAACCGTAATAGGTAGCCCGTGGAAATTTTCACAGATTAAGTGTTATTATGGCGGATATAACAACAAATAATAAAAAAATAGAGAAAAGAAAAAAATTAAGGGGGGTTCCCATACAAGAAACGTGTTTTTTTTGTGGTGCGGAAACCTCGGTGCACGAGTCCGACTCGCACTTGGCCGGTTTTTTATTAACATCAGCATGGATGACTGTGCGAAGGAACCTGCAATGATGCAGTCGACACAGCGAAATTAGCCTGATCCATTGCCCTCCGAAACCCGGTTGATCTGCCAACGTGTCGACTTTTTGACCTATCAACCTGTCGAATACCTACATACAAATAATGTGTATGATGTGCCGGTGACGGTGACGGTCACAGGCACAGCATATAAATATGATCACAGGCGCAGCATACAAATTACCGGTGACGAAATTTCTGATATACTTCTCATTTTTAACCGACTTCAAAAATAAGGAGGTTATCAATTCGACACGTATGTATGTAATATTATTGGAACCGCAATATATTCACATATGATAATCTATTAGGGCTTTCAAACTAATATACGAAAATTTATAGGTGTGTATGTATGTTTGTATGTATGTTTGTATGTACAATGAGAAATGCGTGGCCAAACAGGCCACGCATTTCTCTGAAACTATTAATTGCTTTGTGACCGTTTCAGTAGTTTTCAAGATATGGACTTGTCAAATGGGCGAATAATTCTATACCACGACAACCGATTTCTGTGATTCTTTTTTTAAGTGATATTACTAAAGTAAAGAGACGACCTCTTCCTCTTATTATGCCCACCGGAACCCCAAAAACGTTGCACGCTGTGGACCTACTGCCCCCCCCCCCCCCCCCCCGCCCTGACCCCTCACCCCCCACCGGCCACCCCGCCCGCGGCAACACGCTGCTCATTTCATGTTTCGAGTTTTTGTGACGTAGTGTAGAATGAGTGCTGCCTAATTTACTTTGTCGCTGAAAGTTTGATCGCGATTCTGCGAGTATTATATGCCTTGGGTCAGTACTTTTAAAAAGCTCACCATAATTATTCATATAGTTATTTGTCAGTTGATTTCGGCCAATTCAAGAATGGAATATAATTTGTGCATTATAAAGAAAGTTGATGTTATACAGATACAGAGGCCAATTTTGCGCTTAGAATTTTGTTTTCTTTATTGATAGTAAACGTGTAGGTATTTTTCTTACATAATATTATACGAAACTTATATAAATAAAAGTATACTACAATTTAAAATGTTTTTACAAAGAGTAGCACAGTAGATGTACTTAATAAAGGGACATTTCCATTAGCTAAGTGTCTCAGCAACACAAAATAAACCGGCTTTCTGTGACCGGAAGGAAGAGTTTGGTCGCGGCGATGAAACCGGATGGGGCACCAGCGCAGGCGCGCGCCGCCACGCGCCGCCACTTCCGCTCCTAATGCGATAATAGGTGATGTCTCGGACGAGCTCCGCCCTAAAAGTGTACCTTTCTGTTCACAGCGCCTCGGTTTCCCAAATTTTAATATTAAGTTAATTTAATTTAAATTTGTTTTTATATTTTGAAAATATTTTCAAAATGATGTAGGAACACCTACAGATACACAGATATTGAGTAGAATATTGGATACAAAGTAAATGTTGTACCCTATGCCGAATGATTATGAGGTAAGAGTTCTATTACGTTAGTATAAAATAGGTGGTTTGACGAATTACAAATGAATTAAAATTGAAAAGATCATGCTCCATAATAAGTAGTTTAAATATAGTATTTTGTCAGCCTCGATAGCTCAGTGGTGCAGACAGTCAACTGTCGCTATTGAATGTTAAGCAACGCTGGGCGCGGTCAGTACTTGGATGGGTGACCGCTGACCGTTGGAGGCTGACCGAGGTTCGGATTCCTCGTAAAACTGTAGGTCCCTTCCCTCCTAATCTTACTTGGTGGTAGGGTTTAACCCGCCCGGGTTGGTACCACCGCATTGAATGAAACGTCGGTTGAAACGGCTATGTAAATAGTTTGTGTTTTCCGACCAGTTCAGTGTAGCCGGCACGATCAAAGGGGGAAGCACTGACATGGCACCTAGTTCACCCGGTGTTATGGGCTGACATCACGGACGTTGTAGGTGATGTAGCCAACCGTGTCAGTTTCCATAGAAAAAAAAAAAAAAAAGTATGTATTTAAATATGAAACTATGAAACCCCAGAGGGCAATTTTGGAGAATTTTGATAGAAATAGACCTAAACGTTGTATCAATACATGTTCAAAAGAAATGAATGAAATAGCTAATAGCGCAATTTATATGTTAAATAAAGTAAAGTACCTAATTTTGTTTTTATTATTATTGAATTTATTTTAATCGTCTCTAAACCACATAACCAACCAGTCGTATGCTTACATATGTTAACTTACCTAATAATAATGATCATAAAGGACTTCTTTTGTTTTTTTTTTATTTTACTGTTATATTCTTTATTTTAATAATATTATTCACTATTTATAAATTAAAATTATTAAATAAACTATAACTACCTATCAAATAAAATTTAAAGACAAATATAACTAATTAAAAAACTATAACTAAAAAAAAGTGAAAAAAAAGTCTATCATAAAGTGAAATATTAAAATTACATGGGATAATTTTAGCATAATCAAACTAGCGACCCTCCACGCTTCGTTCCCACCACGCCCATGTTGATGCAAGTAGTTAAATTGTGATTTGTTAATATTGGTTCCGCACCGCACTGCAATAACAACAAGAGCGCACACCCGCTGCTAGCGCCCACCAGACCCGCCCCGCCCGCGGCGGTGGCGGCGGCGCGGCGGAGCGGGCCGCCCAGTGTGAACTCGCCCTAAGTGCTCTGTAATAACAATGTAGTTATGAAATTACCCTCGTAATCCCGGCTCTAGACTTGTAATCAATCATCAATCGATGCGGATTAAAGTTTCCCGAAGGCACCACCTTTGCGACCTGCCTAGCTTACCTACTGTGGGGCTCGTTATATATATCATCCATCAGTAACCTTTCTGCGACTTCGATCGAGTTTGCTTGCGAGTAACTACTTCGTTCAATTATAACTAGCTCGGCCTTCGACCTCGCTCAGTTTGCATGTAGGTATAGGGTACTTACTTTAAGAGAGTACAAGGTTCAACTATACGCAGCTCAGGCATACAGTATTTTTATTGGCGTTTTTTTTTACACTATGAGTTACACAACAAGTCAGTATAAATTCCTTAACCTATACACAGATCTGATTTTAGGCTTGCTACGAGTATTACCACAAGAATCTATTACCGTTATCGAGATAATAATATACATAAAGGAACACCGAGCAGAAAAGCATCGCAGTCCCGAAAAAGATCTATAGTTATGTACAACTTATTGATGTATGTCTATCAATTCCCCACACATTGTTTCAATATATTTTATCGAGCAGCTTAAATTCAAGCATAACGCTAGCACTCAACTTGATTGCGACAAGTGGAAGCCAAAAAGAGTGGAAGGGGCCCATCGGCGGCGGAGGCGTGCCTCGTGAAACAAAACACCACCACGTGCTCGTACGTGGCGCGGCTTCATACGAGTCCGCAGCGACACGCGCGCCGCGTGCCGCGCGCCGCGCCGGCCGAGCGATGCGCGTGCTGGGTCACGTGCCCGCTTTTGTGTTAATTGTTACGTGCGATATGGCGAGCAGCGGTGAGAACCCGGCCCTCACTCATCTCGATCGATCGTTTACAAACATTAAAAATAAAAAAATATGGAATAGTAGGTAATAAAAAACATTGCACCGACTTAAAAAAACAACTAGAACTTAAAAGTGTTAAATAATATTTTTTTATTCATATTCGGACCCTTGAGTTGAAGGCGGTACAAAAGCACATCAGGTGTGCTTTTGTACCGCCTTCAACTTATGGGTCCGAATATGAATCAAAAAATATTATTTAACACTTTTGCTGAAATGTTTTTTAAAACAGTTTTTTATTTCACGCTTTTTATAGTTACCTATATCACATAACAAGTTTTGCGAAACTCTTGTGGCATGAGACCGTAGCCCGGGTCTAGCAGCTGGGCCGTCTACTAATTGAAGCGTCCGGGTACCGTGGCCACAGATTACTTAATACATAGTTACTTCGTAACAGATAAATCCCTCCATAGAAAAAGTTCCATACCTTCGGCTTCAATAGCCTACTGTTTTACGTCGTCAATCGCTGCGTGCGAAAATGTACCTAAACGATCGAGGGTAAAGTGATTATTGCTTTGCAGCTGCGCGCAGTTGCGTGGGCGAGCGTGTAGGTATGCTTCGCGAGGCTGACGAATTTCCACTGAATTAGACCGCCCCGGCGCGGCGGTCCACCGGGCGGTAAGTAGTTAGAGTGCGCAAGTACATAGAGTGTGTGAGGCCTGCCGTGGCGTCGTTGGTGCCAAAGAGTTGTCATGAAAAAATAAGCCTAGTCATCCAGCGGGGCTGACTGCTTGACTTCTTGGGTCGGTGGGAGAATTTTTCTTAGACTCGTTTTATTTTTATACACATATATTTCTATACTTATTTTAATTTTTATTTTTTCAATAAACTGAATTTCCCAGGGAAAATGTATACAACTTACACGACCGAGTGGAGTAAGGGTGTGCAATGCTGCCATGTCGACGCACAAGTCAATCACTTCTGTGAAACGCGAACCGGAAATCTATCTGCCCAGATGACGCGGAAGAGTTTTCTTGACAACCTTCCAATGAAAAACGCCTATAAAAAACTCTGGTCTATGAACAACGGCTTAAAAACACATAAAGGGCATTTTTTGTTGGTCGCGAAAAAGCGACGAGACGATTGTTCACACGACCGTCACGACCGACCGGGCTTCGGTCAAGCCAAGTTGATTGGCAAATTGCACACCACTTCCTTAAATCTTTTAAATCTTGAAAGATTGCACTGCCGCAGCAAGCAAATATTTTGGTATGCATGTGATATTCCGCTAGATGCATTAATAAATTAGACGACGACGACCTTTTTGTCTGCCACGCTGCGCTGCATGGCGGCGCGGCGCCGGCGCCTCGCCGAGAGTGATCTCGCGAGGAGTGGTGCTATTTCCTGTGTCTGATTTAAATTCGAAATTTAAAATCGATACATTCAACATTGGCCTCTGTCTTTTTTATGGCATTGGAAAGTAACTTCAAAAGAAAAATCACTTAAGTAATTGGATTTTTTTTTCTCTCTGTAATCGTTTTTAGAGTTAAATACTTACCAAAATAGTAAAAAAGGAGCCCTCATAGTATCACTTCGGTGCCCGTCTATCCGTCAGTCAGTCCGTCCATAACTTCTATGGCTAGTCCGAGACATTTTTAACTGTGCATCAAATCAAAATAGGTTATAATTTTTGTAACACACAAAGATCAGTAGTACCTACATATGCGAAAAAACATTTGTAGCGGTCAGGGCGGGGAAATAGTGAAAATAAAGAAAAACGTGCATGTGGCATATCAAAAGGGCTAACTTTAAAGATATTAAAATTATTATTATTATACAGTTACAATTTTTTTAGGTTACTTAATGTAAAGTAATTTTATAAAAATATACAAACAAATCTATGTCCCTGCACTTATCTCCGAAAGTGCTAAGCCAATTCAATGTGCTAAGCCTTAAATTTATGAAACAAATTTGACATATAACAAGAATGGTCAAAATTATAGAAAAAGTATAGCGAAAGTCTTAAAGTTTTAAAGTAGGTATTATTGTTTTTGAGATACGGCGCAAAAACTGAGCCCCTGTAGTAGAAAATTTGTTCACAATGCTTTAGTAGGTGTTTGCCTAATCTGTGATACTGGGATACTGAAGGATTCTGTAGTCGGGAAGAACGTTCACGGTTAAAATACAAAGTTAACAATAAATTAGGTGTACGTGGGTGTACGATCAAAAACGAAAACACGAACAAGCCACAGGATCAAATGTTTCACTCACTTTCCAGCAAGGTTTTCCCATTTTGTGTCTCTCGCGAAAAAAATAAATAAACCAACATCTCCACTCGTAGAACTATTTTTCTTTTATTTTTATTCTTAATTCTAAATTTGAATTTCACAACGTGCCAGTAATTTTGCAACTTGGCAGCAACACAGTGAAAAACACACTTTTTACGACTTGCGCAATTCTAAGCGCATATCTCTGAAATTTTTGACTTAAACAAAATAGTCATTTTGAAACTCTTTATAATTTTTGACCGATCTTTTGTTCATCCCTCAGTTGCATGTATCTATTGCCAACCCAATTTTTTTATAAAATTTTCCAGCACCATTATAAACCGGTTAATAAAATACACCTTCCTTCCATTCATCTATAGTATAGGTAGTGCCAATAATCTCCGAGTAAAATGGCTGTGCCATACGGGCGGACGAACAGATAGGACGAAATTATAAGGGTTCCGTTAACATTTGGCTACGGAACCCTAAAAACAGCTAAACCGATTTACATACAGTTTTCACCAGTGGTTTCACTGATACAATCTGGCATGTCCCGAGATGGCTAGAGGCCGTTTTTGCCCACACGGTGCCATGGGTTTTGAAAACGTGAACTTCGGTTTTCAAAAATACTGAAGAATATACCTATGTATATTGCAAGGTACTCGTAATAAGAAAACATCAATACGAGTAGAAAGAAAAACACATACAGAGAACAATATAAAAAATCTGTTAGGTGCGAGTTTTACTCGTGCACGGAGGTTTCCGTATCTATCCGCTATTATCCGCCTTTCTTTTGTCTTTCAACAATGCAATGTATAAAAGCCTGTGGCGCCATCTATTATTCAGTAGTGTGACTAATCGATTTTTCGGACGTTTGTTGTATGGGAGCCCTTAATATTTAACATTTTCTTATTTGTTGTTATATGGGCCATAGTAACACATATTCTGTGAAAATTTCAACGGGTTACCTATTACGGTTCAAGAGATACAGCCCTCGGACAGACGGACGGACGCCGGACGGACGGACGGACAGACAGACGGCGGAGGCTTAGTAATAGGCTTCCGTACGGGATACGGAAATCTAAAAATAGCAAAGTAGGACGAAGATAAAGAAAAAGGACAATAGCGCGTAAAGGCGGACTTATGGTTGGCAGTGATTTCTTCCATTCAACCATAGATTAGATTAGATAAAAGAAGGTCACTTTCGTTACACTCAACAAATTGTATATTGTTTCTCGGAGACACAAAGTCATACGATATTCTTTCCCGTGAACAGTAAGATACTAAGAAGAAGAAGCACTGATATGGCACCTAGTTCACCAAGGTGTTTAGAGCTGACATCACGGATGTAGTAGGTGATGTAGCCAATCGTGCAGTTTCCAGAAAAAAAAACTAAGGGCGAGGCCGAAGGCCGAGCAGCGTTAATGTAATAGATATAAATTGTCTCGAAGTAAATAAGTCACAGCAGGTGAGGCCGAAGGAAAAGCTGCGTTCAGTTAAATGGTATATTTTCTCCAAAGCAATAAGTCACCAGGGGCGAGGCCGAAGGCCGAGCTGCTTCCAGGTAAAATATATACGAGTACTTTCTCTTGTAAGTCTTGGCCGAGCTGCGTTCCAATAAAAGATATATGTAGTTTATCGAAGAAAGTCAATTTAGGAGAAGAAGAAAGTGTTTAGATAAACGTATGAATCCATCTCCCGAAGTAAGTCAATTAGGGCCAAGTCGAAGGCCTAAGATAATGTGGTATGATACGGAACCCTCGGCGCGCGAGTCTAACTCGCACTTGTCCGTTTTTTTTATTACCGCCAACGAAATAGGAGATATTTATTAAAATGACTTATTTATTTTGAGCAATGTACATTCTGTTTAAAATTACGAAATTACCCGGTAGGAATATGGTTGAAAGCCGGGAGAGTCTCCGCTGCAAACTTTCGGAAAGCAACCGCTTCGAGTCTCGTCCCGCGTTGCCGCTTTGGCCGCTACGATGCTTCTCCGTTGTGCCACGCCACGCCCCGCTCCGCCGCGCCCCGACGAACCCTGACGGTCCCTCCGCGCTCCTCAGTACCCCTCCGAGTCGCCGTCCGTCGCCGCCGCCGCCCGCCGTGCCCCAACGCGCCCCCGCCCCGCCCCCGCCGCTGTTCTCCTCCGCGCCACGCCACGTGTTCAGTCAGCGCCGCCCTACACCGCCCTACAGCGCCTACACCCCGCGCCGCTCCCTCAATTTTCCATTTTCCATCCTCCATCTCTGTCTCACTCGTACCTCGCATTGAGAAGTAATTTTTTTACACCCTCGAATCTGATAACTCCCCGCTCGGTTCATACGATATATTTACTTACAAAAAAATAATGAACGTGTTCACAGGCAGACAGAGGGTTCCGTAACCATTTGCCTTCTTTCACGCAAGGCAAGTGCATTGCGCGGTGCCGCCGCCGCCGCCGCGCCGCCTCCTCCCCGCTGCACCGCTGCTTACTCCCCGCGCCCCGTGCACCGCGTTGTCTCGCGCGGAAAACGCGAATCTTTTTCTCATAAGACCAACGAGGAATTATAAGAATGTGACACTTTAGGAAGAAATGATTTGTCTATGTATCCCACAGAGCATGAAATGCGCGGCGCGGGCGGTAGGTATTTAATGCTCTGTGATGTTGATGTATCCCCTAGGTTTCATCGCTGGCCTTTGTTTTGAAGTTTTTTCAAAATGGCGACCGATGACTAAGCCACAAACTTTCGAAGCCCTTTGGCACACCTGTTTAGAAGCCCACATAGACTAACATATACTAGTAAATATTTAGTATGTTGGTTTTTAGTTATTTTTTATGTAACGTTATTTCTTTTAGGTTAATTTATTAATCATGTAGGTATATGCACGCACATAGCTATAAGTAGAAAATTACCTATTTTTTTTCTTTTTTTACGATGACTGTATGTTTTCCAAATATTACAAAATAAAAAAAAAAAAAATAAAATACGAATATTGTGCAATTCCAATGATATTACATACATACGTGTCGAATTGATAAGCTCCTTTTTTTGAAGTCGGTTAATAACCTCCTTTTTTTTAAGTCGGTTAAAAATGTCCTGAAGTTAGTTTATATAAAGTTTATTTGGCAAAAACATATTTCTCTATTTCAAGCCTACATACATACGTGCTCACTTTTCATGAACAAAATTAGGATGTATTTTGTTGTTGGTCGTAGTATTGTAGGCGTCCCTCAAGCGGTGACGGCGGCGCAGGAGAGCGGTGCGGTGGGGCGAAGCGCTCCCCCGCCCCGAACTAATTTGCTTGAGTCGGAGGACTTCCTAGCGCCCCTCACATCTTATACACATCTACAATTTACCCCACACTACCTCACCCCTTTTTCCACGCCGCCGCCGTTGCCGCCGCCGCACCGCCGCGCCGCCGCCCTTGTTCTATAGGACTACTCTGTGGCTCCATCCGACAACGCTAGCGCGGAGAACATCATGATTATAATAATAATAAAAACAATTATTATTTTTATGTAATCCGGTATGGGTATTTATGTATCCGGCTCTAACCTACCAATATCACGTCCGAGAAGGAGAGGTTTTTAATTCATAATCCCATATTTAACGATACCTACATTTCTCACTTTCTGCGACGGGACCTTAAATTAGAAAATAAGTGTCAAAAGTAAAAAAAATATTAAAGGAAGTACCTAGTCAAGAATAGAATCCAAAGATTCTGTACGATAGAACCAGGTGAAATCGATGACACCTATGCTGGAAATAGTAGTAAGCGGACGTCCGCGCGCGCCGCCGTGGCCGGACTACTCAGTAGACGAAGGATCGTCCGTTTCTACGAATGTGTACACTCCAATGAACAACGTCAAAAATGGATCCACTTGCATTTTAAATATTTACTTAAAGCCTTATTAATTTATCGACGAAGGCAACGACGCCGAGAACATTACTTCTTACGAATTTAGTACTGTTGCAAAACCGTCTTAGTAACATATTCTGGTACATTTTCAGTGCACACATCCTTCCACGCTGCAAGACGAGCGTCTCTGTCTTGGAATAAACGGTGATATGTATCCCCCGGCCCGGCCTTGTTCTAAACTCATTTATAACAAGCTTCGTATCGATAATAGCCAAAACCATATGCCGCTCAACTATACCTGCACGCGTACGCTCTTCGGTTGCCACTGTGGAATATATATTCGGTGGCACTGTGGCGCTAGCGGCGCTACATATTATGATTATTAAAAAATTTCATTGCCTTGCTCAATGAAAAAATATTTTTTATTCGATTCCAGACATGGACGATGGCGCCACTGACCTGCTGGAGTGTGTCTGCGGCATCAGCGGCACCGCATCCGACTGCTTCTGGGATTTTGAGTTGGAGAGTTGCGTGGCAGATAAAAGTTATAAATTTCACGTGAAACTGCACTCGCGCGCGAGAGGTACCTCTAGAAAACTGATTTGCGTTGCGGGTGGCTATAAGTTTTGTAAATTACTTCAGTTCTCCAGGATTTATAGAGCGCGGCGGAGCGGCGGTGCAAATCTTGGTACAAAATTTCTATTTCTGTGGTATGCATTTTTAGGATTCCATATGCATGGTTCTCCCTGAAGCAATTCTATACATTCAAAAACACTTTCGTTGCTCCAATCCATCACGTAAACGCAACTAGACTTTGCGCAAGTGTGGAAGGTTACGCACACATTTGAACTTTGAACGCTTTGATGTGCGCTCAAAAACCGATATACTTAGTAGAGTTTTGCTCAATCAAAGTTTGAACAAATGCTCAAATACCCGTGCCACACTTCGTTTTCAAATCCTGTGTTCAAATGTTTGTACTATGTCTGGCGCCCTTTAAACAGTTTAAATTCGTCGCCGCGCATCCTCTGCGCATATTGTTGAAATCAGTGGTTTTATTCTCTTTGGTTGAAATTTTGACAGTTTGACGGATTACCAATACAAGTAATATTTATTTATTATTCTCAATTATTCTCCATTGATAGTTAAATTGATTTCTTGTACATTTTCTAAATTGCTTAATATAAAATGAGTCTGTGTCAGAATTATAAACCCGACGAACTATTTCAAAGTTTTAAGATCTTAGTTTTCCCAACCACATTTGTAGGATTGACTTCAAACCTCTCTCAGGATATTCAGTATGATTTGAAAAAATCTGTCTATTTGAAAACACGTTGCAATAAACAATTAATGGTGAGTGGTTGGTGGCCTACACTAAAATTAATAAGAAAACGTCGTAGACAGAACCTAAATTAAAATATACCGCTCGTTATTCACAAATATTCGTCAGGTTCACGACATCAAGTTCGTCGGTGGGAAGCAGTGGTTCTGTACCGGTGAAGGCCGGGAGGACTGGAGGAAAATTGGAGAGGTCCAGCAGTGGACGCATTCACGCTTACTGACTGATTGCTCCTTATTCCAATAAATGTTTTCCTTTTACCTCTTTAGTCCATTTCAGAAGCTAGAGCTATTTCTCCAAACCACCGGGCCTTCGAAATATCTAGTACGGACGCACAGATACTACTCATCACCTTCAAACCCACTAACGAATGCATTCCACGCATGAGGAGAAACAATCATTCCAATATCGTGATGATGGACCTGAGAATAATGCGAGCTTGCGGTGCCGCCCGCTGTTGCCTGGACGAACGTCATTTAGAACTCGCACGATATTACATATGTGGGCAGTACGAGTTCCCCAATGTCATCTTTAGCCCAAACACTTTGAATTTCGGAACATTAAAAATAGCGTCAACTGAAAGCAGAGTGCTCGATTTGAGAAATAATTCAGACGTTCTCGCTGCCAAGATAGAGTACTGTAAGAGTGTCGGACTTTCGGTCAATCCACCAAAATGCATCATACAACCAAATTCTACAACAATTCTTACGATCGTTGCCAGGCCGATGACCTTTAACTTTCCGAGATCTTTGCAATTTAGAATGATGAATCCACACCACGATATCGTAAAAGACAAAAGTAAAGAAAACGATGACAATTTTCTGCAATTTGACATAAACATTATTTCAAATATAATATACCACAACCCTAAAAAAATTGTTCCGATAGAGTCCTTGCACAAACTGAATGACAAGCTTCCACAGTTTGCTTTTACAAGGAGTGAAATGATTTTAAATCAAATTAAAAAAGAAAAATCTAAATTATTTCTGGAATACGCTAAAGCTACTGCAAAACGGAAGAAAGTCAGCAATCGCAAGCTTTATAAAGTGACTGGCCTATGTCCTAGTACCACTGAAGATATTTGCAACATAAATAATGAACGAACTATTCCTTATGAATTTCCTGATTTTATTATTTCACCTTTTGAAATAGATTTCAAACATGTGACCCTGAATACAGTAAAAAGGGAAAAACTAAAGATAGAAAATAATTCATTATGTGTGATTACTTTAGATTTTTTGCAATGTGAACATATACAATACGGAAATGACAAAAGTGGTTATGCTAAAATAAAAGTTGCTCCCAAAAGCCAAAAGGAACTATATATATTTTGTAAAATAAATAAGTTGGGATTTCATACTGGCCACATTGAATATAAAGTGAACAAATATTTTCATTACAGACATCCCTTTAAACTTTTCGTTGATAAGTCAAATTTATACATAAAAGACACGATTTTGAAATTTGGCATGGTAAACAATGAATGTTATATTATGTCTGCCCCGGTTCGAATATTCAACATATACAATGTTGATGTGCCATTTCAATGGATTGATATAGATACCGATACTCCGTTTTCAGTAATTCCCAAAAATGGATACGTTCCGAGTGATACATCTCGAAGTTGTGACGTTATTTATACCGGAACTGCATCGAAAACCAAAACTCACACTATAACACTTGAAACGTGTGGACAAATGATAGAAGTAGAACTAATCATTTACACTAGAAAGGTCCTACTCAGTTTTCTAGAACGAAGCATAAACTTTAAGCAAATTCCTCTCTACTTGAAAACTACTGTCAATGTTGTTATCGAGAACTCTTCGAAGGAATTGGCTACATACGGTGTTGTAGAACCTTTGATGCCTGGGCTCACAGTGAGCCCAATGTATGGAAATATACGACCGAAAGCTTTGCTTTCAATACAATTAACCATTAAGCTTTCGTGCATAATAGAATTTTATTTCGATATACTTTTTAAAATAAACAACAAGGAAATAGTTGCGTTACCCATAAACGGTGACGTACTCGAACCAAAAATTGCAATTCAACCGAAAATCTTGAATATACCACGTGTACCGTGCGGAATGATTACTTATGTACCTGTAGTAATACAGAACCTGGGAATATTGAAATCATTATTTCAAATAACGAATGAATCAAAAGCCCTTGAAACAATAATGTGCAGTGACATCTGCGATTTAGAAATATTCACTGCAAGAGGAGGTGAAATGGTAAAAGATAACGACATTTTCATAGAAAGTGGGCAATCCAAGATTGTCTATCTCAAGGTATTTGATACAGAAAGAAGAGCTTATGAATTTTTCTTACCGATTAAATTCAACAATTTAATTGGACCGCCAGTTTCTCAGAGTCGTGGTTCTATGGACTTACACAGTTTCATTCACGATAATGAGAAGTGAGTATATTATGTCTACATTTTGAGTTTGCATGTTCTAAATACTATACGAAATACATAAATGATGGTTCTTTTACAGATTATATATCAATAACCCAAAAATTAAAGTTAAGGACATGAACCGCGATATTAGCTGCTGCAAAGTAACTGGACTTTTTTCCAAGAGATGTTTACTTTTTTCAGTGGAAAAGTTTGAAATTGATTACCAAGCTAACACTAGTAATTCCCAGAGTTTTTCCATCACCAATGTATCCAAAGATATAGTTCCTATAACAATAGTAACGTCAAAAATAGAACCATATTTCAAATTGGAAATTCAATCAGATGATATAAATTACGCGTTCACTGGTGAATTTTTAACATTTAATCTTAATTCTGAAAAATCTATAAATATGATCGTGTTTTTCAATCCTACTAAAATGGGCAAATTCGTTGTAACAGCAGACTTATATCTAGATAAAGCATTGTCTGTACCATATCATAATTTAAAGTTTGTCGGTCGGTACGTAAGCCCCGAAATGATTGCGAGCTCTTCGTTCATATGTTTTGCTCCTGTATCTCTCGGTTCCGTTGTAAAGAAGAATTTTACTATAAGTTCTGAAGATAAGGTTGAGAAAAGTAATTTGCTATATAAATTAGATCCAGCGAGTAATTCTTTAAAGATAATTTATTTAGATTATAAAGATAAACCTCAAGGCAAACAAATCATAGAAGTTGAAATTTGTATTAGTTGTGATAAAGAAGATTGCAATGTGTCTACACTAACCATCTACACAACCGACAACGGACAAGAGAGTGAATGCAAACTGCTGCTGTCTTACTGTTTCACCAATTGCCCCCTTACTCTGCACGCGAGCTATGTAATCAGTCCAGAAGATAATCCTTTTCCTTTTTACCCTATCGAAGACAATAGCACATTCTTTAAGTACATGAACGCTAGCTTACACTTCCTAGAGAGGTGGATGTACCAGCAAGGGTTCAGAAGAGAACTCTTCCCTGAGATCCCAGTTACGTTCCATGTCATATCTAAGTCGCTAGGAGGGCGAGCAGAAGGGCCTACCACTAATGTCTCATTCCTTACCTTTCTTCGAAGGATCGCCGGCTCGTCGTCTGTTAAAAACGTAAATAATAAAAACAGGTACAATTAATATATTCGTGGCATTTTTTCATAATTGAAGTAATTGATATGAAAGTTAATATTTACCGTTTTGTCCCAGTTCAAGCAATTTCGATAGTGACGAAGAAAAAGTACAAGGAATTCATGATGTTTATGAAGAAATATTGGATCTGATTAAAAGACACGGAGGATTGTTGGGAATTATTAAAGCTAAATACTTATTAAGCTATGAAGAATTTCGCTCTTACGTAAAAATTGAAGGTAGCCAGGGGGGGCCAGAAACAACGGGTTTTGATAACGAACTGAAGGAAAATGAAGAAACATTCAAAAGACTGAACAAACAGTGTTGGTTCGATTTGATTCTTCAGTGTTATAAAGTATTTATACTGGATTGCTGCTTCGAGTGTTCCGTCAACGAACATCCACATATGAGTGACAGTCAGGCGATGTTGATGCAATGGCTTCAAAATCATGTTGACGCTGAGTATACACAACTCTTTCCACGTGTAATGGAGCAGTTTTGTGAGGGTTGCTGTGAGAAACGGAAGATAACGAATTTCACATCCGATCTGCAAGACGGGGTAGCCCTCGCAGCTGCAACGGTTCACTACTGTCCATATATGAAAACAAACTTACGTGGACTCTCTAAAGTGACATGTAATAACGGAGCTCTAGACATAATTCATAACGCATTGCTTAACATAGAATGTTGGAATCAAATGAGACTACATTTTCCCATTGACAGTAAAGATTTTACAGAATCCAACTATCTTCAAATGCTTTTTTTATCAGTGCATTTATATGTTACTCTACCTACGTTAAAACCACGAGAGAACCTCTTATTCAACCCTCCTCTCTTAGGCAGCTCCTCGCGTAATATTTTCCTCAGCACTGGAGTACATGAAACTGTAGTTTTCACACATATACTGTTGAACAACCAGCGAAACTATTTCACCGTCGACAAAAATCGTAATGATGAAATCGTCAAAAAAACTGTCATGAACGTTAAGTACACGGCCAACTTTTTACGCCAACATACTTCTGTATTACTATTTAATTGCTACAACAAGACAAGAATTTTCGATACATATGTTGTTTTTACATTAGTAGGTGAAGTCGGTGCCATAGAACCCTTTAATAAATTTAAATTGAGCTGCCCGCTATACAAATCGCACAAAATGGACGTGATGGTCTGTTCGCCTTTTAAAACCGATTGCAGTTTTCACATGATGATAACCAACGAAGAGCCGACGATACCAGTCCAGTTTCTCGAAGAAGAGAGTGCTAAGTTTCTCGCGTGCCGCGTGAACTTGCACGATAAGGAAGTATTACTGATGGGAACACAGGATGACGCGGGAACCGAAATTACAGAATATAGAGTTATTCTCTCAATATTTTGTACGAGCACAAGAAGTAAAAACTCCTGGATATGGTTTCGCGGGGAAGTTGGCGAATTTTGTATCAAGGTCACTACACTACCTCGTACTGATGTGACGTTGGATACATTGTATGCTAAAATAGGAAGCTGGCCTTTAAAGCAGTGCAGCTGTGGAGAGGAGTGCGAATGCTATCGGACTGGCATTCTGACTGTTCCGTTCAAAAATCACCACATGATTAACACTTTGAGGAGTGCGCTTCACGAGAACGCTTCTGTAATTATGATGGACATTTTTGATAAACTACGAGGTAAGCTATGGAAGCATATCTAATAATTTCAATTTATCTAAGCTTTTTTAGAAAAAAAACGGCCAAGTTTGAGTCGAACTGGCGCACCGAGGGTTCCGTATCGCCATGTCATGGTCAGCGCTGCTACATACTGTTTTCGTCAGATGGCGCGCATACACTTTTTAGTTTCTTGTATGGGGACCCCATGAATTTTTTACTTTTTCTTATTTTGTTGTTATGGCCATAATAACACATATTCTTTGAAAATTTCAACGGGCTACCTTTCAAGAGATACAGCCCTCGGGCAAACAGACGGACAGACAGACAGACAGACAGACAGACGGCGTAGGCTTAGTAATAGGGTCCCACACGACGGATACGGAACCCTAAAAAAACACATTCAATCCAATCGAGATCTCACGATCACTTATTAGTTGCCATATCGTTGTCATTATAAAAAAAATATTTTGAGCCACAATGAACTTTAACCATCCTCTTCGGTTTTGATTGAGACTAATTTTTAAATGTTTTCTGCTGCTCCTAGTTCACTTACAAACATTTTTCTCAGAAACTACGACGGGAAGGTGCCTAATAGAGATGCTGTTAGAAGAAGCCGGTACAGATATGTTGGAAGTGTCTCACATATTAAGAGACGAAGTGAAGTACAAAGTTTCGTGCAAAGGGATGTATATGATAGAAGAAACCTTTACGATATCACATCATGAAGACGGAGAGCGTACCCTGGTGGCGACCGTTCCCATGTCAGATGAAGTCCCCGATAAATTCACACTAACACTGACTTCTGACTGTGGTCTCGACGTTAGAACATATAGAGTGTTGTTCTACCAGGATGAGCATGTGGCTGTCTGAGGACCGCATTATTATATTAGAACACATTTTTATTGTTGGTAATTTAACTTGTTGTGTATTGTTCACTCCTTTGATGTGCAATAAATTACTTTGAAAGTCCTGTTCAATGAAGTTACGTGTGTTTGTTTACACCTACCACCTGCAGTGATATTCCTTAAATAAACAAAACAGTAACAGTTAGTAGTTAGGTTGCAGCAAGCTGCGTGTTCCTTCCTAGTCGTAGAGTGGCGAGAGTTCTAGAGTACGGACGACACGGCTGTGTGTGCCTGTACTTATTCGGTCATCCTTGACCGAGACACTGCACAGTGCACACTGCCTGCCTGCAGCTCGCCGGGCGGCGCGGCGCGCGGCGCGAAGCGCGGTCGCGCGGTGGCCGGTCGACCGCCGCGCGCCGCCGCGCCGCCGCCCCGCGACGCGTCGTTCGATCGACGTTGACGTGACGTCGTGATCGTGACACGAGCACTCTTTCACTATTAGTAAAGTCGATGCGCTGCCACAGATTACTTTGGCGCTGCTGTATTCATTCATTGTGTACATATTACGTGCAAATAAAATTGGTGCTAAAATGTCGAAAATTATACCTGATGTATACATAAAAGATGTTTGATTAGGTACCAGTCACGTTATTATTAAGTAGTTTTTGCCCGCGGCTTCGCTGCGCGTATTTAAGACGTCCCGCGCCATCCCGCACGGCCCCGCTCCGCTCCGCGCCGTATATATATTTGTTTTCTGCTAATTTAAAAAAAGAACAGGATTCGAAATTGAAGTTTTTATGTGAAGTTGATAGGCTTTTGTTTTTCTTGGGAGAAAAGATAATGCATATTGAAAGATGGCGGGATTTTTTCCGACTTACTTGACATTTATCGTTATATTATGGCCAGTTTACACAATATCTAGCATCTGGACGTTACGACACATTGGACGATCTAGCATTTGCCCTGTTTGGCCAGTGGTCTTTCTAGCATCTTATTATAGCCTATGTGTTATTCTGATGTATAAGCTATAGGTATTACTGAAGTCTCATCAAAATCCGTTCAGTAGTTTTTGCGTGAAAGAGGAACAAAGATCCATTCATCCATGCTCACAAACTTTCGCGTTTATAATATTAGTAGGATTAGTAGGATATTTTTACCCAAATTCACCGTGGTACAAACAGAAGCAAAATAAGTGCAAGTAACTCACGGGTTGAGTACTACCTAGCTATTGGCATATATGTTAGAAAAATATTTTAACCTTTTTCTTATAACTTTTGGACTTCACTGTGTTTGCGATATAATTTTGAAATAGTCGCGTCAGATAGCTGTTTCCATTGATCATTGAAAATGGCAATAATTCTCTTCACTTCGTTTTGATCACGTTATAATTTGGTCACTTGGATTCACCAGCATTGTATGATCAATCCAGTATACGTCCGTCAGATTCCACTTTCGTCAGATCTTTTCTTTCTATGCATCGAATGCGTGCATGGCTACACAGATATAATCCTGGGTGTCTAGTAAAGTATGTAGGTTTATAAGTACGTAACGTCCTCATGACAGCGCACAGACTATGTTTATACTTACGCCATGCTTCGTCGCTCCCCAAGGCCTCCAGGTGAATGCAACATTTTCATACACTTAAAAGTATTTTGCTTATGGACCAGCATAGAGTAAGGTTTACATGTAACCTGGCTATTTTAAAGAAAGGGATTTAAAATGGCGCCGTTTTACATCTGTACAGTCGGCATGCCAATAATTTTTTTAGCATCCTATATTTTTTATTTGAAATTTTTTTGTCTTGGAAAAATTCCTTTATTTTCTTTAGAAGATAATACTGTGTGAGAGATAGGAAAATACGAGCGCCACCATTTTCAATCCCTTTCTTTAAATAACCAGGTAGTACACATATTTCGTAATAATATGAATCTTATTCAACGCTTCCAAGACACAAGTTTGCGCGTTCAGTGCGAAGAGAGCGGCGCTCACATCAGCTCCTTCCTTCCAAGGCACCGGGGTCCTAGGAGTCGAACTGCCTGAACGACTTAAGACGAGGCGGAAGTTAACTTTCTCCATATAAAATAGTTTTTCGGCACTTATGTTTTCTAGCCCCCTAAACCTTATCCGATTTCTACATTTTTTTTTGTCCTAAGCACAGTCGAATCTACGTTCCTGTCTTTGTCGTTTTTGTTTAGATGAAATAAACATCACAGGAGCTAAAAATTTGTATTTCGACCGAAAAAAATTTAATGTTTTACTTTTTGATGTCATGAAGTTCATTCAGCTTTATTGAGTCATCATCACCTTAGATATCAAAAAAATAAAAAAGACAGGAACGTCGATCCGACTGTTCTTATTACAGCAAAAAAATAATTGTAAGAATCGGATTAGGGGGGTAAAAACATAAACCCCGAAAGATGATTTTGGATGGAGAAAATTAACTTCCGTCTCGTCTTAAACTTCCGATGCCATATCGAGGTCAAAGCCAAGCTGGCTTCTCAAAAGCTGGACGTACTCCTACCTTACTAGGTGCGACGTTACTTCACCAAATTGCTTGCATTGACCAAGGATGTGGTTTTTAGGCGTTTCATAGAGCCAAAATCTATACTTGCCTCTAGGAAATTAGGCGTTCTTTACCGCAGCAGACAAAGCTTCTTCTCACCGGCGGCGCAACTCCTATGCTATATAAAGCTCAAGTTCGTCCGGTAATAGGTACTACAGTCATCTGTGAAACGGATACTCTCATTACTTATTGGTGTCCTTGGACTCTATCCAGCGCCGCGCTATCCGTCTAATTTGTGATCTCAAACTCACGGAGGTACTCGAATCATTGCGCCCCAGACGAACAATCGGTTCTCTTAGCCTGTTTTATAGATACTACCATGGACGGTGCTCTGATGAATTGGCTTCCCTCATCCCTCCTGCCACCATCCGTCTCCGCCACACCCGCCGGACTCGCTGGGAAGATCCATATGTTGTTGATACCCAACTTCTAAGAACACATCGTTTTTCGAAATATTTCCCGTGTCGTACGTACGGCGAAAATATGGAACGGTCTTCCGGCGAGTGTATACCACCTATAACCTGGGGATCTTCAAAAGGCGTGTCAATAAATTAGACGAAGACCTTTTTGTCCGCCTCATAGCCGGCATGGCGCACCTCTGAACATGGTTTATAAAAAAAAATTACTGCTCGTACATGTGGGATGGCTCAGCCAAATACCAGCTTGCGCCTCTGGACTCTATTCAGCGTCGAGCCCTGGGACTAGTGGATAACGCGAAGTGTCCGTCCCGCGATCTAAAACCACTGCAATTCCGCAGGGATGTCGGCTCCCTAAGTGTGTTCTATCGCTTATTCCACGGGAATTGCTCGGTGGAGCTGTTTAACGCGATGCCGCCGTCTCCTTTCCACCTCCGCACCACGCGCACTGGCCAGAGATTGCACGCCGGACTTACCCCGGATGTGTAGGTACTACTTAATCGGTTCTGCAACTGTGAATATTTCCGATGGAGACTAGCTAGATCAATAAATATATTATGTATGACGTAATAATATGGACGACAATACCGAACCCTGAAGAACACCAGCTTTGATTGGAAAATTCACGGATCTTGAGCCATCGACTGATAAAAATCTACCGATCTCAAAAAAAAACTGTCAATCCACTTACAAACATTCGATGGAAAAGCGTAGGCCGGAAGCTTGCTCAGGAGAGCTCGGTGCCACGACATAATCTGTGTGTCTTAGATATTATCTGAGGCGACCAGTGTCTGTCCAAAGTCATCTGATCTCTCGGCCCATACATGCGTGATATGTGCCAGAAGATATCCTGATGAACGCTGTTTACGGAAACTACTGCTTGTCATTAAGGAGTTTATGAGAATGTCTGCAGCTAGCAATATAATCCGCTCTCGAGAGAGGTTATCGACATGGACTCATAGTTTTCGGGGTCAGCTGAGTCACAGATTACTTAATAGTTACTTGCTGAGTTGCCCTTTTTCGATACTGGTTGGACCGAGACTTTTCTCCTGGTGCTTTTCTCCAACAATCAAGTAAGATACGGGAGGGGAAAGAACATCCTTCGTAACTGTATCTTTCAGTATCTTTAGTTGAATATTGAGTATTACGGCCTAAACTAAAAAATATATATTTTTTTTATTTACTTTCAATTTAAAAATCGGAACGCTTATGTTTAAACTTTCAAGCAATATATCCTTTCCTTGTAATGTATGTTAAATATTGGAATTTTTAAGGATTAATGTCAATGACAAAAGGTTGGCGACACCTCCTCTCCTTCATCTAAAGTTCCCACCACCGGTTTGTAGGACGTGACGTGATGAGATGAAACGTGTGCCCTCCCCCCCCCCCCCCCCCCCCCCCCCTCCTCCTCCTTCAGCCGCTGCATCTGCCACTGGCGTAGAAAGTGCCAGTACCACCTATAAAGCTTGCCTCATTAACGCTCCTCTCATACTATCGTCTCGGATGCGATCGGAACGGTATCACGAACCTGCTTCAAGCCGAAACAGTGCTCCAGCAGCGGTGATACCGCTGGAAAGTGAAGTGCAGCATGGACTCGGCCGAGTTCAGGGAGTTCGGGAAGGCAGCTATCGATTTGCTGGCGGATTATATCGATAACATCAGGGAGAGGTCGGTGGTGTGCTATTTGTTATAACTATAAATGAAAAGTTAGATTAATTGGTACTTAATACTAAAAAACAGTCATTAAAAAATCATACAATGAGATAATATTTAGATGCCTCTCTTTATCATCTACAGAACAATTAAAATTAAATACTAATTCAATAAACAATTTATTTAGCTAGTTTAGTGTTATTGAAGGATTACAAATAAAACGTAAGACGCGCTGAATGAAAGGTCGGTCGAAACGGCTATGTAAATAGTTTGTGTTTTCCGTCCTGTTTAGCCGGCACGACCGAAGGGAAGCACTGACGTGGTACCAAGTTCACCCGGTGTTATGGGCTGACATCACGGATGTTGAAGTGATGTAGCCAACCGTGTCAGTTTCCATAAAAAAAAACATAAATATTACGGTAAGGTTGTAAGAACGAAGTTTAAAACATCTCCATTTCAATTTAAAAAAATATTATTTTTATGAATAAGTTTGATTAGAATGCGAGCGAGCTTTAGGTAGGTACTGCTGTAGCTGTTTCAATTTAATGGAAGAGCAAATTTTAATTTATATATATTAACCTCTGATATTCGTTGTGTACGAATTGAGGAAATTTTTTTAAAAACATTTATCAGTAATCCGTCAATCAAGAACTTAACCTATGGCTAATTAAGTAATATGCAAAAATTATGTAAACATCGAAGCACTAGACGTAGTAAAGTAACATATTCTCTCGTTGGATTACGTGAATCCCTTCAGTTATGGTTGGGCAAGGTAGCTACGGATATATATCTACTATACATACTATAAGTACCAGTTTCTATTTTAAATCATTTCTTTTAATAAGTTCACCGTCTGCATCATCATTCATCAATCATCATCAATAGGTTCATACATATATACCTACATGTCACAGAACTGCGATCGGCGGATTTTACCCGACTAAGTGTGGATAAGGCGGATTTTAACCTACGGCGAAGCCAAAAAGGAGGGTTTGAGTTTTTGCACTGTGTAGTTATAACAACGCAAAATATTTTCGTGGAAAATGGTAATAGTGTCATTGAGATATTGGAATTTTTATAAATGTGTCAGTCTGTTTGTCTATGTGTGTGTTTGTTTGGCTGCCCAACTGTGGTTAGTTTGGTTTTTGGAAAAATACCGGGCTTAACTAATACAAAATAGGCTATATAGCATCACGGCATTATTCATAAGAGCAGTTCGTCCGAAGTGAACGCAGTCGGAGATCATGCGATTTATTCCAAAAATACTCAACATATATATTCGTAAAAGTATTTATGTAGTATTCGTTTGTAGTTTATCATTTTTTTTTTTTGCGTAATACATTGCCACAAACTATTCTTCTTTGCCTGCATATACTTCTCCCACATCCAAAAGGTTAGTTTTAGAATAGAATACCTCACGACATTAAGCTCGCCTTTTTGCCTAAATTATATAAACTGGTGTTCAATAAATAATATATACATACTTACATACATTGTTTTTATGCATAAAGTATGGCCAATTACATGTTTCCTGATTAGTTTTTATAATTCTTGCGCCCCGGGTGTTTGTGTCTTTTTATGAGTTTTATTTATAATAATATTATAATATTTATAATATATAACATAATTTATATTTAATGATAATCTTACTGTTACTGCTTATGTTTATGCTTCTGCAACTCGTCATTCATTATACGTAGTGCCTAAAATCTTCACTTTTTATGTTCAGCCTTCGACAAGTCAGCTTCGAAGGATCTATGCAGTAGTATAGGGCTCCTCGTAATCCTAAAACCTTGCTTCCTCACGTTTCATTATACATTCTACCGTCTGAGAGTCGCCTGTAATTACTTCGCTCACGAACTATCCTCTTGGCATGCATTGGCTTATTCTTTGAAAGAACTAACAAAAGATTTGAAATTAATAGATATGCAGATTGAGCAGTTGCAATGACGATGCAGAGGCGATTTCATGGAAATAATTCGCGTGCTATCCTAACGCTGTAACCATGTACTCTCCACTGTAACATAATAATTTTAGAACAATCATATAGGTTGAGTATCTAATATTATCGATTAAATCATTTGCGTCGTTAAATTCAACACGTACCTAATCAGCACTTCAAAGCAACGAGTGTAATAAATAAAAACTTTAAAAAAAGTTAAGTAAATATTAAGGTAGGTGAATGTTATCACGACTCCACACTAATATAGCCAGGAAAACAAAATATAAAAACAAAATATAGCCAGGAATTCATTTCAGTTCCTTAGGTACAAACCGAAGGCCGGTCAGAGTAGGTACACAGAGGATAAGAGATCAAACTGCGAACACTATGAAAAATTACGCCTGCGCGGCTCAACGGTATTATATTATGCTACCGCTACGTCGTTATGCTACGTCTTTATTTATATGTAAAATTTAAATTCGTTATGCAAGTAGATTATTTTTAACACACAAACCGCTGGATATTTTCCAGCCGGTAGATATTCCGGTAAAATAATAGTAAAAACAAATATGCATAGGTATATAATTTTTTACTACATATAGGTACGTCTTGTGACCGAAAAACGATTTCATCAAAGATGTAAAAAATAATTTGTATTATAAGTATTTTTAAATGTGTTTATAATGGGTCTTTCTGGGCCAAAGCTAAAGTACCAAAAATGTATGCTAGTAGTAGTAGACTTGAGCTATACCGTTACCGTCGACGTCGTCGTCATCGCGTAAGTCGCGTTAGATGCGACTCGTAAGTCCTAAGCACCGAGCATACAGTCTGTATTCTCCTTGGTCGTAAGTGTGTGTACATATCGTAGGTAGGCACTTGTGTGCCGAACTAACATACTTACACACCAATCCTTGTGAGTCTCCAGTACTGACATTTTTTTATGAAAACTTACATGGTTGGCTACATCATCGCTTCGTGATGTCAACCCGTCACACATTGGTGAATTAGGTAGGTGCCATGTCAGTGATACCCTTTGCTCGTGCCATACATACATACATATCACACGCGCTGAATCTCGACAATCGGGGTAAGCAGAGTAATCGGTGTTGTGCTCCAAGAACTCTGGTATGTTAACTAAACTAGTGTCATTTAGTACTAAACTGGACCGTTTACGACTGAACGGAAAATACGACTATTTTCATACCTGTTTCGACCGACCTTTGTCGGTGCTACCTCTGTAGGTGGCATCCCGAACTACGGCAGACCTCAATGGTCCTACGGATACTCATCTAAGGTTCGACCGCGCCCGATGTTGCTTAAAACTTGCATGCGCTGCGCCACCGAGCTAGTACCGAAGCTGACAGAAGTCTTTTTTATGTAAACCAACATGTGCGGCTGTGCCGAGGGACCAACAGTACAGTCGACAGAGCCAAAAACACCTCTCCTAGCGAAATCACGCTCAGAGAGGCGCCATGCAAACAGATAATTGCGGACTGTTGCTAGGGTGTCCAGCCTGTTAATACAACGTTTGAAGACACAGGTAAAGGATTCGGGAAACACTCGCGGGAAGACATTCCACACCATGGCGGTGCGACAAAGAAACGATTTAGAGAACCGATGGTTTCTCAAAAGCCCTATGTCAATGACAAAAGGATGTCCAGTTTCTCTGCGACGAGTTCTGCGGAGATTGTCTAATTATGTAATCTAATGGTCTAATCCTCAAACGACTGGTTTGTTCCAGAGATGTGTTGCCGGAGGTGGAGCCAGGGTACCTGATGAAGGTTCTGCCGGCGCAGGCCCCGGAGCAGCCCGAGCACTGGAGGGACCTGCTCGCTGACTTTACCAATGTCGTCTTACCCGGAGTCAGTCTACTTTTGCATACTTAATTAATTAGTCTTCTTTTAATCCAAGATCCGTGTAGGTATCGAGTGGTATGTGCTCACACAATGGTAAGATGAAGGTAGCAGACCCTCATGCAAGAGCTTATTTAACACCCGTGTATGTGTCAGCATTGCCTTCGAAAATTCCATGGATGTTGGTGTACATACTTAATTATTATGTGCATTATTATATGTCAAGCTGGTGAAAGCCAACCGCATGAGAAAAACTGTACACTAACAATGCTGCAATGCAGTGTTCCATTTGTTCGTGGTGTGTGAAATTTAATTTAAAAAATAAATTAATATGAAAAATATTTATGCGGCGGGTGGCCGAGTGGTTTGGGCATCGGCTTCTCATGCGAGAGGTCCACGGTTCGAATCGAGTCGGCGTGTACCAATGAGTTTTTTCTGACGAAAAAATTTACGTGCATACCTACACCTGCTGCTTCACCGTTCGGAACCGGTGTAAAACTGTAGGTCCCTTCCATTGCCCCTTACTAGGTGGTAGGCTCAAATTGTAGCCGACTGGGTTGGTACCACCGTTCTGGATGTAAGATGGCCGCATAACAGCATCGGTTGTGTTCACCTCTAGTCCAGTATAGCCAGTAATCCAGGGAAGTCTCCGGTATGGCACATACCTACCTTCTCGGAGGTGATATTGGCTGGTCGGAGCATGCGCTTTGGCCCCTCCGACTCAGCCACCCATACAGGATTACATAAAAAAAAATAAAAAAATGCATGTAGCATGTCCTCGGGACAATGAATGATGTCCCGAGGATGCAGGAATATTTTTATTTAATCTAAGTTCTTACATTTCTGTTTAATTTAATTTTTCTTTGTCTAATAAAGATGTATACAATTAAAAAATGCATCAGATATTTATCTCTTATGTATCTACATAGAGACATATTTTTCTTCAGTAAGTGTTCTAAACAAACAACACAACATTCGACTATTCAAGGAAAACAATATACATAAACCTCTCCCAGGCCACAAAATGTTTCAGTACCAAAGTGTTATCAGTGTGACTGTATGATTTTAGCTGACACACTGGCATTCTCCGCGGTTCCACGCTTACTATCCCACTGGACAATCCTGGCCCAGCATAGTCGGCAACCTTCTCAGTGATGGGCTTGGTGTTATCGGCTTCAGCTGGGTATGTTTCTGCATATTTGAATGTTTAGCAGGATCTAGAGAGGAGAACCTTGTTACACTAATTCCGCGCCTTTACCTATGTAATCCTCATTAAACAAATGTTCTTCTGAAGTTCTTCGTTTAAGGATTCTAGTAATTTCATGTACAATATCTGACTTTTTCATATTTGCACATAAATGTTCATATTGCATTTCAATAAAACGTGGATTCAATGTTATACACCTATTTTCTTACATAATAGATAGTCAGAGACAAAATTTGGCATATGAATAATAATCAAACATCAAGCAATAATATTTTCTTTCAAACTTTCGTCTACTTCTGGTAAAGTTAAAGATCATTTGGTGTAAGAATAGTTTCCGATGTGTTTCCTTCAGTGTATGACTTAGGATCTTTCAAGAGGTGCGTAAAAAGTGTCTCGCATATCCATAAAAAAAATTAAATGTATAGATTTCGAGCCCGGCCTGCACGGAGCTGGAGGTGGTCACGATGAACTGGCTCGGCAACCTGTTGGGACTGCCGGAGGAGTTCCTCAACAGCTCTTCAGGTCCGGGAGGAGGAATCATTCAGGTAGCAATGTACACATTTACACTTTCAACAGTACCTAAACTGAGTAATTCCACAACGAATCCAAAACATAAAATATATACCTAAAGGTACAATATTTTAGGTCTTATTATTATTCCATGTAATGTAGGTACCTAATTGACTTGTATGGTTATCAGGGTTCAGCGAGTGAAGCTACATTAGTCGGTTTACTTGCCGCCAAAGACAAAACCGTGAGAAGTATTCGTCAACAGAATCCTGAAATGGACGAAGATTCCATAACGTCGAAGCTCATTGCTTACACTTCCGATCAGTGCAACTCCTCGGTGGAGAAGGCTGGACTACTGGGATCTATGAAGATGCGTCTTCTGAAGGCCGACCATGACGGCCGCCTCCGCGGAGATACTCTGAAGAGCGCTTTCGAGGAGGATCGCCTTAACGGATTGATACCATGCTATGTCATTGCAAACCTCGGCACGACCGGAACCTGCGCGTTTGACCCACTGTACGAGCTCGGTCCGGTGTGCGCAGAGCAGGGTGCCTGGCTGCACGTCGATGCCGCCTACGCCGGTGCAGCCTTCATCTGTCCCGAGTATCGCCATCTAATGAAGGGAGTAGAGTACGCCGACTCTTTCGATTTCAACCCGCATAAGTGGATGCTCGTCAACTTCGACTGTTCGGCGATGTGGGTGAAGAACGCATACGATCTCATCAACACGTTTAACGTGCAGCGCATCTACCTCGCCGACACCGACACCTCCAAGATCCCGGACTACCGACACTGGCAGATGCCGCTCGGCCGGCGCTTCCGAGCGCTCAAGCTGTGGACCGTGATGAGGATTTACGGCGCCGAGGGTCTTCGGAGCCACATCCGGAATCAGATCGGTCTCGCGCTGCAGTTTGCGAAGCTCGTGCGCTCCGACGAGAGGTTTGTGGTGGAGCCGGAGCCTTCAATGGGTCTAGTCTGCTTCCGTCTAAAAGGCGGCGACGCAATCACGAAGAAGTTGCTCGAGAACATAACGGAGAAGAAGAAGATCTACATGGTGGCGGCGACCTACCGCAGCCGCTACATCGTTCGGTTCGTAGTGTGTGCGCGCATCACTACCGCCGCCGACATCCAGTACAGCTGGAAAGAGATCAAGGAGGAAGCGGATCTCCTGAACGTCGAATTCAAAATATCAACGAAGGCTGAGATCTCGGCCGTCAATCACATAAAGTCTGTGGAGAACATTATTGAAAAATCTAAGTGACATCAATCATAATCGTCTGTAGAAAAAATTGAGAGGGAAAATTCCCGTGAAATCATTTTTATTACGACCTAGGTACTATATAAATTACATTTAATATTTTAGTTACATAGTTACTGTAGTATTAGGGCTTACAGTGAAAAAGTATATATGCATAAACACATAGTATTGTTTCCTATCTCAAACATTTTATAACATAACATAACGTCACGCCTGTTCCTCAATGAGATAGGCAGAGACAACGGATATCCACGGCATATATAAACATTTATTTATGGATATTAATCATACATTATGAACAGACTTCCGAGACAGAATAAAGTGCAGGCCATCAGTACAATTTATCTATAAATTAATAATACTATGTAAGTATCGCGGTTATGTGATGTAGGTATATAATATAATCTGGTTTTTTAAAGAAAATGATTGAACATGCGGCGTTTTATAGCTGTACAGTTGGCATAAAAATTTTTTTGCATAATATATTTTTTCATTTGCAAATTTTTATCTTCGAACAATTATTGCTTTATTTTCTTTTGACGGTAATACTGTGTGAGCGAGAGGAAAATAGGAACGCCGCCATTTTCAATCCCTTTCTATTAAATAACCAGGTAGTACCTAACATACTTATAATAAAAACCAGAAAAAATAATGTTATGAATATCTAGATGGTACAGATGGTACAGAGTGGTGCTCTCATAGGAATTTCCTATGAGAACAACATTATTATACATTATTGTTTATTATGTTTTAAATAGTGATAGTGTTTTCCTGTAAGCCCAGTGTGGAATGTTTTTCTGTTGAAATAACACATTTAGCACGACGTAAGGTTGGAATTACCTATTCAATGTAAATGGCGTGAATAAATAAACTGAAGAAGTATTTAGGCACAAGGCATGTAAGTAGCTCAGTCAATTCGTTTGACTGTAACAAATTTTTTTTGTGATATTTAATGATCTGATTTAAAAATTTAATTCTTGTTAATTGTGCAATTTATTTTAAATTTATGGTATAATGAGTAGTTTATATTAAACTTTATGACTTTAATGCCATCTGTTCCTAGGCAATCCAAACTAAATAAAAATAAATAGATTTTTTTTATAAAAAATGTAAAATTAATTCAGTCGTACCTATTTATCATACCCAGCACGACCTCCATTTAAAAAGCATCGCAGTTGTCATGTAGATACAAATTATTAACTGTAGGTAAGTGGAAAAGGATATATCAATGCAAACAATAAATTATTGTTTATATCTTTATTTTATCAAAATTATATATATTTCAATTGATTGATTTAAAAAGTTATTAAAGCCTAGGGTAAAAACTATCGATGGTAACAATCAAACACAGTTGCAGCTATAGTCAACGCAGACGCCGTGATGGTAGCCTTTATTTCCGCAATAGTTCTGACACACCTTTTCGTCTGCTGGACCCTTCACGGAGCACGGAACCTTCTGGTAGTACACCGCTGAAATGAGAGAGAACCACATAAAATTATGAACAAACTGCGCTCTGGAGGTAATTTTTTGCGATAAATCTGAAAAAGTAGGTACCTAATTAAAATAACATGCCTGTTTTATGTCTTCTGCGCAGTTGTAAAATTTGCGGAATATACTCGCTAACTATATTATAAATAGTAGGTAGATTCACAATCACTGCTCGAAAAACGGAGCGGTTCAATGAAGGCATAAATCAGGCAGTATGCCTTCTTTCACTCTCGGGTCGCTTAGTGACCGCACCAGTCGCGTGGCGTGAAACAACAATACGATGCCGAAGTGCTGAGTTAAAAAAAATGCAAAGACTATACGATACTTAGAAGTGCACAAAAGCCATAAACATAGACTCAGACTACTTTCTTCATATCTGAAGAGATATGTAGGTATATTTAAGGTGCCTCTTTATTAGCTGCAAATATTTTAGGAGGGTTACAGGGAAAAATATGTTTAGCATCACTTTTCGAGAAATGTAATAAAACATGTAGGTACATGAAATGAAGGGAAGCACTGGCATGGCACCTAGTTCACCCGTAGTTATGGGCTGACATCACGGCTGGTGTAGTGTAGGTGATGTAGCCACGGATCCCATTGCACATTTCACGCTACGAACGAGTGATAAAATGATAATAGGCATAAAATTGTCCCCCATGCAAGATAACAGACGCATTTACCTAGTAAAATTTTATGTGATACTTTAGGTAACTACAAATTAACAATGAAATTGTCCGATTTTTTCTTTTCTTTTACTTATGCCTCGTCAGCCTCGATAGCTCAGTGGTGCAGACAGTCAACTGTCGCTATTGAATGTTAAGCAACGCTGGGTGCGGTCAGTACTTGGATGGGTGACCGCTGACCGTTGGAGGCTGACCGAGGTTCGGATTCCTCGTAAAACTGTAGGTCCCTTCCCTCCTAATCTTACTTGGTGGTAGGGTTTAACCCGCCCGGGTTGGTACCACCGCACTGAATGAAACGTCGGTCTAAACGGCTATGTAAATAGTTTGTGTTTTCCGACCAGTTCAGTGTAGCCGGCACGATCAAAGGGGGAAGCACTGACATGGCACCTAGTTCACCCGGTGTTATGGGCTGACATCACGGACGTTGTAGGTGATGTAGCCAAACGTGTCAGTTTACATAAAAAAAAAAAAAACTGTGAGCCCTTTGTTCTTGCCAAATTGCATTATTCTAGGTCAACGGGAAATAAGTAGGTAGACGTACCTACCTTAAGGTTTTGATGAGTGAGTTTGCGAGTAGATATCAAAATATGTGTCATAAATGGCAGTAACTTTTGATTAGTGTTGGATATTAGGTAGAGGTTCTACCTACATAATTTCAACTCCATGATACCTCTATCCGTATCTGAGAAAAATGGTCTTGACAGACGGACGGACGGACAACAAAATGATCCTATGAGGGTTCCGTCCTAGTAGGTAGTTTAATTTTTTGTTAGTTATATTTAGCAGTCTTTAGTATGAATACGAGTAATAGAACGAAAAAAAGGAAGATGCATTGGGTTAGGTAGGTAGGTAGTTAGTCATCCATCACTGTTTCGACGAGACGAGCGAGACTGATAATTTCACATAAATACCTACCTTTATTGGGCACATGTTGAGTTTTTGCTTCCGCTACAGACGAAATTGGTTCTCCTTCCACAAATGATGTATCCAGGAAGATTCGGTCCATGTAGTTATCACGGGGGCGGCAAAACGCGACCGACATTAACAAACTCAACACAAACATCGATTTTACTATTGAAAACATTTCGGCAATGTATTTTAGCAAAGTTTTCACGTAGGTACACAACTCGTAAGCGACGACGCTCGAGTGACGACTGATTCTAACTGAGCAACAACGGTTCAAATTTATACATTCGAATTTCTAAGAACAGTCATCAAAACGACGACTTCACAAAGCAACATTAACCATAAAGTTAAAGTTGTTTTTGTTTGATAAGGTGACTCAAGTACCGTCATAACAATCCAGAGTCGTCAATGTATGACGTGGTTGAAGTGCATTTATACCTATCGCATCGCATGTACATAGGAAGGTATAAATAAACCACTATTATTACGCAATTTACGCACTATTACGCAATTTACGCACTATGAACGGTAGGCACAAGGTCTTTACAAATTATAGGTAGGTATTGTTACTGAAAAAAAAGAAGATATTTTCACAGAACCAGCACTCGTTCATTTTTACCCGACACGGCGAAGCCAAAAGGAAGGATTATTATGTGTACCCTATGAGTATTCACATTTGATTACTAAGCGAATATGTACCTACTCCTTATTTCGTTCACGCTTCGTAACTCGATGAGGAAATAAGATGCCGCAATCGTATTCTATGGCTCAGTGGCGGCGCTAGGCGTCGCGTCGGCAACGTCTGCGACCGCCGCGCTGGCCGCCGCGCCGCCGCCGCCGCCCGCGCCGACACGCGACGCGAAGACGCGACGCGACGCAACGACGACGCCGCGCCCTATTCGTTTGGTTGCCACTATTAAAAAAAAAGAAGAAAAAGAAGAAACTGTCCACACAATCGTGCATTGTTCAGTTGATAATTTGTCTTCTGTTCGACATGGATGTCCATAGATCACGATATAGATACGGCACGTGGCATAAGTGGGAACTAACTCCGCCGCCGCCGCGCCGCCCTCTTGGCCGCCATATTGTGAAACGTCACTTTATTTCTACTAAACGTAGCGGAATTCCATTCGGAATTTCCATCTTTATTACTTAAGTTTATTTTTTGGGTTCCAAATAGTGGGTTCGTTTTGGTACTACACGTTGGTACTGACGTTTCATAGGTATGTTTTTTCCTAATACCTTAAACTTCCTTAAGACCTTATAATATCATCGTAAAAACTCGTTTACGATTGCGAAAAGAATTTTGAAGCACGCGTTACCGTACGTACGTCCTTACCGTACGTTACGTACCGTAAACAAATATGAACTGAGTGATCGATGAACGTGTGGGGCACGCGCACAATTATGGCAAACTTCCTTTGATGTTCGTCCGAAAAACCTACATAGCGGCTATTACGCTCGATCATACTTAACCAATCATGGCCAATTAGTTACTATGTGAATATGCCCTCTAGACGTTCTTAATCGCCTGTATTCGCCCATCATGGAATCATGGCCGATCGTAAAGAGATGGTGGTGATGGTAAAGAGGATCCACAGATAAATAAAAGTATAGCGCTATTTTACAAGGCTTGGCTTGAAGCCTTGAAATGAACGTGGCTGACAGCGGAACAAACTTTTTTTTTTATTAATTTTTGGCTTGGATTCCGGACAGAGCTTTTCGTAGGTACGCCAAACAGAATATTGTTCAGTTAATAAGTCATTTTCATTTTCACAACTTGTCTTTGCCGTGGAAAATTATATAAAAAAAATCTATGTATATCAATCACACGTTTTTGATTGAAATGGCAGAAGGACCCGGCAGCATATTTCCAAAGTCCACTAGGCGAGTTGCTCTGATTGGCCGTTCTCAGTTTTGCGAGAAAATTTAAATTTCGGAAGTATTTTCGAAAAGAAAGTTTTTATAGGTGATTATAAAAAAATAACCCTAATTTTAACACCCTAACATTGGTTCACAAAAAAAAAACACGAGCGAGATCGAAAAAATAAGGCCCTACACCATACCACTGAGCCACCAAATCACTTAACCCCTCAACTGAAACCAGTGACGGATTAAACCTCGTGGAAGCCCCTAGGCTGTAGAAATTCGAGGCCCCTCGCAAATTAGCTCCTAAATGTATTTCAATTTTTTAACTTGTGTTGACTTTAACAAAACAACTTTATTACACACTTCAAACATTTATTAAACTAATGAACACATTTCTCATGTTATAACAATATGCGAAAGAAAATCATACATATATTTTATGCATACATATTCCTAAATTTTTTTGTTGCGAATTCTATCAGAATGTTGCGAAGGTAAACATTTTTTAAACGTCGTATTCAGTGGCCATTATGGCCAGTGAGTTTAGACGCTTTTGTGTCATTCATTGTCAAGTTATAGCTTCGAAAAGGATCGTTCACCAGTGGCATTTCTTAT
This sequence comes from Nematopogon swammerdamellus, assembly GCA_946902875.1. Lineage (NCBI taxonomy): Eukaryota > Metazoa > Arthropoda > Insecta > Lepidoptera > Adelidae > Nematopogon > Nematopogon swammerdamellus. The sequence continues at coordinate 18,261,893 of OX336334.1, forward strand.
CATCAGACACCTATACATTCTTAATGCAGCCATTACGCTTGGGAACGTTGACTACGCCATATTTAAAATATGAGTTTTTAAGATTGTGTAGCAGGAAATGTTTCATACGCCTTGAAATTTCCTAGCTGTGACAAGAAATGCTTGAAATGAACCATCTCATCTGGGAACTCTGCCTCAATTGTATTGTAGCATGTGTATTTTTAATTGGATATAGTTTAGTGCCTAATCCGAATATGATACAACTCAAATTTATGCACAAATATTTATTTCATAATGAGATATGTTTTTTTTTGCAAAAACGGGGAATTTTCTCATTCTTTGCCTTTAACCTAAAATAAGTCATCTGAAATGAAGGTAGATACACATTTAATAGTGTAGGCGCTTTCAAAAATATTAGGCTTTATTGAATGTTTCATACAAAACTTTCGATAAATGCAGCATGGTACATCGCTACGTAGAGTAAGGCGCGCGCCGCCCCTACATTCTAGCCATATTGGCGAATTATAGACCGACGGGTGAGGGGATAAACGACATAACGAATATCGGATTCACTAGGTTCGCTGGGAGTGCCGGAGCCGGAGCCAGACGAAATTTAAATTTTCCGCCAAACTGGCATCGACCAATCAGCGTAGTTCGCTTAGTGGACTTTGGATGCGACCCGGCATCCAAGCAAATAATAAAAAAAAACAAGGACTGACTGTCACTCAGCTCAGTGCGGTCCGCCACATGAAAGACTTCCTGGCTCCTACAGCTCCTTTAGCTCCTTTCGGCCACGCACGAGTCCTTCATCGCAGGAGAGTTTTGCTGCAGCTGTGACGGACGGCACTATGCGAGTTTTTTCCCCTAAACCGAGATTATTAACCGGAACTATCAAAGGAAATGAATGTATTGGTGGTTTAAAAAAAATTACCAGGGTTAAATTACAGAAGATGATCATGAGATAAATTACAGATGAAGATCTTCTTTAATTTAACCCTAACCTAATGTTGAGGCGATGCATGTCGTTTTTGTGAAAACTCCCATAGTGCAGTTTGTGTGCTGCCACAGCAGCTGCGTCAAAGCTCTCCTGCGATGAAGGAATCGTCGGCCAGACTTCGGCTCGAAGGAAAGTGTGGTGTTTTGTTGGTTTAAAAAAAGAATAACCAGGGTTAATATAAGGAAAAAATATACGTCGCCTAGCGACGCATCTTCTCTTTAGAAACCCTAACCTAATGCTGAGGCGGTGCATGTCGTTTTTGTTACGTTTCGTTTCGAGCCGAGTGCTTCGTTTCGAGCCGAGTCAACCCGAGCCGTGTTTCCGAAAGGAGCCGCAGGCAGGAGCCGCTAAGGCTTTCAGGTGTCAAACGCAAGTGTCACTGTCACTTGTTTGTTTGGATGGTTTGGTTTGGTTGGTCCATCCATCCCTCCATCTGTCCGTCAGTGATGTTTTTTTTTTCGGTTCTAATTAGAACGTAAAAGAAAAAGTTTAGGCGATCACATTAGCTATTTCATCACTATGTTTCGTATAACGAGGGCTTTAATGCCAGTCGGTGGACACCTGACGCGAAACGGAGTGGAACAAGCACAGCGGCTTGCGTTGAGCACAGGTAGAGGCATTTTGAATGTTTTTGTCATTCTTAGGTTATGTGTTTATGACAATCAAAGCCGGTTAGCAGCTTTGATTTTCATCCATTCTTAGTTTAACCTTAGTTGGGTCTCCAAGGTAATAATTATTCGCAATTTTGCAAACGAAAAAGCCACGGTTCCATACCATAATTGGGTCAATGATGTTAGATCAGTGAACTCTTTAAAACGTAAAAAGCCAATGAATTTCCCACAAAATGATATAAAATACATAAAAACGATATACCGCGGATGCGTACCAATCGGTTCTGCAGATCTTTCGGGGGGGGATTGGTACGGTGTGGGGCGAGAGGGGGGTGGTCGGGAGGGGAGGGGGGTCAACCCCCCACCCCCTCACCACGCTTGCCGGAGGGCAGAGTTTTGTATGAAAAAATTAATTAGGAGCCGAGAGGTGGGAGGGGCGGGGGGACGGGGAGTGTTCGCTTGGGTGTGGTCCCCCACGCGGAAGAGGAGGGGGGCAAGTGGGGAAAGCAAAAGCGAAATCGTAATCAATGGACCTTGTCACACTCACCCACATCCTGCACACACACACACTGCAGCATTTTTTTTTTTTATGGAAATTGACATGGCTACATCACCTTCAACATCCGTGATGTCAGCCCATAACACCGGGTGAACTAGGTGTCATGTCAGTGCTTCCCTTAGGTCGTGCGGGCTACACTGAACTGGACGGAAAACAAAAACTATTTACATAGCCGTTTCGACCGACGTTTCATTCAGTGCGGTGATACCAACCCGGGCGGGTTGAATCCTACCACCTAGTAAGGTAAGAAGAGAAGGGACCTACAGTTTTACGTGGAATCCGAACCACGGTCAGCATCCAACGGTCGAGCGGTCACCCATCCAAGAACTGACCGCGCCCAGCGTTGCAGTCGACTGTCTGCACCACTTAGCTATCGAGGCTACACTACTACTTAGCGCAACAAGGTTGCACCCAACACTTGTAAAATTACATTTTGTAAAATACATTTGATTTTACATACAACAAGGGCGTGAACACACGCACACACACACACTCTGTCTCTCTCTCAATGTCACACACAAATCAGTTTCAGTAGTAACTTAGGATAGTAGACAGTATCCGGCCAAGGCTGGATAGTGAAATAATTGATTAAATAAATTACTGTTGAAAGATTTACAAAAAGAAAACTGTTTATTCATTCATTCATAGCACAATTTTAATTATTTATTTAAAAAAAAATTTGTGGGAAATTAAATTATGGTGAATGAAGACTAGTTTTTCGGCGTTGGAAGGCAGTAAGCGATTATGCTTGTCGCCGACTGTCGACCGAAATATGGCATCCCAGCGTCGCTTCCCAGCGGCGCGCGCGCTTCGCAGTTCTGTGTTGTACCTACTTGTATGTATGTAATGCATGCGGTACCTTGCAAAATTTGTAGGCTATTAAATAAAACAGTGGCACTCTTCAAGATAAAAGGAGTGCAACTTCTGTACACTAGCTATGACGCTAGTCATTACTATTTCAAATTCTGTGACCTTGTTAATATTTATATCCTATACCTACGTCTGGCCGGATGTCCGGCCCGCGCACAGGCTGGATATACGGTATCTGGTATCCGGCCAATCCACTATCCTTTGCAACACTAATGTGTACCATGACTTGAACATTTTCTAGAATCCAAATTTTCTATCAAAACTGAAGATTTTGGAAGACCACTCTATCTCGACGCACAGGCGACAACACCTATGGTGAGTATTCAGACTTATTTTTTTTTGTCCTTTGTATCACCCTCTGCTGAAATAAAATTATGGGTATCTAATATCATACAACACAACAAAATATTCATACGTAGTTATATCATTACGCTGTGAACGTGAGAACTGCCCACTGCATGGAGTGTGGAGGCGACCAAGAAGAGTGCTCCACATCATGAAAGAGCTCGGGTGGCTGGAGTAGCACTTCCCGGGTGCCAACGTACAACAGACCGTCTTGAGCTCTCAGTGCGGAGAATTAAAAAGTGTTTTTGTAAGTTGTTTAATTTTATTTCAAATGTATCTAATGTCAGGACCCGAGGGTGTTAGACGCGATGCTTCCGTACCAGATAAGCTATTACGGCAATCCGCACTCGCGCACTCACGCTTACGGCTGGGAGAGCGAGGCCGCCGTAGAGAAGGCGAGGGAGCAGGTGGCCCATCTCATCGGTGCAGACCCCAAGGAGGTCATCTTCACATCGGGAGCGACGGAGTCGAATAACATCTCGGTGAAGGGTGTCGCCAGATTTTATGGAGCGAGGAAGAAGCACATCGTTACAACGCAGATTGTAAGCATTAATATTAAAGTAGAACCTCAATTTGTCCGAGCTATTGTTGACCAGGCCTTATCTCGGATAATACAGACTTTATTAAACTATAGTCAGATAAATTAACATATTTAGGTTTACGCACCCTGAGCGGAAGCCTATTACTAAGCCTACGCATCTGTCTGTCTGTCTATCCGTCCGTCTGATGGCTTTATCTTTGGAACCATAATAGCTAGACAGTTGAAAAGTTCACACAATATGTGTTATTATGGCGGACATAACGACAAAAAATTGAAAATTGAAAAAGTAAAACATTAGGGGGGTCACCATACAAGAAACATTTTTTTTCAGTTTTTTTTTTGTGTGGTACTGATACATCTTTGCGCTAGTCCGACTCACACTTGGCCCGTTTCTCAATAACATATAATTGATTAGATTACATATCTGTGCTATTTACCTTCTAACAGCAGTTGATGAACACAGCACTCGACGGCTTCACCGAACATAGCCGGGTCCATTGCAAGTAGGTAGGAGAAGATTTCGATCGAGCACGAAACCAGCGAGTGGCCACTCTTGTTCTCTTACAGAGCGCTAAACGGTTTGGCTCGTGTCAAGCACTCGTCAGCTAGTCTGCTTTGAAGCCGATGGCCAGTTTTATACATTTTTTTAAATCTTGTTCTTCCAAAAATGTCAAATTTAGCATTTCAGTCATTTATATTTTATATATTTATTATTTATTTATTTATTTTAGACAGGCAGCCTAGGCTGATACGTCTAAATTCAGTTAAAATTTGTTATTTTTCGTCATTATCTTAGATTTTTTTTTTTTCGTTCTTTAGCTCTGTTTTTGAGATTATGTTTTATTTGTTAGATATTTATCTAGTCTATTTTTGAATTGGTTGGTACTAAGTGCGCTTATTACTTCCTCTGGAAGTTTGTTCCAGTCGTCCACCGCTCTGTTTGTTATGAAATGTTTGCGAGTATTGCTGTTAAAGATTGTTCGACTTAGTTTCATGCTGTGGCCTCGAAGATGAACGTTTTGGTTCAATGTGAACATTTGGATCAGCTCAGGGCAATCATATTGTCAGCCTCGTTAGCTCAGTGGTGCAGACAGTCAACTGTCGCTATTGAATGTTAAGCAACGCTGGGTGCGGTGAGTACTTGGATGGGTGACCGCTGACCGTTGGAGGCTGACCGAGGTTCGGATTCCTCGTAAAACTGTAGGTCCCTTCGCTCCTAATCTTACTTGGTGGTAGGGTTTAACCCGCCCGGGTTGGTACCACCGCACTGAATGAAACGTCGGTCTAAACGGCTATGTAAATAGTTTGTGTTTTCCGACCAGTTCAGTGTAGCCGGCACGATCAAAGGGGGAAGCACTGACATGGCACCTAGTTCACCCGGTGTTATGGGCTGACATCACGGACGTTGTAGGTGATGTAGCCAACCGTGTCAGTTTCCATAAAAAAAAAATAAAATATTTACACGTCAGAATTTTGTACACCTCTATTAGATCCCCTCTCTGGCGTCGAGCTTCCAGGGAGGGCAGCTTTAGCGCTTTGAGCCTCTCTTCGTAACTAAGATGTCGTAGCTCCCATGGTATTTTTGTGAATTTTCTTTGGACTCGTTCTAGCTGTTGAATATCCTTTGAGAAGTACAGCTGCCAGATCTGAAACCCGTATTCCAGTAGAGGGCGGACAAATGACTTGAACATTTTAAGCATTGTTATGCTCGGTTAAATGCAACCTCTGTTAATGGGAGCTCGGATAATCAGAGTTCTACTGTGTATCAATACATTTGCTGGCTAATGAAGAAGAAGAAGAAGTTGGCCTTCAATGGTTTCACTGAACTTGCCCGTCTAGCTAGGCCACTGCATATGGTTAACAACAAACAGAAAGGAGAAATCTCTTGCGTGAGCTTCGCCCACAAATCTCATCAGTCTGTTTTTATTTATTTGCTAAATTGTGAGACATAGCCAATAGCAATCTATTGGTAATTGCATTAATTCTACAAGGCTACATTACCTACTACATCTGTGATGTCTAACACCATGGTGAACTAGGTACCATGTCAGTGTTTCTCTATGATCGTGCAGGCTACACTGAACTGGTCGGAAAACACGAACTATTTACATAGCTGCTTCGACCGACCTTTCATTCAGTGCTGTGGTACCAAATAACTATCATCTAGTAAGGTAGGTAAGTGAAGGAACTTACAGTTTTATGTGGAATCCGAACCACGGTCATCTTCAACGGTTGAACGGGTCTGACCGCGCCCGGGTGTGCTTATTTCAAGATCGGAAGTCGATCCATAGCATCATCGAGCTACTGAGGTTGACTCTGCTGAATATCTCATCAACTCCTCTGATTACAGGAGCACAAGTGTGTGCTGGACTCCTGCCGCGCATTGGAAGGGGAAGGATTCAAAATCACATATCTGCCGGTCGGTCAGAACGGAATAATAGACCTTGAAGAATTGGATAAAGCCATCACACCAGAAACCAGTCTGGTATCCATAATGACAGTCAACAATGAAATTGGTAAGTACAAATACATATCGTGAACTTGTTTTTTGTTCTCAATTACTCATATCATTTCAAAATTTGTCAATATTGATCATTTTACTAAGTGATCAAAATTTTTTTTTTTATGGAATCTGACGTGTTTGGCCAAATCCTACCTACTTCGTGTACTGTAGTTTGACATGATGGATGTACCTGAGTCATTTTCACCAACTTTGTCCTTTTGAGAAAATAAATGTCATTTAACAGAAAATGTCTTTATTCGTTGGGAATTCATAGTGTATAAGCTCTACTTCTTTTAATTATTTGGCAATTGTACGATTAACAAAGCCCTGATTTTGCTCTCCATACAAAAATCGTCATGTCACTCTATACCTTTGCAGGTTTAGACATTTTTTATAAATAGTTTCTCTTATTCTATTAATTTACTTACATTATTAAACCAATCGAATAATGTTCTATTTTATATTTCTTTATCAATTAGGACTATATCTCTTCGATTCTTTTCGAAATTAATTTTTTTTTAATGTCGCACTTTTTTTAGATTTTCGTTACATAATGTTTCGTTACGCTTTTGGGTAGTGATTTATCGAGATATTGAACGCTACTTTAAGTCATACGGTTGGCAACACCGGCCCGATGTTTATTGATGGACGAAAAAACTGCCATGGCGTCTTTGGAAGCAGTGACAGCAGTTCAGAGGGCCTAGTCCGAGTTAACGTGACAGCTACGTAAACGTCAAATACCGATCGAATTGAGTTTTTATGTATGGGAGCGCAATACGCTCACCGCGGCGCCACTAGAGAGCTCCATACATAAAAACTTAATTCGATCGGTATTTGACGTTTACGTAGCTGTCACGTAAACTCGGACTAGGCCCTCTGGTAAGAATGTCGTAGCAAAAAAGTGAAAAAAGTTTCGTTACGATGGACTAAAAAACAACCTTTTCCCGGAAAGTTGTTCTAGAATATTGATCCCGATTTAATATGTCATAGATCTTACGTTTATCTAGTCCTTTTGTAATGTTTTGATTCTATTGTTGTCAGGGAAGTAATTTTTATAAAAATTTTTGCAAAAAATTTCGTTACGTTTCGTTACGATTTCGTTATATTTCGTTACGTAACGAAATCTTTGTAGTATAAAGCTCCATGCACATTGGAATTTTCTCAACATAACATTATTTATAAAAAATATAAAAACTGACTTCAAATATGTATGAAATAATATTTCTTTTAGGACCCTGGAGTTGAAAGCGTCACAAAAGCATAAAATGATTTCATCCACTCATGTTTTCTTTCATCCATAATTTTTTTGCTTCAAAAATTTATGAAATTATTATTATTTCATACATTTTTGAAGTAGGTTTTTATATTTTTTCAAGATTCAACTGATAAACAACAAGATCCAATATATTTTGGTTATTCAATACATGTTGTGTTTTTATTTACCTATTTCCATTAAAATGCAAGCCAATGTGAATGTTACTTTATAAATAAATTTTCGTTACATATTTATAGTTTTGTTACAATAATTTCGTTACAGTGTTTGTTATGGAACAAAGTTCGTGAAAATGACTCACCTATATTATTATTAAAAAATATTATACTTGGTTTCTGTCGGAACTTGTGGACGTGGATACGGGAAACAACTTGCTATTATTACAGGTGTTCTCCAACCGATAGCTGAAATCGGCGCACTCTGCAAGAGTAAGAATGTTTTCTTCCACACGGATGCTGCCCAGGCTGTTGGAAAAATCCCTCTGGATGTCAACAAGATGAAAATAGACCTCATGTCAATATCGGGCCACAAGTTGTACGGGCCTAAAGGAGTTGGAGCTCTGTACATCAGGAGGCGTCCGAGAGTACGAGTCGAAGCCATCCAGAGTGGAGGGGGCCAGGAGAGGGGCATGAGGAGTGGCACCGTGCCCACGCCCCTGTGCGTCGGTATGGGCACCGCTTGTGAGATTTCAGAACGTGAAATGAGTTACGATCACGCTTGGGTTACGAAGTTGGCCATGCGATTTTTGGAAAAGATATATGCCAGACTTCCGCAAGTCATAAGGAACGGTGACGCAGAGAAGACATACCCGGGTTGCGTCAATTTGTCGTTTGCTTATGTTGAAGGTGAGGTTATCATGTTAAGTGGCCCATTAACCTTCAAGCGGGCGCGCGGTCATTTGTAACGGCAGCGGTCGCGCGTAACCTAAAAGACCTATGGGATATTTCAGCGTTTTAAAGCACTAATTATTTAATAATAATGTATTTTTTGTATTTAGACACATTATCATTATGTTAGGACACAATTTGTTGAAAAAATAAACTTAAACTCAGATAAAACGAAATTATAAAATAAAAACATAGGTGAAATTTTCTTTTGATTAGAAAGCAATTTGGCAACACAAAATCTTCTTATATACCCCTAACTAGCTTTATATAGTATAATACAATCAAAATAACAAAATTAGTTGCCTCCATGAGATCACATAATAATGATAAAATCAAAATCAAAGCATTCATCATCAATTTCGGTCCAGTTTTCTTCAGAATCTGTTTCTTCGCCAAGATAAAATTTATTGCAAATTAATGTAGCGTGGCTCCTGCAAATATTTCTCAGACATGATGCGCATTGTGTCTTCGATTGCCTCGTTTTTTTTTGCTGAGCAATTTTTGCACTTTCGTCTGCATGTGCTGGAACTACTGCTTGGTTCATTACCAGCAGCGTCTTCAATACTCGTAGTATTTACGATTTAGTCAGCGGTTGACGAGTCATTTTTATCAAAAAAAAAAAACACTATTACAAGCTTAGTTCAATGATATTTGTTGATATTCTAAAAAATAATCTCGCGTTAAGCGTCGCGCGTAACCTTTTCGACGACAGGCGCGCGGCGTCCTTTCGACGCCTGTGCCGCCACTAAAACAAATGCGATCTGTGCCCTCCATGGGGCGCGGTGAGGGGAGGTAAACTGTTTATTTTGTGAACAGTGAAACAATGACAGGCTACTAGGGATGGGAAATGCAAGCGCCAAGAAATAACGATATTATGAACGAAAATGTATTGAGTGCGGTCGATTCGACGCCGCGCGACCGCTTGAAGGTTAAACCTGAATCCTTAGTGCCCGAGAGTGTTTATCTTGTATAACCACATTTTTATATGGAACATAAGATAGTTGCATTACCTGACACACCCACCACATCAACTAACATTACGCATTGTTACTGTTAGTACTACATAAACATGGATACAGGGAAAACATTACTTTATAAAATGTCCATCCAATATGAATAAAAGAACTAAGGTCCAACAATAGATAATCAACAAAATTGAAGTTGAAACTTTAATAAGAAATTAAATGTGGTCCAGGAGAGTCGTTGCTTATGGCGCTGAAGGATGTGGCGTTGTCGAGCGGCTCGGCCTGCACGTCTGCCTCCCTGGAGCCGTCCTACGTCCTGCGAGCTATAGGGGCTGATGAGGACCTCGCTCACAGCTCCATCAGGTATATTTTAACAATGTGCATTACTTATGTTTACTTTTTTCTTTATAAATTTTTTTTTATGTAATCTGGTATGGGTGGCAGAGTCGGAGGGGCCGAAGCGCATGCTTATCACCCAGCCAATATCACCTCCGAGAAAGTAGATGCCATACCGGATACTTCCCTGGATTGCTGGCTATACTGGACTAGAGAACACAACCGAGGTTGCTATGCGGCCATCTTAAATCCAGTACGGTGGTACCAACCCAGTCGGCTACAATTTGAGCCTACCACCTAGTAAGGGGCAAGGGAAGGGGCCTACAGTTTTACACCGGTTCCGAACGGTGAAGGAGCAGGTGTAGGAATGCACGCAAATTTTTTGGTCAGAAAAAACTCATTGGTACACGCCAACCGGATTCGAACCTCGGGCCTCTCGCATGAGAAGCCGATTTTATATTTTAATGTTAAGATTTTGCTTTGTAACCAACTTATAATAATCTCTGCAAGTTAATGTGTACACATTCTTTGAGATAATAAATAGTCTTTAAACCGAACAGTAACCATGGTTACTAGAAATATATTTCTAGAAATAGCTGATCCTTATAACTTTTTAAAATATAATTTTATATCTCAAGTAATTTGATATTGATGAATGTTTTTATAATGTTCCTGTTATATAACCCTTCGATTGCCCGGCTCAAAATCATGCCAAAATCGTGATTGCCCCGCCATTTTGGCAGAGTCGAGCGCGCTCCACCCTACTGCGTTCTAGACCTTATTTGTAGACTTTTTTCTATGAAGCATATATGAAAAGCCTATATTTTCTAAATCTTCATTAAATTTACTAGGCATTGCCTTGGTATCACGTCTAATTGTGTTTATTATTATCACCATTAAACTGGGCCAAAGTCCATAAATGAATTAATTTACATATTCGGGTAAAAAAATATTCATATTTTCTAATAAAAACTGCAGATACTGAATTTATTGTGTTTTATTTATAGTTTATTACATAATCTACCATTTCCTATCAAGATATCTTTCGTTACAGTAGAAATGTAGATCTCAACAGGGTTCCAAAGTGTAACAAAAATATGACGCTCTTCACTCGAGGTCGTAAATGTCAAGTATGTTTACAAATTAATTTCGGCTGAATGATCCACTCCAGCGGTATGATGTAAGTGTTTACACAAGCCTGGGCTCTTCAAGTACTCAGAATAAAATAATTACATGTGTCGGATGTTTTGTTTCTAAACAATACGAGGCCAAATGGAACAATGGTCAAAATGACCTACATAGCAAAAACTGCTCTAGAAGCAAATACTACTGACTGAATTAAAATAAAAGGACACTAAAAAATAGTTTATTAAATTTGCTCTTAGATTCAGTGAAAGAAAATTATACTACCGTACAAAAATATTGAAAAAAAATTCAGTGAAATTTACAGAAATAAAAATAAAAAAACCAAAATTTAGTAAGTAGTAAGGATAACTTAATATGGAGGAGGCTTTCGGGAAATGATAGCAAATTTTTTGCAACATATCTTAAGGTATCTAATACCGTATTTGAAATGGTTACAGATAAATGCTCCAGAAGGCGGACTTAATGCTGAAATCTTTTTGAAGTTATACTTCTTTAAAAACGTTATGCAAATACATATGAAATAAATGAAACGCAAAAATCCATGCACAAAATTAAAAGTACGCCATTAAATTTACGGCCAAAATAAATTTCATTAAATTTAATGAAAATATCACTCAAAACAAGCACACTAAAAAAATAAAATTTTATTAAAATGTATTGAAGCCGCTATCCATATAGGTGGAGCGGTCGCTCAGCGACACGGTCACGTGACCTCACGCCGATAGTGCCCCGAACCGTTGAACGGTTTCCGAAGCGACCGTGCCTTTATTTTTCGAAAAATTTAATTACTAGGCCACTTTAGGGCAGATATAATGTTCTTAAAACATTTACAATGAAATAAATAAATTATTTCAATAAACTTTCACTTGTTTTGGCGAAAATCTATAGAATTTCGATCGATCAAAGTAACCTACCATTCAAAATTTTCGTAACGGTTTTTCGTAGTGGGTCGGAAACATCAAAATTATTGACGAATAAATCATTCCTCAAGTCCGAAAAACTATTGTAACATGTAGATTACATACCCTTCCATTGTTTTTCAACAAAAAACAGCAAAAATACGGCAAAAATTCACTCCAAAACACAATTTCAATGGCACGCTATTCTGCGTCCGCGAACACAACAGAACTGAATTTCCGATCGCTTCCCATTATTATTTTGAAGTGGCAAGCATATGGAAGTGTGTATTTTTAGCTAGCCTATTCTTTCATGAATAACTGTATGTAAGTTAGAAGAGATTAGTAGGTTGTTTGACATTTAAATAAATTATTTAAAGTGACGAGTCTAGAGAGACCGCTCAACGGTTCGTGGCAACGCTGGCAGTCCAAGGGGTGAACCGCTGAACGGTCTCGGGCAATCTAAGGGATAATATAAACGAAATATTTCTTGCAGGTTTGGATTGGGTCGTTTCACCACAATTGAAGAAGTGGACTACACAGCCGAGAAGACCATCCAGCATGTGGAAAGACTCCGTGAAATGAGCCCTCTGTGGGAGATGGTGCAGGAGGGAGTAGACATAAAAACGATCAAATGGACGCAGCATTAAATGACTTGCGGTCTCCAGACCTCGACAAGTTAATGAATCCTAAAGTGATATATATTATATCTACATTTGGATATATTTCTGACATTCCATCGTCACTTCCTTACCACATCACTTGGACTATGAAGAGGCCATGTTTATTTATTAAGTTCTCTCACTAACAACTCTTCTAGCTGCAATATGTAAATCTAGAAATCGTTCCTTTTAAATGCTTCAACCATATCAGTTACCACGTTCTGCAACTCATCCACCGAGGACGCAAGTATCACTCGATCGTCGGCGTACAGGAGGCATTTCACAACTAAGTCATCCATTCTTAATTATATTCTTTCAGATCAGCCAAGCAGCTGTTCATGAATATATTGAACAGCCAAGGTCACACGCCACAAACTCCTGTCTGACCCCTCTAGAGATGTCAATCCACTCGGTGTACGCGCCGTTTATCCTGATGCAAGCCCTAGAAGAGTCTCATAAAATCAGAAATTCCTCATTGAGAGATTCCAGTGTTTGCACCAAGTGACTCACGTACAGCACTGTCCATAACTCATTCCTCATCACTTTGTCATAGACCTTTTCCAGATCTAAGAACCCGCAAGACCTTCTGCTTTTTCGATTTTTATTAGTGAGAAGACCTGATTTGTGCATTCCATACGATTCGTAAACCCGCTTGTACATCCCAGATACTTTCTTGCGCAACATTCAACGCCCTTTCTTTCAACCTGTACTTTTGCACACAATTTGCCGATAAGGCTGAGAACGCTGATGCCCTAGTAGTTTTGACATTCTTGTGGCGAGCCTTTTCCTTTATACAGCGAAACTATCACAGCTTTTCCTTTATACAGAGAAACTATCAGAACTCTACACCAGTCATCTGGTACTCAGACGAGTCGCTAGTACATATTAAAGAGTCGGTGCAACAGTTCTGCAACCACCGCCACCCTCAGAGCGACACTCCCATCATATTCTGCTGCTTTACCTGATTTCATGCCTTTTAATGCTTTCTGAATCTCATCCACACTTATCTTGCTTTCACCGCCCGTACTAGGCATGTCGTGCACAGCTCCAGCAGCTGCAAGCTGTGCCTCCACACCTTCGCACCTACTAGTTTGTATATATAGTTAAAAGTAGGCATATTTTATAGGTATTGCAGGTGCGGTTTAGCTTTACTTGATTACGGAACGTGAAAGGAACTTGGGATATCGATGTTGAATAACTTGTTCGTAATGTTGGTAGCTTGGCTTGTATATTTTATGAAACTTCGGAAATATAATTTATTACAAATTCTATAAAACACTCAAATAAAATACTGAATTGAACTTGTTCTTTCTTTTTATGGAATATTCTAAACAAAATGTATTCAGCAGCTGCTCAGAATTAAGACATGTTTATATTCATAGTTATAATATACGGGCGTTTAGAGAATTCTCTCCCTGCCCACATATTTCCCTCCAAGTACAGTCTCGGGCCCTTCAAGAGAGGTGTGAATAGGCACCTATCAGGCTATCATGGCATTGGCAACCCCCGTGTGCGACCGAATGTCGATGGGCGTCGTTAGACACCTTATGGATGGCTCAGCGCTACATGTCGCGCTTTCTAAAAAAACATGTCCGATTGTACTACCGACCAGACGCAGTGTTACTTGGTTGGATATGCTTTCAACCTTCATTCCTCTGGCCTCTTAAACTAATCAAATGCAATGTAGAATTAAGTTAATGATACAAAACTTCTAAAGCTATGTGTTTATTTTTGTCAATTGGTACAAAATATGGTGGCAATATCTTTTAATAGCATCATTCCTGTCCTGATTGTATATTAAGCCAATACATGGTAGGAGACAGGTATGGAAAACTACTCATATCATCCTCGAAACAGCCAGTGTAAGTGCACCAATAAGTTCTCGTTTTTATGTCAAGAAAAAGAGCAAAATAGTAGACTATAAATAAAATTAAAGATAGTGATTTTAACTTGAGCATATTATGCTCAAGTTAAAATCACTATCTTTAATTTTATTTACAGTCTACTTCTGAGTGTGTCTTCTATGTCTTATTATATACTTTTTTGTGAAATTATTTAACTAATCCTTTATATTGTAGGACAAAAAATTAAAAACCACAATTAATTAATTTTATTAATACATAAATGTATATAAAACCTAAAATTAAAATAGCTACCAGACAAAATAAAACATAATCTTACTGTAACAGTCTGCAACATAGACACCATTTGAATGGACCAGTACTAAAAATATATTGTAAAACTATTATTTCACATTAATTGGCCAAAAGGTTGAAATTAATAATGAAAGACAGAACTTTTAAGAAAAAAAGGTGGGCCCACAATCTCAATGATAATTGATCCACAAATTTAAGTCAATATTCAGAAATGTTGTTTGCAACCTGTAATTTTTATTTTTGGTAAACATAAAGAACATATCGTCACGCCTGTTTCCCAGTGGGGTAGGTTGATAGATCAGATCAACATGGCCGAACCACCGAAGCATTCCTTCATCAATCCTTGTCACTATATCTTCTTTCAGGCAACATAAAGATTGTCACTGAGATAAATGAATTAGGATTACTGGCCAGTGGTAAAATTTTCTACAAAAACTTGTAGTTTTATATTGGACTAGCTTTTGCCCGCAGCTTCGCTTCGCGTGATTTTTTGCTCACAGCTCAGGCTGCCGATGACGTAGCGTTATGATTTATAAAACTAAAACCATCTCGAGAAGTGACACAATGTAACAGTGAAAACTGTATGTAAATCGATAAAGTGGCTCTCGAGTTACAAGGATAATATATTGTCGCACATTACACGGCCGCCGCTCGCCTGTAGAAACTTCACTTTATTTATTATATCTCTGAAAAATCTGAAAGATTTAATAGGTTTTTCACTTGTGGTGGTTTATTATTTATTATAAGTACAATGTATTTTTCCTTTTATGTTCATTTTCATGTACAAAATCATTGTAATATCGATTCTACTACACACACATTCATGAATACATTTTATTATAAATAAAATACACACTGCATACATATTACTTAAGTACCTATATACTTTATGAGCAACATGATTCTCTCCGAGATTCTTTCCAATGCCCAGTCAACTGGGACTGAGTGATTTACACTTTTAGTAAACCATGGACACTACTAACAACCAGATAAGTACACACAAGGGTACATACAGAACGGTATAAACAGTACAAATAAATCACTGGTTACTAGATCAAAGTACTGTCGGATAGCGCATCAGTGCTACAGGCCCTGAGCACCGTGACAATCAACTCCGGCCTGATACTCCAGTGCCCCCAGGCATTAGAGGGTATAGCGGTAAACAAAGTAACCCTACAGTGGATCAGGGCACACAGCAGCACCTACGACAATGATGCGGGGAACGATGCGGCGGACGAGCTGGCTAAGAGGGGCTCCAGCTGGAGTGCAGAGGGCTCAGAACCGTGTGTACCCCTGCCAATCAGTCAGTTTAAATACAGCAACTACATCAGCTAACCAGCTAGCCCCCTATGCAGAGGTTGCATGGCGTAGGACGAAACAGCCATCCACGTGCTCCTGGAGTGCCCGGTGGTGGCGGAAGAACGACTGCAGTTTCTTGGGAACGTGGGAACTGCCCATGGAGTGTGGAAGCGACCAAGAAGAGTGCTCCACTTCATGAAAGAGCTCGGGTGGCTGGAGTAGCACTACCCGGGCGCCAACGTACAACGGACCCTCTTGAGGTCTCAGTGCGGAGAATGGCCCACCCGCCCAAGAGGCTGGGCAGCAAGCAAACAAACAAAACGTACCACGTAACCAAAAGATGACTAGGTATAATCCACAAATTTCATAAGTTAATATTACTTTGCTCAAGCATGATAGTATAATATTTATACAACTATAGAGCAAGCTAGTACTGATATTTTTAAATAACTATAAATGTTAGAGTAGACAGCTGAAAATTAAATAATACTGTGCTTAGGATATTATATTATATGAATATTACATTAAAAGTCAATTTGGCATATCTATCTGATTATCACATGCGCAATACAGTTGCTGTTTGTGAACGACCAGTCTGACCAGTTTGTGAATGGATTTAGATATAAAAAACATATGAATATCAGCACAGACAGGAGGGTTCTTCTACTGGTTCCGGTTGGTTTATCTTGAAGCTTTCGTGATCTAGGGTCTTCAGTTCGAGTCTCGAGCGGTTGGACTCCACCAGTTGTGTGGCGATATCTAAGAACATTTCTTCCACTCCCTTGCCGGTTTTACATGAAGTCTTGTATGTGGTACTTATTAAGTTGTGACACTGTTCACTGCAAAGGAGGCATAATTCATGCAAATTACAATACATTCAGGGTCATGTCATGTCAGTCAGCTTGTGAGCGTCTGCTGTTGGACATACGTCTCTCCAATTTTGCTCCAGATCTCCTGGCCTTCAGCACTACTGCTTTCCGTCGACTTACTTGTCTACAGCCGCCAGTGTAGGACACAGTTACTCCAACGGTTGTCGCCTCTTTGGCTGATGTGCCCAGCCCACTTGAGCACAATCAGGGTAATCTCCATAGAAATAATAGTAATTTCACACAAATGGTATCTGCAGTATCATAAGGACAAAATTTAACATTGAATCCTAGATGTGATGACAAAAAAACTAAATACTCCTCAGAAATATCATCTCAAGGAGTATTTTTCATTTCTTGCAAACGGCACCCATGGATGAATTATTATCACACTGAATTTGGTGGCCTATGGATGAAATAGATATGTATACAATAAACAATATACCTACACAAATGTCCTGAGAATGACATCTCAGAGTAAATTTTTGTAGACGGAATTAAATTTCAGAAAATATGAGAACTTCGAGTCTAAAACTTACCAAAAATGTTCAATATCACTGTCTGTGACTTGTGGTGACATCCCTTCTAAGTCAGACTTGTTTCCACAGAGGAATATTTTAGCATTCTCTGCATAAGTTACAATATCCAACAAATGCTGAGACAAAATGTGAAATGATGAAGCGTTGTCTAGTGAAAACACTAAAACAGCTGCCTCCGCAAACTTGTAGTAGCTCGATGTGATCGATGCGATCCTCTCCATTCCACCCGTGTCCCAAAGTTGTAGCTGTAATCAAAAATAGATAATATAAATAATTATTTCACACAAACAGATACAACAAAATTGTTATTTAGACAGCATTGGTTGCTTAGTGGTGCTATGCATCAGAGTCCGATCTTCGAAGTTAAGCAAACTTTGGATCAGTTACCATCCGACTGTTGAAGCTGGCCGTGGTTCAGTTTCCACGTAAAACCATACTAAGTGGTAGGATTTAACCCGTCCACATTGGTACCATCACAATGGAAGCTCATGTTCAAGGAAATAATTCATATTTTCCTTACAGCTCAGTGTAGCTGGCACGATACGTACGGTACGGCATGTACTTGTTCCAGTAAAGAAGACACAAGAAATTATCATATACAACCTCAATACAGATTACCATAGGCTGCCCAAAGGTAGGAATAAACCTTCCTCAATTTTGGGAGCAGCAAAGGACTGGTAAGTGTTGATGGACACACATGAGAAGCATTACCAAATGCCTTCAGAAATCTGTACCACAGCGAACAGCCCGGATATACTCATATTTTGAAAAGCGAATAATGTAGTAGGTACTTGTTGAACTTAACAGTTCCATGGTAAAGTAACAAACCGAAGAACCACAACTGCAAAGTAAGAAGCACTGCACCTTAGTAGACCGGACGGTGCAAACAGGAATCAAGACTGACCTCTTCGCTGTGGAAGTCAGAGCAAGAGGACTACCAGAAGTCGCTCTACAGTCTCTTCAAGAATCTAGGCATGCCAAGATGGTCGCTAAGCTTATATTATATGGGGAGAGCTTCGAAAACGTCACTGGAGGCATCCCACAGAATATTGATAAGTAGAGAAAAGGGGGTCAAGAGCGGGACTGGTGGTTCTCCGCGTCCTAATCATCACAGGCTAGCTGGCCGCGAGCCGAAACGTAACGCATACTGGAGAACTACACATAGTGGCCACACGCTACTCTCGACCTTGATTGACACCCTCCTCCTCTACTGCCCGTGGGCCCGGATATGTTCGGTAAAGCCATTGCAAGCTTAGATCAACACCTTCCTCCTGACTAGGTTTCCGAAGGGTTCCGAGGTTTTAAGCTAACTGCACTGGACTATAACAAATTATCGTAGTTACCATTAGTAGGTACCTGGGCACCATACTAGACACTTTCTATATTGACATTCTGATTGGAGTGCACATGAGTAGTAGAATGAAAAAATAAAAAACTATTTAAAAAAATATAAAAACTGCCTTCAAAAATGTATGAAATAAAAAAATCAAAATCGAACCCTAGAGTTGAAGGCGGTCGGTTATTTTTGCTTGCTTTAGCACCACCGCCTTCAACTCTAGCGTTCGATTTTTATTTTTTTATTTCATACATTTTTGAAGGCGGTTTTTATATTTCTTTAAATAGTTTTTTATTTCACAGTTTTTTTAGTAATTTTTATTTGCTATTAATGTACTCGGCGGAATCGCTCGGCCTTCGGCCTCGCGATTCCGCTTCGCTTTCCAATCCAATCTTGACCAAAAAAAAATGGGACCACCTTGGAGCTAGACTGAACCGAACACAAAAAGAATCATCGAAATCGGTTCACAATTGGGGAAGATATTGCTGAACATACATAAAAAAAAATACATACAGCCGAACATAGAACCTCCTCCTTTTTGGAAGTCGGTTAATGAGTAATGAATGAATGACGGAAGCACACCAACCTTGACATCCTTTTCGCCCACTCTATAGACTTTATCAATGTGGTCTAGTCCCAGTGTGGAGCGGCGGTCACAAGTGGAAACGAATGTATTGTTTGTGAATCGACGGAACAGCGAACTTTTGCCGACGCCGTACTCGCCACAAAGGATCACCTTCAGCACAGGAGTCTTCACTATAGCCATAGCGAACGAGTACGTCTACACTAACGCCTACACTTCAATGAAACGAACACCCATTTTTATGATTTATGTATGATGTTGATAGTGAAGTAATGAACTCGGTTCAATCTTGGTTCAATCAATCAAATGATGCCCAAAGAGAATATAACCACTGCGTAAAAGCAGGCCTTATTGGTAATCTGTGAAGCAGGCAGACAAACGAAAAGGTCTCTCTCTTTTCCGGTTTCACCCAATGACGTATCATGTATTCTACTAGACCTCTTACCCGGGCAACAGCCTTCGCTCCACCGCGGTGGAGTAACCATTACGCGGAAGGACCCTCTTGAGACTAGTAGCTCGCGAGCGACCGAACGCGGCGGACGCGCCGTCCGCGCGCTCGCTGCCGTCCGTCTGCGGCTCGCATCGCGCCAGTCATTCTTATGCCCGGTTGTGTGTTGCGAATTGCGATATTGCAAAAATCATACCAAAAATATTGGGAAAACTGATGGCATCTCATTTCATAGGTAAGTATCACTTCATTGTGATCTTAATATATAAGGTCTTTCAAAATTAGTTAATAGTACGCAAAGGGGGGGTTCTGCATCATATAGGGAGTAAAACCTATATAAATTTTTTTGGACCTTGGGCTTTTTTTATGTAAAATGTTTTGTATGTATTTAAATAAAAAAATATGTGGTTGATTTTTATAGCCTAATCGATTCATTTTCATAACAGTAACAAAAAAGTCTTCATTACCATTTTGATGTAACACGTGTAAGTTGGTAAAAAAAATCAAATTCTTTCTATTCCATACTAATAAAACTAAAATTGTGGTTTTCACAATTTCTGAAAGAAAGAGATCTATGTGTTGGAAGACTTTTTTGTTCCTGGCATGAAACTGAAACGATTAAGAAAAGAATTTTTTTTTTACATTTTACATTATTATAATTTTTTTTTTTTGTAAAAAAAAATCTTTGTTCCTCAAAAGTGATTTATTTACGATACAGAACCCCCCCTTAGCGTACTATTAACTAATTTTGAAAGACCTTATATATAATATCTTGTTTTCCATGTGCTTAGAAATATTTGGTTCAACTGGCCAATTAGGGCTGTCACAACGCTACTTCAATTAGAAAATGTTGTACATTTTATGTATTGACCTAGCATTGCAATAACATAAGCATTATTTAATTAAACAAATAAATTAAACGCGCTCATTAGGGCTGCCACATATGAATGATTAGAAATAGAGTTCTGGGATATCATGTATGAAAGTAAATAAATATGTATTAAACCACGTTAAAATATGAGACTGAATTGACCGCTAATTAGGGGTGTCGCTATTCTTTTTTTTTTTTTAATTAGTAAGTAATTGAGAAATTTTCAAGAAAACATTTTTTTTACAAGGTTTCCACATCCTTCTAAGGGATCAATACGAGAAAGATGGATAAAAATAGTCCAAGATGATACATTGTTTAAGGGAAAGTGAAAATTTAAATTTGTGTAAAGTGAAATTTAAATTATTTTGTTTAAGTACGGAGGAAGAGTTATTTTAGTTGTGTTTGTGTGTGTAGTCCAAAGTATACCTAATGGTTTTTTTAGTTATATATATATATATATATATATATATTTTTTATAAATGCTGCACTCTTTATTTTATGTATGTTTGGTTTGGAGATTTTAAGTTTAGTCCAAGGCCAAGACCGCAGTTAATAAATTCTTTATTATTAAGTTTAGTTTTTTAGATATTATTCTAGTTATTAAGTGTAGGTATTATAAGAATACAAAACGGCTTTACTCGCGGTCGAAATATGAGCTGTGTGGCTCGACGTTTCGGGCCAAACGTATGGCCCATCATCATGAGCACTCTGGCCGAAATGTCGAGCCACACAGCTCGTATTTCGATAGTGAGTAAAGCCGTTGTTACTTCTTAAAATGTCAAATAACCACGATAATTTAAAAACCCATATAAGTTTAGGTATGTATTTCAAGTTATTATAGTTCTGTATTTTAAGTTTAAATACATAAAAACGTTTTTTTCGATGAAATTCACTATCTGTTTTCTTCTATAATCCTTTAAAACGTCCCACTGCTAGGCACGGACTCTGCTCACTAACGTAGGAGGTATTGTTTTTATTGTTGTTGTTTTATTGTTTATTGAGTATTCTTATGGCAGTCATATTGCACTCGAACTTGTCACAATTTGTTATATCCGGTTCGATTACTCGTACATGGTGACCAGTGGAAATCAGAAGCAGTTTACACAAAAATACCTTTCATAGACCAGTGTGCACTAGTTACCTAACTTTATTTTTCTTCACCGGAGCGATCGTACCTATTCGTTATGAAATGCACGTATATCAATCTTTATCAAGGAAATAAATAAGTACATTAGTTAGTGCCCGGGATTTGAACCCGCAACTTCTGCATTGAGAAGCGTTACCACTAGACTACGGGCACAATTAACCATAATACCTACCCGTAAAATAATAAATCGAAAAATATATTTTTGGTAGACTAAGTGACAACCCTACGTATTCCAATGCACGTGTTGACTGACCGGCCGGGCCGGCCGGGCCGCTAGCCGCTAGTCGCTCGCTAGCTAGCCCCTCTCCCGCTCGCTTCCCGCCCCGCGCGGCTCAGCGTTCCGCCACCCCGCTACCTTACCTCATACCTCAGTTATTGGCCGTCATTTCTCTGTATTCTTTCTTCGTAGTGCTCACTCTATACATAAAATCTCTTTGGTTTCACCACTTTACTTTACAAGACGAATAGGTGTGGGTGCGCATATTCGGGAAAATAAATGGGTACATAAAATATCCTAATTGTCGACTTGTATCGCAGACAGAAGTCAGAACGAAAAACTTAAAGACGAAAAAGAACGGAAAGAAAAGAAATGGTTGGTTTGGTTGGTTGAACTTGGTTGTCTTGTTGACATTTTTTTTCTTCAATTTTATTCTTCCGGAAACGCGAGGGTCGTATAAAGCCCGCTACACACGGAGACGCGACTCTACGTGATTCCAACGCTTGACTCCAAAAACGCAAAGAGTTTGTATTACGTCGCCAGCGACGTAATACAAACTCTTTGCAAAAACGCAAGAAAAGTCACCGTATGTGTGAAATCTCACTTGGATCGCGTGGAGTCACGAAATAATTTGGATTTACAATTATTCCAAAATCCATGACACCGCGACTCCACTGGACGTAAACTCATCGTGTGTGGAAGATACGCGGCGCCCCGGCGGGGAGTCCGGTGCGGTGACTCCGGCCGGACGCCAGCGTCCGTGTGTGGCTGACTGATCATCATGCTTCCATGCAATTCCATTTTTCACTCAGTCTGGCCACCATTTATGTTACTCTATGAGTCTCTGGCTCTGGTCGCGCGGTGCGCCACCTGAAAGCCATTGTCGTGCCTGCTGTTCCTGCGATCCTGCGGAACCACTCCTTCAAGTGATAAATAAATGATGTTTTGGTGGTTAAAAAAAAATAACCAGGGTTAATATATAGAAGATGCGTCGCTACGTAGCGACGCATCTTCTATATATTAACCCTAACCTAATTTTGAGGCGGTGCATGTCGTTTTTGTTCCAAATTCCAAATTCCAAATGATTTATTCAGTATGTACTTACATTACATATAAAAGATACATCAATCAATGACATAAAAACTAAGTTGTACGTTGTATTTCCGAAAATAAAGCTTTTAGATGGTTATAAAAAAAATCAACACACTAAAAAAATTTAAACACCCTAACATTGCTTAAAAAAGAAAAAAAAAACAAAAAGATTTTGTGGGATTCGAACCCATGGTCCAAAAAATGCAAACCGTACACGCTTACCACTGAGCTAACAAGTTACTTAACCGACCAAACGAATATCGGCTTCTATTGGTTCGCTCCGGGCGAAGGAGTAGGAGTGAAGGAACAGCAGGCAAGACAAAGGCTTTCAGGTGTCGTACGGCTGGTCTGGTCGCGCGGCGCGCCGCGCAGCCGACACGTCTCGTCACCTGTCGTATGTTGCATTGTTGTTTGCGATATTATTACAGTTCTTCATAACTCATTCCCGAAGCTAGGGATCCTCGGTTAGGTTAGTTTAGGGATCCTCGGTTAGGTTAGGGAAGTTAAATTTCTCCATACAAAATCGTATTTTGGCATTTATGTTTTTACGCCCCTTTTTATTTTTGACGTGATAACGTCACGTCTTATAAAATTGATGAACACCGGCTGCACGCACGAAAAAGTTTCACGTTCCATCTGAGCCTGTGTGTGCAAGCGAGAGCGCGTAACAAGCGATAGAGAGGCACAATCGGCCCAAGCGTCGGCTTGTATACATTGCATACATACATTGTATACATTGCTCTCTGGTTCTAAAGTACCAGGGCAGCAGACGACGGGCAGTAGGTATGACGTTATCACGTAAAACTATCGTCCGTAAACCGACTTTACAGACAACCAATTTTTTTTATATCTACAGTGATGGATGACTCAATAAAGTTTAATGAACTTGACATCGAAAAATAAAAAATTCTAACTTTTTCGGTCAACATACACATTTTTTAGCACCTGTGTTGCGTACATATTTCATCTAACAAAATGACAATGACGGGAACGTATGTGAGGCGGTCCTTGACAAGAAAAAAAAAAATTAAAAATCTGATAAGATAAAACGATTTTGTATGGAGAAAGTTAACTTCCGTCTATTAATCGGATTGTTTTAGGAAAATCGCAAAAAACCGCTTAAAATAGCCATTTTTAGGAGGTTTAAAAAGGTAACTTTTAAACATAGGTATAAATATATATTTTAAACTTTTCTATTTTTACATTGTAGATTGACTGAATATCTGATGATGTGTTTTCGATTGTTTGAAAAAAGTGAAAAATTTGGGAGTTATCATTTTTTTTAATTTTCCGTTACGCGAGTTACGGGTCGTCTTTATCTTGCAGTGTGAGTAGTTTAAATGGTTTTCGTGTATGCATATACTTAAAATTAAGAATTTATTTATATAATTGAAATTAAGAATTTTAATGTTTAAAATATATATTTTTATTTTTGTCTATTTTTCAAAATTGACATATTTCAGTATGAAAAAGCAAGTAAATTATAATCAAATTTTTAAATATGAATACATGTTAGTATTTACAGGAGTAGAAGTAATGATATAGTGAACAGGTGCGCACTGGTAGAATCTGGAGTGCGTTATAATATATTGGTTCCTTACAATAACATCGTTCTCATGTAGATTTGATGTATCGGTTTGACAAAACTCCTTTGTTGATTATGTATCACTTTGAAAAAACTCGTGATTTTGGTCAGCTAAAACTATAGCCTATGTATCGCTTTTAGAAAATTTCCTTTCACTATTACCACCGGGCTTGCAAAACGAAAAATAATCCGCAAACCGTCAATAAAGAAAAAAAAAATTTGTTGTCTGTAAAGTCGGTTTACGGACGATAGTTTTACGCGATGACGTGGAATAATCGTAGTACATAGATCAAAGGTCAGTAATTTCTATTTCCAGTAGAAAGATTAATCATCTTGTGACTGGCCATCAAAACTTCTGTTGTCTGATCTTGACAGTTTTACTTCTTAAGACGTTTCCATGGTAACTTTGAATATCAACGTGACACGCTTTCGTACGTGCAGCCGGTGCTCATCAATTATTTTATAAGACGTGACGTCATCACGTCAAAATGATGATGTATTACTTTGAGAAAACGGTCCTCAATTTATAGAAGATGCGGTGCTACGCGACGCATCTTCTATAATTTAACCCTAACCTAATCCTTATGTGGAGGCGGCGCATGTCGTTTTTGTTACGTTTCGTTGAAATCTCCCATAGTGCAGTTTGCTAATATGCGTCGCGTATTATTTTGGTTCTCCAGATTGACTTAAAAACGTGATATGGCCTAAATACGCTAAACTAAAAGCGTGATCGCCAAAAAAAAAAAACATTATTATTCAAAATAAATTAAAAATATAGGTTCATAGTCATCTAGTAATTTTTTAACCCCCGACGAAAAAACGGAGGGGTGTTATAAGTTTGACGTGTGTGTGTGTGTGTGTGTGTGTGTGTGTGTGTGTGTCTGTCTGTGGCATCGTAGCTCCCAAACGGGTGGACCGATTTGGATGCGGTTTTTTTTATTAGGAAGCTTGTTTAATCGGGATGGTTCTTAGCTATGTTTGTAATCAAGTAATAAAGTAATTAAGTAATAAAAAAAATAATTCTCTTAAAAAGTGGACCAATTTGCATACGGTTTTTTTTAAAAAGCTTGAAATAAAAGTTAAATTACAAATTTAAAAAACCCCCGACTCTTAAAAAGTCAAAAATAATTTCCGTTTACTTACTTAAAGGAGTCGGGGGACCGCTAAGTAAATTAAATATAAAGACTCAAGAGTTGCGCGGGAATTTACTTAGCGGTCCACCGACTCCTTTTAGTAAGTAAACGGAAATTATTTTTGACTTTTTAAGAGTCGGGGGTTTTTTAAATTTGTAATTTATTAATATACTTACAATGTGTTGGGTTGACTAGTAAAATCATATTTTTTAACCCAATATTTGGAATTCGCTTGGAACTTTATACTGGCACATTGAGCCTCAAAGTCAAGGGGCTCAATGCGCCTTGCCATACAACAGAAATGGCTGTATACTATAATGAGTTTTGCCTGTTTCGGGAGGAGACGAATTAATATAAAAAAAAAAAAAAAAAAAATGTTATTGCTTCGCTGGAAAAATTTAAAAAAGATGGCGGACGGCGGAAGTTTGTCGCGTCGTCGTTGTAATTAAAAATATATAATTTGTGGTTCTCGCGGGCCGAGAATTTATAATACAACAGACGTTAAAGCTACAAAAGAACTCTAATGAGTTTTGCCTGTTTCGGGAGGAGACGAATTAAATAAAAAAAAATATTGTTTCGTGTCGTGATTGTTTTGTTGGAATGCTTGCAATCATAGACTAATATTGTATGGGGGGAAATGGACTGTTCTCTTGATAGTTTTAATGGAGCTAGAGAAATGCTGCCATCTACCGAGAAAAAACTGTGTATTTACGGTGTATTTTTGGTCGTGACCACTAGATGGCAGCTTTAAGATTTTTAGCTTTAGCTTTATATTATTTATTATTTTCATTTCCTTATTTTATTTGATTAATGATTATTTACATCAAACAAAAACAAGGAAATGAAAATAGTTATTTTATGTAGGATAAACGGCAGAGATATAGTAGATGACTCGAAGAATAAAACAAGGTTTATAAAAATATTATTTTATTTCCTAAATCTATTGTTTTTGTCTTATATTATATGCTGCCACTTTCATTTCATCCTCATAATCGTACAATGGTGACTTCCCACTCAGAATATTATTAATTTCTTTGCACCAGTTGTGAAGAAAAAAAAACAGTTTTTCACACATTTTCACAATTATACAGTTTTAATTCACCACACTGATAAATAAAATAATGTATATTCACCAGCAGCTACGAGACAGCCTGGAACACAACACAATTTTGATGACATTTTTGATGTTATTTATTTCGTGGAACAACAAAATAATGATGAGATTAGTGAAGTAACGAACCGAGTTGGTAATTCGGTTCAAACCGATTTGATGTTGAAGCGAGCTGACTCGGTTTGGTAAGCGGCGAAATCGAGTTGACTCGCTGGCTCGCGGTGGCGTGGCGGCGGCGTAGCGGGCGCGGCAACTACCTGCCTCGGACCGACCGAGTGAACTGACTGCCAGCGAGCGAGCGAGCCGACTCGGTTTGGCGAAATCGAATTGGCGAGTTGACGTGGCGACTGCCTGCCGCCTGCTGGCCGGACCGAGTGAACTGACTGCGAGCCAACTCGGTTTGGGCGAGCCGACCGAATCGACTCAATTCGGTTTGAGATCGCCGCGCGCTCGAGTCGAGTCAAGTCGTTGCTCGGCTCGCTACTGCGTCTGCTAACTCGGCTGCCGACCGACCGCCCGCCGCCATTGGAATCGGTTTGGTTTGTTGAAGTTAAGCGTATTCGTTCGTAGAACTGGCTCGCATCGTATTCTTCGATCTGTCTGGTCTGTATTGATTCATGGTTCTGTGTATGTAACGTAACTCGTGTTTTAACAGATTAACTTGTGTTGTGAATTACCTAACTTGTGTTGTGTATTTTATTTTAATCGTACTCATTTATACTAACGACAAAAAGTGTAAAAAAATACTCGTACCGCTCGACTTTATTATAGAGCTGGGCTGGTTAGTTAAGCTACCTACCTACATTGACCCAAATCGGTTTGAATCGGTTTCGAAACCGATTTGGATATTTTTTCAAACCGAGTTAATCGATTTGTAATTTTTAGCGAGTTCCCCATCACTAGTTGAGATGACATCTTTGAGGTTATTTTAGTTATTTATTCCGTGACGGTGTGGCCATTAAGAAATAATCTCTAATGTTCATTTGCGTGTCGAAATTTTAATGGAATATAAATTAGACACTTTTGCTAATTAAAAATTTAATTTATTTAAATTATTTTTATTATAAATTTCAATGGTTAAACTGTTTTAATATAAATTTTTTGTCGTATCTTAATATCCTTATTAGCAATGATATTTTAGTAAAGATAGGTTATTTAGATGACATTCAGTGCTCACACATGGCACGTCCTTGAAAAGTTGAGAGGAAGAACTTTAAAGTGATGCGCCGACTCGAATAGTCTTATTCCAATTATTAGAATTTTTCTCCACTTCGAATGCATTCGAACAGTCGTCGCGGCGGCGATTCCGATTCAGCGTTTGCATTCGTAAATTATCTAAATTCAACCGGAGTGACATTCATCATTCCGACTGCCGGACGAATGAACTGTGATGAGACTGACTCTGATGAATGATGATGATGAGATTGCAATTTAATTTTTACGTTTTAAACAATCGAATTGACCCATCACTATTTCATAGCCAACAATATTGCGAGAAGAAGACGGACGGCACGTCTAAGGTTGAGAGAAAAAAAGAGACAAGTATATGTTGCTTTGCGTCGCCCTACATATCACAGTCCGCGTAGTGGGAATGAGATCGCGTATGGGGGCACAGCGCGGGAGGGAGAGAGAGGGAGTATCTTTTCTGATGCGCAATACTTCATGGAAGTAGTGTTTGAATTTGTGAAAAATAATAAATATAATGGTGGAAATAATAATATTTACACATGATATGTGATTCCTTGATTTTTGGTAGCGATTCTCGAAGAATTAGTGCGGAATATCACTACACACGACGGCATCTTCGAAATATCATTGATTTTCGATGTGTAGCGCCTAGCGCCTCGCGGTGAACGGCTCGTGGTTAGCGGTCCGAACTGTGATCTTACTTTTGTTGTGCCGCTTGGAAGCTCAGATAATCTATCTACTTCTTTTTAACTTATAATATCATTGCTTATTAGTAAGTAGGTACCTATCCTTTTTTGAGAATTAATATAAGAGGTTTTCATTTTAGAAAATATGGGAAACATTTTTTCTAATGGTTTGGAGGGATTTGGTATAACTGATCTGGGAGGGAACACTGAAGGTACGGTGCGGTATAGATAGTTTATAATTTTTGTCAATCAAGGTTTGTGGTTTTTATATGTTTTGTTTGCTCATGGTGTTTTCTTCGATTATTTGTGATACTTACCTGTGACCCGGCTTTGTTTTTTTGGTGTTTTCTACTTTCTCTCCGACTCCGACCTCGGTTACGTTTATTGGACTGATCAGCGGAAATAGCAGCAGGAAAAAAATTTATAAGGTGATATCATCCTAAGAGAAGCATTGTTATTAGGAAACAAAAAAATAAACATATGATATATTTTATTCATTCAATTGTTTAATTTCTTTCCATTCCTAAAAAAATAAGAAAATATTGAGGTTATTATGAACCTACGTACCTACCTAAGCATACGCACTATCTAGTATAGAAAGTTATAGATAGATATGAGCTACTTGGAGATTATATCAATAGATGGCGTATAATGACGAGTGAAGCTGATGCCTCTAAACCCCACCATATAAGTTACTCTATGTAGTACTAGCTACGTGGTTACCTAGACGGCAGCGCCATCTATTGCTTACGACCGAAAACATTTGGAAATATTACTGATAGTTAATATTTGTCTGATAGATGTCGCCTGTAAATCCCTTCTAACTTTTAGATTCAAAGTTGCCATGTACAAATAAAAATAAAATAAAGGAATCCTGGAACTTAAGGAAAGGAAGGATGAACGAGTGAAACTAAACTATTGTTAATTATTAACATCTAAATACAACTCGTGAAGTTGTAGTTCACGACATGTTTTTATTTTATAATGAAAACCTCCGGAAAACCTAAATTTTTACGAAAATCCTTCATTCCATTGATTTTATCTTCTTCCAGAAACCCGAAAACGAAATACCTCCATTTTTGGAGGAAAAGCTCCAGATCTGACAACACTGCGTTCCTTGTCCTTGATTGACCCGCCATCTATATATATGGTCTCAAAGTACTTTTGCACATACAATTTTCATAGAAATAAATTTTGTACTGACTGCAAACACCCTGTAGTACTAAGAGAAACCACCATGCTTGCAATGCAATGCTTGTTGTTTGGTTGTTGGACTTGGTTGCTGGAAAATTTGTCTGGGTTGGCTTTTGCTTCACCGCTATAACTAAATGAAGTGCCCGCAATGGAGTTACAGTCTTCACATCTAGCGGCGGCACTTCTGGGCCCGAGCCCAGCTTACAAATTAAGCCCTGGTGAGCCGATACCGCCGCCGGGTCCAATGGAGACCGGCGAAACCGCTACGAAGGAGGGAGCTGATGAACGGGCGAGAACTGAACAAGAGGAGGAGGAGAAGGAAGATGCCATCAGCGGAGACGAATTTACAGATGAAGTAGGTATACATACTTATATATCTTGAATTTGGTTTGCGTTTATGTGGCCCAAATTCCTAATTGTGTAATTAAATAAGATAGAAAATTCTTTATTGCTCCAGAAATATTTCACAAAAATAACACAATGAATACAGGTACATGAGGTGCAAAGGCGGACTTATCCCTTAAAGATATTTCTTACAGCCAACCTTTAGGTACCTATGTGAAATGTGTAAATAAACATCGATGTCCATTTTATAGATTGGACGTCGTGCGATGCAACTTGTGCTAGACGTCGGTACAAGTGTGCGTGCATTCACACGCAGTATTGTGATACGTGACACGATCCCTACGACGGTGCTATCGCATTCTCGTTCTCACTTGCCTACAGATGATAAGAGGGCTGAGTATTAGATTAGCGGGGGTTAGATCGAATATTGCTGGTATGCTTATTGTGTAGGCCTAGATAAAAGATGAATTATAGTGAAAGAATTGTTTGCCGGAAATGCGTAGTTTCAGAGAAAATTTGTTTTGAAAAAAATATTTTTCATACAAAATAAATTTTCGATTAAAATTTTTTTTTAATGCACCAAAACATTTATTTTGAATAGGAATTTATACAAAAACGACATGCGCCGCCTCAACATTAGGTTAGGGTTAATTTATAGAAGATGCGTCGCTCCGGTAATTTTTTTTGTAAACCACCAAAACATTCACCCATACCACTTTCCTTGTTTTTACAAACATTTATATTCAAAACCAATGTTTTTGTGCTTTAAAAAAAATTTTTTTTTTTCTATGAAAAATTTATTTCGTATGGGAAAAAAATTTTTTTCTCCGAAACTACGCATTTCCGGCAAATAATTATTTCACTATAATTCATCTTTTATCTAGGCCTACGCAATAAGCATACCAGCAATATTCGATCTAACCCCCGCTAATCTAATCCCCTCCCGATAAGAGTGAGCGAGAAAGATGTCATCGCTCGCCCACCGGCGCGATTGCTGTCTTTCCGCTCACTCTTATTATCAGCAGGGCTATCACGAGATTCGCTACGCCGACTACGCCGAGGTGTAGCGTGCGTAGAGAACATAAGCCGCTGCGCGGAAGCGAGTTCGTAAATCTATCGCATTCGCTTCCGCGCAGACGCTTACGCTCTCTACGCACGCTACACCTCGGCGTAGCCGGCGTAGCGAAACTCGTTATAGCCCTACAGTTAGGCAAGTGATAATGAGAACGCGATACCAACAACACACGATCCTATCCGTGACAGCATGGCTTCTTAACACGCCATAACATGCTCAGGCGAAACAAACAACAACGTTTGTCACTGTCACTCTTTATGCATCACCGACTCGATACAGACTTGCGTGCGTTCAACACGCGCCGCACACGCCGTATGAAGCGGCTCTCCGTGAAATCTGCATTATATGCAGGTCTCGTCACGCACTTTGTGCGTCACCGACTCGATACAGACTTGCGTGCGTTCAACACACGCCGCACACGCCGTATGAAGCGGCTATCCGTGAAATCTGCATTATATGCAGGTCTCGTCTATGGATCTATGGATGGGTGACCGCTGACCGGTTGGAGGCTGACCGAGGTTCGGATTCCTCGTAAAACTGTAGGTCCCTTCCCTCCTAATCTTACTTGGTGGTAGGGTTTATCCCGCCCGCGTTGGTACCACCGCACTGAATGAAACATCGGTCGAAACGGCTATGTAAATAGTTTGTGTTTTCCGACCAGTTCAGTGTAGCCGGCACGATCAAAGGGGGATGCACTGACATGGCACCTAGTTCACTCGGTATTATGGGCTGACATCACGGACGTGGTAGGTGATGAAGCCAACCGTGTTAGTTTCCATAAAAAAAAAAAAGATAATATTTTTTCGGGAGTGATGTATGGGATAGGCTAATCTGTAAAATGGACATCGATGTAAATAAAGGATAAGGTGTGATAATTTCAAATTGTGATAAATATCAAAACGTTCATCTTCGAGGCCACAGCATGAAACTAATCTTTCTTCAGAAATCAATCTTTAACAGCAATACTCGCAAACATTTCATAACAAACAGAGTGGTGGACGACTGGAACCAACTTCCAGAGGAAGTAATAAGCGCACTTAGTACTAACCAATTCAAAAATAGACTAGATAAATATTTAACAAATAAAACATAATCTCCAAAAGAGTCCTCAAGAACGATAATAAAATAAAAAAAACCCAAGAAAATGACAAACAAACAAAGTTTGACGCATCAGCCTAGGCTTCCTGTCTAAAATAAATAAATAAATAAATAAATAAATTTTTTATTTAAAGAAAACCTGAAAATACTATTACATTTAGGAAGAAGGTGTGGAACTAAGCTTGCGATGGCTTCACCGAACATATCCTGGCCCATCGGCAGTAGAGGAGGGTGTTAATCGAGGTCGGGACTAGTGATTTGCCACTCTAAATTTCCCGCGCATGCTTCATGTTTCGGCTCGCATCAAGCCCTCGTCAGCTAGTCTGCGTTGACTAGGACGTGGGGAAACCATCAATCCCGCTCTCGACCTCCCCTCTCTATACATATCCATATTCTGTAGTATGCTTCCAGTGACGTTTTCGAAGCTCTTTCCATATATGAGCTTAGCGTCGATCTTGGCAGCCCTAGATTCTTGAAAAGACTGTAGAGCGACTTCGCTGGTAGTCCTCTTGCTCCGAAGTCCACAGCGAAGAGATCAGTCTCGAATCCGTTTCTCACAATCCGGTCTACTAAGTTGCAGTACTTGTTAAGTTTGATGTTGTGGTTCAATATGTTACTTTCCCATGGAACTGTAAGTTCAACAAGTACTACATGATTTGTCGCTTTTGAGAATATGAGTATTATCCGCTCTTAATGCTGTAGTCCAGATTTCCGAAGGCATTTGGTAATGCTTCTCATGTGTGTCCATCAACAATTCCCAATCCTTTGCTGCTCCCAAAATTTAAGAAGGTTTTGGTCCTATCTTTGGGCAGCTTATTGGCTCCAGGTTTCACAAGTAATACTACGTAAGAATAAATAGAAATTAGGAGACATTAATTGGGTAAACTCTGAAGTAGGCGTGCCCTAATTTTTTTTTTTTTTTTTTTTTATGGAACCTGACACGGTTGGCTACATCACCTACAACATCCGTGATGTCAGCCCATAACACAGGGTGAACTAGGTGCCATGTCAGTGCTTCCCTTCATTTCATGTCGACTTGACTCCTTAAATGGTCGAATTGACTCCTTAAATGGTCGGGCGGGGTATGTGTGTAGGTAGCCCATTTTAAATGATTTTTTTTGGGTCATTGGAAGGGAGAATGAAAAGAAATCTGAATGTAATGTATAACGATCTTTACTTTTATCATTTAATGATATAAAGTTACAACCTTTAATCTTTTAACTACATATATTTATGAACATAAATACAATACTTTGAAAAATCAACATTATTTGGATGTCTTAAGGTCAAATTACTCTTGTTTTTTATTTTATGTGTATGGTAACTAAATTATTCTTAAATTTTATTAACCTACTACAAAGTACTTATCAAAATGTAGAACAATGTATTATTCTTTCTCATTGCATTCGGGGCACAATAGCACCTGATGCTCAGTACAAATTGGCTTCATACAATTGCTGCATCGTTTGTGTGTGCTTCGGTCTGGAGCTCTGCTATAAAATGAACATTGCCCTATACCAGTTCGAAAAGGCATATATTAGGTTGTGGTCTTTGGAAGTCCAAGAAATAATTTCAATTTCTTTCTTTAAATTTTATACCTGTGGTCTGGGCATATTTTCCTGGGATAAGCGACACTGAATAAAATGTCTTGCAAGTTGGAATGCGACTTCTCGCAGGTATTGGCGGCATTGGTATTGGCACAGGCAGGTGGGGCGAGAAACAATGTTATGAGATTGTGTTCTTGTAGTAGATTGCGTTTGTAAACTCTATGTATGATATTAAAACTAAATTGACGATTTTTAGAAATCTTATGTATGTATGTTCCTCCATAACTCTTAAACCGATCGTCCAAATTCTATGAAACTTAGTACAAGCACATTTAACTTTACGGGACACAGGATAGGCTAAATACAATTCAGTTCCGGTTACACTTAGATGTGGCTCTCATACAAACCGATTGTTCCGCGCACCGAAATAAAGGTACGGTAGGTAGCGGGCTTACTTACTTTTTTCTTTTTAACCCTTTCGTCGCCGGGACCGCTAGGGCCCAGTCATGCGCCCAGGCCAAGGCTTTACGAAACTTCCACCGTACTACTACTACAATTAAATCTATTTTTGAAAGCACTTTTTCTAAATCACATATGTGTGCGCCTGGCCTCACAAAATGACTATAGGTGCACACAAATATGTGCGACTGGCGCCGAAAGGGTTAATTACGAATTTCACGCTAGCGAAGCCGCAGGCAAAAGCTAGTACTCTATATGTATTTATTCCTGTTGGAGCAAGGTAGGTACCATGCATAGTTACCTGCTTACCTTATATTCTTCATATATTTCTTTGTTACAATATATATACAGTGGGCAGGTGTAGGCACACCCCAAAGCCAGAACTCTAAATAGCGAGTTATAGGACCTGAAGATATTGTATAGTTGTGAATACTCTACGTACAGTAATTGTGCAATGTTCACAGGAAGCTGAAACACAACCAGGTAGTAAATCGCACCCGGGAAGAGGAGTGACCCTGCAGATGTTGATGGAGGAGAAAATGTTGCAGCCTGGTCTGGCCGCTATGACTATCGAGTATTTAGTATGTATTGTGTGATTTATATTTCACTACTTTCGAGGTGCGTGCCGCCAGCACTGAAGAAATTGCAGTACCTACAAATAATGTTTTATAAAAAATAAAAAAATATAATATTAACCCTTGAGCTTCCAAGTTGTCTGCGTTGCAGCAACAGTTCGCCGACACACATAATTAAATGAATCTGATGGCTGTAAATTTTATCTTCGACAATTCCGGGAGATGGTAAATTTGGTGTCGAGCCTTAATTTATTATTATTATAATTTTTTTTTTATGGAAACTGCCACAGTTTGCTACATCACCTACAACATCCATGATGTCAGCCCATAAGACCGGGTGAACTAGTGCCATGTCAGTGCTTCCCTTCATTTCATGTCGGCTACACTGGAACGGACGACAAACACGAACTATTTACACAGCCGTTTCGACCGACGTTTCGCTCAGTGCGGTGGTACCAACCCGGCCGGGATAAACCCTACCACCTAGTAAGGTAAGAAGGGAAGGGACCTACAGTGGAACGTGGAATCCGAACCACGGTCAGCCTCCAACGGTCGAGCGGTCACCCATCCAAGTACTGACCGAGCTCAGCGTTGCTTAACAACAGTTGACCGACCGCACCACTGAGCTACCGAGGCTGACAAAATTATTATTATGCATTATTTAAATTGCATTATTTGAAGAGTTTGTTTTTTCACCTACGAATCTGAGTATGATTTGTATGGGGAATTGTAATTTTTATGTTAGAAATATTGGGAAAACAAATGTTGAGGGTGTTTTGTTTTTCCTGGAGTTAAAATATGAATATAAGATAAATATAGAATATAGACTATGTGCTTATAAATAAGTGAATCCTCAATGTTTTACATCATTTTGTGGGTAATTTAATGGGGTCATTGGGTCAAGGGGTTGTTTAAACATTATTAAACTGTGGCTTAAAAAAATCCAATATGAAATAGTGTAAAATTTTGTGGCAGTTTTAAAATATATCGGTTATAAATTGATTATCACGTTACTTTGCAGGGGCAAAAGTTTGTGGGGGATCTTCAAGCTGATGGAAAGATAAAATCCCACGAAACAGAGACAATATTCTGCTCGCCTTCTGCCTGGGCCATACACTGCAAACGTATCATCAACCCAGATAAAAGATCTGGGTGTGGCTGGGCCTCCGTTAAGTACAAGGGCAAGAAGCTGGACACTATAAAGGCGACCTATCTCAGGAAGAAACAACTTCAACGTGAGAACATGCATAGTGATGGTGAGATATACCTACTCGATATATTTGTAACTGCTTTACAATTTCAATTATCTTAAGTCTTGCGCAAATATTATCACTGTTTATAATTTTTCATAAAATAATTTCAACCAGAATAAAAAAAAAAACAAATCTAAAATTGTATTAGGTATATATGAGTATCTTCATCACCATTAATTCATGAATCTGGAAACAAGGATTAGCCCTGATTTAGTTTTGTTATTGTAATACTATTAATTACACATTACAAATTTGATGAATTTTTAATAGTAGATAAAACTGTGAACTTTAAAGTACTATGGTTCTAAGTAAATAATAAGGTTCAAATTGCATTGTACCAATTGTGCCCATGTGAATGTGAAATGTATATTAATGAACTGTTGTAACTCTTGTAGATGAAATAGAGATGGAGGCCGAGAGTGCTCCGGAGCCTCCTCCACAGAGAGTTGTTGTGAAGCACAACACCGTTCCCAATCGCATGATGCAGCAGTGCGTACCACTTTCCATTTTTACTTTTTTAAATATGGCACTTGTCCGAGAACTGCCTGGCAGGAAATTAATTTGTAAAGCCACTATATCGTATCTACTGTACGATATTGATTGATCAGAGTGCGAGTTTAACCTGCACTTGACCAATTTTTAATCCGCGCTCAACTTAGTTTACTATAGTGTAACATACATTTTACAGATAAATACAGATGAGTATAAGCGACCTTGAGTGTTAACATACTATCTCACACACAGTTAATAGGATTAGAAGTTGAATAGTAAAATTATAAATATCTATAATGTTTCTGTGTCAACTTTTCAGCGATGCCAACATGCTCATTGAGGCGGTTTCATTTTCTTCTGTTGGCAAAGTTCAGCCATTCTTGGTGTCGATAAGTACAAATGCATTTTTGGTGTTGGATTTGCATTGCCACTTGAAAACGGAGGAGGTTTATGGATATCTGGCTGGTAACTGGGATCTCAACAGTCATAGTAAGTATAGTTTTCTTTGATATAACCTGATATCCTATTTTTATGTTGATTGCACCACGTTCCTGTTGGAGTAAGGTGCCATGCTAGTGTACATACCTTATATTCTAGCATCACACTAGTAATACCAAATTCTATTCTGTAGGAAACATAATATTAAACCGCTCCCAACTGTTCTGCGCGGAGCAGGTATTTCTTACGCCGCCTGCTCCCATCTGTATCCGTGTGGGTTTTCGTCTAGTACAGCGATGGGTAAACGGCACGCGGGCTCGTTTTATCCAGCCCGCGGAAAAACTGAGGAAGGAATGATTGTTACAAAATGTGTACCACTTTGTAAAATAGTAATAAATACACTTAAAAGCAATAATTGTTTTATACTTTTTGAAACTATACAAATAAATAAAGGAATATGATATATCTAACTATACGAAAATATTGTCAAAAGATTATTTCCTTTAAATTGTTGCTAATATATACGAGATTTGCGCAAAATTATTTCAATTTGGCCCCTTACTGAAAAAGTTTGGCCAACCCTGGTCTAGTACTATTTCAGTGAATTTTTCTTATTAGAATTTTGTCATGTTGATGTATTTTTTTTATTTGTCCTTGTTTTTCTTGATTTTATTTTTTTAAGAATAAGATTTAGTGGCCTTTTACGTACATTGTTCAGCGTTTAGTGGCAGTGTTCTTCACCTGCAATTTGGTACCTACATACATGACATGTAAAGGGGAATTGTCAATTGGGAATTGTAGAAAAAAACTCGGAAAAATTTTCGGGCGAGTTTTCTTTTTCCTGGAGTTCAAAAAATCCGTCTGTGCTTCTAAATAAGTAAATCCTCACTTGTTTGACATAGATTTGTGGGTAATTTCATTTGCTATATAAGTGCAAATTGAGTTTATTGATATGACTTCATTATCATATTTGAAATTATGTGCCACGGGGCGCCACGTTTCCGCGCGGCGAACGTGGCCCGGGGTCCATTTGGGGGGGGGGGGGGAAGCATTATTATAACCTGTGGGAACCAACAAGTTAAATTAATTATTTCTTTTCAGATGTTTCCATAACGCACACATTTCCATGCCTCATAAGTAAGAAAGACAAAAGACCATCTGTGTTGGTGGAGATTGAAATACAGATGGAGATGGAGAAGCTGGGTCTCACTCTAGTGGGCTGGTACCACTCCCACCCCACCAACCCGGCCATGCCCAGCCTGCGGGACTGCGACAACCAACTTGACTATCAGATAAAGATGCGAGGACCTTCCGAAATATCATACACACCCTGCATTGGCGTTATTTGTTGTAAGCCATTTTTCGTGATTGTAATGTACTATAATATTATTTCAAGTGTAATGTAGCACTAAAGCAGTAATGATTTTCAGCATATTTATTAGTTTTGTGTTTACATTTACAGCTCCGTACAACCCAGAAAGTCCAGTTTTGGAATCGTCAATGACCTGTTTCTGGGTGACCCCTCCGCCTGAGCAGAGACCTACGGAGTACCCCCGGCCACTCCTCATGCAGTACACCATGATGCACGACACGCATCTCACCTCTCACGCCATGGATCAGATCAAGAAGAGCATCAAGTATTACTCGACTATGGGCGATGATGCATTCGTTAATTTCAAGAGTAATTTTAAACCAGACATTTCCTATTTAGATAAACTCAAGTGCACGCTGACACCCAAGTTCCCGAGGGAGCAGAGCGATGGTTTGCTGTGGCACTTCATTCGCGACGAACTCGGCTGCTCATCGGAGCAAGACGACAAGATCGACCTTGACGCTCTGCTAGCCGTTCCTCAACCTATACCCATGTCTAAACCAAGCCAGCAACCTGTTATTCCAAACATCCCTTCCGTCAGCACCCTTCAGCAAATGGTCAGCCGCCCTGCTGGCATCCCACCCATCAACGTCTCGTCATCGGGAATGAGTTCCGTTTCACCTCACAAGTTTGAAATACCAACTCCTTTAAATATTCCTATTCCGCCCACATCCACCAAGTCATCTAAAGCTTCCACCTCATCGATGGCGTCGAGTTTTCCCTCTGGATTGGACATGCTTACGAGCATGGCTCTCGGGTTAGGCACATCATCCAGTATGCCTTTATCTTTGAGCGGAAGTGGGTTGGACAGCCTGACGGCCAATAGCTTGTTAGCTGGCTTACCGCCCGGTATTTCTACAAGTCTCGCAGCAACTTTGACTGGTGCTAAAATGCCGGATCCTCCTTCTTACACAGCTTCCTTGCAAAGTCTCACTAGCAGCATCGGCAGTTATGAAAAATCGCCATCGGCCAGCATTACAAGCTCCGCAACCTCGTCTTCTCCTAATATTCCAGCCAGCTTGGCATCAAACTTGATGATGAGCTCTGCCGATATCGCGAATGCCTTGTTTTCCACCAGTAAATTTTCTGGAAGTGGCTCTCTTCTGGGTATCCCAGATCCGATGTCAAAATCAACTTTGGCAGCTAACAATATGTTCCTATCGCCTTCTTTGTTAAAAATGCAGGAATCTTTGTTGAAGCCATTGTCAAGCAGCAGTCCTCTTTCCTCAAAATCAGCACTAGATCAAAACCTCTTGATGAAATCACCGCATGACATACTCAAAAGTGCCAAAGAATATTTGCCCCCAGATTTCAATTTGAGTAGCATAAAAGGGAAATTGGATATGTCTGAAACCTCCTTGAAACAATCGGAGTCTAGTTTGTCTAAATTGGACGCCTCGAAAGCGGACGCCATGGACACAAGCATCGCCGATTATAGTATGTCTAGTTCTCAATCATTCTTGAGCCAGATGTTGGAATTGACTAAGAAGACAACTCTCCCCGATTATTTGAGTGACTACAGCCAATCTCCACTCAAGTTGGGAAAATCTGACGATTACTCCACATCCATGACTGCACATTCATCGCACGCTTACTCCAGTAGTTCGAGCATTGCCGATACGATTGCCCAAGTTGCTATGGGCAACTTGCCGGCACCTATTCAAGACGACCATGGTGATTATCCAGTGGAACAAGATCTGAGTATGCCCAAGAATTCAGGTAGTGATGAATAAATAGAATAATAACGTAAGCATCACACTAGCAGTGAGTAGGTACAACAGAGTGATTTTACAAACATGTTCCAATAAATACACTTATGTGTTAAGGTGGTTAGGGCCGTTAATCTTTTAGATGTATAATGATTTTCTGGTATAAAGTAATTAATTGTGATTATTTTCGCAGGATTCTCAGGATAAAGTCATTCAGAGGGTGCCTGAATTACTTAGTTATATTATATCTTGTGTGTGATGTGAAGTAGTTTGTACCTACTGATGTTTCTGTGAACAGTATTATAAATTTTTTCTATTCTGTGAAATTATAAATATTTTTTAAATAAGAGCCTAAGAGCAGCTCATAAATTAATTTATTATTATATAATATGACGATTTGTAAGTGAACTTCTCGAATAGTTTTTGACATGGAATCCATATGTAATGTCTTACCCGTGCCATTTGCATAAATCGACGTAATTTTTAATGTACTTTCGGCATACCACTATCTCACGAACCGCTCAACCAATCCCAGCAAACCAGGTGTCAGGTGATAGTTACTCGGCCGCCTTCCACCTATGGCAACATCAATGAATAATATGAACAATTTATGACATCATAGCCTTTACAAAAAAGTCTTCGAAAATCAATAAATGCCTATAACTCCTAAACTACTGGTCGGACCGACTTGAAATTTGTTTCTTTCCGTAAAAAAAGTTCTCTTTCTGAAATAATGTTTTTTTTTTTGCATAATCGGTTCAACCATTTTCCACCGAAAAATACTTTGAGAGGGCATATCTCGGAAACTGCTGATCCCAGCCTACTCATTCCCATATAGAAAATGATAAGTATCGATGAGATAAAACTTTTTTTTAGCGCATATCTCTGAAACTACTGATCCCAGACTATTCATCCGCTGGAGGAAATGATAGGTCTCGACGAGAGTTTTTTTTTATCCACGTCAGGCCATTTGCTCTCTATGTACTTATTATATTATGTCTGCTCATGATTATGTCTATGTCTACTGGTAGACTCCCACGACTACCAGGGCATTTTTTTACTGTATTAGTCTTTTTTAATAACAATAAAAATATCAGCCGGACTGCACTGTTTTTAATTTCCTATTGTAACTGTTTTTTTTAATAATTTCCTTCTCTCATTCATATCATTTGAATGAGGTACCTAGGTACTAATTAATTCAAGCAAAAATATAAACATCTTGGCTGTTGCGTTGCCTAATAATAAATTAATCATCAATCAATATCAATATTATATATACTATACTATACTACTAATAATAAATCTGTAAGGGATGGTCATGGAGTAAGTTACTTTGTTTTATGAGATACCGAGTTTGTAGACTCTATGTATGATACTAAAACTAAATTGACGATTTTTAGAAATATTTTCTGTATGTATGTATGTTTGTTCCTCCATAACTCTTAAACCGATCATCCGAATTCCATGAAACTTAGTACAAGCACATTTTACTATACGGGACACAGGATAGGCTAAATAAAATTCAGTTCCGTTTACGTTAAGATGTGGCTCTCATACAAATTGAATTGTTCCGCGCGCCGAAATAAAGGTACTTTCTTCTTTTAAATACGAATTACACGCGAGCGAAGCCGCGGGCGATTCAAATGCTGTTAGGATAATACCTTTTGGAATGGAGCGGCATATGACGTCACGCCTCGCCTGTCAGTACAGTTAGCAACGCCAAAGAGAATATAACAACGCTGTCGGGAAAGCGCTAGCACGATGTGCGCTAGGCCTAGGCATGGCTTAGGTAACTACGTTATGGAGATTGGATATATACGGCATATCATTCCAAGCATAGATATTTATACGAAAAGCAACAGTAATTTGTAGTTGCTATGTGCAAAACGCAACGCGCTAAACTAAACTGCGGGCTGAGTCGATCGAGTGCCGACGCCGAACCGAAAAAAATTCACAGATCTCGTGCATCACACGACCTTCGAGGTGCATTGAAAATGAACTCAAAAAAAAAAAGTATTACAATTATAATATTTTTTATTATTTTTCAAAAACACAAGCAGCTTAAAAAATGTAAACTAAAATTTAGACAGAAAAAGAGATAAGCTTGACATTATGTCTAACTAAAGTAACAAATTAATAAATATCAAATATAAAAATATTGTACAGGGTGTTTGATGACTATATGTCATAAAGCAAACCAGGTACCTACTCCTGAGCCTATTTGGAGCAAAAAAGTTAGACGACATTTTGCTCTACGGTGAACTTTTTTTTTGTTTTTCCATACAAAACTAAATAAAATTATTTGTTTTGTATGGAAAAAAAAAGTTCACCGTAGAGCAAAATGTCATGTAACTTTTTTGCTCCAAATAGGCTCAGGAGTACCTGGTTTGCTATATGACCTATGGTCATAAAACACCCTGTATAGTTTACGTTAGAAGAGTTTAGATTAGAAGATGCGTCGCGTAGTATATTCCTATGGCTTCCTTCCGGCTCTATCATCAGGAGCCTGGAAATCATATATGACTAGAGTACTTGCGAAGACAAATCCAACGAGCCCAAACATGGTGGATTTATCATGTGTAGTTTAGGAGTTCCTATGGCTTCCTTCCGGCTCCATACATTAATAACTTGCCCATACAATTTCTTCGATCCCTCGAAAAATCTCACATGTCTAATCGCCATAAACGGCAAA
This sequence comes from Nematopogon swammerdamellus, assembly GCA_946902875.1. NCBI lineage: Eukaryota > Metazoa > Arthropoda > Insecta > Lepidoptera > Adelidae > Nematopogon > Nematopogon swammerdamellus. The sequence continues at coordinate 18,304,969 of OX336334.1, forward strand.
CGAGGTGATATTAATCGCTAGCTTATGGGGCATAGTGCAGGTAGATTTGCCTCTTCCGGGTAGACGAATCCATTCACAGTAGATAAAAGCAGTGTATGTTTCTGTCTCAGATCATTCATACACGTGCCGCAAACCTTGAATCCACTTATAGTCGGATCATATCCGATATTCACCAAATGACTCCACGCCGCGCGCGGCGGCGCGGATTATCTTCCTACATACAGCGCAACTTATTATTCCACCATATTCTATCACACACATGACAATATGAATTTAGCGTACTTACTGGAATAAAAATTATTATCCATATATTTTTTTAAATTCTTCAAGCGAATCTTACGCTACGAACGTATCCGAGAAGCTTGCCTCCGATAATAAATAATATATTATTAAACTTTTATAATATTTACTTTCATTATCAATCATCATAATATTCCAAAACATTATATTTATATGTAAAAATCATAAACTTTAATGCTACTACTCAGATTAGTCCGGCCGCGCGCCGCACATACCTCCCGCGGTATTCAAAATTCCGCCGCCGAAAGGATAAGCAACAGCCTAGACCGTGAGAGATAGCGAGGTCCCGTTTTTTTGCAAATTGTAGCCCAAATCAATACCCCGAGCGCTTTTTTCATTTTTTCGATATCGTTTTTCGTTTTCGAGAAATCGCCGATTCAATGAGAGAAGACACCAAATAATCACGTCATTTTTCGACTTTTTTTTTTTTTGTAATTTTTTTTTGACTTTTCCAAAAAAAAATTACGTCATATTGTAGCCCTCGCCGAGACGCATCTTTTGGCACCCCAACCCAATCATCCACGTAGCTGTAAAATTCACGACACTAGGGCGATGTCGCACTTTTCATGAAATGGGTGCCCTACCAACGCTATCGAAAAAAAAATTTCAATGTTAAAATGATATTTATTTTAAATATTGGTTTTATCCGTGCAGCGCTTCAGCGAATGCATAAAAATGCGCTTTTAGTGATAGCGTTATTATCAAGCGCTGTGCTTGCTGGCATGTTTGGATATTCTCGGGTGGGTTGCGGATATTGTCGTGCCGCACGTGTTCGTTGGTTCGCTCGACTCGTTCGGCTCGAGCTTCGGTTCATTTCGGTTTCGTTCGTACCGACAGCCTACCGCGTCGCCGAGTCGCGCCGCGTTTTCGTTCTTTTGCTTTCACTCCCGTAAATGAATGAATGGATATAGGATATTTTATATCAGTGTGCTAAAAAGAGAAGGAAGGATTTCTTTCCGAATTGTGATTAAATTTGTGAAGTATATCTACTTGCTGTTTTTCTGACCCTACAAGTCATCACTGTCGCGTAACGCAATTCCAAAAGGTATTATCCTAACAGCATTTGAACCGGATAATAATAAAATAATGCTTACAATGGCGACTGATCAGTTCCCGTTGTTTTATCCGTAGGTTTTATCACAGTAATCCTCATTATTCTTGCAGATAAGTGATATTGAATATCGCGATAATTGGCCAAGATATGATAATGATATGCTTGCTTATCACAATTTGCGTATACTAATTCAGTTCCTGTGATTTGTTTATTGGAGGTGATTGTGTATATTGTTTGAGTGTCAACTTCATCGATCACTGCATGACATTGGGTAAGTCATTCAAATGTATCAGTATCCTGTATTAGATCCCTAAATGAAGTCCATTTGAAAAATATAGTTTGAGGGTGACTGGCAACTGACATAATTAAAGCCTAAAATAATTCGACATTTAATTATTAAGAGAATAAAAATTATAAATTTCGAAATGTTTTCTGGTAAAATTATCTGTGCTCATGTTACTGAAACAGTAGAAAATGCAAAAATACATAACTATTTACATAAATCAAAAGGGGCAAACTGAGATGAGGTAGGTAGGTAAATTTTATGTTATTTTTCCAGTGAAGTATTTAGTTAATGTATAAATTATAGATCATATCATTTGATAAAAACAGGTATACAAGTATGGCGTCTTCCGGCGCTAAGCTTCTAGGCGACCGGAACGAGTACAGTGACGACTCGGCGGATGAGTACTCACAGTTCAACGATGATGTCTATGTCAAGTATGTTTAATCTTGTTTATGTCATTGACGAAGCATGATAAATTATTTCATGCTATGTGGAATTAAAGGGTCTTTCATTAAGGGCTTCCTATCTTCAAATTTAAATAAAACAAAATTTGTGTTAGATATCATCAACAATTTGTATTCGTTTGAAAGGCCTATCGATGCCATTATGTGTGGTATATAACATCGTTCAAATGTCCGCCCCGGCTTCTCTGGGTGGCGCGCATCCGAAATGTCCAATTTCGTCGTTTTCAAAGAAATATGGACCGATGATGCCGCCAGCCCAAAATCCACACCAAACAGTGACTTTTTCGGGATGCATTGGACGCTCTTGGATCTCATGTGGATTTGTATCGGCCCAAATTCGACAATTTTGTTTGTTCACGTACCCATTCATCCAGAAATGGGCCTCATCGCTGAAGATAATTTTTTCGAATTTTTCGTTGCCCGAACAGAACACCCATTTTGATAAAACAATTTTATCATTTGCACGTGTTGTTGAACGCTATATCCATCCATGGTGATTTGGCAAAACAGACTGAATAAATGACAGCCAATTTGACAGATGTAGCTTCAACAAGATGGCCGCTATCAACTGTCAAAGTTCGGAAGTCCCTATTGAAAGACCCTTTACATATGACAAAGGATAGATATGTAGGTACCTAATAAATGTAAGACAAACACATTTCTCAGCAATATTACCTAAATGTTTTCAAACAAATATTAGGGAAGTTAAAAATTAATTATTACTACCAACAACCAAAATAGGGCTAATGCTTATATTATGCCTACATTTATTGTGCAGATCTTAATAAATTTAAAAATATTGTCGCATACAACTAATTTTATATTTTAAAATAATATTTCCAGCCAAAGAACGGCTCAAGAAACAAAAGGATGGAACGTATTCCGGGAATTACCGGTCAAGCAGGAGAGTGGGTCTATGGAGACCAAGCAGTGGATCAACGCCAGCGTTAAGATTTTAAAGCTGTTTGCTTACATCGTTACCTTCATACTGGTGCTGGGGTCGGGCGTCATCGCGAAGGGGACTCTGCTCTTCATGACTGCTCAGATAAAGAAAGACAGAACAATTCCACATTGCAACAGATTGCTAGGTACGATTTGTGATTATTTTAAAGTAAGTATCTTTTCATATCTGTATCTGCAAAGATAACAGAGCAAGCCAGTAATGACGTATTCGAAATTCTTGCTTGCTGAGATAATTATGAATCAAATCAATACAAACGTCATTTCCTCCAAATTAAACTCTGAAACTTATAAGTATTGATTATTATTTATCAACTTTAATTTTCAGGACTTGATCAGCAATTTATTACGCGATTACCCATCGAAGAGAGAGTGGCGTGGCTCTGGTGCATCCTCATAGCATTTGCAGTCCCCGAGCTTGGCACATTATTCAGATCAGTGCGGATATGCTTTTTCAAGACAGCTACCAAGGCCACAACCCCAAATTTGCTCTTGGTAAGTACAACAAAAGGTATTAAATGAAGTAGGTACTTAAATAATCACCAATGTGGTCTTCTATGCAAACAAAGACCTACAAGAAAAGGATCAAGGAGTACCCTAATAATATCCTGGCCAATAATCTTACAGGTGCGACATTCTCGCAGGTAGAAATGCATGATTCCACAAGACCTGATAGAAAGCAACTATGCACAGCGCAGGTGGTATGTGACAATGGTCATTTACTTACCAAGTCATGAAAGTCCATCCAACTGCTGAAGGCCCGAAGCAGGTGACAGATTGCAGAATGAAAGAGAAACAATTTTTTTACTCAACTGATTGTTGATGTGAGGTAGCTACTGAGCCGGCAAGCAAATATTTTGCAAGACGATTTTGGGTTCTTTATGCTTCAGCCAACCTATAATTGGGTGACTATCACCATACCCACGTAGCAACATGACGAAATCGCCTAAACGTCTTGAAATTAAAATGCCATATTGTTAGTTTGAGTTATTCATGTGATAATTCCAATTACAGGTCCTTTTCATCGAAACACTTCACACAGTCGGTATAGCCTTGCTGCTGTTGTTCATTCTGCCAGATCTGGATGCAGTGAAGGGTGCTATGCTAACCAACTGTGTCTGCTTCATACCGGGTCTTCTGAATGCAGTGTCGCGGAACAATACCGAAAATAAATACCTGCTCAAACTGATATTGGATGTATTGTCCCTGTCGGCTCAATTCACAGGCTTCGTGGTTTGGCCCCTTCTGGATTTGAAGGAAGAAAAAAGTTCGAGACTGTGGCTGATACCAGTGTCGTGTGGCCTTATTTCGTTAGCTTGGTGGGAGAATTATGTGGACAAGAAAAGTAATATCCGTTAGTATTCCTGCTCTTTTTTTCTAATTTTATTGATAGATTATAATGAATTTCACGATACTTTAAATGTTTTGTTAGAACACATGGCCACCAGCATCGATCAACCAACCTTTCCTTATCGTCATAACCCCGGAATTTGAATCAATGATTGCCAGTGTGAATAATGTTACACCATTTTACCATATGCAACGTTTGCGTTTGTGGAGTGTTCTTGTTAATGCATAAAAGTGACATGTAAGAGTGTGTGATAGATTCTACAAGTATGTTCAATGTTTTTTAATCTGACAGTTCATACAGATTTATGAATTCTAACTATTATTCATACTGATTTAATTGAAATGATAACAATTTTATAATCCACCAGGTATAATCAGAGTCATGGCGGGACTGAAGGAGGAACTGAAACAGCACCGCTACCACACTTACCGAATTGTTACTCCTTGGAAGATTATCATATTCTTTGCAGCCATTCTGTTCTCCCTATGGATAAACGAAGATGACCCGTGGGATTTCTTCAATTTGGTCTCAGATGCGTTCGACAACCGTGGTTACAATGTGACTGAGGTGAGGAATCTGCTTGGGAGATAGTTATTCATTTTATATTAGCGTTGTCTGAGCTCCGCATGAATGAGCGAACATCAATTGGCCTGAGAAATGTATTCACGTGGTGAAATTTGTAATTATGTTTGCCGTTTAAGAGACACTTAACATTATTCTATATTTTGTGCAGGTGCAAATGGTGATCGAGGATGTACAAAACGGTGTAATGGATCTGATTGAAACAGATACGACTTTCGAACTGCCCATATCGTGGGCTTCACCTCTTTGGGTTACACTCATCCAAGTACTGGCGGCTTACGTTTGTTTTGTCTGCGCAAAGTACGCGTGCAAGATTCTCATCCAGGGATTCAGTTTTGCACTGCCCTTGAGCCTGGTCGTACCTGTCACTCTAAATATTTTGATTGTTTTGTGTGGTATGCGCAACGCTAATCCATGCGCATTTCACTGGACGATACCTGATTATCTTTTCTTCGAAATACCGCCAGGTAAGAGATAATTCAATGATAAAGTACAATTTACGGACTTATTTTCTTATTGTACCTCACAGAAAAGGTTTGCAAGTAGTTATAGGTACTTGAAAAAAATATTCTTGCAACCTTAATGAATTTCTAGCATACCTACCTACCATCCTTACTTACTAGATATTCATGGAGCCATACGCCAGGTCTGCCTGCACCCCAGGGCCCCATATCCCTGATCCTGACTTCGATCGAACCGGCACTTGATAATCTGAGTACCTATGCAAACAGAAACGTGACAAGTAATAATTAGTAAGGTTAGCTAGGACAGAATGCCTAATGGCAATAAGCTCACCTATGTGCTTGTGTAATATTAAATATCAATAAAGGATATCTAAATTCAATTTAAATTACTGGTACATACTTTTGAAGTCATGCTCCTTGTTGTAGAATGTTTATTGTTGTAAGGAGTATGGAGCCTCTTTTATTAACCCTCGACGCAAAAAGAGGGGTGTTATAGTTTAACGTGTGTGTGTGGGTGTGCGTATGTGTATGGGTGTATGTGTGTTTGGGTGTGTCTGCCTTTGGCATTGTAGCTCCCAAAATGAAAGGACTAATTTGGATGCGGTTTTTTTTAAATTAGAAAGCTGATTTTATTGGGATGGTATAGTCATACAAAAAATGTATTATCTTAAAAAGTGGACCGATTTGCATGCGGTTTTTTTTTTAAAGTTTGAAATAAAAGTTAAATTACAAATTTTACAGTTTAGTTCGAGTAAATGGGTCTTTGTCTTGGGCCTTTGATAATCAAAATCGATTTGTATAAAAGACTGCATTGTGCACTATGACGATCCAGCTAATTTAATCGAAATCCAACTTTCATAAAATATTTGTAATGTGATAGATAACTTATCATTACTGATAAACAATTATTTATTGTTATACAAAAATACCAGCAATGTAAAGTTCAACGCTTTTTGTGTATTAGCATGTCCCAATTATGACTTCAACTGACTGATAAGGCGCTGCAGGTGCAGCTATACTTTTATAGCCAACCACCTTGTCATAATATACTCCTCCATTGATTGAGTTCTTCTCAACTGTACATAGTAATGTCCGGCATTGGCGGCATTAGAGTAACAGAGAGAGAATGCGAACATACCTTTGGCATATTTTGACTGATTCATTCACTTATATAAGTCCTGTACACACGAATGTAAAGAGGAGAGTGCACAGTACCCAGCAGTAAATAATAAACATGAAGCTTTAGAAAGAGACAACCCGGTTGTAGAGCGTCGTCCCTGTCGCACAGACGTGCGAGTTCGTGCGACAGAGACGTGCGAGTTAGTGCGACAGAGACGTGTGAGTTAGTGGAACAGAGACATGTGAGTTAGTGCGACAGAGACTTGCGAGTTATTGCGATAGAGACCACGCTCTACAACCGGATTATCTTTTTCTAAAACGCGATCTGCATTATTTACTGCCGCATATATCGTTGTCAAAATTTTAAACATTATTTTAAAAAATAATTTTGACATTCCTTTCTAGTGTATTTCCTGAACGCCTATCTCGGGGATGAGGTGGCCTGGATATGGCTGCTGTGGCTGCTCTCGCAGATGTGGATAACGGTTCACATCTGGCTGCCCAAGTGCGAGAGGCTGGCGATCACGGAGAAACTTTTCGCTCTTCCGCTCTACAGCGGTGTTCTGGTCGACCAGTCAATGTCGTTGAACAGGAGCAAAGATGAGGAAATTGACTTGAAATTTAAAGTAAGTCTATTTTAATTATATTTAGGGTTATTTTACTTCTTATATATAGGTACAACATTATTCTACAGTGATTAACTCTTCGGAGCAGACATAGACCTGATAAAATTAAATCTATAAATAGTGACAATGTATTTGAGTCAGCTGAAAATATTTCTTTTAGACAATCCATTTTACAAATTAAGTGTTTTTCTTCCCTATTGTGAATACCAATTTTGCTGACTTGGATGATTCAAATTAATTGTTTGTAATATGTATAAACTCAACTTTTATTAATGTCTTGGCTGAACCCTATGTTATTCTTTATTATATTTTTTTATTTTTTGCTCAGATATAGTATGTTATATTTAACGTAATTTTACCTCTTGGGTTATGAAAGGCCCGGACGGCCCAAAAAAAAAAAAATGTGATGAAAAATATATAAAATTGTGACTTCTATGAATGTTTCTTACGAAAACAAATGAGAAGGACTGTCTATACAGTTAAAAAGCTTTGCCGTGTAAAAAGCTGTACATTTTTAGGGATCCATACCTCAAAAGAAGAAAAAACGGAACCCTTATAGGATCACTTCGTTGTCCGTCTGACTTGTCTGTCTGTCAAGACCATTTTTCTCAGGAACGGGTAGAAGTATCAAGTTGAAATTATTATCAAATACTCTCGTCTACGGTTCCTTAGAGGTGTAAAATATAATAATTGTCACATATTTGGCTACTGGCAAATCAAATCAAAACCTATAGAGCACTAAACTTCCTGTTAAACTAGAATCATGAAATTTGGTAAGAAGCAAGGTCTCGCAGCACAATTAAAGGAAAAATCCGAAAATTGCAAACTTAAAAAGTAAGTAAAAAAAGTAAAAAAGTGTTTATTTCACAATCAGGAGTACAGTGATAAATCGTATGTAATACAATGCAACTTAAAAATAAGAATAGGTTAGTACCCCTGGCCCCCCTGACAGGAAAAGGATGTGGCACAGCAAGCATGTGATGTGTATACATAGCAAACGAGCTACATGGAGTCGCTGGTTTTAAGCCACACCCTATACAAAAAAGATTATTACTAATAAAATCAACTGAAATCTACACAATAAAAGACCACAAATACGTAGAACCAATACCTAAGACATACCTACCCCAAAAGTTCTTCAGGTTCCACAAACAAAACACAACAAAAAAAAAGCACAAACCACTAAGGACCAACCAACCACAGACAAAACACAACAAAGTAGAGCACGAACGGTACTAAGAACCAACCAACCCTCCATGCCAACTCAAAGGATAGTGTGACACTTCAATACAGGCTTCACTTAAATACAATTTGTAGTTGAGTTTGTAGTTATGACATTAAAAACAATTTGTGCTATGTCAAGGCTCTTTTTCTCAGGAACGGGTCAAAATATCAAATGAAATTAATCTGAAATAGTAAGGTCTGCGATCCCTTCGAGGTGTACAAAATGCAAGCTTCTTAATTAAGGCTATCAAAAGATAGGCCCTTTATGTAGAAATTTGATACTCGCAAACTCACTCAAATAAAATCAAAACCTATAGGGTACTTCCCGTCATCGATATCTATTTTATAGATCGAACGTCGTACGATGCAACTTGTGCTAGACGTCGGTACAAGTGTGCGTGCATTCACACGCAGTATTGTGATACGTGACACGATCCCCACGTCGGTGTTATCGCGCTCTCGCCCCCACTCGCCCACAGATGACAAGAGCGAGCGAGAAAGACGTCATCGCTCGCCCACCAGCGCGTTTGCCGTCTTTCCGCCCACTCCCATCACCAGCAGGCAAGCGAGAACGAGAACGCGATACCACCGTCACACGATCCTAGCCATGCTGGCTTCTTAACACGCCATAACATGCTCAGGCGAAACAAACAACAACGTTTGTCACTGTCACTCTTTATAACAGCAACCGGGCATGCTGCACACACGCGTCACCGACTCGATACAGACTTGCGTGCGTTCAACACGCGCCGCACACGCCGTATGAAGCGGCTGTCCGTCAAATCTGCACTATATGCAGGTCTCGTCGAGAACATATTTTTTCGGGAGTGATGTAAGGGATGGGCTAATCTATAAAATATATATCGATGCTTCCCGTTGAATTATTTCGGAAGAACTGTACAGCTATGGGGCCTCGATCTGGCATAATCACTGTACTCGCAAGAGTGCAGGGATTGACGTCTGGATTTTATAGCCGGAAGGCTGGTATTTCTGGACGTCTATAAACAAAACGTAAGAGAGACTAAAATGATAGTTAACCTTTGACCTAGAGTAATTAAATTTGGCAAGAAGCAAACTCTCACAGCACAAGTAAAGGAACCCGAAATTTTTAAATTTGTAGTTACATCATATAAAAAAATATTTTTTTGTATATTTCAACTACAAGAATGCCTGAGAGTCAAATCATTGCTGTAGTTTTTGTTTTAAACACAATTATTTTGGTAAGTACATACATAATACAAATATATTGTGTATGGAACCCTCGGTGCGCGAGTCCAACATGCACTTGGCGGCTTTTTTTATAGGTACCTACATAATTTCTGGCAGGATGGTAAGCTGGTTTCTAATCTACCGATATTTGAATGCTTTATTTGAATAGTTAAATTCATAATTTACACTTTGGTACCTAATTCTGCAATTTTAGTTTAGAAAAATTCGTAAAAAAAATTCAGGCGTGTTTTGTTTTTCCTGGAGTTGATAAAACCCGCCTGTGCTTCTAAATATATAAGTGAATCCTCACTTGTTGTATACCGTTTTGTTGAGAACTTAATTGGTTTCAAGTGCCAATGATTATTCATTTCAATTCATTACTTTACGAACTATGAACATCTATAGCAAATTTAGCATTCTTGTAATCATTACAACATTTCCTACAAAGTGGTCTATAATATGTATATTATGCAGGGACCTTTGTTATTTTGATTGCAAATTGTGAGTTGAATATTGCACTTCACAAAATATGTATAAAGTGAGGTTATGTTTAGTTAAAACATTCAATAATAACACATACACTTTATAAATGTTGTATTCATTCGAATTTATGCACAAACACAACAAACTAATAGGTAACTAAAAACACGAAAAAACCTATCATGTCATGACTTATCTACAGAATTGGAAAGTTAGTGAATTTTTTTGCCAAGGTTGGCAAGAAAGTGTATCTGATCAAGTAGAGCATATCTTCACATTTTTTTTTATAGTTAAACATGTACATTACGCTGCATATATTCTTATCACTACACACATAATACTTTATTTACCTTGAATTTCCCTATACAATCCACATATAATAAAAATAAAATGGTTATGTTTGTGGGTGTGCATGCCACATCTTTAAACTGTGACTTGAGTTTTGAAAATGTTCATGCATTTCCCATAGTTAAAATTATTTTAAATGTGGGTTTGATTTTCTTCTATCAATACAACCTAAATAACAGTGTTAACTATTGTTCCCAGGATTTGGACGATCTGGAAAATATAGCCACTGACAAATTCTATGAGCTCGATACTGACATCATTGATGGAGAGCCTCCACCGAGCGACGTTAGAGCGTCGGATCACGTGAGCAGGTTAGCATATTTTTACACTTGAATGTATATTTTGCACACAATAAATTAAAAATACACATATTATACATCTAATATTTAAACTTAGATATAAGTCGTCGTCAGGCAACAAAGAATTAAGAATTAAATTTAATATATCATTTGACACCATCAAACTTGTAAATTACTTAAATTTAATTCTTAATTATTTGTTCTCTGACAACGAATTATATTTAAATCGAGGTATTAGATGTATAATATGTGTATTTTTAATTTATTGTGTATAAAATATATATAAATACCTGAAACCAAATATTTGTGTGAATAAAAATATTTAATTCATATTTTTTGCACAATATTAACAATTTTTAGTTTGACATAATCACTATTGATTTGATTGACTCCATTGATTGCCTACATTGCATACACTTGAACTGCAAGATGACTGAGAGCTGACATTTGTAAAGTGAAGGCTACAATGCATGTTTGTGCAGGATATACTGCTGCGCGACCATGTGGCACGAGACCAAGGACGAGATGATTGAGTTCCTGAAGTCCATCTTCCGTCTGGACGAGGACCAGTGCGCGCGCCGCGTCGCACAGAAGTACCTCCACGTTGTCGACCCTGACTACTACGAACTTGAAAGTAAGCTCAAATTACATTTTGATAATTGAGTAGGTAGCTTGGCTTGCGAATAAAATAATGTTTTTTTTTTTATGGAACCAGAGCTGGCGTTGAATACATTACCTACTACATCTTTTTTAACTAGTGCCATGTTCCTAGCCGTTTCGAACAACCTTCATTCAGCGCGGTGGTATCAAATCTGACGGGTTGAACCCAATAAAATAATATTTATATGATTAGTGACAAGAGTAGTTTTCCAATAGCATATGAATGCTATGAACAATATATCGTCGTTGAGATTCGAAAACCTCGTAACTCAAAATTTTTGATTCTTCTTTTTTTTATAAAATGTTCCTCGAAATCATAGCGGATAGGCCACTTTTACTCGTATCTCAATACGATACGTATTAACAAAGATATAAGCAAAACGAATAACTCGTATCTCAAAACACCATACATGCGTTGGCAAAAATAAAAAAATTTAATAACGAAACCTTGTATCTCGTTTTAATTGTGAAACTTTTAATAAAATTCTATTATATATATAATTATCTACAAGTTTTGAATGTCTTTACATGATCTAAGAAATTTTCGAAATAAGTAATTTTATTCTTAGTATGGGGCCGAATACCTCGTATGTCGGCACTTTATCGTAAAATTAAAAACACAAAAACCTCGTACCTTGCTTTAATTGTAATAACATTATGTGTGTAAGAAATACCTTGAATGAGTGTGCACGGTAAGGTTTCTGTTGATATTATCTACAACTTTCGGAAGAACAGTTTTCATGTTTTCTAATCAAATTTTGAAATAAACGGTTTTTTTGCTCTCCTGAAAAATCCCGATTTTTGAGATACGAGTTTTTCGAATCTCAATGACGATATATACATTATACTCTCAATTTACTTCTGAAATATTATTATCATGACCAAATTACGTCCTCAGCGCACATCTTCATGGACGACGCATTTGAAGTGTCGGATCACAGCAGTGAAGACTCTCAAGTGAACCGTTTCGTCAAATTGCTAGTGGAGACTATAGACGAGGCGGCATCTGAGGTCCACCTCATGAACGTTCGTCTACGGCCACCCAAGAAGTTCCCCACTCCATACGGCGGCCGTCTCGTTTGGACCATGCCCGGCAAGAACAAACTTATCTGCCATCTCAAGGACAAGTCCAAGATCAGACACAGGAAGCGCTGGTCTCAGGTTATTATCCAAGGACACCGCTTAGGGCTCGTACCCATACTACGTGACCGATTTTACCCACTTTTTGACCCCCTCCCCCCCTTGTGATCTACCGTGGTTTGTGCTCAGACCCCTACCATTTTCACGTAGTATTTTAAATATTATAAAATAGTTATTTCTTTATATAGAAATGGTTTATGGATATTTTCAGCCTATTTAATCAATATTTGAGATCTTAGTGTGGTGTAAATGGTACAAGGTAGTAAATCGGCAGGAAATGAAAACTATGCTCACATGTACAGGAAGCTATTTATGGTTTTATTCATTTATTTAAAATAACAATACACTTTCCAACAACTTTGGACAAGATATTCCCATATTGAGCATCAAAATTACTTTTTTTATACCTAAACAATGAAATATATTGTAAAATATAACTGTAACTACGTGACTTGGCACTCCCACCGTATAGCCACGTTTATACGTATAACCACCACCCTCCTTTAATGATTTTGAAATTAATATTAGCAATATTTTCATAGATGGCCTATCGTCCATTGTGGGGCGTTAAGGGTTAATTGCAATAAATAAAATCTAAATGGAGATGTGAACTAGCAAATGGAAAGGTGTTCTAGTTTATATTACCTACTCTCAAGTTGGTTGGTCACCGTGGAAATATAAGACTAAGCACTTCTGTTAACAACCGGAACTGGATGAAAAACATGAAGTATTTTAATAGCCGTTTCGACCGACCTTCATTGAGTGCAGAGAAAGAACCTACCGCACTGAAAGGTCGGTCAAAGCGGCTGTGTAAATAATTTGTTTTTTCCGACTATTTCATTGTAGCCGGCACGACCAACGGGAAGCACTGACACGGCACCTTTTTTTTAATGGATACTGACACGTTGGCTACATCATCTACAACATCCGCCATGTCAGCCCATAACACCGGGTGAACTAGGTACTTCCCTTCATTTCAAGTCGGCTACACTGAACTGGACGGAAAACACGAACTATATACATAGCCGTTTCGATCTACGTTTCGCCAAGGTGTTAAGGGCTCACAGATGTTGTAGGTGATGTAGCCAACCGTGTCAGTTTCCATAAAAAACAGCCCAAACAGACACGAGAGTGATCCTATAAGGGTTCGGTTTGTTCCTCTTATGAGGTTGTTGTTGTTGTTGTTTGCTGCCCAGCCTCTTGGGAAGGCGGGTGGGCCATTCTCCGCACTGAGACCTCAAGACGGTCCGTTGTACGTTGGCGCTCGGGTGGTGTTACTCCAGCCACCCGAGCTCTTTCATGAAGTGGAGCACTCTTCTTGGACGCTTCCACACTCCATGGGCAGTTCCCACGTTCCCAAGAAACTGCAGTCGTACTTCTGCCACCACCGGGCACTCCAGGAGCACGTGGGTGGCTGATTCGTCCTCCGCCATGCAGCCTCTGCACAGGGGACTGTCGGTGACACCTATTGTAAACAAGTGTCTGTTGAGTGGGCAATGACCCGTAAGAAGTCCTACCGCCATACGCAGTTGACCTCTGTGGAACTTTAGCAGGCACTTCCTGAGTCTCAGGTCTGGTTTGGGAATGGCTTCCCGGGATTGCCTGCAGTCCCTGGTGTTGGCCCAAAGATTTTCATGTTTAGATTTTGTAAGTTGATGTAGCCAATATTTGAACTGGCTGATTGGTAAGGGTACATACGGTTCTGGGCCTTCTGCACTCCAGCTGGAGCCCCGTTTAGCCAGCTCGTCCGCCGCATCGTTCCCGTAGGAGCCGCTGTGCCCCCTGATCCACTGTAGGGTTACCTTGTTGTTTACCGCTATACCCTCTAGTGCCTGGTGGCACTGGAGTATCAGTCCGGAGTTGATTGTCACGGTGTTTAGGGCTTGTAGCACCGATGCGCTGTCTGACAGTACTCTGATCTGGTAACCAGTGATTTCTCTGTTGCGTACTGCCGCTGCTGCCTCTATTATTCCGATGCACTCAGCCTGGAAGATTGAGTTGTGAATACCTAGAGTGATTGTCTTATGTATGTTTAGGTCAAGTGAGAAAGCTGCTGCCCCTGTTCCCGACCCTGTTTTTGACCCATCGGTGTATATTCTTACCTCGGACCCCGAATAGTCCTTAGGTTCCTCAGCTAGTTCTACATAGTAGTGTTTGTCAAACACGTGTGTTTTCCTGATTCTATCACACGGTGCCTCTATCAGGGGATGTTTTTTTATGATTTCCTGAAGTATGGTCGTGTGTGGTGTTTGTGTACTAGCCCTCCACAGTCCTAGGACGTTCAGCCTAATTGCTGCGGCTGCCGCCTCTTGTTGTATGAAAAGTTCAAGAGGCGGAAGGCACAGCATGGCTTCCATCGCTGCCGTGGGTGTTGTGCGCATGCACCCTGTGGTCGCAACGCACGCTAGACGCTGGAAACTTTGAAGTTTGTTAATAACTGTGCTGAGTTTGGTCCTGGGCCACCATACTACTGCACCATAAGTTACCATAGGTCTTATTATAGCTGAGTATAGCCACAGCGTAATGTTAGGGTTGAGTCCCCATGTCTTACCTATGAGTCTGCGACATTGCCAAAAGGCTATACGAGCTTTATTTATTTTAAGATTAAGATGTTTGGCCCAGTTTAGCTTACTGTCAAGTGTGATGCCCAGGTATTTGACTTCTGTTGCCAGGGGTATTGGGGTGCTGAAGAGTTTTGGCAGTGTTAAGTCGCCTAACTTCCGTTTGTGTGTAAAGAGAACTAGCTCAGTCTTATTGGGATTGACGTTAAGCGAGAACTCTTTGCACCATCGTTCTATGATTTTGAAGGCATCTTGCATCAAACTGCATTGGGTGCTTTCGAATTTGCCGTCAATCAGCACAGTCAGGTCGTCTGCATATCCTACCGTGTAGTGCCCTGCTGTGTTTAGACGTCTGATGAGGTCATCCACCACAAGATTCCACAGGAGTGGTGACAGGACTCCTCCTTGAGGGCATCCTTTGGCTACGATGCCTCTAGTTGTGCTGTTGATAGTGAACTGGATGGCTCTATATTCTAGCATGTTGCCTATCCAGCTGCATAGGGTGGAGTCTACTCCCTGCCCTATTAATGCTCTCAAAGGTGGTCTTGTCAAAGGCCCCTTCTATGTCTATGAAGGCACCTAGGGTTGATGCCTTTGAGCTCATGGCGTACTCAATTTTGGAGACTACACTGTGTAGTTCCAAATTCGATGTACCACGGCTTCATTAAGTCGAGATGAGGGACGCGGCGCGGCGCGGCGCGGCGCGAACGAGCTAACTGGTTTCATCTCCTTCAATCAAAAACGTTTACCTACCTTTGAAGATAATCTCTCGGCTCGGAGTGAGATTGCGCCGAGATTCGACCTCTAAAGATTTTCTCCGGAGGGGAGAACATCTCTCTAATTGAGTGCTCGTCCAGAGGTTGACAAGTTAAATGGCACATTTAAATTACACCTCCACAGCTTCGGTGGATAGTAATTATGTCGAGGGGTGTTTAAAGGTCTCTGTGGATTTACCTGTCGTGTATGCATGTTGATGTGGGTGAATTGGGTGTTCGACTATAGTTGTACCCCTAATCTCCCTATCCACGAGTCTTTCCAGGGTTTTTAAAAAGAAAGGATGTCAGACTAATTGGTCTAAATGATTTTGCGCTAGTGTAGTCCTCTCTTCCGGGCTTGGGAATGAAGACTACTTTAACCTCCCTCCAAATCATTGGGACATATTTGTGAGCAAGACTGGCTCTGAATATGTCTATGAGGAAGGGTGTTAGGGTTTCACCCGACCATTGCAGGAGTTCCGGGAAGATGTTGTCTATTCCTGCGGATTTGAATGGGGAGAAGCTGTTTATGGCCCATGTTAGTTTGTTTTTTGTCACTACTTTGTCAGCTGTAGTCCAGTCCGAATCTGTAGGATCAGTGTGTTGTTGTGTATCCCAGTTGACGTGGTTCATAATTTGTGAACCTGGAAAGTGAGTATTGAGCAAAAGTTCACTAGTCTCTGCGTCATTCTGGGTGAAGGTGTTGTCAGGTTTCTTTAGGTGTCCCAAGTCCCTGTCCGGTTCTCTGGAGAGGACCTTCTTGAGCCTGGCTGCTTCTGTTGTGGATTCGATACCACTGCAGAAGTTCCTCCATGATTTTCTTTTTTCCTCCCGAATGCTATGCTTATATTGGGCTAGAGTCTCTTTATAAGAGTCCCAGTCACTCTCTACTCGAGTGTTTTTTGCCCTGTTAAAAAGTTTCCTTACCCTTTTTCGAAAACTTTCGAGTTTAGGGCACCACCAGCTGCTTTTGTTTTGTTTGTACTTTGAGGGGTCGCTGAGTGGACAGGAATCATGATAGTTGTTTGTTAGACACGAGTTGATGGTGTTTACCCAGGACTCGATTTCCCCTGTTGTGTTTATGTTACCAGGCGTTTGCATAGTACTTAGACAGTTACGTACCTTTTCCTGGAAAAGCGACTTGTCGGTTTTCCTGGGGTTCCGTTTGGGCTCCGGTCGCCGGAGATTTCCCTGCAGCTTGGCTTGTATCCATCTGTGGTCTGAACACGAGGCTTCCTTGGAGACGTGCCAGTCAGATACGGAGCTGGCTATCGTGCTGGATGCTAGTGTCAAATCTATGATGGTTTGGTAGCGCGAGGAAACAAACGTGGGTTCGTTACCTCTGTTAATGATTACAAGGTTAGTACTGAGGAGAAAGTCTACAAAGTCCTCACCCCTCTTGTTGTTTGTCTTGCTGCCCCAGAGCAGATGATGGGCGTTGGAGTCCACCATGATAATTACCGGTTGGTTGTTGTCTTCGCTGGAGCGGACGAGGTCCTCCAGTGGTCTAGTTGGAGCCTCCTCCTCTCCAGGCAGGTAGGACGACGCCATCAGGATGTGTTGGGTCCCCAGTTCCGTATCCCTAGATACCCTGATGGTCGTCAGGTCCCTAGAACAGTGCTGTGTTACTGTGTTATGAGGTATGGAACCCTAAAAAGAGTTATATATTGAATGTGAAGTGTGAACCATGAAACAATGTGTTGACTCTGTTTAAAAAAATTATAAATCAATCCATTGCGGACAGGTGATGTACATGTACTATTTCCTCGGACACCGATTGATGGATCTGCCGATATCCGTGGACCGCAAGGAGGTGATCGCCGAGAACACTTACCTCCTGGCTCTTGATGGAGACATCGACTTCCAACCCAAGGCCGTCACACTTCTCATTGACCTGATGAAGAAAAACAAAAACCTAGGAGCCGCTTGCGGACGCATTCATCCTGTTGGCTCAGGTTTGTTAATCCTATCAATGTCCTTTATATATAGTGATTGTTTTCTTACGCAAGAGCTGAATTGAGGTGATTATTATGCTCCGACGATCTTCTTCCAAATTCCAAGGATTAGTTTGTAAAAATGTCTCATGGCACTAAACTCGCCTTTCATATCCATATTATACAATCAGTCAGCGTGTATGCGCCCACTGCTGGACATAGCCTCTCCAATATTCCTCCAGTCCTCCCGGCCTTCAGCGGTACGGAACCACTGCTTTCCACCGATGTACTTGATGTCGTCGTCCTGCCTGGCGGGTGGTCTTCCCACATTCCACTTTCCTGTCCATGGCCGCCAGTGTAGGACGTGGTTACTCCAATGGTCGTCGCCCAATATATTGATGGTGCAATAAATAATGTTTATAATTCTTGCATCCCATTTTAACCAGATCATTAATTGGTCCCACAGGACCGATGGTGTGGTACCAGATGTTCGAGTACGCCATCGGACATTGGCTGCAGAAGGCGACGGAACACATGATCGGCTGTGTGCTCTGCAGTCCCGGATGCTTCTCCCTCTTCCGAGGGAAGGCTCTCATGGACGACAACATCATGAGGAAATACACACTCAACTCTTCTGAGGCGCGACACTACGTACAGTACGATCAAGGTATTGTTGCTTTAGCTGCAGTTAGGAGGGTATATGACTGATTATAATCTGTCATTTATTTGTTGTTGTCTCAAATTAAAATGCATTTCTTATTTTCGAGGTTGCCACCGAGCGGGTGGATTGTGGTTATTTTGGCATATCACACTAATACAATGATTTGTATTATTGTGACATGCCTGTATCCATTCTTTATTATTCTTTAATTTGATAGATTCGTTCGTTGTCCTATTACTTTAAGTAAATTCTTGTATACTTAATGATTGGTTTCTCGGAAACGGCTCTAACAATTTCGATGAAATTTTATATTTAGATACTTAATGTTTTATTTTTCCAAGTTTAGATAGGTGTCATCCCTGAGAAAGTCTCCCAGGTACTTTCTTTATATAAATATGTCCATTCAGGCGAAGACCGTTGGCTCTGCACACTGCTGCTGCAACGTGGCTACCGTGTGGAGTACTCAGCTGCCTCGGACGCCTATACGCACTGCCCTGAAGGATTCTACGAATTCTTCAACCAGCGGCGCCGCTGGGTGCCCTCCACCATGGCCAACATCTTCGACTTGCTCGCAGACTCCAAGAGAACCATTCAAGTCAACGACAACGTCTCCAGGCTATATATTGTGTATCAGGTTGGTAGTAATATGTCTGCTATACAATATTTTCATAGAGATGTCTATTTTGTTTTTATTTAATCAGTAATTATCCCACTAACAAATTTTCACAATTGGATACACTTTGTATCATTAGATTTTTAATATGACTTATTAAATTTCTTTGTAATAAACGTAAACTAATTTTTTTTTTATTTGACTTGATACATGAAGTATCAAAATTGACTATGGCACTATACACCAGATATAGGTAATTTAAATAGGCAGTGTGGTCAGACTCTTGAGTATTCATGTTTATGCTGTAAATATTAATGTTCTTGTGAGCGGTAGTATGGGTTAATTATTGGAAATTACTTTAATATAATACTTATAAGGTACTAACAAAACACTGACTTGCGAAGTTTGTTTGTCAGTTCTTCTTCGCATTGAATTTAGAACTGGCGGAATTTTCGACATATCCAAGCGTAGGTTACCTAGACCTACCTATGGATGAAATTACACAATAAACAATTACACTTTTGTTTTGTGTTTATGTTATTACTAGAAACAATTGCTCTAACTCTATATTTATTTCCCTATTCCTTAGATTTGTGAAGGCTGGATTTGAGAGAAGCTACATAAATTAACTTTTAAACTTGTACTGGATATTTGCATACTTTTTTTTGCATGTTATTTGCGATGATATTTTTTTTTGCGTAAATCGTTTTGTACATTATTTTGCGTAAATTTTTTTTAGATGATGCTGATGGGCGGTACGATCCTCGGACCCGGCACGATCTTCCTCATGTTGGTGGGCGCCATCGTGGCCGCCTTTGGGCTCAGCAACTGGCAGGCTCTGCAGATCAACCTCATTCCGGTCCTCTTGTTCCTGGTCATTTGTATGACTTGCAAATCTGAAATACAGGTGAGTGACGAGAGGTTGGAGAGGTCGGCACGACCGAAGGGATGCACTGACATGGCATGTTCACCAAGGTGCTGTAGGTTGACATCACGGAGGTTGTAGGTGATGTAGCCGAGCGTATCAGTTTCCATAAAAAAAGCGTTAGGTGAATTTTGCTTTAATTCATTCACTGGAATGTGCACATATCGACCTCTGTGTGTTCACTTTCGTTTAGAAACACACAATCCATACAATAAGTGCCTACTTAAATAATTAAATATGCTCAATAGTCTGCGCCAGCATTTAGCATTTTATTGTGTTGCATTGTTCTGCATCCACTCCCTTTTAATTATGCATTTTTCCGACTCATTTGGATTGGGCTTAAGACAAAATATGAAGAACCTTACTGAATATGCATTCGTATCAATACATATAATTAACATTATGTGTTCTTTATGGCAAAATAAATAGATAACTGAATTTTAATAATATGATCCAACTGAATACCTCGAAAAACAAATTTAATACCACCAAGTAAATACAATTAAGTTCCTCTTAATGTTCTCCGCACCACATCTACACTGAGCCTATTGTGCGTCCATTGTGTGTGTATCTAGTATGGCAATATATCTAATGGATACTGTCTACAGGATTCCACAGGGAGGTAATAATATAATAATAGAAAAATTATATGATATTTTTACAGCTCTTCTTTGCTGGTTTAATCACATGTTTCTACGGGCTACTAATGATGGCAGTGCTGCTCGGTATAGCACTTCAGATTGCAGAGGATGGCTGGTTAGCTCCATCTAGTGTATTTACTATAGCAACCTTTGGAGTTTTCTTCATAACGGCAGCGTTACATCCACAGGTAAGTGTTTCATATATCTATGTTTTTTTTTGTATATATTTTTGGGGTGTGGTGTCTCCATGGCCTTCATAAAACCTCTTGGCTTGAGTAGTTGAAGACCGAGGAGGTTGCAAGAAAGTCCCTATCTTTGAGGGATTGGCAGTCCCTACATAACAACACCTGGCTAAAGAATGTGGCAGTCAAACTAAAATTTTATAAAAAGTGTCAAGGGTCATTAAAATGTGATTACTTTCTTCGTGGTCGTCATGTTACTAGGATTGTGTTTGCCTATTGAAGAAGCAAGAGCGAATATGTGACAGGAGCTGAACTGCCTGTTCTACATCATGGTGTACTACATCACCATCCCGAGTATGTACATGCTGCTCATCATCTACTCCTTGTGCAACATGAACAACGTCACGTGGGGCACGCGCGAGGTCGCACAGAAGAAAACCGCCAAAGTAATAATTTTTTTATGCTATTTTTATGTTTTAATGAACTGGATTGAAAATGTTGACAGCGAAGGCTCGGGAAGAACAACAAGGATACAGAACTGTTTGAGTTAGCAGCAGATAGCATATATGTAGCATAATCATCACAAAATCAAATTAATAGTTAAATATGTTTTTTTATCCATAATCACTGATACTTAATACGTTGGTTGAGATAGCCTTCGAGGAATAGTTTTGAGGGACCTACAATAATCTCTTATATCTAAGGATTATTTGTTTCATGGAAATTCATTCACAATAAGCACATATAGTAAAGTATTCACTTTATGGCAACAACCCGGAAGATTACCAAATTGCTGCATGACTAACATAAAATAATAAAAAAAGTATCCTTCAATTGCAGGAACTAGAAGCGGAGAAACAGGAAGCGGAGGAAGTGAAGAAGACCGTACAGAAGAAGTCATTCCTTGGAAGCCTACGCAGCAAGGCGGCGGACGAGACGAAGGGGACGCTGGAAGTGGGCGTTGCTGGCCTCTTCAAGTGCATCTGCTGCACGAACCCCAAGGACCACAAGGAGGACATGCACCTTGTGCAGATCAGCTCGCAGCTCGAGCGGCTCGAGGCCAAGATGCTCAGCTACCATCAGATGTGAGTTTAGTGAGACGGGAATAGCTGCCGTGACACATAGTTCAAACCCACCGGGAGTAAGGCGGAACAGACTGACAAAAAGGGTGTAGGAACGTGGTGTAACGGACAATGTCAGATTCCAGAAAAATCTAAGATTAATTTTCAAATTCCATTACTTATGTATATCAACACTATTCATATTATAGTAGTAAATAATAAAGTTGATTGGAGTCATGTTTTTTATGTATTGTTGTCGTCCGGCAGGGCCGTAGGCACGGAGCCGATGGAGGGGAGCCTCACGCGACGCAAGACCTCCATCGCCATGAGAGGAGACCTCTCCAAATTGGTTGCTGAATATCCTGATAGTGAAATATCTAGTGAAATTATACCACGGGTGAGGACAATATTCTCTATTGATAAGTTACTATAAAAAGGTGGAATTCACTGTGTTCTACTGCACCATTGTATCTTCGACACAGTCACCCATGCTGGTTTTCATATTACATAGGTATAGGTAATTTAATAAATTATAATATTACGTCATGATGTGTTGCATGAATTTTCATTAACACTCATTAATTGCCATGTTTGCAGGAGGAAAGGGATGAACTATCAAATCCCTATTGGATAGAAGATCATAATCTACAAAAGGGTGAAGTGGATTTCTTGACATCAGCTGAGATTCAGTTTTGGAAGGACCTCATAGATGCTTATCTCAGGCCGATAGACGAAAACAAGGAGGAACAGGTTTGTTTGCTTCTTTTTTAGGGTTCCGTATCCATACGGAAGCTATTACTAAGCCTACGTCGGCTGTCTGTCTGTCCGTCTGTCTTTCTGTCCGCAGTCCGTCTGTCCCTCCGAGTGCTATATCTGTTGAACCGTAATAGATAGCCGGTTGAAATTTTCTATAAAAATGAAGTATGATCTAACTGACTGTATAGCAGTGAATAATTGAATCAAAACTTAATATGTTTTAGGTACAAACTTACTTTACTTTACCGACAAATAACTGTTGGACGAGACTTAACCAGAGGTGGCGAAAACGGCCCTATGAAATAACTTATGTATTTCTAAAAAGTGTGTTGCTTTCAGGATCGCATAAAAAAGGATCTAAAGGACCTGCGCGACAAAATGGTGTTTGGTTTTGTGATGTTGAATGCGCTGTTCGTGTTGGTAATATTCCTGCTCCAGCTCAACCAGGACCAACTTCACATCCCTTGGCCGTTTGGACAAAAACTTAACTTGACTTATTTTGAGGACAGCAATGTTGTGAGTATAAATTGTTATTGAGTAGGTGTCCTGAATAGAATCTAAATAACTAGTTTCGAGCTTGTATTTGCTTAACCTGGGATTAGAGCAAGCATTGACCATACCTATTCTCACTTTAACTGGGTAGTATATTTTTTCCATAATGCTCATGTACCTTCATTAGAACCAAAACTAACAAAATAATACAACACAATATAAGATAATACAGAAATACAACTAGAGTGCGTTTTTTGGTGTTTCAATAGTGTGTTTTATTTAATAGGCATATTTTAACGTTCTGATTTAGGTTTATTTAGTTTAGTTTTTAATGTTGTTTGTTTATTTTTATTTGTGATGACAATAAACATTACTTACAATACATCCGACCAAAGGGAAGCACTGACACAACACCTAGTTCTCCAAGGTGTGATGGGTTGACATGACGGTGGTAGGTGTTCGGTACAATCGACAACCGTGTCAGGTACAACTGTTTGCAGGTGTTTTTGGAACGAGAGTACCTCCAGCTGGAGCCCATCGGGTCGGTATTCCTGATATTTTTTGGCTTGGTGATGGTGATCCAGTTCACCGCCATGATCCTGCACAGATTCGCAACCCTCACTCATCTGCTCTCCACCGTCCAGCTCAACTGGTATTGCACCAAACGGGTAAGTATTGAACGTTCATATCAAGAACATTAGAGGTAGGGACGTCGGACCTTCCCCGCGCCAGCGGGGATTCGTTACCACCCAATCAGAGCGTGATACCACCCAATGAGAGCGCGCGCCGTCCCCTCTGCTACCCGCAGAGCTCGGCGACGCTGGTTCTCATATAAGCATTGGACAGTCCGACGTCCAAACTCTTCTAACGTTCTTGGTTCATATGTACGATTGCATTGGTCAAAGCTGCACATAAATCGGTTAAGCGTTCTTGAGTTATAAGCAAACACACAGACAAATGATAGATGTCGCAACTATGTAGAAAGGTACTTATATAACATTTCATAGATTATTGCATTGCCATTTTGTCATCACGAACCAAATGGATTAGCCAATTTCATCCTTGACATCGAAGCTTTCCATCATAATGTGTCTTCTCTTACAGCCTTCTGAGCAGTCGATGAACTCGATACTGGAGTCTCAGGCCGTTGAGATTGCTAAAACCCTACAAAAGTTGAACTCGGACGAGTTTGAGCCTTCGGGAGGGAACGAGCGTGTGGAGAGACGACAAACCATTCACAACCTGGATAAGGCGAGGCAGAGCAAACCCAACATGATCAACTTGGGAGCTACGTTCAAGAAACGCTTGGATGAAATTACGGGGGAAGGTGGACCTGGTACGTCAATTGTAGTGACCCTAATTTCGGTCGCCCTACATTTGTTTAGTTTTGTTTGTCCTACATATTGTGTGTTGACCGGTTATTATTGATTTAGGAAGTACGCAATCAAACCCTATAGAAAGCGAAATATTTTTTTCTGATCCTAGGCTTAGCAGGCCTTGAGCCATATCTGGTTTACAGTTTATTTATGATATTTATGCCTGAATAAGATATCCCTTTGAGCGCAACACAATGGTTTCAACCTGGCCTTGTCATATGGTGGTGTTATGTGGCGAAACGTTTTATCAGTTAGGTATAGCATTGTGAGTACAAAAATAACAGATCACCTGAAAAGATTATCAAGAACAGAGCAACGACTCTGGGTTGATGTAGTGTTCTGGTGCCTGTCCTCTGCCTTGAGACCATAAGCAGCCTATTGAACGTGTAAATACTACAATAAGATGGGTTATGTATGAAACATTAGTGAGTAAGATAGTGTGTGTGTGTCCAGGAAGCATCACAGTGAACAGTAAGATGGTGTGTGTGTGTCCAGGAAGCATCACGGTGAACAGTAAGATGATGTGTGTGTGTGTCTAGGACGCATCACGCTGAACCGTAAGATGGTGTGTGTGTGTGTGTGTCCAGGAAGCATCACAGTGAACAGTAAGATGGTGTGTGTGTGTCCAGGAAGCATCATGGTAAACAGGAGGAAGACGTCGCTGACGCCAGCGATGCTGCAGGCGGTGGCGACGCGGCGCGTGTCGGTGGCGGCGGCGGCGGAGCGGCGGCGCACGCTCGCCGGTCGCGCCTCCGGTCCTCTCTTCGACTTCAACACGCACAGGACTACCGTTCGTATATTTGTATTTGATCTACTATTCTTCCCATACAGAAGATCCTTCATTCCTACTAATATAAAGAAGAAAATAAGTGTTTGTTGTAATAACTTATATTCAGCTATCAATATAATGACCATTATGTACAATATTTTTTTTTTTTTCAACATTCAGGATTGTTGGAACTAAAGGTTGTTACGCAGTAAAGGTTGTTTTGCTCACCAAACAAATGATATTGCAGGTAAATCAGCTGAACACAGGTCGGCCATCTGTAAGCGGAATAGGTCGGCCGTCCATTAACGAGTACGAAGGTCGGCCGTCGACTGCCGGGTTGGGTCGTCCGTCGAGGGGAGTGTACGCAGGTCGCTCTTCACTCTATGGCCAACTCAACGGTGGCTTCGGCCCGGCTACAGATAGCGAATCGGATGACGACTTGGGCCCCCTCCCCCCGCCCATCCAACCCTCCAGCTCGCAGCCCAGGAAGAGCCAAGTCACCTTCAAGGACTACAACTGCTGACACAAACCACTCTACCACTGAGCATTTCTTTTTAACATTTTAAACCTTTATTATTTATTGAACCAACTTTTATATAATTATTATTATAATTAATTAATTATTATTATACAATAAATTTTTTTAAGACCAATTTTGTTAAAATATATTTTATTTTGAACAAATAAATAAGTTACTGAAATGAAAATTCCTATTATCTAACACTCTTATAAGTAGGTACATATAATCTACCTTTAATGGTGGCAATGTTATCTTCAAAATAACCACTTAAATTGCAAGGATTTGTTGTACAGAAAGCGCGACATGTGACGCCGAGACGTCGCATGCGGGGGTTGCGAACGCTATGCCGGGCCTGACTGGTGTATATTCACACCTCTCTTTAAAGGACCCGAGAATGCGTACTTGGGTGGAAATATGTGGACAGGGAGAGCGTTCCAGAGTTTACCAGTGCTGTGGAGGAAGGATCTGCAGAACTGATTGGTTAGAATCCGCGGTAATTTCAGCGTGTAGGGATGAAATCTCTGCCCATATTATATACATAACATATTATATAAAGCCTTTCATTAGTAGGTAACTTTACGCTAAGGGGTGTATGTGTATCAGATACTGATCACGTTCCCCATACCAATTTTTTTTTCGGATATCATATACCTACCCATCCTACTAAAATAATAGTTTATTGAACAATTATTTCATAGCATGGGTAGGTTTTTTATATCGTAAAAAAAATTAATGGGTATGGGAACGTGATCAGTATCTGATACACATACACGTAAAGTTTCCTCCTAATGAAATACCTTATATAAAGTTCTTGCCGTACGAAAAAGCCTATTAACGTTTTAGCTCGCGCTAGTGAGTAGTAACCTCGCGCGAGAGTAACAGTGGAGCCGCCGCGCCGCCTAGGGTATCTAGCGAGCTAGAGAGAGGCCGCTGCGTGCCCTCGAGTAGGCGGTTGTGGCCGTCGAGCCTTCTCTAAATAATACCTCTCTCTACTAAACCAACCGGCCGCAGTCAGTCTGCCGCCGACAGTCGCGCGAGAGGTCGCGCGCCGCCACCTCCAAACCCTGTTTACACTCCGAAGTTCCGAAAACGTAATGACAAAACAGTTCCTTCTCGATCAACCATGCCCCAAGTGACCGCGTGCCGCCGACAGTGTAAACCCATAAGTGTTATGAAGCCCGAGGAAGCTTTGGGCATTTCTCTGTGATCCGGTTAGTTACCGGTTGTGAAATCCGGCCGCAGACGGTAAGTGGCTTTAAAGTAGTTTCGCACAGATTTCGTGGAGGGAGACTTTCACAAGATCTAACCTTTCGTTCTTTCGGAGTTCTCACCGTGAATCCATTGTTGATGTATGCATGACTGAGCTGTGTTGAGTGTGAACTGTGTTCATTTAAACGTAGTACATAACTTCACGTGGGAGGTTCCGTTGCAAAGTTACCTACGGTCGCGACTTAGGGTTACCTACTTCACAACATATTGTGGTTAGAAACCAAACCGAAAAACATTTAGGTATGGTTCCTTCCATCTTACCCAATTAAAAATAAAAAAAATATTTTATGATTGTTCATCCTAACCAGCTGACAGCATAATGAAAAAGCAAATTAAACGAACGCCTATATTATCACATTGTTTAGAGAATTGATCGGTTGATGTGTAAATCAAATAAGTAGAAATTAAATTTCAATCAAATGAAGGAGAAGCGAGAGACAAGTGATGAACTCAACCAAGCCCATTCGATAGTTTGGAACCGAATCAGCCCAGTATTCGACTCCGCTCATGAGTTCATGACTGACGCTAGCGTAATAAAGAATTTGTATGTGTTATTTTATGGACCTTTAATAGGGATACTAATACTTTAATAAGTAGGGATACCTACACAATAAACTGAACAACTGTCACCAAACCAGAATAGAGAGTACCTAAATATTCGGTAAGTTATACTTAGCACTAATACTAGAAGGCCACTAAATAAGAACCTACAATATGACCACATGGGAACCTACCTAAAAGTTTTTTAAGTAGTTTACGTACGTTAAATGACGCAAACACCCGAACGTTTTTAGGGTTAAATAAATTTTATCATCATCTCTAACTAAAGCCTATTCACTAACCAATCTGTTAGTGGATAGGAATGCCTAATTACTAATGAACCGTTTAATGGTAGGCACCATTTTGATGGTTAGAATAAGCATGGTTACTTCTGCAGCTAATTAAAAAAAAGATAGAAGAATTATTGTCATACATTGGGTAAAATTTACTGTTTCTCCAACAATGTTGCACAGAATTAATGTGCATGTTGTTATCATCAGTCCTCAATCCTCGAGTGTGACAGAGATATAGATAATACTACATAATGTATATTTTTCGTCTTCGTGCCACAGTTGCCACTTGCAATGGCTTTCATTCTAGACAAGTAACTAAGTAGCTATGTACCTATGCCCTCCTATCCTTTTGAACTATTCTCCGTACCCGCAAGTACGTGCTTTGGTTCATCGCAAGATGGCGGGAAACTCGACGCAGCGAGTGCAAAGGACAGCACGTGAAACACAAAGTTGAGGACATCCGGTTCCGTGAGTACCGGGAAACGGCATCGACGCCTGCGCAAGTAGCTTTTTGTGGGTGGCACAAATTGGTATTTTATTTAGATCAACTTGTATAAAAACGTAGATATTTTTGCTTCTACAGAAATTACATAGACGAATATCATTAGACCAACAACCAGAAATATTTGCCTTCATTCATAGTCAGGTTACAACTATTAGGTACTAATTAAACCTACGTGCTTACCTATAGGTACTATTATAACGAGTGTCATTAGGAAGCCGTATGTAGTTTTGCTATTCCTAACCGTTTGCTTAACTGCTGATCGAAATATGTGTCGGCAAGAAAAGGGATTGTCATGGAAGGAACAATACCAAATATTTTCAAATTGAGTGAGCATGTATGAGTCGGAGTGAGTCAGTCAAGTGAGTGAGCATGAATAAGGCGGAATGAGTTAGTCAAGTGAGTGAACAAGAACGAGTCGAGAACTCACTCCGAGTTAGTCGTGAGTGAGCATGAATGAGGCGGACTGAGTGAGCAAGAATGAGTCGGAGTGAATTAGTCGTGAGTGAGCATGAATGAGCCGGACTGAGTACCCGCACCAGCGAATCATTGCTCATCGAGCTCTGTCTAACGAACCTTTGTGTAAATGCCTACTTATTTCGAATTAGTTTTCGTGGGTACTACATAATATATCTCTTCTACTACCATTCCTACTTAGATATGAGCGCCGATAACCACCCGATCGGCGGCGGCGCGCCGACTCAAATTGTCGGCGGCGCGACCTTGTATGGGCGCGTTCAGGTAGAGAGCTGGTAGCCGGCGCCGATGTACCAGCGGCGACCGGCGCCGACCAGCGCTGGTTGTTGACGCAGACAGTCTCCATAGGGCGCGTTCAGGTAGAAAGCTGGTAGCCGGCGCCGATGTACCAGCGCCGTCCGGCGCCGACCAGCGCTGGTTGTTGACTTGACGCAGACAGTTTCCATAGGGCGCGTTCAGGTAGAAAGCGGTAGCCGGCGCCGATGTACCAGCGGCGACCGGCGCCGACCAGCGCTGGTTGTTGACGCAGACAGTCTCCATAGGGCGCGTTCAGGTAGAAAGCTAGTAGCCGGTGCCGATGTACCAGCGCGACCGGCGCCGACCAGTGCTGGTTGTTGACGCAGACAGTCTCCATAGAGCGAGTTCAGGTAGAAAGCTGGTAGCCGGCGCCGATGTACCAGCGCCGACCAGCGCTGGTTGTTGACGCAGACACTCCATAGGACGCGTTCAGGTAGAAAGCTGGTAGCCGGCGCCGATGTACCAGCGCCGACCAGCGCTGGTTATTGACGCAGACAGTCTCCATAGGGCGCGTTCAGGTAGAAAGCTGGTAGCCGGCGCCGATGTAACAGCGCCGACCGGCGGCTACCAGCGCTGGTTGTTGAGGCAGACAGTCTCCATACTTCGTGCCGAACCAGCGCCTATAAGCGCCGACAAACTCCGAGAAACGCCGATTGGCGTTATAGATACGTGGTGGATAAATGTTGGAATGTGTTCTGAGTTTGAGAAACTGTCTTTTGTTAGACAATTAACAGAAAAAGGTCTTCATCCGATGAGCTCGACATTTTGCACACTACCTAACTACTCAGTCCGCCAGACAGATTTACCAGCTTCTACCGGCTTCCTTTATGTAGCGACTACCGGCGCCGACCAGCGCCCGTCGGCGCTGGTACATCGGCGCCGGCTACCAGCTTTCTACCTGAAAGCGCCCATATGCAGAGCGTATCCAAGATAAAGATGATTCTGCATACTTATTCATTAAATTTGTAGCTATTTTAATGGTAGAGCCCGAGTCGGTCACCAAGACAATATCGTTTTGTGTTATTTCACATATTTTTTTCTTCGAAAAGTCTATCGGTGCGATCAGACTGACTGACCGCGCTCGGTTCGGCGCGCCGACCGCGTTAGGCGGCGGCGGCGGCGGCGTGGGGGAAAGCGCGGCGGCGCGGCGGCGCGGCGCTCATACCTATCCTACTCTACCACTCCTGTAAGCACTTAGGTAAATATGTCGAGGTTTTAGCCAACTTTTACCGCAGACAATCGTGGCAATAGCACATGGGACTGGTCACGATTTACTCGACGCTGATATCGCAGCTTCCACGAGCGGAGTTGCGACACTGTGAAACGGACACAAGCCCACTGTAAGTAGGTACAACTGCGGCGGCGCGGCGCGGGCGGTGCGGCGCGTAAGCTCACCACACTCTTCTGTCGCGTCGCGTCGTTCTGTCTAACTAAAGTATATTTTCTACATTAGCTTCACTTTTGGTACACAACGCACACTTTTTCCGAGATAATACTTACACCGGAATGCCAACTACGAGCAACCGACGACACCGGGCGCCACGACAAGCGAGCAATCGGTGATCGAAAGTAGCGTTAAATTTGCATGAAATTTGTTCCACTTCGGGTCCGGCGCGCTTGAGTTGATCCACGAGTCGATTTGTTGCGTTGGACACGACTTGTTTCGACTCAACGCACCACCACCGTACAATTTTTTAAGATATCCATAGACTTTAGTTTCCGTTTAGGTATCTACGCACATAATTTTCTATAAATTGTAGTTGAGTACAAGTAGATATTTGAAAATTTTATTTCACCTATTCGCACAAAAATGAGAACCTCCCGTGGACCGCTGCGTAAGAAACATGGATTCAAAAATGGGTATATTTGAATGCACCTAGTATATGTACACATAGGTATGGGTATAAATATTTCAGAACGCTAACATAATGTAAGTACTGAACAAATAATTTGGAATTTGGAAAATACACGTGCAAGAAAGATTATAATATCTACGTAAAAATCATAAAAAAATTATATGGGTATCTTGTAAACCTTATAGTGTTTTTCAAGTTATGAGGACGAAGTTACGCATAAATCACTAAAGTAACTCATCGCGAAATCGAAATCGTGTTGCCGCGCGACCGACCAATCATAAATAGCCGACCGAGCGCAGGTTTTAGAATATTAAGTAGCGTTAATGGATATACCTACCGAAAATAAGGTGGAGCTATTAGCAAACTTGTTCAAATATAGGTATAGCTTGAGCGAGTATTCGATTTGTTCATATTATTTGCAACAACGAGCTTTTAGATTAATTGTCCTTTGTTTTAAATTATTTAGCAGCTACGCGCTCACCTCACCAATCTTACCTAACACCTACTAACTATTATAAACATGTCCAACTATCGAGTATAAGGCAAAAACTGCATCCAGAAAATTGAGAATACTTTTCCGCAATCGGCGGTTCTTCTCACCGGCACAACTATTCCTGTTGTACAAAACACAGATTAGGCCGGTGATGGAGTACTGCAGTCACATCTGGGAGAGTAGTCCCCATTACCTGCTTGCGTCCTTGGGCTCGATACAGCGCCGAGCCATCCGTCTTTTTGCTGACCCGAAACTTACAGATGGTCTGGAGTCTCGATTTGTGGGTTCGCTTAGTCTGTTTTACAGATACTATCACGGACGCTGCTCTGTGGAACTAGCATCCCTTATCCCCTGCCACCCGTCCTATCTCCGCATGACTCGTCGCAGAGACTCAGCACCCTTTTGTTGTTGACATTGGGCTTTTGAGAACACATCGGTTCTCTAAATCGTTTCTTTGTCGCACCGCTAGAGTGTGGAACTGTCTTCCGGCGAGTGTATTTCCTGAATCCTTTAACCTGGGTGTCTTCAAGCGTCGCATTAACGGGCTAGACAGCCTAGCAACAGTCCGCAAATCTGCTAGCATGGCACCTAACTGAGCGTGGTTTCGCGACGAGAGGTGATTTTGGCTCTGTCGACTGCACCATTGATCTTTCGGCACAGCCACCAATCCTGGTTTACATAAAAAATTCCATTACATGTTTATAATAGTTTGTGTCTCGTCCAGGCCTGATTTTTGCATGGTGGTAGCTAAGTTTTTTTTCATGAAAACTGACACGGTTGGCTACATCACCTACTACACTACATCCGTGATGTCAGCACTATAATACCTTGGTGAACTAGGTGCCATGTCAGTGGTTCCCCTCTGTCGTGCCGGCTACATGAACTGGACGGAAAACACGAACTATTTACATAGCCGTTTCAACCGACCTTTCATTCAAGTGCGGTGGTAGCAAATGCCGAATTCACAAATATTTTTACTTCGTTGAGATGGTATTTGTTTATCTGTCTGTCTGTTACTCTTTAAGGGCCATTCCTGGATCTGAAATTTTGTATAGTTGAATTGCCGAATTATTTTTTTTCAAACTGAACTTAACACTAGCGGAATCAGCGGCGGCGCGGCTAAAGCTAGTTCACTAAATGAATGATTGACAGATGCGAGAGGCGGGTGTACGTACCTCGCACACGGCACACACTGCTCGAGCGGTTAGTCGGACAGTTGTATAATCAGGTTGCGTTCGCTCGCTAGAAGCGCGGAGTTTCACTGTCCGTTGCGGAGGGCGGGGCGGGGCGGGGCGGCGCGCGGAGGTCGTACCTACATGAGAAAATCTGTGTGTTAATGACCGTCATAATTTGTATGTAATAATTTGTATGTAAATGAGTAGACAATGCGTTTTAAGTTTAATTTTATTTAAATTAAACTATAATTTACTTAGACATAACAATCTTGACAAAACGAATAAAATAAATAAGGACATTTTAACTAAAAACTAAAACTAAGAATAAATTATAACACAGCAAAGGTTTCGGCTGTCATGACACTTTAAAATTTTTCTAATTGCTTTTCTCAACTTATTCATTCCAAATGTATTGTAAGTATAGGTAATACAATACGAACACTACTATGTGGTTGTAATAAATAGTTTCTCTTTAATTTTTACACACCACTATAAACAAAAGCAGAATAAACTCTATGTCCCCGCAACCAAAAGACTTCAACGCAAAGGAAACCCTCACGCGCAGTCTCGACGCATTCACGCCGCTCCGCCTTCGCCGCTGCCGGCGGCGCCGCGGGCGGCGGCGTCGGAACGACAGCGTCGGTGTGAGTGTACTAACAAGAGCGACAGTAATATGAAACTATGTTTATTACGGAAAAAGAAATTTATTAATAAACCATTAAATAAATAATTACAAGATTTTACAATTATAACTATAATGCAAATAAACTACAAAACTAAAAATCTGCTTAGCTCACCTGCAATTTTGTTTGAGTAAACTGCTCGTCATTGCAACTCATATTATCGCATAAAATCCGGAATAACGTGAGACGCATAAGAAAAAATTATAATAAACATTACAAAAATGTTTATTATAATTTTTTCTTATGCTTGTGAATTAGGGAATCGCCGCTGACCCCTTATCATTTATTATGCTGTCGATCTGGGACAACTTGTATACAATATATTGTAGTAATGTGACGTACAGACCAACACTAAAGTGTAACGTGTGTGTGTGTATGTTAGTATGTGTGTAAGTGTGTATGGGTGTGTCTGTCGTATCGTAGCTCCCAAACGGATGGACCCATTTGGATGCGGTTTTTTTATTAGAAAGCTGGTTTAATCGGGAGGGTTCTTATTCTATGTTTGTAGTCAAGTAATCAGTAAGATTGACCGTAAGAAATCACATTCTTCCAGTTATGAACAGCATTGCATTCTTTAAAATTGCTTTTCTGTATAGCAGAAAATCACAATAATACATTCGACATACATAATACATTACATATGGAATCCATTTCAAAACTGTTAAATGTTTTACCTGCGCTAGCGTGAGGGTTGTCCTGCAGGACATAAGGTGAGTATAGGTACCTAAATATACTATACAGGTAGGCAGACAAGTTGAATAAAATAAAACAAACGTTAGGTAGTATAGTTATGTGTGAGACATAATATTGTTGCGTGGCATGTAATGTAATGTATGTGTGTACTTGTGTGTATGTGAGGGGTACATAATTCTCTATAGGCTGTCGATTCAACATAGGTACGTTGTCGAGTTGACCTCTAGCCGCCGGACGTAGGGGGCGCCACCAACGTCCCGCGCATGCGTTAGATCTTGTACACTGCGTCACGATTCAGCGCCTTTCTAGTTCACCGCCAAGTAGCCAGCTAATTGCCCTTAAGAATGCGCACAATGCGTACATACATACTTAGTGCCGTTGGTTGCTTCAATTCGGTTGCTTATTTATTATTACATCCACCATTTTATTGTTCGTCACATTATATTTCTTTGCATTAGCAGGAGTAATGACTTCGCCTTCGATAGGATACGAAAGATTTATTTCACAATAAATATACAAGTCGGGAAAAAAATATTAGAATTTTGCTACGTTATTTATTTAGTATTTTGTCATTTGACGCAGTAACGTGTTACGTGGATCGCTCTGTACACTCTGCCTACCTACGGCATACTCGAACGATCACATCAAAACCATTAGACATAATATGGAAACAATTAGACTTTGTATCGACTTATCTACTCAAGATCTGTATGAACTCTGTCTGAACGAAAGTGTCTGTAAGAACTAAGTCTCTTTAAGAACAAATTTATAAGTATATTAAGTTAATTGAATAAAAAACACAGATCTTGAGTAGCAAAGTGATGCAAAGTATAATTTGTACTCTATGCCAAATGGTATTCAATAGTATCCCCCAAGCACAGTCTCCGGTCTTTCTAGAGAGGTGTGAATGTGCACCTGTCAGGCTGGCACGGCATTCGCAGCCCCCGCATGCTACCGAATGTCCATGGGCGTCGCTAGGCACCTTATGGGTGGCTCGGCGACACATGTCGCGCTTACTATAAAAAAAAGTATGGGAGCGGAGGAGCTCTTGATTGTCACACAGTTCCATTATAAGTAATGTAAAACTCAGCAGCTATGTCACATGGCCAGCAGGCCTATTCTTGTAAATTTTGACAGCGGAATCAGCGCTGTTGTGGCGCTGAGAGCCACTTTGGAAGTGGCTCTCAACGCCACAACAGCGCTGATTCCGCTATCAGAATTTACAAGAATAGACCTGCAGGCCTCACGCACTCTATCTACTTGCGCGCGCTAACTAGTTAGGTCTAATTCAGTGGAAATTCGTCAGCCGCGCGAAGCATACTTACACGCTCGCCCACGCAACTGCGCGAAGCTGCAAAGCAATAATCACTTTACACTCGATCGTTTAGATACATTTTCGCACGCAGCGATTGGCGACGTGAAGCAGTAGGCTATTAAAGCCGAAGGTATGGAACTTTTTCTACGGAGTAATTTATCTGTTACGAAGTAACTATTAAGTAATCTGTGACATAGCGTTCTGTCGCCGCAGCGCACTGAAACCTCTGGAGTATATGAACACTTTAATTACACGCGCACGCACAAATAGTTGTTCTAACGTAAGCTATCTAGTATCTAGATTTGTCGCTGATGTGATGTGATAGTCATCGAATACAATCACTAAATACTTACATGTTGCGACCTTATCAAATGTACATTAACTTCACATTAGAGTAAGTGGGAAGTAGGACAACTTTGTGTTTGTAGCTGTCGTATGTGCAGTTGCGGTCAATACTGGATTATTTTATTTTTATGGAAACTGACACGGTTGGCTACATCACCTACTACATCCGTGATGTTAGCCATAAACACCGTGCTGAACTAGGAGCCATGTCAGTGCTTCCCTTCGGTCGTGCCGGCTACATTGAACTGGACTTAAAACACGATCTATTTAAATAGCTGTTTCAACCAACCTTTCATTCAGTGCGGTGCGGTGGTACTAACCCGGGCGGGTTAAACCCTACCGCCTAGTAAGGTAAGAAGGGAAGGGACCTACAGTTTTACGTGGATCCTGAACCCTGGTCAGCCTCCAACGATCGAGCGGTCACCCATCTATCCACTGACCGCGCCCAGGTGTGCTTATGATCGGACCGACAGTCGACCGACCACACCACTGAGCTACCGAGGCTGACAAAGTAAAATTTGGTGTTAATGTTACACAGACACGCGCAATTTAACTAAGCTCCTGCCTGACTCATTTACTCGTAGTTACATCCTTTTCCCCCTCATTAGGTGATCCCTAAAAGTGTTCAAACCACGTGAATAATGTGTACTAGTCGGTATTACAAATGCATGATCAAACATAACGGGTTTTCTGCGACACAAGCGACAGACTTATTGCAAAATGTAATTTCTTCCAGTCAACCTATGTATTAGCATCGTTGGTTTACAGGCTTCCTAATGGTGGTTTTTGTTTTACCGGAAACACGGATAGATATATATATGTATAATAAAAAATAACTATTGATGCCCCCGACATTCGAACCTGCCGCGAGAGAGACAGATGCCCTATCCACTAGCCAGGCTACCCGTCACTAATTCGTGATTCGAGCCACAAGTCCGGGATTCCAAAACCAGGTGTGCACCATTGAGTGTCTACTCTGAGCGGGTGCGGCGCATGCGTGTCGCTTCGTGTTCGCAAACGCAACAAGAAGTGGTTATTGAGGAAATCGGTTTTTTATCTCTATCTATACCATTCGTTATATCGCTCTATCGCAACTGCGCCGGTGAGATATGCAAGACTGCCCGCGAACCCTAAACTACTCGAAATGTACCTAATAGATTTATTGTTATGTAAAATATTGCGCCGGCAAACGTAACATCGATATGTAGGTCTGTAATCTACGGATCTGTTCTTGAAATTTTGTTATGTATCGGTATGTCTTCTACGCCGTATGATTTGGTATTTGAAACATTTTATGTGGCGTTTAAGGTGCAAATATGTTAGAATACAATTTCTTACAAACTTTGATGCAAAATCCACAACATCATCATGGTTAGTTTACACAGGTTTCCTCTCCTGTTATCGTCATATCCGAATTGTTCGAAAATCCTAAAAATACATTACGCACACTTACAGGCCAACCCCGAGCTTCTCGCGAGAGACGATGGCCTAAGAAACCACATTATTGGGTGAGGCTGCAAGGAAGACTAACAGTGTTGAGTAAACGAAAGAGGAAGTCACTTGTCAGTTTATTGTACAGCAACTGTAATGCTTCAGGCGCGTATCGAGTTGCTACGTAATTTGTAAATAACAATAATGGCGGCCTCGCGGGCCGGGGCGGGGGCGGGGAGAGGGGGCGGAGGTGGAGGCAGCCGGCGACCGCGAGAAGTGAAAGTGAGCAGGAACTCGCTCAGACCAGCTCCGAGAACAACTGCAGCTCTGTTGCTTGCATAGTATATCTAATATTTATGTACAAGTAGAGCTTGCAAGAAATATTTTATGACAAAGATCACACATAGAAGTCTCGTAGCATGACTGTACTGCATAGGTTATAAAATCGCGTGGGATACCAAAGTGTTCCTCTTAACATATTTCGGACCAAGCAGAATGTTGTCGCCATTTTTCGGGAAATTGGTCAAAATAATGAAGAAAGTTGTTTAATGAATAGAGGTTTAATAAAGAAGAAATGTATGCTTATAAATTGTTTTACATAATTTTTAGATAACAGAATACAAGACCTTAGACATTATGCTTTTTTTAGACGTGATGACGTCACGTCTTATAAATTGATGAACACCGACTGCACCCACGAAAAAGTGTCACATTCCATCTGAACCTGTGTGTGCAAGCGAGAGCGCGTAACAACAACAAGTATAAGGAGAATAGGAAATACAAAATATATTTGTCCGTCGCGAGCCTCGAACCCGCGGTCCCTGCCACCAATATTGTGTGACCGACCAGACGTCTTAACCACCCGGCTAAATCGACCATGTACCTACTAGCGAAGCGAATTCGGTCAACAGTAGGTGAAGATTTCATGGCGTTGAGTCTTTTGGAGCGACATCTAGCGTCAATAGTAAATGAAATACTTCAGCGGTAGTTTACTTGATTCGCAGTTAGGTAGGTGTTGCAACGTTGTAGTATGCGCTTTGATATGTAGATGGCGTTATGTAGGATTATTGATAAAGTAGGTAGATTTAATTATGTGTTATGTAGAAATTTACAAATTTAAAGTTTATATTGATAATTAATATTATTAGTTTTTAAAGTACTCGATATTTTCGATTTAAGAATTAAACTTCTAAGCACGATAGCTGCGAACCGGCTTCGCTCGGGTAAACTAAACTTGCACTGCAATATTTGATATGTAGTGGATTTTTTGGCTTTTTAGGTTTTTTAAATATAAAATAAACAAAAATTAATAGTCGTTATTTTCTCATATTTTTTGACGTGATGACGTCACGTCTTAGTACCAGGGCGGCAGAGATTGAAAGGAGGT
This sequence comes from Nematopogon swammerdamellus, assembly GCA_946902875.1. Taxonomy (NCBI): domain Eukaryota; kingdom Metazoa; phylum Arthropoda; class Insecta; order Lepidoptera; family Adelidae; genus Nematopogon; species Nematopogon swammerdamellus. The sequence continues at coordinate 18,343,537 of OX336334.1, forward strand.
TACGAGAGCGCGTAACAAGCGATAGAGAGGCACAATCGGCCCAAGCGTCGGCTTGAAAGTACCAGGGCGGCAGATATTGAAAGGAGGTTACTCGTACCATAATATATTAAGCGCATCTGGCCGGTCGGAAGAGCCTGTGTGTGCAAGAGAGAGCGCGTAACAAGCGATGGAGAGGCACAATCGGCCCAAGCGTCGGCTTGAAAGTACCAGGGCGGCAGAGATTGAAAGGAGGTTACGAGAGCGCATAACAAGCGATAGAGAGGCACAATCGGCCCAAGCGTCGGCTTGAAAGTACCAGGGCGGCAGAGATTGAAAGGTAGTTACTCGTACCATAATAATATTAAGCGCACTTGGCCGGTCGGAAAAGATTTCAAATTTAGAATATTCATGAAACAAGGGTTGAAAGGAGGTTACTCGTACCATAATATATTAAGCGCACTGGCCGGTCGGAAAAGATTTCAAGTTTAGAATATTCATGAAACAAGGGTCCGAATATGTATCACAATATCGATTCATGTATTTCGATTCAATACAACGACAGATAACCAAATATTAGGTATTTAGCACTTTTTCGTTCTAGGTTTTTTTTTGTTTGGAAGTCGGTTTCGTATTTTTTAAAACTGTTTTTATTTCATTCTTTTTAGTAATATTACATAAAAAAGAATAATCGAAATCGAATAATCGAAATCGATTGAAGTGGTACAGAATGATTCGCCATGTGTCAAACTGCAAATTGCTGAAAAAGTCAACATCACAAAAGTTTTGCTGAAGGTAACCACACACCATAGAAATTTATCTTCCTTTCGGTTTCTTCTGCCCTGGTACTTTAGAACCGTTCCCAGTAGTCTTACCACTTTATGACGTCATCACGTAAAACTATCGTCCGTAAACCGACTTTACAGACAACCTATTTTTTTAATATACATAAAAAACTAGGTATGCAATGGATTTTAGTGAAGATGGGAAGAACAAAAAAAAGTTTATTCATAAAAAACAATCTATTAAAAAGCAGCTATAATGCTTCAGGCGCGTATCGAGTCAAGCACCTGAGCTCGGATGCCGTCAGTTTTTTAAAGCAAATAGGAAAACAGCTTATTGAGTCATCCGGGGACCGTCTCGGGCCGGGACGTACCGAGTGAGCGTAAGCAGCGAATTAGCATTGCCATTCAACGGGGGAACAACGCTGTATTGCATCCGTCATGAGGACCATGCCGTTGATCCCCATGATGGGTTAATATTTTTATTTGTAGGTTTATAATATGTTTCTATTTTATGTTACGTAGTATATAGGTGTTCAATTTTCTTTAATATTATTATAGGCTCATATATTTCATCCCAATAAATGTTCTTTATCTATTAAAAAATAAATTACCTACAATACATTATAATAAAGAAACAAAAAAAAACTACATTTGAATTGAAAGGAAGCAGATACAGCACGATGAAATCTAACATGTAAGTAGGTTTTTGTCTGCCCTCTTACAGTTTCTCGTTATTTTTGTGTCATACCGTTCAGCAAAGCAATCTGTTACGAAGAACTGGGCATGAAACTGCACAACTTCTAATCTAACTTAACAAAGGATATGCACTTCTGTTTATCTGTCAGTCGTCAGAAGACACGACTTCAGTTGAGCGTGGTGTGATGGGCGGCGTGATGGCGCGAGGCAGGCGGCGACCACATCGCCAGCCTGAAGGCTGCCTTCGCTGACAAATCATATTTCAATCATTGTATACATACTAAATGCGCACGCAAATTCAATAGTTTTATTAACTACTAGCTGAGCCCGCGGCTCCGCTCGCGTGAAATTCGTATTCCAAAGAAGAATGTACTAAAGAACTAAGAAGAATGTACTAAAGTACTAAAGAACTAAGGGCGAGGCCGAAGGCCGAGCTGCGTTCAGGTAATCGATAAACCTTCTTAAAGAAAGTAACTAACTAAGGGCGAGGCCGAAGGCCGAGCTGCTTTCAGGTAAACGATAAACCTTTCTCAAATAAAGGAAGTAAGTAAGGGCGAGGCCGAAGGCCGAGCTGCGTTCAGGAAGACGACAAACCTTCTGGAAGAAAGGAAGGAACTAAGTGCGAGGCCGAAGGCCGAGCTGCGTTCAGGTAAACCAAACACCCTCTTCCGCCTTCGGGCCTCGCCCTTAAAGACTTCCTTTCTTCGATAGAATATAATATCGTTTACTCAATCTATTTATTTCATATAAATAAAAAAGTAATATTAATAATTTAAGAATTAAACCTACCTAACAAACATTAAAATAACTATCAAAACGGGCATTTTCAAATGTTCTTAGAGCACTTGCGGCATTACCCCGCTGGATGGCAAGGCTTACCCTTTGAATGAAGTACATAAGCCCTTGATGACGGGACACCAGTTGCGTCAACCAGCTCAAGCCTCTTTTGGCTTCACTGCTCCACGGACCGAGGGTTTCAACCGCAAACGCAACAAATTCGAAATCTTGAATTATATTTCTATATTTGCTGCGTTGGAGGCTCTCCGCCCCAGCCTCGGCCGCGCCAGCCGCTCTTGAAGATGTCCTAACGTGACTTGGAGCCAATATGAGAACAAAAGTGGCGTCCCACATCAAAGAACTACCCTTAGTCCATGGCACTAAGGTCTCTAGCATCGGGCCTCTTGCCATCCAGCCGGGAATAACCGCGAGGTTCTAGGATGCACGTTATATTTGCCGTTAGAAGCGTGGACTTTATAATAAAATTTAAATTAAATTAACTCAATCTTAATATTAATTAACTTTATTCGAGATGGTTTAGCTTCTTCCTGAACGCAGCTCGGCCTTCGGCCTCGCCCTTAGTTACTTGCTTTCTTCGAGATGGTTTTTCAATTATCCGAACGTAGCTCGGCCTTCGGCCTCGCCTTAGTTACTTACTTTCTTCAAGATGGTTTAGCTTCTTCCTGAACGCAGCTCGGCCTGCGGCCTCGCCCATAGTTACTTACTTTCTTCGAGAAGGTTTATGGTCTTCCAGAATAGAGCTTGGCCTTCGGCCTCGCCCTTAGTTACTTATTTTCTTCAAGAATGTTTTTCTTCTTCCTGAAATCAGCTCCGCCTTTCGCCTCGCCCTTAGTTACTTTCATCGAGAAAGAATATCGTTTACGTGAGCGCAGATCCGCCTTTGGGCCCGTCTTTAGTTACTTACTTTCTTTTTTTTTTAATACGAATTTCACGCGAGCGAAGCCGCGGGCAACAGATATATAAATTTTATTGCACCAATGACAGCGACATAACTTCGACTTTCAATTATTATTTTTATTTATCAAATAATTTGTCACCGGCCAGCTCACGTCGAGATGACAGTTCTCCGTTGTCAACATGACATTTAAAATTGTTTTTACCTTTACTTTGGACTACGTGATTTTAAACGCGCAATAATGTTTATAATTGTTAATTTTATTTTATTTTTGTTAATTTTTTTTACGTATTATGTTAACCCGGCATATAAACTGCCACTATACAAAGTTTCGTCTAATTCCGTTCAGTGGTTTTTGCGTGATGCGCGTACAGACAAACAAACAAACAAACAAACAAAAATTTTAAAAACTGTTCTAACATGTTCAGTATCTCATTTTAAGCCACCCTGGTTAGTTTTTTTCCGAATACATTCAATGTACAGACTTTCTTACCTCTACGATTTTATTATATGTATAGATGTTATAGACCATTGTTCTTGAGAAAATTCTATCAAATTCAGCTTTAGATGTTTAAGTGTGAAGCAAAAATCACTTAATTTACCATCTATTTACTTACGTAACATAGTATAGTAGGTATATATTAGTATGTTTGTATGTATGTATGGTATGTATTAGCTGTCTTCCTTATGGGTCTATTGTATCTTGAAAAAGATGTAGAATATGTATCTACATTTGTCAGCCTCGGTAGTTCAGTCAGTTATTAGGTGCTCGTGTTTAACTCGCCCAGGTTGATACAACCGCACTCAATGAAAGGTCGATTGAAACGGCCATGTCAATAGTTCGTGCTTTCTGCCATTTCAGCGTAGCCGGCATTAAAGAAGGAAAGCACTGACATGGCACCTAGTTCACCAAGGTGTTATGGGCTGACATCACGGATGTAATAGATGAAATAGCAAACCTTGTCAGTTTCCACATATACATGAAATAGGTAGTTATACAATAATACACTTACCTAAATGTAAGTAAATGTTGATTGATTTTTGATCGCTGACTTTCTTGCAATAAAATATATAAATATAAAAACTCAGAGCAGCGCGGGAATTTAGTACTTAGCGGTCCCCCGAATCGTTTAAGTAAGTAAACGGAAATTATTTTTGACTTTTTAAGGGTCGGGGTTTTTTTAAATTTGTAATTTAACTTTTATTTCAACCTTTTTTTAAAAACCGCATGCTCATCGGTCACTTTTTAAGATAATATTTTTTTTTCATAGCGTAGATTAGGTACCTGAAGTTGATTAAGTTGATTTAGAAATGCTCAAAAATTGTATTTCAACTGCTACTTCTTCGAAGATACGAATTAAAATTAGAGTAGACCTAGGACGCGCCAATGAACGATAGGAAAATCGCATTTAGTGGAAGATACATGTTAATTCAAATTTTCTGGGCTAAGCACTAATAGAGCCAGCAATTTTCTTTTGGCTAAGTACCAAGTAAGGTAAGGACCAACAGTTCTGCGTAGCAGGATAAAGGATACAGAAAATACTTTATTAATCCAAAAACATTTTACAGAAACAAGCACAATACTTAGGTACATCGGGTGCAAAGGCGGACTTATCCCTTATAGAGATTTATTCCAGTGTTATAATTGTGGCATACGTATTGATATTACGTGCAGGATTGTCATCTGATTTCGCTAATCTTACTAAAATTATCTAGCGGAAATTTGTTATCTCTTCTTCTGTATCCGTGATATAATGTTAAGGGATACTCCTGCTAGTTTTTTTTTATGGAAGATTTTTTTAAGACGTGCAGGCGTGTCAAGTTGTAAGTGCGTAAATTACTTTATGGAATGTTTCATGAGTACTTTCAAAGTTCACATTGTATGTCTCTGTCTGAGGCAGCGAGACGGAGGTGGGTATGGCGCCTGAGTAAAGCCGTAGCGGTGGCGGCGGCGGATGATCGGCGAATGTGTGGTGGGAGTCGGTGACCTTGCGCGCGCGCACTCTCCTCCGCGCCCCGCCCCCCGCTCCCTCTCACTCAGTATAAGTGTATCGAACCACATTAACACCAGCGACAATAAATAAATAAATATATAAAATTTTAACGTTAAGTTAATATAAAACAAAGGATTAATGATCAAAATATTAATTAACGGCTAAATAATGTTTAATGATTCGCTAAATATATCGTACATTTGTGTAACAAATTATTTTTCTTAATAAAAAAGGACGATCCGTTATTGGGAATAACTTATAAAACATGGAAGGATCTTAAAGTTCATACACCCTATATGATTTTTTTTAACTCAAAAAATAAGCAACACTTAGAATTTAAGAGTTATTTAACTTACTGAATACATACAAACCCAAATAGGTAGGTTGAAGTTATGTACATATGTATTTTATGTAGTGCTCAAATGACTTCTAAAACCACAATCCGGTACTTATCTCGTATAAAGAAAATATATTGCTTTTAATTAAAATCCCTACACACATGCATTAAAACCCCACTTACAACGCGTTGAACTCTATTTCACTAGTTTATGTAGGTGCAGTCTGTACCTACATAAACTAGTGAAAAAGAGTTCAACGCGTTGTAAGTGGGTACAGATAGTGTCTTTGTGTTGCCAATCGTTCATGTCTACAATTGCATTAAATTATAATATAATAGAATTTTATGGTTCGTTTCACAAAAACATTTAAGTTTATTTTCTGCACGTACCGTTTTTGTAGTAGCGCTTGTTGAAATATTTTCCACTAGCGGTTCCTAATTAATTTACGTTGAATTGGAAAAAAAATTATAGTAACTCGTGTTTTGTATTGTCTTCAAAACTATGTGTCCCTTTTCGCGGAGTTGAAGTTCGTCAAATCGAGTGCAGTCAAACTAATCAGATCGATGTGATAAAATATGTGATTGTTGTCAACAGAGGCTGTGGACACCATGGCGGCACCCGGGGGCAAGCGGCGCGAGGACGCCAGCGACAACTCCGAAGATGAACTCACACCGCTCGCGAACGAGATCTACGGCGGCAGGTCACTAATTCTTATTTTTTAGGGTTCCGTCCGTATCCGTACGGAAGTCTATTACTAAGTCTGTGCCTAATTAACTAACTAAGCCCGTCTGAGTGTCTGTCTGTCTGTCCGTCTGTCCAAGGGCTGCATCTTTTGAACCGTAATAGGTAGCCGGCTCAATGTTCACAGAATATGTTTTATTATGGCGGATATGCTAACAAATAAAAAAAAACTTAAAAAAAAACTAGTTCTTAACGTATACTGTTTTTGCTCTATCTTAAAATATATCAATACTAATAATAAATCTGTAAGAGATGGTCATGGAGTAAGTTACTTTGTTTTATGAGATATTGAGTTTGTAGACTCTATATATGATACTAAAGCTAAATTGACGATTTTTAGAAATCTTTTCTGTATGTATGTATGTATGTATGTTCCGCCATAACTCTTAAGCCGATTATCTGAATTTGATGAAATTTCGTACAAGCACATTTGCCTATACGGGACACAGGATAGGCTAAATAAAATTCACTTGCGGTTACGCTAAGATGTGGCTCCCATACACATCGATATGTTCCGTCCGCCGTTTACCGTGAGTAGGTGTATATGAACGAGCCGGCGACGCGACGGGCGGCTGACGGGAGGTGGCGCGGCGCGGGGCGGTGGAGCGGCGGCGCGCGGGGGCGCGGCACGGTGTTTCCGAATGCGTTATTAGCAGCCTCTTTAGGTAAAAATCCTATGTCATAGAAAGTTATAGTAATGAGTGATTAGGGAAGCCTATGAGTCATCCCATTTCCACTGTGAATTTCAGGCAGATTAGTTGACGTTTCACGCGCTAATCACCTACTTAACTCCATGCGACATCAAAACAGGTTCAGTCGTGTTGTTTCGCCGCTAACCGTCACACGTATTTGAGTTATTGCTGCAAGTGTTTCTGTGATTAATTCCTGGAAATTTTTAGTTCATCATGGCTTCCAGTTCCACAGGTAACACATATATTTGTTTTTGATCTGTATATATTTTAGTTTATTGAAAAAAAAATAAAACGTAAATGCGAGAAAAAGCTAACGTTTTACATAGTTTTTTCAAGTTTCATAGACCAGAACTTTTTCCCAACACCTTCCAACAGATCCATATTTTTTTAAATTCTTTCTTATTTATTAAGTCTTTGAATTAACATAGTCCCGACCCTCGTATCATGTCGTTTTGGGAGTAAGATTTTTTTTTGTTACCAGGTGTCACTCGTGGGGTAACACGCCTTCATCTTTTCGATCTGCTGTATCGTGATAGTCTTGTCCATAAAGCAAATAAGGAACCTTCTATTGCCAGCATGGTAAACTATGCTTCATCTAAGATGCCAGGATTTCCAGCTGAAGTCATCAAGAAAAAAGTGAAGGTGTTTGCTGCTGATCTAACTAGAAAATGGAGTGCTGCTCGGAAAAGAGAGCAGTTTGCTGTAAAATATGCCGACTGGCTGCAATAAGAGCTTTGGCCAGCACAAAATCAAGGTTGTGAAGATGTTGCACCTGCAGAACCTGCTGCTACCCCTGATCGACGGGTAGCACGAAGACGAAAGGATTTCGCAGAGTTGAGTGCATCGGCAAAGAAGGTGCGGACGAAGTTGTTAGTGACGGAACATTCTCCAGAGGAGCTAGTACATGCTGCTCAAACGAGTTATATGAAATCTGGTAAGCGCAATCTGGCCACAGTTATAAAGACAGCCACAGCATCATCTCCTCGTTCTCTTCGAATTATTAAACGAAGAAAATTATTAGAGAGACACATACGTCCGTACTCTCCTGAGGAAGCACTGGCCCTCATGGTGAATGCCAAACTGGGTGTGGACCAATACAAGCAGCTTCGAAGAGGTGCCAAGGAGAGAGGATGTGACATTTACCCATCGTATCAAAGAGTTCTCAAAGCCCGCAAAAAATGCTACCCTGAGGAAATTATTATAACGGAGACAAAAGCAGAAGTCAAAGTTCAAAGTTTACTTGACTACACAACTCAAAGACTGGCGAAACTACAAGAAGAAGTTATTGCACGTGTTGTAACCGAAAATAGAGACAACAAACTTTACCTTAAGTCGAAGTGGGGCTTCGATGGAAGCAGCAGTCATTCCGAGTACAAACAGAAATTCACTGAAGATGTGGGCGCTTCAGATGCAGAGATCATGCTCACATCACTGGTACCATTACAACTTGTGATGAAAGGAAACGAGAGTGAAACCATTCTTTGGCAAAATCCAAGGTCCTCTTCCACACGTTTTTGCCGCCCTATACGATATCAGATGGTGAAGGAAAGCCACACGGTACTAAAAGATGAAGATAACTACATCATTAGACAAATCTCGGATCTAACTCCAACGCAAATATACATTGGAGATCAAATTGTAAATGTTGAACACATCCTATTGGAGACAATGCTGGATGGAAAGGCTGCCAATGCACTCTCGGACAATAAATCATCCCAGACGTGCAACATATGCAAGGCTACTCCAAACGACATGAACGATATTGATACGGTTATCCAGAGGAGAAGTAACACAGATCTGTACAAATATGGTCTCTCGACATTGCACGCTCATATCCGACTGTTTGAGTGTGTGCTCCACTTATCTTATAAAAAGGATAATAAAGTATGGCGCGTGAAAAAGCACTCTGCAGTTTCTGAAGAAGTGGAGGCGAAAAAGCGCGAAATCATCACAGAATTTCGTTGTCGAACTGGACTCCTCGTGGACACAGTAAAACGAGGCAGCGGATCAACCAATGATGGGAACACTGCGAGAACGTTCTTCGATAATCCTGCTCTTGCAGCTGAAATCACTGGGATAGACATAGATCTCATAACGAGATTCTCTGTTATACTAAAAGCTCTTTCATGCTCGTATGATGTGCGGCCGGATGAGTTCAAGTTGTACACTCTAGAAACGGCCAGACTCTTTGTGAACAAGTACCAATGGTTCAAAATGCCTGCTTCAGTTCATAAAATATTAATACATGGAGCTGATGTAATCGAATCACTCGTGCTTCCTATAGGCCAGCTTAGCGAAGAAGCTCTTGAATCAAGACACAAAGATTGTAGATATTACAGGGAGCACAGTACGAGAAAAATAGGAAGGAAGCAGACTATTGAAGACCTGTTACATGCTCTACTCATCTCCTCCGATCCGCTCATATCCAGCATCAGACCACTACCTAAGCGAAAAACTAGTACTTTTGCTCCAGAAGTACTGCAGTTGCTAAGAGCACCTGAACCGCCTGCAAACACTGAGCAATCGTCGGAAGAAGAAGTTGACGGCGAATAGGCATCATAATTCTCAAGTTTAACCTGAAAAGGCCCTTTTCAGGGCCGCATATTTTTCAAAAAGTTTCTTACGTGATGCGCCCTATAAATACCTACTTTAGAGACAGAAAGACAGACGTATATGCATTACATGTATACATATATGTTCATTTATATCATAGATATCCACTAACATATAAATTTTATAAAAATAATAATGCAAAAACAATTTTTTTATAGAAAATCCCAAAGTGGCTGCTAATATCGCAATCGGGAACACTGTGCGCGGGTGCCGCCCTCACCGCAATCAACGTATATTAAAATACCAAAATTTTAATTTGATTTAATTTAAATTTTTTGATCTTACTCATATGTACAAGGTGGGATGCATGTAGGTAAGCTAAAATATGACGTCACCGACACGAAACATGTACCGGGAAAATTGTCAATGCTTAGTTTTTAAGTAACGCACATACAAAACATATAAATCAGTAAAATGAGCAAGGTGGCGCAAATACAACAATAATAAAGAACATAGTTAATAATTATTATTATTTGCAGGTGCAGCGAGTCATCAAAGTTAGAAGATTTTTTTTTTCAATTCGTTTCAAGAGTAATTAATTATGTATGATTTTTATAGATTAACTAGCTTTTTCCCGCGGCTTCGCTCGCGTGAAATTCGTATTTCAAAGAAGAAAGTAAGTAACTGAGGGCGAGGCCGAAGGCCGAGCTTTATTCAGGAAGACTATAAACCTTCTCGAAGAAAGTTAGTTACTGAGGGCGAGGCCGAAGGCCGAGCTGCGTTCAGGAAGACTATAAACCATCTCTAAGTAAATAAGTAATTAAGGGCGAGGCCGGAGGCCGAGCCGTATTCAGGAAGACCATAAACCTTCTCGAAGAAAGTAAGTAACTAAGGGCGAGGCAGAAGGCCGAGCTGCGTTCAGGAAGACTATAAACCTTCTCGAAGAAATTAAGTAAGTTTTGTACCGTGTGGGGCCGGTACTTTAAAAGAATAGCCCCACTGCATCTCTCCCCGTGTATGTCGTAAAAGGCGACTAAGGTATATGACTCCCTTCTTATATTACTAGACTAGCTTTTGCCCGCGGCTTCGCTCGCGTGAAATTCGTATTTCAAAGGAAGAAAGTAAGTAACTAAGGGCGAGCTGGGTTCAGGTAAACGATAAACCGTCTCGAAGAAAGTGAGTAACTTTTTGAGGCCGAAGGCGGAGTTGCGTTCAGGAAGACGATAAACCTTCTCGAAGACAGTAAGTAACTATGGGCGAGGCCGAAGGCCGAGCTGCGTTTACGATGAGGGTAAACTTTTCGAAGAAAGTGAGTAACAGAGGGCGAGGCCGAAGGCCGAGCTGCGTTCAGGAAAACGATAAACCTTCTCGAAGACAGTAAGTAACTATGGGCGAGGCCGAAGGCCGAGCTGCGTTCAGGAAGAGGATAACCTTTTCGAAGAAAGTAAGTAACAGAGGGCGAGGCCGAAGGCCGAGCTGCGTTCAGGAAGACGATAAACCTTTTCGAAGAAAGTAAGTAACTATGGGCGAGGCCGAAGGCCGAGCTGCGTTCAGGAAGACGATAAATTCTCGAAGACAGTAAGTAACTATGGGCGAGGCCGAAGGCCGAGATGTGTTCAGGAAGAGGATAAACCTTTTCGAAGAAAGTAAGTATCGAAGAAGTTACTTTCTTCGAGAAGATTTATGGTCTTCCTGAACGCAGCTCGGCCTTCGGACTCGCCCTCTGTTACTTAAAATTCTTTGAAAAGGTTATCCTCTTCCTGAACGCAGCTCGGCCTTCGGCCTCGCCCTTTGTTACTTACTTTCTTAAAGATGGTTTATCCTCTTCCTGAACGCAGCTCGGCCTTCGGCCTCGCTCATAGTTACTTACTTTCTTCGAAAAGGTTATCCTCTTCCTGAACACAGCTCGGCCTTCGGCCTCGCCCATAGTTACTTACTGTCTTCGAGAAGGTTTATCGTTTTCCTGAACGCAGCTCGGCCTTCGGCCTCGCCCTCTGTTACTTACTTTCTTCGAAAAGTTTACCCTCATCCTGAACGCAGCTCGGCCTTCGGCCTCGCCCTTTGTTACTTTCTTTCTTAAAGATGGTTTATCCTATTCCTGAACGCAGCTCGGCCTTCGGCCTCGCCCATAGTTACATACTGTCTTCGAGAAGGTTTATCATCTTCCTGAACGCAACTCCGCCTACGGCCTCAAAAAGTTACTCACTTTCTTCGAGACGGTTTATCGTTTACCTGAACCCAGCTCGCCCTGAGTTACTTACTTTCTTCCTTTGAAATACGAATTTCACGCGAGCGAAGCCGCGGGCAAAAGCTAGTAATAAATATAAGTAATACAATAACATCATACTTGATGTGATTATAGTGCAAACTCTAAAGTAAAACAACAAATAATAAAAACCAGTCAATTATGTGAGTGGGATACGGAGCTCTCAGTGAGAGACGCCGACGCTTTCTACGGCGTTCGGTCGCCTTTATGGGCCAACAAAACATTGTGCTCTCATTAGTATTTTGTTAGTAAGTCATTTGTTGTCCATATAATTTACCCGTGCTTCTTTCGCACGAAACTACCAGATCACGTAATGAAACTGATGTAATAAAATTCTGAAAAATAATGGTACAATTTAGAATGATGGCAGATTTACCGCATGTAGAACTGTGTCACACATACTGTGCCGACGCGCGCATAATTGCTATAACGCACGGCGCGTCGCGGCGCTGCGCGGCAAGTAAGTGATCGATGGTTCTCGTAGATGAGTGTTGCAACCGTGTTTTTGTACATAGGTACTTACGTGATGCAGCACGAGCGCAGCGGGATGAGATCTTGTTTATGTACTTAGATTAGAATGAATAGAGAAATCGTACTTTTCCATCAACCACTTTCACTTTAATCACGTATTGTTTCGTCACTCTATTGAATCAGTTCGCTTCAACCGTATACCGTTTAAAGAAAACCAAATAAATCGGTGTTGGTGTTAAACAGCTGTTAATAATAAATTTTTCAACAGGGAATTTGTATAAAACTATAGTCGCTGATGGAGGCTTCACGTTTCAAGTTAAAGTTAGAATATTTTCTCACGATTGTGATTCGAATGTCAGTGCATGACTAATCGCCAGAGGTCAACGCCAAAGTTACTAAAATCGGCTTAGCATGATTCAAACAAATAACCATCGTGCCTTAATTAAGGAAAGACGCTTGATTAATCGCGAGACAGAATTCTATTATCCGCTGTGAATTAGTAAAAAAACTCGAAAATGTGTGGGCCAGCAGTCCGTTCATGATTACGTGTTGAATCAGCTGATTGTAATACAATAAGTTATTATGACGTCATCGTGCGACCGCAAGGAATTTTGGAGACTCAGACGGAGTCTCGGAGATGGAGTCACCGCTCTCGTCAAGCTCGCGATTACGAAACAGTCCTGTTTTCTCGTCTCATTAGGAAGAGGATTCCAGTTTGACGGTTTTGGCCGCGAAGGGTCAGGCAACGACCTCTGTTTGCCGTTATTAAGGTTCAAGCCCGATAATACTTACCCAAATTAAAATCAAACGATCAAACTCAATGTGAAATTGCATTCAGTTGCTCAACGGCACACACACGGCACACGTCAAACGTCACATATATTTTATTTTGCATACTGACTATATGAATAATGGTAGCTATCGTATTACATAGGCACATGAATGGCAGCTATCGTATTTTATGGATTCGATCGATCCAGTTAGGGGGTGGGCTAAGCGGTTGGTGTTTTCTAAGTTTGTTGTGTTCTTGTATTCTAAACAGTTAAAACATACAAACAAGCTTAGTGTATTTGGAGAGTATGGGAATTAACAGCTGACTAATAAATGTGATTCAACTAACTATCGTATTATTGAGTGAGCCTATCACTAGCGTTTTTCCTATTATAAAACATGCAATGGAAGTTCGTATGAGTCATTTCCCGCGAACAGATTGTAGCGGAGCCGGAGCCTTCTCCGGCGGTCGATCTCTACGGTGACATCTCTGGGTATCTCAGCTAATAGCTGTGACGCAGAGAGCAGCGATTTTAGTGACGGGGTAGTAATTGCGGAAAAGCTCAGTAATAATTACGAAGGAAATTATTACTGTTAATAAGAAACGAGATTCCGTTAGTCATTCATTAACAATTGGAACGTCGGAGTGTGGGTTTTATTTAAAGAATGCACGACTTCGTATATTATAGAAAGTATTTATTGAAGTTAACATTTTTACCTCTCGGTGTTTTTTCTACCCTTTCAGTCAGCGTGTTAACATGTGTAAGCGTCCACTGCTGGACATAGCCTTCCAATTCTCCTCCAGTCCTCCCGACTTTCAGCGGTACGGACAACTGCTTTCCGCCGACGTACTTGATGTCGTCTTCCCACCTGGCGCGTGGTCTTCCCACACTCCGTTTTCCTGTCAACGGACACCGTTACTCCAACGGTCGTCGTCTCTTCGGCCGACGTGCCCAGCCCGTTGCCACTTGAGCTTAGCCACCCGGTGACAGATGAGATATTAGTTATCGACTACTTTGGTGCATATGCGGATATAGTCTCCTTATGCACCATATCACGTAGCGATATTCCCAGTATGGCTCGCTCCATTGATCCCTGGGTAACTTTCAACCTTTGGACAACATCTACTGTTACTAGTTACTACCGTTTTATTCTTTATTTCAAATCAATGTCAAGTATTAGAGACACATTACTTAGGGCAGCCACGACGTTAGATTAACATTCCCGTTTCACCTCGCATCAGCTCTAGATTATAATATAATATTTCTTCTTATGATAAAAATAAAATCATTCGCTTATTTGACAAATGTTTTATGGCGTTTCCTTAGAGTTGAACTAATGTTGGACTATAAAGTCAGCACTCAGTTCTAAAACATTGCCAAACATATTCTTGTTCGCCTCCATGTACGCCCATATCCCAAAGGTTAGTTAGAATATAATGCCTGACGGTATTAAGCTCGCCTATTGTATCTAATTTTAATGAATTGGTGTTCAATAAAGAATATAATACATACATACAATACAAACACAGTTCATATTCAAGAGGAATTTCGAACATCTACTAGGCAGCTTATAAGGATACCAATTAACAAAGCATCTGTCTTACACATCTATACATATAATAAAATCGTAGAGGTAAGAAAGTCTGTACATTGAATGCATTCGGAAAAAAACTAACCAGGGTGGCTTAAAATGAGATACTGAACATTTCAGAACAGTTTTTAAAATTTTTGTTTGTTTGTTTGTTTGTTTGTCTGTACGCGCATCACGCAAAAACCACTGAACGGAATTAGACGAAACTTTGTATAGTGGCGGTTTATATGCCGGGTTAACATAATACGTAAAAAAAATTAACAAAAATAAAAAAAAATTAACAATTGTAAACATTATTGCGCGTTTAAAATCACGTAGTCCAAAGTACATAATAATATCTTGAGAACTGGCAGCAAATAAAAATATTCATTCGAAATTTAAAAATAAGCAGATATAACGAAAATGACAGTTCTTCTTTTTTATAACTTGAACACAATAGTCTATACATATCTATTCTTTCTATACATAATATCATAAAATCGTAAATGCAAAAATGTCTATTTGTACGCGCATCTAGCAAAAACCACTGAACGGAATTTGACGAAACTTTTTATAGTGACAGTGTATATCCCGGATGAACATAATAATTAAAAAATATAATAAAAATCACGTAATCCAAAGTAAAGGTAAAAAACAAATGTCATGTTGACAATCTCGACGTGAGCTGGCCGGTGACAAATTGTTTGATAAATAAAAATAATAATTGAAAGTCGAAGTTATGTCGCTGTCATTGGTGCAATAAAATTTATATATCTGCTGCCCGCGGCTTCGCTCGCGTGAAATTCGTATTTAAAAAAAGAAAGTAAGTAACTAAAGGCGGGCCCGAAGGCGGATCTGCGCTCACGTAAACGATATTCTTTCTCGATGAAAGTAACTAAGGGCGAGGCGGAAGGCGGAGCTGAGTTCAGGAAGAAGAAAAACATTCTTGAAGAAAGTAAGTAACTAAGGGCGAGGCCGAAGGCCGAGCTCTATTCTGGAAGACCATAAACCTTCTCGAAGAAAGTAAGTAACTATGGGCGAGGCCGCAGGCCGAGCTGCGTTCAGGAAGAAGCTAAACCATCTTGAAGAAAGTAAGTAACTAAGGCGAGGCCGAAGGCCGAGCTACGTTGGGATAATTAAAAAACCATCTCGAAGAAAGCAAGTAACTAAGGGCGAGGCCGAAGGCCGAGCTGCGTTCAGGAAGAAGCTAAACCATCTTGAAGAAAGTAAGCAACTAAGGCGAGGCCGGAGGCCGAGCTACGTTCTGACAAATGATAAACCATCTCGAAGAAAGCAAGTAACTAAGGGCGATGCCGAAGGCCGAGCTGCGGTCAGGAAGAAGCTAAACCATCTCGAATAAAGTTAATTAATATTAAGATTGAGTTAATTTAATTTAAATTTTATTATAAAGTCCACGCTTCTAGCGGCAAATATACCGTGCATCCTAGAACCTCGCGGTTATTCCCGGCTGGATGGCAAGAGGCCCGATGCTATCACCTTAGTGCCATGGACTAAGGGTAGTTCTTTGATGTGGGACGCCACTTTTGTTCTCACATTGGCTCCCAGTCACGTTAGGACATCTTCAAGAGCGGCTGGCGCGGCCGAGGCTGGGGCGGAGAGCCTCAAACGCAGCAAATATAGAAATATAATTCCAAATTTCGAATTTGTTGCGTTTGCGGTTGAAACCCTCGGTCCGTGGAGCAGTGAAGCCAAAAGAGGCTTGAGCTGGTTGACGCAACTGGTGTCCCGCCATCAAGGGCTTATGCACTTCATTCAAAGGGTAAGCCTTTCGATCCAGCGGGGTAATGCCGCAAAGTGCTCTAAGAACATTTGAAAATGCCAGTTTTGATAGTAATTTTAATGTTTGTTAGGTAGCTTTTAATTCTTTAGTTATTAATATTACTTTATTATTTTTATGAAATAAATCGATTGAGTAAACGATATTATATTCTATCGAAGAAAGGAAGTCTTTAAGGGCGAGGCCCGAAGGCGGAAGAGGGTTTATGGTTTACCTGAACGCAGCTCGGTCTTCGGCCTCGCACTTAGTTCCTTCCTTTCTTCCAGAAGGGTTATCGTCTTTCTGAACGCAGCTCGGCCTTCAGCCTCGCCCTTACTTACTTCCTTTATTTGAGAAAGGTTTATCGTTTACCTGAAAGCAGCTCGGCCTTCGGCCTCGCCCTTAGTTACTTACATTCTTCTTTGGAATACGAATTTCACGCGAGCGGAGCCGCGGGCTCAGCTAGTAATATATAAATGTGTTATTAAATGCGAATGCAATATTACATAAGCGCACGCTATTAGACCATTATGTAGTTTTATAGGAGGACCTATTGGACTCAAGTGAGAATCCGAGAGACAAAGAAACACAATAGAAATATTTTGTCTATTTGTCATGCATGATGCATGTATATCTATAGATCAGCATACCACGATTTCACAATTTTGAAATACATACTATACTATTATATAGGTATATATACCTATATATAATATCTATACATATAATAAAATCGTAGAGGTAAGAAAGTCTGTACATTGAATGTATTCGGAAAAAAACTAACCAGGGTGGCTTAAAATGAGATACTGAACATGTTAGAACAGTTTTTAAAATTTTTGTTTGTTTGTTTGTTTGTTTGTCTGTACGCGCATCACGCAAAAACCACTGAACGGAATTAGACGAAACTTTGTATAGTGGCAGTTTATATGCCGGGTTAACATAATACGTAAAAAAAATTAACAAAAATAAAATAAAATTAACAATTATAAACATTATTGCGCGTTTAAAATCACGTAGTCCAAAGTAAAGGTAAAAACAATTTTAAATGTCATGTTGACAACGGAGAACTGTCATCTCGACGTGAGCTGGCCGGTGACAAATTATTTGATAAATAAAAATAATAATTGAAAGTCGAAGTTATGTCGCTGTCATTGGTGCAATAAAATTTATATATCTGTTGCCCGCGGCTTCGCTCGCGTGAAATTCGTATTAAAAAAAAAAGAAAGTAAGTAACTAAAGACGGGCCCAAAGGCGGATCTGCGCTCACGTAAACGATATTCTTTCTCGATGAAAGTAACTAAGGGCGAGGCGAAAGGCGGAGCTGATTTCAGGAAGAAGAAAAACATTCTTGAAGAAAATAAGTAACTAAGGGCGAGGCCGAAGGCCAAGCTCTATTCTGGAAGACCATAAACCTTCTCGAAGAAAGTAAGTAACTATGGGCGAGGCCGCAGGCCGAGCTGCGTTCAGGAAGAAGCTAAACCATCTTGAAGAAAGTAAGTAACTAAGGCGAGGCCGAAGGCCGAGCTACGTTCGGATAATTGAAAAACCATCTCGAAGAAAGCAAGTAACTAAGGGCGAGGCCGAAGGCCGAGCTGCGTTCAGGAAGAAGCTAAACCATCTCGAATAAAGTTAATTAATATTAAGATTGAGTTAATTTAATTTAAATTTTATTATAAAGTCCACGCTTCTAACGGCAAATATAACGTGCATCCTAGAACCTCGCGGTTATTCCCGGCTGGATGGCAAGAGGCCCGATGCTAGAGACCTTAGTGCCATGGACTAAGGGTAGTTCTTTGATGTGGGACGCCACTTTTGTTCTCATATTGGCTCCAAGTCACGTTAGGACATCTTCAAGAGCGGCTGGCGCGGCCGAGGCTGGGGCGGAGAGCCTCCAACGCAGCAAATATAGAAATATAATTCAAGATTTCGAATTTGTTGCGTTTGCGGTTGAAACCCTCGGTCCGTGGAGCAGTGAAGCCAAAAGAGGCTTGAGCTGGTTGACGCAACTGGTGTCCCGTCATCAAGGGCTTATGTACTTCATTCAAAGGGTAAGCCTTGCCATCCAGCGGGGTAATGCCGCAAGTGCTCTAAGAACATTTGAAAATGCCCGTTTTGATAGTTATTTTAATGTTTGTTAGGTAGGTTTAATTCTTTAGTTATTAATATTACTTTTTTATTTATATGAAATAAATAGATTGAGTAAACGATATTATATTCTATCGAAGAAAGGAAGTCTTTAAGGGCGAGGCCCGAAGGCGGAAGAGGGTGTTTGGTTTACCTGAACGCAGCTCGGCCTTCGGCCTCGCACTTAGTTCCTTCCTTTCTTCCAGAAGGTTTGTCGTCTTCCTGAACGCAGCTCGGCCTTCGGCCTCGCCCTTACTTACTTCCTTTATTTGAGAAAGGTTTATCGTTTACCTGAAAGCAGCTCGGCCTTCGGCCTCGCCCTTAGTTAGTTACTTTCTTTAAGAAGGTTTATCGATTACCTGAACGCAGCTCGGCCTTCGGCCTCGCCCTTAGTTCTTTAGTACTTTAGTACATTCTTCTTAGTTCTTTAGTACATTCTTCTTTGGAATACGAATTTCACGCGAGCGGAGCCGCGGGCTCAGCTAGTTAATTATATGTGTTTACTTATTTAGGTATGAAGGTATGAAATGAAGGGAATCACTGACATGGCACCTAGTTCACCCGGTGTTATGGGCTGACATCAAGGATGTTGTAGATGATGTAGCCCAACGTGTCAGTTTCCATTAAAAAAAAAAAGGTATCTCATTTTATCATTCCATCTATGATATAGTTTTATACACAGCCGTTATTTTATATGTCTATGGTAACTATTTAACCAAGGAGCTTTGAACCAGACCAGTCTTGGGCGGTGTGGCCCGAACGTTGTTCTGTGTATTTAACCTACCCGTCTCCCACCGGTTCAGCGCACGGCGCGACACGGCATGTAGGTGCAAGGTATAACAAAGTATACCGGATAGCTGACATAAATCGTGCGTCTTATGAGTGAGGCTGCCTTCATATAGTTACGAAAGTAAGTCAATTGTTACAAAGTGTTAAAGGCAATGCGTCGAGCGCCGCCGTCGAGCCAAAGGTCGACACTTTGCGAAATTTCGCGGCGCGTGGAGCAATCGGCTCGGCGACAGTTAGGAAAAAATGTCGAGACGATTTTTGCGAGATGTATTGACTGAATAAACTAATATTGCACGTCGTCGCCAAGATCTAGACAAGTAGGTAGTAATCGACAATTCCACAAGGCCTTTTATTTATCAAAGCACTGAATATTCTTGACGTGAATCAATTTGCATTTTTAAGATGAATTCATAAGTATTTCTGTCTGGTGTGCGCTAAATCTGTTGGGCACAGTCGGTTTAAAAGTAAATCCTTTTTATTAATAATAACGAAAGTTTTATTTTTGAACTTCATATGGTTGGCTTCATCATCTACACTGCACCCGTGATGTCAGCCGACAACACATTGGTGAACTAGGTGCCATGCCAGTGCTTCCCTTTTGTAGTGGTGGCTATGCTGAACTGTCCAGATGTGTTATCTGGAACTATTTACAGTCTCCGGTACCTCTGCGGTACCAACCCGATCGGGTTAGACGCAGCCACCCAGTGTGGTAAGGAACCTACATAAAGTACGCCATATGGTTCTTACATCCGCATTATATGGTATCCGCAATATTGTGGTTCTTCTTCTCGTACCTAACATTAACTGAATCTTGATCAGCAGGTCTATTCTTGTAAATTCTGACAGCGGAATCAGCGCTGTTGTGGCGCTGAGAGCCACTTACCAAAGTTGCTCTCAGCGCCACAACAGCGCTGATTCCGCTGTCAGAATTTACAAGAATAGACCTGGACCCCTACCGTGCTAATTTTACTCGCACGACGAGTTCGAGCTGCGCTCGACTCGATCGGTCGCACGAGGCAAATTATTTTGGTACCGGCGTGCAGGTGAGTACGTATGCGAGTGTCGACCAAGTGACGAATTCTCGATCGAGTGTCGATCTACCAGTCTTGCCACTATTACAATTTTTTCCTAAATGTATTATGCTACCTAGATTGCAAAGCGCTCATTTTGCTAGGTATCAAACGGTCAATATGGTATGTATACTATTTTTCAGAATCTTTATGTTAATTAAAAGAGAAAAAGAGTATTGACTAAGTTGAAAAACGCGTATAAATTGAACACCCCGATATTTAAGAGTAGCTATTTAGTATTAGTAAAAATTACATCGTGGCAACACACACGATGTTGTTTGTCGGTCGGTCAGCCAGCTGTGTGAGTGATGACGACATTCATTTTGAATCTCTTCCCCTCAACCCTCCGCCCTTCCTCCAGCCATATTACCTAGCCACAAAAATACCCCGATAACGGTACTAACGAGGTGGGACCGCGGTGAAGTGCAGGGGAAGCGCATTTATTCGAGGCGAGGAGGTGCCTAGCCTATAATGCCTATATAGATATTCCGACGGGTAATACATTGCTGTAGATACCTAACTATCTAAAAATAAATAACTCCTGTATGTACCTACCTATTATTACCATATTTGGTTATACATTATAGCTCCACTACCGGTCACCTATAAATTAGTTACATAGGTAGGTACATACTTAGGTAGGTACTGACAAATTGATATGAGACGTGTACTTAGAACACAAGACTTTATTACGCACTAACTACGGTACCGTGCGTGTGGGCCGGTCGGTATTAATAAGAATAGCCCCACTGCATCTCACCCCGTTCATGTCATAAAAGGCGGCTAAGGGATAAGGACACGATGCCGTGCTAAAGGGCGACAGGCTAGCCACCTGTCACATTGTCACGGTCCTTCCACCGAGTCATGCAGGAGGTGGGTCTTCATGCCTTACTTGCTGCTTGATGTAGTTAGGTATGTGTAGCACAACACCGATTACTCTGCTTACCCCGATTGTCGGGATATAGCGTGTGATATGTATGATGTGATGTATGTATGTATGTACCTAGGTACAGACTTTATTCTTATTTTATTTTAGTGATAGGTACATAAGTACCTACTTGTATTTTGTATCTATATTATTTGAGTAAATACTTAAATAAAATAAAGGAATGAACAACTTATAAATAAAATAATACATATTTAAATACCTCTCCACTAAATTCAATGAAAGGAATCGTTAATTTAACATATAACCAACTTTGAGATTTTCTAAACTATCGCAAAAGTTGATCAAGATCAATCGAGTGTTTGGGTGAGCGTATACGTCAAAATGACTCGAAGTTCGAGCTCACATTTCGTACGACGGTACCAATAACTGTCAAAATGTGGTAGATCGACGTTCGAGTTCGAGTAGACCACGTGACCGTTTCGTGCACTCACTCACTTGTACATTTGACAGCTACGACGGTACCAATTATGCCTACTCGTTCATTTTGCTGCTGATCTTGAGTGAAACTTAAAACTTAACAGTTCAAATAGATAAGCATTCAAAGTGTCCTTTCGAAAAACATGTTCGTACCTGCATAAAAAAAAACAAAGATTTGGTATACAAACTAATATAATCAATAATGTCAGCGTAGAGAGTTAAAGGATTATTTAATCTGAGTGAGCTAAAGGTGTATTCGCACTTCGAAAAACGAACGTACTCGTAGGTGTAGATGCATATATACGTCCCAACTACTACATAATTACTAGTTGGGACGTATATAAGAAGTATATACTAAGTACGTTTGTTACTTGTACCAATATCAATTAAAATAATACTTAGTTTATGTACCTAGATTCGAATTTACATAGTGAAGCTATTTTTAATTTGGCTAAAGGTAAAAAAAGTCGAAATGTTTCTAAAGCTCAATTACTCAAATCAATTACAAGCTTCGTATTCGTATTCAAGCCATTGAACAAATTATAGATGTCGGGCTATAAAGGTTTAATATAATCGTCACCATAGTCTTCACAGCAGCCTCCGCCGCCGTCACCACAAGCTGCGTTATCCGGAACTTCCAAATGCCAAGGTTGACAAGAATCGCCGCCAACCGCACGACTTTCAACACGCCCAATACCTACACCGTACAATGCAACGCAGAAAAGAATCAATTCAAAATAAAGGCTTATTTTTATTGTCTAAATAAATATTTTTTTATATGTCGCATTTTGTCTAAATAAATATTTTTTTATATGTCGCATTTTGTCTAAATAAATATTTTTTTATTAGTCGCATTTGAAAGGCATAGCCCGAAAGCGAATAGATAGAGCCGTTCTTGAGTTATATGCGAACATACATATATACACACATACAGGCGGCAGTCGTTGAATCTCATAACTTACGGATAATAAATAGCGTAGTAAAATATGTTTTTTCATTAAAAAAATAAAAAATAACGTTACGCACGAGGCGGGTACGTACGTGCGTATGGAGAGTTAAAGAATAGAAACTGTAATAGTATGGGGACCTCGGCGTACAGTTAGTCGCAAACGTGATCACACTACGAGATGGCTCGACGTCTCGTTTGGCGCGCCAGTAGCCAACAGTCTTCTAATTTGACCCTGGTGTCTAGCAGTCAGTCGTAGTACATGGTATATGTTATCTTATAGTTGCTTATCGCCAAGTTAATTCCCATGAAAAACATTCTGTAAAAAAAAGGCCAAGTCCGACGCACTGCTTGGCCATAAAAAATTGTAAACTCGGATGTGCGGCCAAAAGGCACAGGGATTATATTTGTATGTAAATTAATTTCCTGTGACTTTTCACTATGCAACTCAACACAAAAATATATTCGCAACTGCTACAAAATTCAAAATTCTATCTAATCATGAAAATTCACTTCTGAAGAAGTGAATTTTCATGATTACTTATTAAGTGATCCTGGTTGAAAGAAATTTGGTAATTAATTTTAATTCAGAAACCTTTGACCACTGCAAAATTACTTCGGAAGTTGGGAGAGGGGGATAAATGGTTCCAGTAAAGGTGGTGCGGCAGTGCCGCCGCCGCCCGCGCGGCGCTCCAACTTGGCGGTTTGGTTAAGGATGTAAGTTAGACTAAAAAGTTCTAAAACTACTATTTACTTACCTATGGTTTTATTTTTATAGTTTCCAGTTACGTTTCCAACTCATAGACTCCGCTTTTAGCGTAGTAAATGAGTGCTCAAATAAGGGGTGTAGCCGGAAAGTTCGAAAGCAGAAAGTTTGACTTCTGAACTTTGTTCTGACTAGTTAGTAGGTAAACATAATAAAAGCCCCCACCACTGGGGGGTGCGCCCTATGGTCACAAAGAAGGTCCCATTTTTCGGTTTTTCGCTTATATCTCGAAAACGGTGCATCATAGGAAAAACTGTTCAATTACTGAATATGAGATGATAAAATTCTCTACAACTTTGATATTATACACTTTCTACCAATTCTAAATCGTTGTCGAGGTATAAGGTCCGAAAAAAGGCCGATTTTCAATAATGAGTTTTTTACCTCACGTTTTTTGTCATACATTGCTTTTATTTGCAAATAAAAGCAATCTATGACAGGAGATGATTAGGTAAGCTTGATTCGCAACCTCCGCATACGACCGAATGTCCATGGGCGTCGTTAGACACCTTATGGGTGGCACGGCGACACATGTCGCGCTTTCAATAAAAAAAAGTAAATAAGTACCTACTTCATAGATGTTATGTTTCTTGATTTGTGTGACTGAGCTTATTTAGAAATAATGATTGTGCTTAAGGGGTCCAAGTAGTTTTTTCTACTTCAAACCTACATTTTTGTTACTTTTAATTAAAATATTTCAATAACATATTTTTTCTTACTTATTCTAACATGTTTGTTATCATTCCAATATAGATCAAACCATAACAAATTAAAGTTTTTTTTACAATAATACCAAACGCGTTTTCTTCGTTTTCTCCGAATATGCAAAATGTCACTTGGATCAAAGTGGTTCTCGCAACGTCTAAAACACAAAGCAAGAGGAAAAGGGAGCCAGCTCAGTTTATGTGCTGCAGTTGCCTCTCGACGATAATATAAAATGGTACCTACAGCCCTTGCTCAATCGATCAGCGGTGGCTTTACCTTCATTATTTGTGAGCAACGTGACTCAGGTCAGAAAAGAGACTGTACATTAAAATAAGCATGTGAGGCTATAAAGCTTCCATGAGGTGTGTTGCGCCGGCGCTGGCGGGGAGAGGGGGGAGAGTGGGGCGTTGTCAAGGAAGGCCGGCGACCCCGTGGGGTCCGGGAATGCAGTATTTTGTTGGTGCAAACTCTGCATACTAAGCCGATAAAGATGATTTCACTTCAGGAATATTAAAGAAGATACTGGCAATGACATTTGATGAAGATAAATCTATAAGGAAAGATCTGTTCCTTTCATTATTTTTGTATTATTTTATCGTTGTTGTGTATTTTCTTAATTTATATTCTGATCACACATTTATAGGTAGATTCGTCGCCGCAATGTTCGTCCTTTCTGCGAGTTCGTAATATTCTTTTTCACTTTTTGTCCCACGTCAAAAACAGAACGAATCTCAGAAACATTGTTGAACACTTTTTTGAACTATTTGTTTGTTAGGTTGTATTTTTAATTATCAGTAGGTATTGTCTATCTAACTATTTTTTACTTAGGTACTACTTCTTGAAGATATTACAAACACAGAAAGGCGATCGGCGGCCGTCCAGCCCCGGCCGGCCGGTGGCCCTAATAGCGCAGCTCGTCTTCCTTACTCTTGTCATTCATTACAATAGAAAACACGAAAAATGGGATTTACAAAAAGTTTTATTCAATTTAGTCAGTTCAATGAAAGCAACAATACCAAAACAGCAATCTCAAAGTTTAAAAACTTCACTTCACCTATTTCATAAAATTGTCGGCCCTAACGACGACGACGACGGGCAAAAGCCCGTGAAAGTAAAGTGATCTAAGCGTTAAATAGGCACGAATGGAATTCTATAACCGCATGATATTACAATTTGCTGTCGCTAAATCGGCTGAAATGGGACATTGTGTGATATATTTTCAATAGAAATAATATGCGCATATAAAATTCCAAATTTACAGGACACTGTTTAGATACGGGGAACGTTCGACCGTACGAGCGACGCGACGTTTCTCAAGTATTTACGTGGAACATAGCCAAAGCAGCGATGCGGCCTTCGTACATAGGTATCCCAGCAACGAGCAACAAGGAATTGTTATTCCGTCAGACGTTTAAAGTCTTTTGTAACGTTTCGTGAGCCAGAGTGACATTGAACTGATTCGAATCCGACGATGTCTATTGTTTGACACATATCGGCTCCGGTTAGTTTAAGTTGAAAGTCTTGCCCTTGATTCGTGCTAATAAATTGACTGTACTGAACGTAGCAGTTTAAGAAGATAAAGTTTAGTGACCTACCTACGAGTTCACAGATCGTGCTTGAAGCCGATATATCATAAATAGTTTGTTAATTAGAATAGAATACAATAAAAAATCCTTTATTGCTCCAAGAAACATTAAACAGTAACAAGCACATTGAACATTTACGGTGCAAAGGCGGACGTACTTATACCTTACAGTCAACCTTTTGATGTTTGAGATTCGATTAATATAGTGGAATGTAAGTAGGTAGTAGCAAAAGAGTTGAACGTGAGAATTGAAAATAAAATAATAATAAGAATACTTATGACTAATACACGTAAGTACATGCTAGATAAAATCCATACTTGGGTTAATACATATAAATTATAGCTTTTGCCCGCGGCTTCGCTCGCGTGAAATTCGTATTTCAAAGGAATAAAGTAAGTAACTAAGGCCAATCTGCGTTAAGGTAAACAATAAACCTTCTCAACTAAAGTAAGTAACTAACGGCGAGGCTTCAGGCTGAGCTGCATTCTGGAAGACAATAAACCTTCTCGAAGAAAGTAAGTAACTGAGGGCGAGGCCGAAGGCCGAGCTGCGTTCAGGAAGACTATAAACCTTCTCGAAGAAATTAAGTAATTGAGGACGAGGCCGAAGGCCGAGCTGCGTTCAGGAAGACGATAACCTTTTCGAAGAAAGTAAGAAACAGAAGGCGAGGCCGAAGGCCGAGCTACGTTCAGGAAGACCATAAACCTTCTCGAAGAAAGTAAGTAACTGAGGGCGAGGCCGAAGGCCGAGCTGCGTTCAGGAAGACGATAACCTTTTCGAAGACAGTAAGTAAATAAGGGCGAGGCCGAAGGCCGAGCTGCGTTCAGAAAGACCATAAACCTTCTCGAAGAAAGTAAGTAAATAAGAGCGAGGCCGGAGGCCGAGCTGCGTTCAGGAAGACTATAAACCTTTTCGAAGAAATCAAGTAATTGAGGGCGAGGCCGAAGGCCGAGCTGCGTTCAGGAAGACTATAAACCGTCTTGAAGAAAGTAAGTAACTATCGCCCATAGTTACTTACTGTCAGCGTCTTCCAGGATACAGCTCGGCCTTCGGCCAGGCCCTTAGTTACTTACTTTCTTCGGGAAGGATTATAGTCTTCTTGAACGCAGCTCGACCTTAGGCCTCGCCCTCAGTTACTTACTTTCTTCGAGAAGGTTGAAGGTCTTCCTGAACGCAGCTCGGCCTTCGGCCTCGCCCTTTGTTACTTACTTTCTTCGAAAAGGTTTATACTCTTCCTGAACGCAGCTCGGCCTTCGGCCTCGCCTTTAGTATGTTACTTACTTCCTTTGAGAATGTTTATTGTTTATCTGAATCCAGTTCACCCTCCGGCCCCGGCCTAAGTTAAGTAACTTTCTTCTTTTGAAATACGAAATTCACGCGAGCGAATCCGCGGGAAAAAACTATCGTTATTAAAATAAGAAACTTCAGTTAAAATAAATGAAATACTAAAGTAAAATATTCCACCTATTAGCGGAACCGGAACTGAATTTTATTTAGCCTATCCTGTGTCACGTATAGTTAAATGTGCATGTACTAATTTTAATTGAATTTAGATGATCGGCTTAAATTTTATGGAGGATAGCTTTTGCCCGCGGCTTCGCTCGCTGTAGACTCGATCTAACAGTTAATCCGATTTAAACGCAAATATGATAATAAATTGTCGTTTCTCTTATATTCTCCCTCTCCCTCTCCCTCTCCCTCTCCCTCTCCCTCTCCCCCCACCCTCCTTCCCCTTCCTTCATCTCCCTATCTCCGCTCCTCTCCCGACCCTTGCTCCCTCCCCCCCCCCCCCCCTTTGCCGACCCCTCCCCCCTCCCTTCCATCTCTCTACGTCAACCTCCCCTCTCGGCCCTCCCTCACCTCCCTCCGCCTCCCCTCTCGCCCCTCTCTCACCTCCCTCCCTCTATGCCTCTATTTACCCCCACCCCCTTTCCCCTTTCGTTCCGCGTTCATAGCTCCCCCTCGCTCCCTCCCTCTCTCCCTAATCGAAAATCCTAATGTACACTTCATTTACAGGAAAACCTAAACGAAAATCCTAAGCCTTCAAGTTCTCACAGAAAACAGGATGGTACGGAACCCTCTTTACGCAAGGTCGACTCGAACTTGACAACTTTTTTTCAAAATTATCTTACCATGGGATATACACTTAATTTACAGGATAACCTAAACGAAAATCCTAAGTTTTTTAGTTCTCACAGAAATCGGGATGGTACGGAACCCTCTTTACGCGAGCTCGTCTCGAACTTGACCACTTTTTTTCAAAATTATGTTACTCCGGGATATACACTACCACTATACAAAGTTTCGTCAAAATCCGTCCAGCCGTTCAGGCGTGAAAGAGGAACAAACAAACAAACAAACAAACAAACAAACAAACAAACAAACATACTTTCACATTTATGATATTAGTGAGATGAGAAGTGAGATGAGATTAAATATATAAAATACAATATATAAATAAACTAGCTGTGCCCGCGATTTCGTCCGCGTGGACTTATCACGACGCCATCTACCGGGTGCTATTGTATTTTCAAACCACCAGGGACCCACTCAAATATACACTCACAATTTCATCCAAATCGGTCCAGCCGTTTAGGCGGAGTTAGGTGACAAACACAAGTTCAGAAGAATTATGTATACAACGTGTTCCAAAACTCAACGTCAAGCGGGAACCAGGGAGTAGGCCAGTTTATGACTTCCCAGGGAAAAATAGGAAAAAAATCGGAGTCATTTGTTTTTATGAGCATTTTTTGAAAAACACTCTCGTACAACATTTTAGGTACTACGACTACAAATTCGCAAAACAATATAATTGTGAATTTTTTTTTATTTGTAGCCTAAATAACTCTGTATCCCAAATAAAACCAAAATAGTTTTATCACAAAAATTTTAAGTTAAATTTTTTTCTGAAAAAACAAATGACTCCGATTATTTTTTTCTAATTTTTCCCTGGGTAGTCATAAACTGGCCTACTCCCTGGTTCCCGCTTGACGTTGAGTTGTGGGACACGTTGTATATATATAAGGAGGATATACAAACATACTAGTCCATCCAGGTATTAATTTATGCAATTAATTAATCAAATCAAATCAAATCAAAATTTTTATTATATCATAAAATATAGATATCTAACATACAATATAATAATTATGCAATAAGATACCTAGGTACTATAATAATGGAATATTGGGTTAATAGGTAGGTAAGTAGGCTGTTTTTCTGGTAAATTAAGTAAAATATGTTTAGAATCAAATTATTATATACATATAATGCCTAGGTACTCGTACGTATGTTTAATTCAATCTGGTTATAAATGTGCAGTCGAATAGAAACTTTTTATTGTTTACAATTGAAGAAATAAGTAACTGCACATGAAAAGGAACAAGAAACACAGGAATTCACAAAGGCGGACTTATAACTAAAAGTTATTTATTCCAGTCAACATTTGGGTTATGAGGAGCAAAATTATAACGAAAGAAGTATTTTACGTAGTTTCCAATATAATTACCTACTTAGGGAGGGAGGAATAGAAACTCGGGGTTTGCATCACTCGAGTGCTATGTACTAGGCATCGGACGCGATCGCACTTATAATTAGCGATATAATTTCACATGGTCACTGCACCAGAACGAACACCTCACAACACAATGCGCACAGTGAGCGCAGCTGGCTAACGAATCTGCAAAATTACTCTTTAATAACCTTACATGATTTGTTTAATAAGCACAAATAACATTAACACCATAAATATTTTTTAATATTTTTTTTTACTGAAAGTGCGACTTATGGATGCGAGCCACCCATTAGGTGTCGAACGACGTCCATGGACATTCGGTCGTATGCGGGGGGTGCGAATGCCATGCCGGCCTGACAGGTGCCCATTCACGCCCTCTTGAAGGACCCGAGACTGTACTTGGATGGAGGGAAATATATGAGTAGGGAGAGCGTTCCAGAGTTTACCGGTTCTGTAGAGGAAAGATCTGCAGAATCGATTGGCACGCATCCGCGGTAAGTCCAGCGTGTAGGGATGTAATCCATGCCGAGTGCGCGTGGTGCGGAGGCGGAAAAGGGACGGCGGGATCGCGTTAAACAGCTCCTCCGAGTACTCCCCATGGAATAAGCTATAGAAAACACTTAGGAAGCCGATATCCCTACGGAGTTGCAGTGGTTCAAGATTGCGGGACACTTCGGGGTCACCCACTAGTCGCACGGCTCGACGCTGGATCGAGCCCAGAGGCGCAAGCTGGTATTTGGCAGAGCCACCCCACAGGTGCGAGCAGTACTCCAAGCAGAACCTGATCTGCGATTTACACAAAAGCAGCTGAAGTACCGTCGCACCTTATTGAGTACGCCCAGCTTTTTAGAAGCCAGCTTTGCCTTCCCCCCGATATGACGACGAACGTTTAGGTCGTGCGACAGTTCGACTCCGAGGACCCCGAGGTGGTCGCTTAATTTGAGCGACGTGCTTTGGAAGGAAGGAGCCGGTGAGAACGCCGCTCTCTTCGCTCTGAACGCGCAAACTTGTGTCTTGGAAGCGTTGAACTCCACCAAATTACTACGTCCTCATTCAGAAATAGAGCCGAGTGTGTGTTCGAGTCGAGCTCAGACACAAGTCTTCGCGTCTTCTAAAAGACTATAGCTAAAGTAGTTAGAATTTAATGTATTTTGTGAGAGGTGCAATGAGCAGCGATGTTCTACACTTCGATCTCGTTTGTTTCCGCAAGTTGCGGTGCAAACGATACATTACTACGGTGGTGTTATACAATTATTAAATAATAGTTTAGGTTACATTAGCCACTATTGTTGGTCCATAGTGCGGACACAATGCCCACGGTGCCCACCGCACCGGGGAGGCGCGCGTGCGCGGCCGCGGCGGCGCGGTACGAAGACGTGCTTGTCCCGACAGTGCGCGAAGCAGCGCGCTGGGTGCCGCCGAGCACCGTTCGTTGTCCTGATTGCAAGCAAACAATAGCATTATTCGGCCAACCAACATACGAAGGATATCATTTCATAACCGCCTCGCGCGGGCTCATACGGTTTAGATCCGTCCAAGCATAGACGTGCCCAGCGAGAAATCGGTCGCTCTCGAACGCTGCGCTGTCCAGCCGCGGTGGTCAAATTAGAAAGTTGTAAAATAGTGCGAAAAAAATGAGTGAAAATTGGTGTGAGAAGAGAGCTTGGCGATGGTTTTATTGAATCTAGTTTAGGGGTGTGTAAGTAGTGACTACGCGGAGGCGGCGGAGGGAACATGAGTGAATACGATCAGAGCGGTCACCGGGAGCGGGACGAGCCGGCGGCGGAGGCTGCGTACGCGTCTAACAACAACAACTCCATATACAGCGGGACCCTTCAGTACTGCAGCATATACAGGTTGTGCATATTCATTTTCACACATTTGTGTACAGTTTCTTCCAGTTTTATGAATTAGTGGTAAATTATTAGATATTTATTATTAATAAGTAGGTACAAATAGAAAAATAAATAAAGAATCAAAATATAATATCTACTAAGTTGAGTTTAATGCTAAGCGGCATTCTTTACTATGTAGGCAAGTAGCATAATATGTAGATTATGTAGGTAAGATAACCTTTGAAATGTGGAAATGCAGAGTACTCAATAGGTATTTAATTAGGTTCCAAGATTCAATTACAAATAGTCAGTAATATATATAATACTAAGTAGGTAAGTAGAGAAACCTAATCTAAGTTGTGCAACAATATGTAACGGTTGGCTATGTTTCTTGGTATATGTGTTATTAGTTAAGTATAAGTTTATTGGTATATATTAGGGCCTGCGGTCTCTGGTCATTCTTGCACTTACTTACTACTACATTGCCTTCACTCTTCACTATTTTAAACCAATTTCGCAGTTAGTAAATCATTTTCGCAGTTTATCTTATAAAAAAACCAACCGGAAGAACTTTTTACTCTACGTATAGGTAGTCTAGATTGTATTTAGCATATCGTAACTACATTTATACATATATATTGGCCTGTTTTGAATTTAATCAAAAACATAACCAATACCAACTTTGCGTTACCATTTTCATAAATAGCTGATATTTAATAAAATTATGTTACATTCCGAGCGTTTTGTCAAACATTTTGGCAACAAGGTGAGTAGGAGTATTATATCGTAAAACTTCGTCGACACTCTACCGAGTAACTTTCATACTACTTATAAATATCACGCAATGCGAGCAGTGTTGCTTGCAGAGCGGTGCGGGGAGGGGAGGCGGGGCATGGCACTTGCCGTGTAACCGGTGATTTGTCTATTGCTGACTGATAGAAAGTTGCAAATCTTGTTGTTCACACTACTTACTCGAATCAACAACGGGAGGAATGGCGTTAGCAGTATGTGTTTATCCAATCAGTCACAGGATTTATTGAGTTAGTAAAGGTACTTTGTACGTACAGGTGGTTTTGCACCACGGTGTGTGTTTCTTACAATATAGGTATGAATCACGCCAGTTTTTATTGTAATTCTATGTTTTATGATCACTTACGCGACACTTCGTTACCTGATGTTATTGGTTTTTAAACTATTTTCAAAATGGTCAGGAATAGGGACCTATCTTTTAAGAACTTTTTTACCGTTAATTATGTACCTACTATACACATTTTTCGGGAGACACTGACACACATAACTCCAAACTAAGATAGTCCAATTGAAAGATAATCATCTTTCAAATATAATAATAAAGTAGGTAGATACCATAGTGAACCAAATCAGAAGTGAGCCCAATGTTATCATTTCTAGTTCTGGTACAGTACGCGCGTAGGGAAGAGAGAGCTTACATTAAACATTAATTACTGATAGGTATGTCAATAGAGTTGGTTTTCCATTGCAGCCAGCGCACGGTCCAGGAGACTAAAGGATGGGACGTGTTCCGCGAACTGCCCGTCAAGCAGGACAGCGGCTCCATGGAGACGCAGAAGTGCCTCGAGTTCACAGTGCGGCTGCTCAAGGTGCTCGCATACGCCATCACCTTCATCGTGGTGCTGTTCTCCGGCGTCGTCG
Organism: Nematopogon swammerdamellus; assembly: GCA_946902875.1. Taxonomy (NCBI): domain Eukaryota; kingdom Metazoa; phylum Arthropoda; class Insecta; order Lepidoptera; family Adelidae; genus Nematopogon; species Nematopogon swammerdamellus. The sequence continues at coordinate 18,376,234 of OX336334.1, forward strand.
CAAAGGGCACGGTGCTCTTCATGACCTCGCAGCTCAGGAAGGACAGGATTATAGCGTATTGTAATAGGCAACACGGTGAGTTTTGTTTTCATTATTTCCATGGCAATAACCTTCCACTACTACTAAATAGGGTAGGTGCAATTTAAAAATTCGACCGGATTGATACCACTGCACTAGTGCTTTGAAAAAAAATTAATTTTTCGTCCGATCCCGTACACCATTATCGGCAATAGCTGAAAAGAAGAGGATACTCTGGCTGGACTGCCGAAAAAACTGTAAAGAGTCGTCTCGCAAGGAAAAACATATTGTTGAAAAAAATATTTTTTTATGGAAACTGACACGGTTGGCTACGTACTACTTCCGCGATGTCAGCCCATAACACCTTTGTGAACTAGGTGCCATGTCAGTGCTTCCCTTCGGTCGTGCCGGCAACACTGAACTGGACAGAAAACACGAATAAGCCGTTTCAACCGACCTTTCATTTAGTGCAGTGGTACCAACCCGGGCGGGTTAAAACCTACCACCTAGTAAGGTAAGAAGGGAAGGGACACCTACAGTTTTACGTGGAATCCGAACTACGGTGAGCCTCCAAACGGTCGGGCGGTTACCCATCTAAGTACTGACCGAACCCAGGTGTGCTTATCATCACGACCGAGAGTCGACCGATCGCACCACTGAGCTACCGAGGCTGCCATTTATGAATTATACTAGGTACTTACCTACTTACCAAACGATTAACTGTCACATTCCAGGCCGAGACAAGCAGTTCGTGACGACATTGCCAGACGAAGAAAGGATAGCGTGGATGTGGTGCATCTTCGCAGCTTTCGTAATCCCGGAGGTCGGCACGCTCATACGATCCATCAGGATATGCTTCTTCAAGAGCTCTAAGAAACCAACAAGCTCTCAGTTTCTGATCGTAAGCACCATGAGTACCTACGTTATCATTACATTTATTCGGTAGGGCAGTAAGACTGAAGTCCGGTAATATTAAGACTGAAGTACCGTGTGGGGCCGGTACTTAATAAAAAGAATAGCCTCACTGCATCTCTCCCCGTGCATGTCGTAAAAGGCGACTAAGGGATAAGGACAAGACGCCGTGCTAAAGGGCGACAGGGTCGCCACCTCTCACCTTGGCATGGTACTTCCACTGAGTCATGCAGCAGGTGGGTCTTCGTGCCTTACTTGCTGCTTGATCGATTGAATCTTGTTCGAATAATTTGCGAAACGTGGTATTCGGTGTTGTGCTGTAATTAACCAGAGTTCTCGCAGCACAACACCGATTACTCTGCTTACCCCGATTGTCGGGATTCAGCGTGTGTGATATGTATGTATGTAAGTCTAATGTAATTAAACAGAAGAAATAGAGATTTATTTTTAATTAACATTATTCGAGCCACCTGACATTAATTGTCACGCGTATATCAAGCTAAGTATATTTTACTACCTAATAGGTATTTACTCGACATCATCCCGCATAGGTACCTAACCCTTTGAACTCAGAGCGAAATAAGTAAAAACGATATATTATATATAAGCTCAAGTGGTAGTATGAGCTGGGCACGTGAGCCGAAGAGACGATGATCGTTGGAGTAACTAACCGTGTCTTACATTGATGGACGTGGATAGGAAAACGGAGTGTGGGAAGACCACCCGCCAGGTGAAACGACATCAAGTACGTCGGCGGAAAGCAGTTGTTTCGTACCGCAGAAGGCCGGGAGGACTGGAGGAAAATTGGAAAGGCGTACGTCCACCAGTAGATGCATAAACGCTGACTGACTGATATATTACTTACTGTGTAACTATTAAGGTACCTATGCTTACTCGTAGAAATGACTAAAAGGCAGTATTCTCACATTACAGGTACTGATAGCGGAATCCCTACACACGATCGGCCTCGCGATGTTATTCTTCTTAATTCTCCCGCAAATGGATGTGGTGAAGGGAGCGATGATCACAAACTGTCTGTGCATAATCCCCGCCATCTTGGGATTGCTGTCCAGAAATGCGAAGGAGTCTAAGAGATTCGTGAAAGTGATAGTGGACATAGCCGCGATTGTTGCTCAAGTTACAGGTTTCGTGGTGTGGCCATTGCTGGAAAATAAGCGTTCGCTGTGGCTAATACCGATTTCTGCGTTCTTCATCTCACTGGGCTGGTGGGAGAATTATGTGAGCCGGCAAAGTCCAATTGGTGAGTCCCAAATGCCCAATTATACATTTCTGCCTGCAGCATTACGTCATAGACCTTATGTACACTCCCGTACGACCCGCAATAAACCGTGAACCACGTTACTTTGCCAATGTGAAATTAGTTATCCGACCAAATGCGCAACATTCCCCCTGCTCTCGATGACTTTAGAATAATTTACAGCACATTTTCGTGGCGCCTCGTTTGAAAATGATCTGTCGCCCGGCAGTTTAGAAAAACAAAACAGTATGTACCTATTAATGTAAAAAATCGACACAAACAATGGCGACAAAATTAGGCCTAACTCAGTAGGTATACGCAATTATTGACGAGGTTGTCTATTGATGTGATTTTCAGTTGGACCTTCAGTGTAACTGACGGTTGACCGTATGACGACTAACCGTATGAGTTTAATATCTCCCAGCATTAGAAATACCTGGTTAAGTAGGTATGGCTAAAACTGCCATGACTTTCTAAATTTACTGGCGTACCTACCTCACGCTCGAGCGATTTATCGCTTTAGAAATTAGCATGGCCTGTCTCAGTCATGCGAGCGCATAGCCTCAATATTGTGAAACAGGGTAACAAATTGTCGTTAGCTTTACGATAATCTGTGTTGCACAATAGCTTGGGTGGGTGGAATGGACAACCATGATAGTTACCTAACACCACAAGACAATAGGTACCTAACATATATAAGTACTAGTGAAATTTAGAATCGGTATGTAGGTTATAATTATTTATAATATATATTAGATTTAACGTTACCAGAATTCTAATTAAAATGTTCGATATGCAGCATTCATCAAAAGCCTCGGTCGACTGAAGGATGAGCTGAACCAGACCCGGTACTTCACGTATCGATTCATCTCGGTGTGGAAGGTGTTCCTCTTCCTCGCGTGCATCATTTTCAGTATCTGGTTGGACGGCGACGAGCCCGCCATCTTCTTTCAACTTTTCAAGGCCGGCTTCGGGCCTCACCGCATCGTCGTGGAAGAAGTAAGTTTTATTGATGTTGCAATCTTTTAACTTACCACTACACAGGATGTTCGGCACATCGACCGACAAAATTTTTTTGTAGGTAAGTGGGGTGGTTTGGAACGTTTTGACCCATGATACCTTTTGTCAGATGTCACGGTGTATCGAGATACGATTTTTTTTCATTATTTTTGAAAATTACCAAAATCCCAGCTTTAAACCCTTTTAACTTTTTTGTTTATGATTGTATCAGCACTAAATAAAATTTATTGAATTTTGCGATGTATCCTTCTTCTTGAAAATATATTATTTGATGAAGTTAATACCATGAAAAGGTCTTATGACCTCCCAAAGTCCATAGAACGAGTAAAAATATGACAGAATCTTAATTTCTTAATTAATTAAAAAAACTAACAGCAATTGATAGCTTCATTTTCCTTTAAAAAGTTTGCTAGTTTACGCCCTTTCCACTATGTGGTGAAAATTAGGGATAATTCGCAAGAGTCAAAACATTAATAGTGGAGAATTGAACAAAGTGCCCGCGCGAACGGTACATGTTCTAAATTTGAAAATGCTCCCGAAAACGCTCTCAATACGGGAAGCGACCACCGATAAGTGCCCGTGTTGTCGTTCTGTTCTGTTTCTGTCCCTAATTTTGACCACATAGTGAATTATTTGTATGACATGTGGTATACCGTTGGAAAGAGCGTAAACTAGCGAACTTTTTAAAAGAAAATGAAGCTATCAAATTTGCTGTCAGTTTTTTTTTAATTAATTAAGAAATTAAGATTCCGTCATATTTTTACTCGTTCTCTGGACTTTGGGAGGTCATAAGACCTTTTCATGGTATTAACTTCATCAAATAATATTTTTTCTAGAACAAGGATACATCGTAAAATTCAATAAATTTTATTTCGCGCTGATACCATCATAAACAAAAAAGTTACAAGGGGTTAAAGCTGGGATTTTGGTAATTTTCAAAAATAAAGAAAAAAAAAATCGTATCTCGATACCACGTGACATCTGACAGAAGGTATCATGGGTCAACAAAACGTTGCAAATGATCCCACTTACCTACAAAAAAAATTTGTCGGTCAATGTGCCGAACACCTGTATATTTGTGTGAAAGTGGCTTGATGTGTGAATGTACATATGAATAAAACCTTATCACATTGTTCCTTTTTCACGCTTAGCTAGAGTGACCACTGACAAGGTACATTAAATGTAGGTACCTACTTTGTCTTCAATTTTAGAACACAATATCATAAATGATTTAAAAAAGTTTGGACATAATAATATTACACTTTATGCCACTTATGCGTGGGAAGGGCGGATATTTCGTCCAGTCAACCAAAATCATAATAAAATCTAAATTTATACTTTAATTTCTAGATTCAAGTAACCATCAGCGGCACTGTGGTCCCCGACTTGGCAAATGTCACCATGACCGGCGATTCAGTGGAAGTTGCCGCGGCCTACAATTCCGCATTCTACGTTCTCCTCATCCACGTGATGGCTTCCTACCTATGTTACATTTTTGGAAAGTTCGCCTGCAAAATTCTCATTCAAGGCTTTAGTTACGCTTTCCCTGTGAACCTAATCATCCCTATTTCGGTGAACCTGCTGATCGCTGTTTGTGGAATCAGACACGGCGATCCTTGCTTCTTCCACGGAACTGTACCCGACTACTTGTTCTTCGAGAGTCCTCCAGGTGTGTGAGCAATATATATTTAAAGCACACTGAATAGTTCCCCTACTATTCCATTAAAGATTGATTTTTTTCAATAATTGGAAAACGTCAGAACCTGGCGAGGATATTTAAGTATACACCTTTATGTTGACTGTATGTATTTTTACTATTTCAGCATACTTTCTAAGCGACTTCATTTCAAAGCAAATGGCGTGGGTGTGGTTGCTGTGGCTGTTGTCACAAACTTGGGTTTCAATACACATTTGGACACCAAAATGTGAGAGATTGGCCTCAACTGAAAAGCTCTTCGTACTTCCCATGTACAACTCTTTGCTCATTGACCAAAGTATGGCTCTGAACCGCAAACGCGATGACCAAAAAGACGTCAAGACGGCGGTAAGGATTTGCTAGTACCTATTACACAGAAAAAACTACAGAGTTGAAGATGAGTTGTAGCTAGGATACGAATATAATATCTATAGAATTCGCATAATATCTATGTTCTTGTTTTTTGGGACTCGTTTTCCGCGCTTAAGCCCATTCCATTGCGGGACATTTAAGCGTCCTACTACGGCGTTACTCCATCCAGCCGAGTTGAAGTGGCGTAGGTACTACTTCTGGATCTTGGCACGCCTCTCGAAGTATAGTCGAATATGTAATGCTATAATAGTAAAACTTTAAAATTTATTTCCAGGATCTTGCAGAAATTGAAAAAGAGAAGGGTGATGAATACTACGAGACTATTTCTGTACACACCGATAACTCCAGCTCATCACCCAGGACTGTGAAATCCTCCGATCAAATCACCCGGTAAGCCATTGTGAAATTTATAACATAAAATTTAATCAGAAAGTTAAACACAAAATGTCACTGAAGTAATCGTGAAGTATATTTATAGCCATTCGTTTGCTCAAGATTAGTTAGCTTAAAGATATGCCGGTCATATTTTACATTATAAACGCAAAACGCGATGTAAAGCTATTTGGACCCATCAGGGAAGTGGGAAACTACGTTTTGCAAGTAAAAAAATATTATGCTTGTTGCGTAGGTAATATGAGAAAAACTGCAAAAATTTCGACTTTTTTCAGTTTTTGCAGTATAAATAATAAACTATGCGTTTTTCAGGGTCCCGTATCCGTGGTACGTAGTAATAACTAAGCCCACGCCGTCTGTCTGTCTGTCTCTCTGACCGTCTGTCCGAGGGCTGTATCTCTTGAACCGTAATAGGTAGCCCGTTGAAATTTTCACAGAATATGTGTTCCACTTCCCTAGTACCAAACCAAATAACATACCAAAAATGCAGCTTTACGTGGGGGTTTGCGTTTTAGGACCGTTTTCTTTTAAAGATTTCACTGGCCTAATAGTATCTTCCACTGTTTCAGAATTTACGCATGCGCGACCATGTGGCACGAGACCAAGGACGAGATGATGGAGTTCTTGAAGTCCATCTTCCGTCTGGACGAGGACCAGTGCGCGCGCCGTGTCGCGCAAAAGTATCTGCGTGTCGTCGACCCTGATTACTATGAATTTGAAAGTAAGTATTTACGAGTAGGTATTGTTAATATCTATGTAATGCAATACATACCGTCGAAGTTGATGAAAGTTGCAATGTCATAACTTCGAAACACAGACAAAGCAATGAATCTTTGAAATTTGTAGGTACGATTTCATTATGGAAATTTCAAATATCGCACGCACATGCACGTATTTTTTTTATTGAACCTAACCTGGTTAGGTAAATCGCCTACTACACCCATGATTTCAGCACATAGCACCTTGGTGAACTAGGTACAGTGTCAGTGTTTCCCTTTGATAGTGCCATACACCGAACTTATACTTTTTTAATTACCCTTTCAAAATTCCCCGTGACACATTAGGTAAAATATATCATTTCAGCTCACATATTTTTGGACGACGCCTTTGAAATATCGGACCATAGCGACGACGATTCCCAAGTGAATCGGTTCGTGAAACTTCTCATGGATACCATTGATGAATCTGCGTCCGAGGTCCACCAGACCAACATCCGCATTCGGCCACCCAAGAAATACCCAGCTCCGTATGGAGGTCGGCTTGTCTGGACATTACCCGGAAAAACCAAGATGATCTGTCATCTCAAGGATAAAGCGAAGATTCGTCACAGGAAACGATGGTCTCAGGTAGTGGGCAGTCAACAAATAATTTTGCTTCATATATGATAGGGAAATCGGCAGATTTGCCTGACCAAATATGATTGAGCATGAAAATCACATTAACGATAAGAAAATCGGCAGACTTGTTTAACCAAATATGATTGAGGATGAAAACAAGCAGAAATTCTTAGGAATTCAGAATTTTACCGTATGTACCCTTACTTTGAGAGTAACTAGCCGGAAGGGCTTTCTTCCGTCTAGTAGCAGTAGTTCGGTTGGTAGTCCGGTTGACCGAACTAGTGAACCTTTGCAGTGGCAAAAGTTCGGTTGTTACGTAATACCGAACAATTGAAACCCTTTAGTAGCAGTAGTTCGGCTAATATAATTTGATTATTTTTTAATGTCATTAAGTTATTTGGTTGGTAGTCCGGTTGACCCGGCAGTTCCCAGTAGTCTTTTATAAAATTATGGAAACCTCCTTTCAATTTCTGCTGCCCTGTTAATTTAGAACCGTTCCCAGTAGTCTTAACAAGTAGTCTTTTGGGCTTAAATCTGAAATTAATATTTTACGAAATCTTTTAAATGATACCGCTGGTCGAAACCTTATTGGTCAGAATACAGTCACCGTAATTAAAGTGGAAACCCAAAAGACTACTGGGAACAAAGATATATTATGTACTAGCGTACAAATATTTCCTCATTAGCGTAATATTTCCTCAAAGACTGGAAACGGTTCTAAAGTACCAGGGCAGCAGAAATTGAAAGGAGGTTTCCATAATTTTATATATTATGTTAATCGTTATTATAATAATAACTTATATGAAATTATGGAAACCTCCTTTTAATTTCTGCTGCCCTGGTACTTTGGTGACTTCATGTTTGTTAATGTTTCCTAATCCTGGCCTATATACAGGATGTTTGATGACTATAGGTCATACATAATTCATAAAGCAAACCAGGTACTCCTCAGCCTATTTGGAGCAAAAAGTTAGATGACATTTTGTTCTAAGGTGAATTTTTTTTCCATACAAAACTAAATCATTTTATTTAGTTATGTATGGAAAACAAAAGTTTACTCTCTTTACTATCGGTAAGTCCACTGGGATGAAAATTCCCAGTAGTACAACTGGTAAGACTACTGGGAACGGCCGAAAATTCCCAGTAGTACAACTGGTAAGACTACTGGGAACTGCCGGGTTGACCGAACTAGTGAAGCTTTTCACTGCCAAAAGTTCTTTTGTGAAGCTTTTCAGTGGCAAAAGTCTTCCTTTGAAATACGAATTTACAGCGGGCAACAGTTAGTAATTTTTTATTTTTTTTTTATGTAATCCGGTATGAGTGGCTGAGTTGGAGGGGCCGAAGCGCATGCTCCGACCAGCCAATATCACCTTCGAGAAGGTAGGTGCCATACCGGAGACATCCCTGGATTGCTGGCTATACTGGACTAGAGGAGAACACAACCGAGGCTGCTATGCGCCCATCTTACATCCAGAACGGTGGTACCAACCCAGTCGGCTACATATTGAGCCTACCACCTAGTAAGGGGCAAGGGAAGGGACCTACAGTTTTACACCGGTTCCGAACGGTGAAGCAGCAGGTGTAGGTATGCACATAAATATTTTCGTCAGATATTTCTTTACAGAGTTGCTCTATTTACGTGTACTTTTTAAAATATAAGATTACTTTTATTTTTGAATTTTCTTTTAAATTTAGTCGAACTACTGCTACTAAGTACGACCTAACTTTTTCCGCTGAATGAAAAGCTTCACTAAAGAACTTTTGCCACTGAAAAGCTTCACTAGTTCGGTCAACCGGACTACCAACCGAACAATTAATGACATTAAAAAATAATCAAATTATATTAGCCGAACTACTGCTACTAAAGGGTTTCGATAGTTCGGTATTACGTAACAACCGAACTTTTGCCACTGCAAAGGTTCACTAGTTCGGTCAACCGGACTACCAACCGAACTACTGCTACTAGACGCTTTCTTCAAGCTACTTTGATGTAAACAAATTTGAAATAAAATGCACATAGTGTTTACACTGTATTTGTATTGGCGTTCTAGGCTTTTGAACACAATTTTTTTTATCGATACTGGCACGGTTGGCTACATCACTTACAACATCCGTGATGTCAGCCCATAACACCGGGTGAACTAGGTGCCATGTCAGTGCTTCCCTTCGGTCGTGCCGGCTACACTGAACTGAACGGAAAACACGAACTATTTACATAGCCGTTTCGACCGACCGTTTCATTCAGTGCGGTGGTACCAACCCGGGCGGGTTGAACCCTACCACCTAGTAAAGTAAGAAGGGAAGGGACCTACAGTTTAACGTGAAATCCGAACCATGGTCAGCCTCCAACGGTCGAGCGGTCACCCATCCAAGTACTGACCGGCCCAGTAGCCCAGTAAATAGAGACCAAAAGAGGGGGGTTACCTTACAAACGGTCCGGTAGTTCTAAATTTTTGATATGTTGTCTAGGATGGTTAGAAGTATTTAAAATATAAAATGCACAATTCCCCCCCCCCTCCGCGATATTGAAAAAACAAAAAAAGTCGGCACTTTCTTCAGATGTTTGCTTATATCTTCATTTCCGTGCATTTTAGCTATAACAGGTAGTACTCTTAATTCAATTCAAATTACCTAACTTAATTCAATTCAATCAATAATTAAATTTCCTATAACTAACATTTTAAATTTTGTTTCTAAGACTGATACTTACGGAGATATAAACTTAAAAAAAAAAAAAAATCCGGAAATTTGGCAAACTTCTAACTTTAGAACGCTGTAATTAAGTTATGGCCTATTCTAGGAAAAAAGTATCACAATAAAATTTGTAGGGAATTTAATTACCTACAAAACGCATGTACATTTTTTTTAACCAACCTTACGGAGTGGGGGGTAAAAACAAAAGTTTAAACAACGGAATATTTACTGGACTACAGCGTACAGTCGACTGTCTGCATCACTGAGCTATCGAGGCTGACAATTGATGGTCTGTTCTATAAAATAATTCCATAAAGTACTGGCACACTACACGGCCAGTACATCGTGTCTGGAAGCTGTCAGAAACCCGTATATTCAAGTTTAGATAATGCAACGGTTAATTATTTTCAGGTTATGTACATGTACTACCTCCTTGGCCACCGTCTTATGGAGCTGCCGATATCTGTGGACCGGAAAGAAGTTATGGCCGAAAACACATTCCTTCTGACTCTGGATGGAGACATTGATTTTCAGCCTCACGCTGTGCGACTCCTTATCGATTTGATGAAGAAGAACAAGAATCTAGGAGCTGCTTGCGGGCGTATCCATCCTATTGGCACGGGTAAATTATAAGTTAAAGTAATGTGTATTTGCTTGATGACGATTATGGCTGCGATTTCGCTATACTTGCACCTATCAAAAAGGTAAATTGAAACGCAACAAATTTTTTCAAGGTCCGATGGTATGGTACCAGATGTTCGAGTACGCCATCGGACATTGGCTGCAGAAGGCGACGGAACACATGATCGGCTGTGTGCTCTGCAGTCCCGGATGCTTCTCCCTCTTCCGAGGGAAGGCTCTCATGGACGACAATGTTATGAAGAAATATACTCTACGATCTGATGAAGCCAGACATTATGTGCAATACGATCAAGGTTTTACAGTTTTACTATGACTTTATTCATCACTCTGATTTTATTTATTTATTAAATGTTCGATGATTCTTTATGGATTTCTAATTTTTCTTTTTCATTTTATGGAGTTTCATGCGAATAAGATAACGAATTACGAAGAAATTATAATTTTGGATGTATAGATTATTGCCTGTATCATCTATACATCCTTGATGATGATGAAACCTTGTATGTTTACAACATTCATTCTGATATTTCTCATATTCTAGGTGAAGATCGATGGCTGTGTACATTGCTACTCCAACGTGGCTACCGTGTGGAGTACTCAGCTGCTTCGGACGCCTACACGCACTGTCCTGAAGGCTTCAACGAGTTCTATAATCAACGTCGACGCTGGGTGCCTTCCACCATGGCCAATATTCTCGATCTGCTTATGGACTACAAACACACTATCAAAATCAACGATAACATCTCGTCGCTGTACATTGCTTACCAAGTAAGAACAAACTTTACAAATAATTTGTTTAATGTTAAGGTGGCAATCTTTTTTTATGTTTCTTCACTAGATAAATGAAATGCGAAAATGAAGATAAATAATACGTTCCGACCAGGTCCTAGTCTTACTTACTGCCCGGTCTGGCTTAGTATGAACATATAAAAACATAATAATATTTTTTTATGTGTTTTAGCGATTTTTTTTTTAAATGGTAAGTTCAATAACTTCTGCAACCAAATTACCTTTAGGTAGGTACTTACTTCAAATAAAGTAAACAATGTGTTTCTACTCTTTTGCAGATGATGTTGATGGGTGGTACGATTTTGGGACCAGGCACTATATTCCTTATGTTGGTGGGCGCCTTTGTGGCTGCGTTTAGAATAGATAACTGGACTTCGTTCCACTATAACATTGTGCCCATATTGCTGTTTATGGTCGTCTGTTTCACTATGAAATCTGAAATACAAGTGAGTGCTATTTTGTTTTGTTTTTGTGAGATAGTTCCATAGAGTTTTGTGCTAGCCCTTGTAATGGGTACTTAAAGTCTGATATTAAGACAATACAATAATTAAGTAGGTATACGAAGTTTTAAATAATTCATTTTACTTTTTACAGTTGATCTTCGCGCAAATTTTATCCACGGCATATGCAATGATAATGATGGCTGTAATAGTTGGTACAGCTCTCCAGTTGGGCGAAGACGGCATCGGATCTCCCTCCGCCATATTCTTGATTTCCTTATCGAGTTCATTCTTTATAGCAGCCTGTTTGCATCCGCAAGAGTTCTGGTGTATTGTTCCCGGTATCATTTATCTGTTATCGATTCCTTCTATGTACTTGCTCCTGATTCTGTACTCGATTATTAACCTCAACGTGGTATCTTGGGGTACACGTGAGGTGCAAACTAAGAAAACGAAGAAGGTCAGTAAGATTTTAGATATATGGTGGTGGTTCCACATAATATAGGTTTGAACTCCATTATTGTAACACCGAATACGGTTCATTTACATTCCTTGGTCTTATAGAAGAGAAATAAAATTTGTGCAATTTTTTTTTTCAGGAAATTGAACAGGAAAAGAAGGAAGCTGAGGAAGCCAAGAAGAAAGTGAAACAGAAGTCCCTGCTCGGATTCTTGCAGGGAGCCAATGCTGAGGAGGAGGGTTCCATAGAGTTCTCTTTCGCAGGATTATTCAAATGCATGTTCTTCACCCATCAAAAGGGAAATGAGGAAAAAATGCAAATGTTGAGTATTGCGACAACTCTGGAGAAACTAGAGAGGAAGATTGACAACGTTGAGAGAGCGATCGACCCGCACGGAGGCAGTCGCAATCGTAAGATGTCTTTGGGACACCGCGGGAACAGTATCGATCACCACCCACTCGATGCCCTCGACGAAGACAGGGAAGAAGAACACGATTTGGGCTCCGACACTGAAACAATGTCTACTGTCCCGAAGGTGGGAACAGAAAGAATATTTCCAAAGCAATTAGTTGAGAGTAGTTGCGGTGAAAGCATAACGAGTGACATCATGTTCGATTTTCAGGAATGCAGAGACGACCTGATAAACCCTTATTGGATCGAAGATCCCGACCTGTGTAAAGGGGAGGTAGACTTTTTGGGTCAAGCCGAGTTGCAGTTCTGGAAAGATTTGATCGCCAAATATCTTTATCCGATTGATGCCAATAAAGAAGAGCAGGTAACATACACGCAGCATATTCACATGAACAATCTCATTTTACTGTGAAAATGCACATTTTGAAGATCCATTATTGATACCTACATATTTACGTATTGGCGTAGCATTCCGGTCCTAGTGGACGGTTGCTCGTCGGACGCCATCTCAGTGAATGCCGGCGTACCGCAGGGATCTGTGCTGTCACCCAAACTGTTTCTTCTGCATATCAATGACATGCTGCCACTCGGCAACATACATTGTTGCATTTGTACAGCACACGGATCCTATACCAGTACCGGCGCCATATCGAGGGCAAGGCCAAGCTGGCCTCAAAAAAGCTAGGCGTACTCAATAAGGTTCGATGATCACGGTGACGCCGGGCCAAAGGCTACTTCTGTATAAATCGCAGATTAGGTCCTGCTTGGAGTACTGCTCGCACCTGTGGGATGGCTCAGCCAAATATCAGCTTGCGCCTTTGGACTCGATCCAGCGTCGAGCCGGGCGACTAGTGGATGACCCCGACGTGTCCCGCGATCTAGAACCGCTGCAACTTCGTAGGGATGTCGGCGCTCTAAGCGTGTTCTATCGCTTATTCCACGAGGAGTACTCGGAGGAGCTGTTTAACGCGATTCCGCCGTCCCCTTTCCACCTCCTTACAACGCGCACTGGGCAGGGATTGCATCCCTATACGCTGGACTTACCGCGGATGCGTACCAATCGGTCCTGCAGATCCTTCCTCCACAGAACCGGTAAACTTTGGAATGCTCTATCTACCAGCCCACATATTTCCCCCCAAGTATAGTCTCGGGTCCTTCAAGAGAGGCGTGAATGGGCACCTGTCAGGCCGGCATGGCATTCGCAACCCACTGTAATAACCTCTACCCTATACCTATTGTTTTACCTTAGATATTAAAGGCAGAATTATTAAAAAATCAACTCTATAGCTCTAGAACAACTAGAATATAAAGAATCGAAATATGGCCAGCGTATAGCTTTCAAGTGATCTCTAGGTTTGTCAGAAACAGTGTCGCTAATTCGTACACATATTTCCTGTAAAATGGACCCAATTATTACTTCCTTTCCAGAAAGTCGTTGTGTTCCGTAATAACTCAGAGTACTAACTCTCATTTCCTAAATCTATTCTAGTAAATTCTAATATCAACATTTAAACCACTTACTAAACTAATTGCTCATTCATCTATGGTCATTAAACCCTTCTGGTTTCCCTCTGTGTTCTATGTGCACGCTTCGACAGCGCGCTCACGCGCCTCGCTTGCGAGCTTGTGAGACCCGCCAAAATTCGAAATGAAAAGTGTTCTGATGTTTGTGTTATTGTTATTATTAAATTATGATCAATGTATTACTTGATAGCTTAATTTTGTTGTGTCATTCAATAGATGAAATCTATTGTTTATATTTTCTTCTATATTTTAGAACTTCAACAATACAAACTTTTATTGAAACCCCCCCTGAAGGGGTTTGTGGAACTGGCTCCACTGAATTCGTATGGACCCTCTGTCCATACGATATTTATCCATCGCCAGTCCCCGTGACTCCCAACGCAGATAAATTTGTACTTAAGTTACAAATTTATTATTTGTTCCTAGGAGTCCCCGTTTTCTAATCTGTACAAAATATACATCTTCAGACAGATTTACCAATTTAATCTCGTAGTGTTATGTTGGAGTTCAAAAGATATTCTTTTGTCCTCCCTAAAGGCAGAAGTGTATGCTTTTAATTGTGAGTGTATAGTGTATGTTATGGTTTACATTTCTGTGGCTATCTATTGATATACCTACAGAAATTGTTTTATTCCAAATGATGCGGTCAGGGGTCCACCTTTCACCGAAATCATTTAGGAATATTTTCTTAAGGGTTTATTAAAATTGTGTGCTGATCATAATCTATATAACCTATACAGGTATATTTAAACCTGATTTACGCAATCTCCCCACGACCTAAAACGTAACTAGCCAGAATGTTGCATGTACATATATTACAAAATTTACCTTAGAATTCCACTATCCTAATCGGTCTGACACGATTCACTAAAATCACCTTAAATAAAACACCATTACAAATAGAATAACGTAAAATATTAAATTCAAACGAAACCACAACACCCGCCACTGAATCTATTCGCGAAGTTAACACTTAATAAAAATATACTTTTATGTCAAAATACGGTAAAACCACTGATTTTACATATTTAAAACCGACATATTTTTTAATAATTACGCGTGGATCAAACACTCTTATATACGTAGAATTTACGAATTTAAAAATCGGGTTTTGTTTCTTTTAATTTTCCCTATATTTTAAAATACCTTCCCAATGTACTAGTCCTCATGGTAGGCCAGTTCGGACATAGTGTCATTGTAAAAGCTCTTTGGAAGTCCTTCCATCACCAGTCAAGATTCCAGAATCCAGACGCCTTCATCCAGAACTCAAAAGGCTCAAAAAGAATATCCAAAATATTTTCCGTAAAACTAGTTGACAACCCCTATATCACCCCCAAAATTACAGAATCCAGACACCTTCATCTGTAACTCCGAAAGCTTTACAGAGATCCCCACACTAATATTCACGAAATTAAACAACCTCTATTCACTGACTTCCCTTATTTGCGTGTAATTTAAGATCAGGTCCCAGCACAATATATGTTAATCCAATTTAAAACCTTCCCAATGTACCAGTCCTCATGGTAGGCCAGTTCGGACATAGTGTCATTGTAAAAGCTCTTTGGAAGTCCTTCCATCACCAGTCAAGATTCCAGAATCCAGACGCCTTCATCCAGAACTCAAAAGGCTCAAAAAGAACATCCAAAATATTTTTCGCAAACTAGTTGAAAACCCCTATATCACCCCCAAAATTACAGAATCCAGACACCTTCATCTGTAACTCCGAAAGCTTTACAGAAGTTCCCACACTAAAATTTACGAAACAACAAACTCTATTCACCGGTTTCTTTACAAAATCATTTATGTACTAAGAAAACCTTCCCAATGTACCAGTCCTCCTGATAGGCCAGTTCGGACATAGTGTCATTGTAAAAGCTCTTTGGAAGTCCTTCCATCACCAGTCAAGATTCCAGAATCCAGACGCCTTCATCCAGAACTCAAAAGGCTCAAAAAGAACATCCAAAATATTTTCCGTAAAACTAGTTGACAACCCCTATATCACCCCCAAAATTACAGAATCCAGACACCTTCATCTGTAACTCCGAAAGCTTTACAGAAGTTCCCACACTAAAATTTACGAAATTAAATTAATTATATTCACCGGTTTCTTTACCAAACCATTTACTAAGAAAACCCAATCAAAATACACGCGAGCGAAGCCGAGCGAAAATATTCACTAATAAAACCCAACCGAAAATACACGCGAGCGAAGCCGAGCGAAACTTCGTTTCCCGAATTTATTCGAAAACTCACGCGAGCGGAGCAGTACCAACTTTCGTACCTGGACTCTCGCTAAATACGCACGACCGTCTCCTTCGACTCCCAAAACCGACTGAACTCCCCACGCTCCCCTCCCTCTCCTTTTATAATCTTTCCTCGTGTCACAATCCTGACACGCAGGAACAAATCGAACGGTGGCCTCCTAGTATGGCCATGACACGTTCGTGTCACGGAGCGCGATTTTGTATGGAGATTGAATTTTGATTTTTAGTATGGGCTGGACACGTTTGTGTCACGCAGGAACAAATCGATCGGCTGCCTCGTAGTATGGCCGTGTCACGTTTCTGTCCGGACTCGTAATTTTGTATGGAGGATAATTTTATGTTTTTAGTATGAACTGGACACGTTTGTGACACGATATAAATTCGATTTTGGAGGGAAAACAAACCCTCTTCGTACCTTCCACATGGTACCTAAAGCTGTTTCGCTCGTCAGCGATGCGCTTTACCTCTACTTCGGTGGTTTTAACACCACTTCCCCGCACCCATTGTGCATCTCCGCATGCAGAGAACTGTTGCTTTTGTTATATAAATTAATTGATGTTATTACATGTGCTCTATTAATAAGTCGACTTTTAGCGCCATGACGGAGTGTTTTATTTATATATTTTTGTTTAATTTTGTATATATATTAATTTCTGTACATACGTGATACCATATTCCGTGTTTGCTAATGCTAGTCATGTACGGAACCTGGACACGCAGAAACCAATCGAAATCTCCTTACCATAGTCGTGTTTTATTCATGTCAGGACACGAATCCATTCCTTCATACTAACATCGCTTAATGAAAACCCCTCCCGCACCGCTTGACAAATTACCTCAGGTCGCTCCGCCTCGCCCCGCGGCCCACGCGCGCCCGCAGCTCGGTAGTACCTCACCCCTTGTCTTGTTTACCTCATACCTCTCTCCGCCCCGCGCGCACGCTCCAACGGATATTTATTTGAATGTTGGCGTCATACTCAATGAAACGTTGTTTTGTTTTATTTTATGTTTTTGTTTAATAACTGGTACTTTGTTTATATACTCTTCCCTTTATAAAATGTTTAGTGTATTAGTTTGAATCATTAATAAATAATTATTAAAATAATTTTAGACCCTGTGCGATATCTTCACACAGATCACAAAACTTCAAATTCCCATAAACTCCGTCATGTCCAGATTCCAGACACGCAGGAACAAATAGACCAGCGACCTCATAGTATGGCCGTGTCACATTCGTGTCCTGACACGAATTTAGTATGGAAATTAAATTGAATCATTAGTATGGGCTCGACACGTTTCTGACACGTAGGAACAAAACGTACGGTGGCCTCGCAGTATGGGCGTGTCACGCTCGTGTCCTGACAATAATTCATTCTTTCATACTATCAACTCGCAGCGAAATAATCACTACTCGCGCTCCTTAACTCGCTACCTCAAGCCGCGCTTCCAACGGCGTGATGATACCACGATCTCCGTCCCCGCGCCCGCAAGACGCGCGTCTTCTTACCTCACCTCTCCGCTGTTTCGTACGCGCCCATGTCTTGTTCCCCTCTCACCGCGTGTCAGGATTACCTCATGCTACCTTCCCCGCCTCGGCGCTCTATAGTGTTTTATATGCGAACCAACTGATGTTATTATATTTCTTGTTTGTCTAATTGCGCGTCGTATTGTAATGGCCGTTCGCGCCATTTTATTTCTTAGTGGAGTGTGCAGTCACGTTTGAATTTATTAGGTGATTAGTTAAATTGTAATATAAATTATTTTGTTAATATTTTAATGAAACGTTTTAATGTTCTATAATTTAGCTTTGAATTACTATTGGCTATATATTTATCTTTTTTTTTTTTTTTTTTACCTTGTGTGATTCCATCACAGTCGCCCGCATAGAGGTTCATAACGAAGCAAGGTCAACGGAACCTCATCCCGTGACGCTTGATCTCGTTAAGAAGCTATATACATTATGATCTTGAAAATTACTTCTTCTTTGTTAGGGTTTTATTGTTCCCTTCCAAGAAGTTTGTATATTTAATCATTTATCACTGTTAGGGTTCAAGTTCCCTTCCAGAGACCCTCTTCTTCTATAATTTTTAATTTGTGTTTTTTTTTTTTTTCAACACCATCTGTCCACGTGCTTTAGGAAGTTCTTACCCTCCAGCTTAGGATTTATCTCCCTTAGCTTAAAGAGAAAAGATTTTTAGAATGCATACCACAACCTTACCACCTCCGGCTTAGACCATGTTTGCACTCTTTCCATTATCTTCCATTTGCAGCTCGTGCCAATACTACATTAAACAAATATTTTAGTGTAATTGATTTAGTTTATTATTAATAAATCTAGGAATTTAGGCAAAAGTCATCACCTCAAAGCCTTAGATCCCTATATTCCGCCTCTAACAGATTTCCCAACAGTGCAGGAACCTCTAGTCTCACCCTTTACCGTATGGGCCGAAACAGAACATCACCGCTTACAATGCAATACACACCTTACCACCTCCGGCTTAGGCTATGCAAGCAGTTCGGCAGGACAGAACTGGTCCGTGAAGAACACATAACACACCTTACCACCTCCGGCTTAGGCTATGCATGTATCCTAGCACAACAAGCTTCCATTAAAGGCAGAGTAGTCGGGATACATATTTTCAAAAGACTTCGAAATCGACTCATGCATCATTTTGGATCCTAACTCACCTATTGACGAATAGACGGACTCGGTATGCTTGTAAACGATTTTACTTTAACTCATCCAACATTGCTCCGGTTAATGATTTCAAACCAAATACTACACTCATTCACTGTACATAGACCAGAAAATGTCATCCTGAACTTCCAACGCTCCATTTTTTGTGTGTTCGGAACGCCTTTAGTAGACGATGTCATAATCCCTCCCCAGCGTGAGTCGGACTCAGTAAAATGTAAAGTTCTGCACTTAAGGCATTTTCACCTCACCTTTTCTAAGTCCCAAATTGTGTGTTCTTCACACTGAATTTAATTTAACATTATTTTCGAAGCAATGTATGGGAAAACCAAACGAAACCAAAGTATCCTGATTCCTTGTAAAGGTCCCTTCAGGTTAGAGCGCTGCTCTCATTAGAAGGAAATTTCACTACAGAGTACAGACACTATAATACCCGCAGGTTTACTCGCGTATTTTACACAAACATCCAAAACCATCCACTCAAGTCAACAAGTCTATTTTAAATTTTTGTTACTTCTTGTTCAGAAGAAATTTAGTATAACTCTTCTCACTGAACAGCATTTTATTTATTTATTTTGTCATTTTTGCTTTCCCGTTTTTTTTTTTTATACTTATTTACATTAATTTTATATATTTATAAAATAAATAACTTATACAAAATTTATATAAACAGACATAAACAAAAGACGGTATTCTCGCCGGCGGTGGGAGTCGAGAATTATTATTATTATTTCTTTTACCGTAAGGACCGAAACAGTATATCACCGCTTACAATGCAATACACACCTTACCACCTCCGGCTTAGGCTATGCAAGCAATTCGGCAGGACAGAACTGGTCCGTGAAGAACACATAACACACCTTACCACCTCTGGCTTAGGCTATGCAAGCGTAGTTCTTTATTTATTTATTTATTTATTTATTTATTTTTTTTTTTTTTTTATTTTATTATTATTTTGATTTTATTTTTTTTTTATTTTTTTTTTTCACGCATCTCTCCTATTTCCGTTCACCAAGATCATTTTATTTTATAATTAATTAATATATATTTTTTTTTTTTTTTTTTTTTTTTTTTTTTTTTCGCCCGCATGACTTTACTTACACTGTGAATTTTAATTTTAATTTTCTAACCCGCATGAATCTATTTATTTTAACAATAATTTAATGAGCACCACTCTAGTGTTTATTTACAGTATTTATGAGAATATAACCCCACAACTATGCCTATCAATAATTCAACACGCTCGCACCCGACAATGCACCTTTAACATGGTAAAGTTATTGATAGATAATGTGATACTGATAAGTGATAACAGAAGTTGAGGAAGTTCTTGTATAGTGTAATGTTTATGTGTAACAATAAGTTGTTTCACATAATTTTAAATTAAATAAAGTGTATTCTTACCATACCATACCCTTACACTTCTTTACCAACCTTACCTCTCACTATAGTAAATGATGAACGGAACCCTACCACTACTCTAATATTACCGCCCTATATCCTAAACTAAGGTGAGGAGTGGAGTTTAGGATATATCTTATTCTACTTTACCTACTTAATAAAGTACATAGCAACCCAAACAATACACCCGTCGTACTATAACTATCTATATAGTACATCCAACAAATGTTGATCATCCATAAATGTGATCCAATTCTAATCTGCAATCGTGAAAATAATTAGGTACTCTACCTAGCACTATATTACACCCATCAGATATTTACATGACTTTTTACTTCCTACTATACATATAGTCTATAATATAATTCCTTCTTCCAACACCAGTCGACACTCCAAACTCAAGCTCTTTCTTCTTTACTCCATGTTCCGTTAATTCGATTACCCCTAGCGAAGATGAACCTATAAGAACCTCTCCTATTCTTAAATAACTATAATTGTAATCCAACCCGATGATTCGTCCTGAAGTTCCTGAAATTAAAACACATTAAAACATTAAATTTCTACTGTATATACCTATTTAAAAGTACTCCAATGGCAGCGACGGATGGTGGTTTCTCAGCATGGCAACCGCAACTTACCTACTTTGCCATTTTTTTTTTTTTCATAATGTCGATGAAGTGTAGGTATATTTAGGCTCATTAAAACATGATATATAAATGAGTTTTATATGTTCATGTTCAATAAAAATAAATCCCGATATGTTAATAAAATGATCGCTTTCACAAACTATTTCATATGATGAAATGACAGAAAATTGTATTATTTATCTATTTCCTATACAGGATCAAATATTTTCAATTTCAAATTGTATTAAAATTGCCAGTGAATTAAAAATAATCAACAAAATTTGCTATAACGACTAAGTTCAGTTGCAGGAATTGAGACAAAACTTAGAAAAGGAAAAAAAACATATTCGTAAAATGCGGATTTGAACCAGCAACCCTCCGATTCCAACTCATAGTATGATTCCATTAAACCACGAGGAGTCACAGCGAACTCGACGAATATACTAAATGTATGCATTTCTTTAAAGGCTGACCCACACACGTTCGGCGCACGCTCGCAAGCGAACGGCCACCGCTGCACTTCACGGAGACGCGTGCTCGCGGTTTCCGCGCGGCAATTATGAATTCTTGAAATTATAAAAGGTGCAAATATTAAGGAGTACGAGCGGTGTGTTTAAACAAATCGCCCTTTTTCTTATATGGTCGTCCGCCACTGTCCAGTGGTCTACAGAACTACGCAATCCGGTATGGTGATTGGTTCGTGACAGTATCTTCTAGCCCGCCTGCCCATAACCGTTTTCCGAAACCACATCAACATGTAAATACAAAATCTTTATGTATGGTAAATACGAATGAAACTAGTAAAAATTCAAAATCAATTCGGTTTAATATACTCACATACATAAAAACTTATGTTCGGCAGTACATTTTTGTTAATAAACTTGAATTTAAATAAAAGTATTGTGGTGTTAGCGACATCTATCCCACAACCGAATAATAAAGATCGATAAACCTGTATAGCTTTGCTACGTTGAAACAATAGAAAGATTCGCTAACACACCAATAGATGGCGAATAATTAAAATTTTCACGCAACATTACATCTCACTGTGAAACAAAAAAAAAACACACGCCTCACATAAATATGGTTTGCTAGTGGGTATGATTATTCTTTTTTTTTTCTTTCTCCCCTTTTCCCATTTCTTTTTTTTTTTTTTTCCATTTTCCCGGGTCCTTATAGTGTTTGTGTACACTACCACAACTTTCTCCATCCGACTTATTTCTTTCCTTTTTCCTCCCGGGTTTACCCCAATGTTCACTCCGTAAAGTCGGTACCTATTTGCTCCAGCACGCAAATCTAGTCTCCTTATGCTGTGATAACAAATCAAATACTGCCCATCAGGTCTGATTGATTGAGATAAAATCCATCTTCTTTCCAATGCTAGAAAACGCTGTCATGTCTATATCCTGAATAACCGCTGGATATTGTCACACTTCATTTATAAAACTTCCAGTTTGTCTCTCACGACGCACACTAACAATCGGTTTCTTGACATGAAAATAAAACGGAATTTATAGAAGTTTATCTTCTGCAATGAAGTGGCAAATTCTTGTCTATGATAAACGTGTCTGAAACCAAAATAAACTTAAATCAAAATTGAATTTTAATGCTTGATTTTACTTAAAAGGTATAAATATATATTCAGCAGTAAACTTTTGTAAAACTTTAAATAAAATAAAGTATCAAATCCTTACCTATAACAAAATCCAACGTCTGCCTTCTGTGTGTCTGAGTGTCTGTCTGTCCGCCCATAACCCGAGAACCACTAAACCGATTTTAATAAAACAAAACTCCACGGATAGCTTGATTCCTCCCATCAACCATAGGCCACTTACTATCACGCCAAACGGCCCACGAGGCTAGCAGCGAAGTGAAACATGAGAGCGGGCGGAGCCGCGGGCACAGCTAGTACCTTAATAAATATTAACTCACCGATTTGAAAATGTTACTGGAATATGTAAGACAGCAAATGTTCAGCCATACCAAAGACACCAAGCCACTATTTATTTTAACGATACTAATACTATGCAATATCGCCAGATAATAATTCGCAAAGTATACAAAATCCGCCTTTTCCGTAATACAACAGAAAAGTTGTATACTTTAATTAATTTTTACCGTCTCGAATGGGACGAAAATATATATTCCTCCTACCGAATGTCAACATAAAAAATTTTTTTTTTTTTTTTTTTTTTCCAACCTTAGCAAATCAGCGACAAGGTCATTGCTAATCACATCCAGGCGCAGTCAGCACTCGAATAAACGAATATTCGACCGTCAAAATCCGACCGTGGTTCAGATTCCAAATAACCTTCCGAAATTCCGACTCTACATGGTAGTCATTATACACCTTCTGTTTGTATCAGTGCAACATGCCTATCATGCAATCAAAACCAATTAACATGTATGAGAAACACCGGCCAAAGTGAAGCACCGACATGGCATCCAGATACATCCAGCTTCTACGCCTGCTTCCCAACGAGGTAAGCAGAGACAACGGAGCCCACGCCCAACGACTACGATACACCTCTACCGCCTCTTCCACTTTAATAAATATACACACCAAGAGTTGTATACAACCAAATGCCAATAACATATCAAAGCGCAAAGTCCAATCAAACAATTAACACACATAGGCAGTTATATCACATTCATAAATTTAATTTTTTTTTTTTTTTAAATGTATATATATATATATCTAACTAACTGTATCCACCGCTCCATTCTATCACACAACCGACCCCTCTACCATCCCCACAAACCGTTCAGCGCGATGGTAACTACCCTATCAGCGGTTGTCCACGAACACGTACGCACGACATGATCCTTCGTCAAACCGGGCGCCCACGTTGGTAAGTCCACAATCACGGCAACGTTACCATTCATACGGACTTATCCATTTTAAATGATTTTCAAGGTAAAATGTGGAATTAAATATCCGGGTTTTCATACAAATTTTCATTTTACGGATTTCCACACAGAAGATCATTATGGAATATGGATTTTCTATAAAGCTTTTCCATAAACCCACATTTAACTGATTTTCCAATCGCATATTGATTCTCAGAAAGCCTTGAACTGAGACGCCGTCACGGTTTTGTATCTTGTGTGAATCTAATGAATGCCCGGCTAATGTACGATCTCACTCCATTCTTTCAATATCTAAATCGTATTTAAAATAATATAATAATCTACTTATAATATCTAAGCTATTTGCTTTAATAATTTGGCGGAACAGGTTACACACGAATGCCTACCCCGTTAGTGTCGGCCACACTGAACCGAACCAAACTCGAATCATCCATTCAACCGTATCAATCTTCTACTCAAAATGGTGGCACCAACGTGTTCTTCCTGGCAACTCTCACACCCACACCTTTATTCACGTAATTTTCCCAAGCAAACAGCTCACATACGAACGACCCACAAAACAGGCAACATCTGCTGTCCACCTCCAGTGGCAATGGACTGAGCACGTCAGGCAAAAGTTCCGTCTGGACAACAGTGTCTCGCTCCGACATCCGCAGACAGGATACTTAATATAGGAAAACCTCCATTTCCAGTCAATACGTTGACATAAAGTAATTAGCGGAATTCAATAATACACATCTTCAGAACTGAATTTCTACATAGAAAATGTTAATACATACGTTTTCTATTAGACCGCCATCACATCCATTCAATTACCCCAATAATGTTAGTGAGATAAGATACGACTATCTTATATTCTAACGCCCAATCACGTTGTACGAATACATAAATACTAATATATTCATGTACTCGCTTTTATAAAATGAACAAACTCCTTCAACTAGACAAATATTTATGCTTCGTTCCCATACACAAAATATATGACTTCAATTAACACGGAATTCATATACCTACATTAGCACAAACATACTTCCTCAAATACATACCATCCAACATTTCCAATTCATAACTAAGTTGATAAAATGGACCTACACCGTTGGATAGTGAAATACGCCTTCAACATCACACCGCAACAAACCATCAACTAGTAATTCTATTGCGTGTCGCCTCGGACTAGGCGCTTAATAGCCTTCTTGCTTGATTTTCAACAAACACTTATAACTTCATCTTTCTGAATCGTTGTAAAACTGTAGTCCCTTCCATTATCTATGTTAATTGGCACAATTATAATGTTCTAATTAGCTGAAACGTTACATCTAATATCAAACTTCTGCTCTACAGCCAATTACATACATTACTGCTTGACAAATACATACAATCACAAACTGATATATATATTTTATTCCAACCCACATCCCAAGCAGTGAAATAAACAGCGTTATGCTGCTGACCACACTAACGTATATTCAACTCCACAGATAACCAACACCCCGACATGGCATCCACAAAACCCATCTCCCACACACACCAACATGCTGCATCCAGGCAAGTCAACCTTCACATTGCAACAAGATACAGGGTCCTTCTCCCGCACTACCTAACAGTATAACCGTGCCAAGGTGAGAAGTGGCCAGTCCGTCACTCGCCATCCGCAAAGTTCCGCCTCACTCACAATCACTCCTATATACTAGCGTAAAACTACACTCTCTTCTCAACATATTACTTGATAAAAGTTTTTAATTCATCAGTAAAAAAATCTCCCGATGCGCCCCAACAATTTCGCAAGAAGCAAAACATCGCAAGTTCGTTTTTTTTTTCTTTCCCTACAAAGCGCGATTCGTCAACCGCAAAGTTCCGCCTCACTCACAATCACTCCTATATACTAGCGTAAAACTACACTCTCTTCTTAACATATTACTTGATAAAAGTTTTTAATTCATCAGTAAAAAAATCTCCCGATGCGCCCCAACAATTTCGCCTCGCCTGGCGACAATTTCAAATTGTAACCGTCCGGCCTCTCATTTGTTCTTATGAAACTGCAAGTTTCTGACGCTGTAGACGGCATGTTCATATTATTAATGTTTAAGTGGCACTATATAACCGGACGTAAAACGAGCTCATAGCATCCCAATGCTTTCCATTGACACGGCACAACAATAAAACCCTCAATTGCACTCCGGGAGCAATGACAGAAACGAAATCTACATGCACTTGTTACAGAACCCCACATTCTTTCCGAATTAACTGTCAATTCTAGTATAACGGACAGACACAACCATTCTACAGAACTCTACATTCACCCTGAAACAAATGTCAGCTTTAGTAGAACAGGCAGACATACAAGCAGACAGCGTAGGCCCCGCAAAACGTTTTCATCAATCGCTTTTGTGCACAAACCTGCATCCTACAACTTGTAATATTCTATGCTATGCCGCTTAATACTATAGTAACCGAGGCACAACGCCGATCACTCAACCCATACACATCTCAAGACTCAGTGCATGACAAAATAAATTGTATTTTCTGCGCATTGTTTTCCCGACGAAATACTTGACACAACAGAAGAACCATGCTACTGTTAACATCGCTAATGGCTTTCCTATTCTTCAATTACTTCGCTAGCCACGCTGCGCCTCCAACGGCGTGATGGTGTTGCGAACTCTGTCTCCGCGCCCGCAAGACGCGTGCGCGAGCTACGACCTGCTCGGTCATCAACTCAACAGAGTCTCCGCATAGTATACTTGAATCATGTTAATATAGCAACAATCCGTCCAACGAGCGTATGTCCCTGCGTCACAAAATGATCAAAACGGTCTAGTCAACGTGCGTTGACAATCCATCCTGTCAAACCGTACACAAACATTCATACAAGATAAATATGTAATATTCATCTTCAACAAAACGAAAGATACGTTGTCACAGTTACATACTACTGAGATGTAGCACGTTGCAAGTACAGTTGCGACACTTTTTCCAGTAACTACGCGCAGCAGTACAAAACGCATCCGTCTGTACAATAACCGAGTAAGCCATGACAAAACGAGAGGTGGCTAGTCCGTCGTCTTATCGCACAGCAACACATAAAGTCACGAAGTAATAAATCAATATGTATTGATTTATTCTCAATCAAGTAAAACCCCTTCATATACAAACATCCACTGTGGTATGATACTCGCACAGTTTATTCTGCACACATTTGACGATACACAAGATACCCAAGAAATTAACAGTAAAATCATACATTTACCTACTCATCATTCACTATTCATTTCGTTTACCTAAACATGATAAAATTTTTTTTCTTTCTCGGCACTGCTATTTCATTGCCTCTGACAATTATATATATACCAATATTCATTCCACTCTTTTACCAATGTACACAAACCAGACAAACATCCATGCATCAGCAATCTGAGCTAAACCACGCGCTTCTCCATTTTTTTTTCTAAACCGAACACCTGCACCGATCACGTGGCTAAATTCTCTAACTTTTGTTAGTCTCGTATATAAATCGTATCTCCCTCTCTCTCATTCATACCCCACTAGAAGAGCAAGTCTAAAATAGCGCTCTAGTCTACTGTCTCGTTCTAACTCTTACTTGCATTGCATACACTTTATACTAGTGGGAAAGAGATAAGAGTCATTCGTACACTTACGCCAAACGAAACTAATGATCAAACACAAACAGTACAACACGTGCACCCATAAATCAATCTTTCTTGACCATGGTTCTCTCCTCATGGGCCTAATCAACACGAAATTTACAAACTTGTGTAGGGTTGCCAAAAATATTCCACCTTCTTACTCCAAATTTCGTGATTGTAATTTCCACATAATAACAAAGTAATAGAAATCATACATACATACACACATCACACGCTTCCCCCTCCGACAGATCAGGCAAGCAGAGCAATCAGCGCTGCGCCACAAAGACCTTAGTATCTGTTCGTTTTATTCCAAAACAATTCAATACATAATGTGACACATACATAAATAACATCTGCATAATACGACTCCGTGCACCACATATTATTACTTTCAATTTCCTTCTTTTTTTTTTTTTTTGAACAAGATAATTAAACAAGTCAGATTAAACTTCCCAAACCCTTTAGCACGAATTTCTTTAAACACACAATGCACCCAAACATGCTTCATCTTTAAAACCAGTCCACACTATTCTTTCAAAATTTTGGTAGCCCTGCGCCCGCAAGTATTCTGTGGCCTTGGCCAAGCGCTCATCAATCAATAATTCTCCAGTTCCACTTTTCCATAGAACAAATAATCATTATGCAAGTGACATTAAAATTTCTTTTTATAATAAATGGCTAATAACATACTTATGACGATGTAATTGCGTAGGTCATGTAAATCATTTCACAATTACGTACAACATTTTCCCTCTGAAAAGAAACACTTATTTTGTAATCTCGCCGGATAATGGAATAACTCACATTGTTGCTATGGACCAAACCATAGTTAGATGTCATCTGCTGGAAACTGCTCCGATGTTTACTGGCAGTAGACTGGGCACGCCTAGACTTACAATACGAATCGTAACCATACAATTCGCTCTTACACTTACGCAAATTACGTTTTGGCACAAAATAATAAGATTTCTCGTGTCAGACCATTACAAAACGTTTATATATATATATCTACACATTTTAAACTTTCCTAAACCATGGTCACGGGCACACCCGCAATAACTTTCGTACCTGGACCTTAGAATTCCTTGGATTTATGATAACACTACTATAACTAAAAAAAAGAACTTATTTTTACATAATTTTTTTTTTTTTTTTATGCTGGTCACGCGCACTACTGTAATAATCTCTACCCTATACCTATTGTTTTACCTTAGATATTAAAGGCAGAATTATTAAAAAATCAACTCTATAGCTCTAGAACAACTAGAATATAAAGAATCGAAATATGGCCAGCGTATAGCTTTCAAGTGATCTCTAGGTTTGTCAGAAACAGTGTCGCTAATTCGTACACATATTTCCTGTAAAATGGACCCAATTATTACTTCCTTTCCAGAAAGTCGTTGTGTTCCGTAATAACTCAGAGTACTAACTCTCATTTCCTAAATCTATTCTAGTAAATTCTAATATCAACATTTAAACCACTTACTAAACTAATTGCTCATTCATCTATGGTCATTAAACCCTTCTGGTTTCCCTCTGTGTTCTATGTGCACGCTTCGACAGCGCGCTCACGCGCCTCGCTTGCGAGCTTGTGAGACCCGCCAAAATTCGAAATGAAAAGTGTTCTGATGTTTGTGTTATTGTTATTATTAAATTATGATCAATGTATTACTTGATAGCTTAATTTTGTTGTGTCATTCAATAGATGAAATCTATTGTTTATATTTTCTTCTATATTTTAGAACTTCAACAATACAAACTTTTATTGAAACCCCCCCTGAAGGGGTTTGTGGAACTGGCTCCACTGAATTCGTATGGACCCTCTGTCCATACGATATTTATCCATCGCCAGTCCCCGTGACTCCCAACGCAGATAAATTTGTACTTAAGTTACAAATTTATTATTTGTTCCTAGGAGTCCCCGTTTTCTAATCTGTACAAAATATACATCTTCAGACAGATTTACCAATTTAATCTCGTAGTGTTATGTTGGAGTTCAAAAGATATTCTTTTGTCCTCCCTAAAGGCAGAAGTGTATGCTTTTAATTGTGAGTGTATAGTGTATGTTATGGTTTACATTTCTGTGGCTATCTATTGATATACCTACAGAAATTGTTTTATTCCAAATGATGCGGTCAGGGGTCCACCTTTCACCGAAATCATTTAGGAATATTTTCTTAAGGGTTTATTAAAATTGTGTGCTGATCATAATCTATATAACCTATACAGGTATATTTAAACCTGATTTACGCAATCTCCCCACGACCTAAAACGTAACTAGCCAGAATGTTGCATGTACATATATTACAAAATTTACCTTAGAATTCCACTATCCTAATCGGTCTGACACGATTCACTAAAATCACCTTAAATAAAACACCATTACAAATAGAATAACGTAAAATATTAAATTCAAACGAAACCACAACACCCGCCACTGAATCTATTCGCGAAGTTAACACTTAATAAAAATATACTTTTATGTCAAAATACGGTAAAACCACTGATTTTACATATTTAAAACCGACATATTTTTTAATAATTACGCGTGGATCAAACACTCTTATATACGTAGAATTTACGAATTTAAAAATCGGGTTTTGTTTCTTTTAATTTTCCCTATATTTTAAAATACCTTCCCAATGTACTAGTCCTCATGGTAGGCCAGTTCGGACATAGTGTCATTGTAAAAGCTCTTTGGAAGTCCTTCCATCACCAGTCAAGATTCCAGAATCCAGACGCCTTCATCCAGAACTCAAAAGGCTCAAAAAGAATATCCAAAATATTTTCCGTAAAACTAGTTGACAACCCCTATATCACCCCCAAAATTACAGAATCCAGACACCTTCATCTGTAACTCCGAAAGCTTTACAGAGATCCCCACACTAATATTCACGAAATTAAACAACCTCTATTCACTGACTTCCCTTATTTGCGTGTAATTTAAGATCAGGTCCCAGCACAATATATGTTAATCCAATTTAAAACCTTCCCAATGTACCAGTCCTCATGGTAGGCCAGTTCGGACATAGTGTCATTGTAAAAGCTCTTTGGAAGTCCTTCCATCACCAGTCAAGATTCCAGAATCCAGACGCCTTCATCCAGAACTCAAAAGGCTCAAAAAGAACATCCAAAATATTTTTCGCAAACTAGTTGAAAACCCCTATATCACCCCCAAAATTACAGAATCCAGACACCTTCATCTGTAACTCCGAAAGCTTTACAGAAGTTCCCACACTAAAATTTACGAAACAACAAACTCTATTCACCGGTTTCTTTACAAAATCATTTATGTACTAAGAAAACCTTCCCAATGTACCAGTCCTCCTGATAGGCCAGTTCGGACATAGTGTCATTGTAAAAGCTCTTTGGAAGTCCTTCCATCACCAGTCAAGATTCCAGAATCCAGACGCCTTCATCCAGAACTCAAAAGGCTCAAAAAGAACATCCAAAATATTTTCCGTAAAACTAGTTGACAACCCCTATATCACCCCCAAAATTACAGAATCCAGACACCTTCATCTGTAACTCCGAAAGCTTTACAGAAGTTCCCACACTAAAATTTACGAAATTAAATTAATTATATTCACCGGTTTCTTTACCAAACCATTTACTAAGAAAACCCAATCAAAATACACGCGAGCGAAGCCGAGCGAAAATATTCACTAATAAAACCCAACCGAAAATACACGCGAGCGAAGCCGAGCGAAACTTCGTTTCCCGAATTTATTCGAAAACTCACGCGAGCGGAGCAGTACCAACTTTCGTACCTGGACTCTCGCTAAATACGCACGACCGTCTCCTTCGACTCCCAAAACCGACTGAACTCCCCACGCTCCCCTCCCTCTCCTTTTATAATCTTTCCTCGTGTCACAATCCTGACACGCAGGAACAAATCGAACGGTGGCCTCCTAGTATGGCCATGACACGTTCGTGTCACGGAGCGCGATTTTGTATGGAGATTGAATTTTGATTTTTAGTATGGGCTGGACACGTTTGTGTCACGCAGGAACAAATCGATCGGCTGCCTCGTAGTATGGCCGTGTCACGTTTCTGTCCGGACTCGTAATTTTGTATGGAGGATAATTTTATGTTTTTAGTATGAACTGGACACGTTTGTGACACGATATAAATTCGATTTTGGAGGGAAAACAAACCCTCTTCGTACCTTCCACATGGTACCTAAAGCTGTTTCGCTCGTCAGCGATGCGCTTTACCTCTACTTCGGTGGTTTTAACACCACTTCCCCGCACCCATTGTGCATCTCCGCATGCAGAGAACTGTTGCTTTTGTTATATAAATTAATTGATGTTATTACATGTGCTCTATTAATAAGTCGACTTTTAGCGCCATGACGGAGTGTTTTATTTATATATTTTTGTTTAATTTTGTATATATATTAATTTCTGTACATACGTGATACCATATTCCGTGTTTGCTAATGCTAGTCATGTACGGAACCTGGACACGCAGAAACCAATCGAAATCTCCTTACCATAGTCGTGTTTTATTCATGTCAGGACACGAATCCATTCCTTCATACTAACATCGCTTAATGAAAACCCCTCCCGCACCGCTTGACAAATTACCTCAGGTCGCTCCGCCTCGCCCCGCGGCCCACGCGCGCCCGCAGCTCGGTAGTACCTCACCCCTTGTCTTGTTTACCTCATACCTCTCTCCGCCCCGCGCGCACGCTCCAACGGATATTTATTTGAATGTTGGCGTCATACTCAATGAAACGTTGTTTTGTTTTATTTTATGTTTTTGTTTAATAACTGGTACTTTGTTTATATACTCTTCCCTTTATAAAATGTTTAGTGTATTAGTTTGAATCATTAATAAATAATTATTAAAATAATTTTAGACCCTGTGCGATATCTTCACACAGATCACAAAACTTCAAATTCCCATAAACTCCGTCATGTCCAGATTCCAGACACGCAGGAACAAATAGACCAGCGACCTCATAGTATGGCCGTGTCACATTCGTGTCCTGACACGAATTTAGTATGGAAATTAAATTGAATCATTAGTATGGGCTCGACACGTTTCTGACACGTAGGAACAAAACGTACGGTGGCCTCGCAGTATGGGCGTGTCACGCTCGTGTCCTGACAATAATTCATTCTTTCATACTATCAACTCGCAGCGAAATAATCACTACTCGCGCTCCTTAACTCGCTACCTCAAGCCGCGCTTCCAACGGCGTGATGATACCACGATCTCCGTCCCCGCGCCCGCAAGACGCGCGTCTTCTTACCTCACCTCTCCGCTGTTTCGTACGCGCCCATGTCTTGTTCCCCTCTCACCGCGTGTCAGGATTACCTCATGCTACCTTCCCCGCCTCGGCGCTCTATAGTGTTTTATATGCGAACCAACTGATGTTATTATATTTCTTGTTTGTCTAATTGCGCGTCGTATTGTAATGGCCGTTCGCGCCATTTTATTTCTTAGTGGAGTGTGCAGTCACGTTTGAATTTATTAGGTGATTAGTTAAATTGTAATATAAATTATTTTGTTAATATTTTAATGAAACGTTTTAATGTTCTATAATTTAGCTTTGAATTACTATTGGCTATATATTTATCTTTTTTTTTTTTTTTTTTACCTTGTGTGATTCCATCACACCACGCATGCGTCCGAATGCCCATGGGCGTCGCTAGACACCTTATGGGTGACTCGGCGCCACATGTCGCGTCTTAGTATAAAAAAATATATTGAATTGTAGATAGTAAGATTTGCTTGCTCAAAATTTTCTCAACAAGGCAGTAGGCATGTTGACTGGTTTTGTTCTATTTCCTTATTCCAATGAATTTCGTGAGTCAATACGAGTCAGTTAATCAATCAGACATGATTAGATTTTACTGAAATCTTGTATTTCTTTCCGAATTTTTTTTTTTTGTAGGTAACTAATGTAAAAATTCTACCTATTGCACATCACTAACTACTTTTTATGTTTCAGAAGATTACCGGTCGTTTGAAACAAGTGTAACTGATCATTATTTTTAAGATTCTAAGATTACAGAGAATTGTGTCTGATATAAAAAATATTAATATTTCTCACTGATTGCACCCAATAATCCACTATTCTTGGCACTAATTTTAGGCTCGGATCACACGTGACTTGAAAGACTTGCGAGACCGTTCCGTGTTTGCATTTTTCATGATCAATGCACTCTTCGTTTTGATTGTGTTCTTACTACAATTGAATAAGGACAACCTTCACATCAGGTGGCCCCTCGGAGTTAAAACTAATGTCACTATCGGTGAACTTGGTGAGGTAATGTATCACCCCAGACAACGCTCGACCTTCAACGATGACTCGGGAAGCAGATCTCCTCTCTCCCTCAGCCGAATCTGTGCTCGAGAGCTCCGTTTCCCCATCTCCTAAACACTCCCCAGTCACCCTTGAAAGTTGATTGCACCATAATTACTTGTATTCTGTTGTTTTATGGCATTTTTCAGGCTCGCATTGCAGCTGATCTGATAGAGCTTCGCAATAAGTCCGTTTTCGCATTCGTTATGTTCAATGCTTTATTTATTTTGATAGTGTTTTTGTTACAACTGAACAAAGATCAACTCCACGTGGATTGGCCTTTGGGCATTAAGACAAACGTTACATACGTCGAGGAGACAGGCGAGGTATAGCAAAAAGCCGCCACAATGTACAATGTGCATCATTTCACAAAATCTAACGACCTTCCTCTAACCGGTCTATTTCGTCGGGCACGAGGGCGTGGAAAAAATGTTTTGTATATTTTGGTTACCACTATTAATAAAAGGCAATGGTGAATTGTCTTCCAATTACCTACTAATGGGTAAAATGTCGATGTCAATATCACTGTAAACCACAAATTTCTGTCCACCCACTAAGGCTTAACCAGAGGGCAAAACTATTTTTATTTGTAAGTAATCCTGTTAGGTGACCCAGCTATAAAAAAATCGTTACTTACCTATTTTGGAAGCGGTGTTCCTGTGTCCTATTCCTTGCACTACGCAATTTTTTTCAATACAAAGACTTTTTGTAAATGGTAGACTTAAGCTGAGCATCAAACTGTAGCGGAGCGGACGCGGCAGGGCATCACTAATTTGTTCATACTACTTGCTTGCCGCGCCGCGCCGCTGCTGCCGTGTACTGCCGCGTGGTGCGGTTTGCTTTATAACATTTCATACAAATAATACCTATATATGTGTCGCGTCGCGCGCCGCTCCGCTGCACTGCAGCGCTGCATGTGTGCGTTCGCACCAATGGACATTTTATGAAATATTTTTTATTGCAGTGCTTTTATAATACAATGCTCAAGTCAGCTGTCGTTATTAGGCACCGATGTGCATAGCATCTATTTTAATAAAAAAATTTAGAAATTGATGCCTGAAATAAAAGTTTTTTTTTTTAAGAATTATATTTGAAATGTACTACATATGCAAACGGATCAAATTATCTCAATATCTTGAAGATTTTCAAAGCAAATTAGTCCCTTTTATCCTTAGGTGGTGGATTTTTGCTATGAAAACACGGTGACTGCTCTGTGCGCTTCTCTACACATGTTTCTTGTACATTACACTACCTTTTCTTTCTTGGTGATGTTTTTAACATTCTCAATAAATGTTAAGTGTTTTTGTTGAAAAGGTCCAATTTCGTATGGGAAAACATTTCAGTGATGATTTGATGACACATAATATATAAATTAATTAGACAATTCCAGATATGCCCACAGTCAGCTCTAAAAGAAGATACGCATATAGAATAACATATGACAAACATATTCTATAGTTGTATTGAATTTTTGGAGTTGACCGTACCTTCTTATTAAAACATTGGTTCTTCTCACGGTTTTAAAAATCAACTTTCTAACATACTTATTGACTTCGAAATCGTACCTTTTTGCAACTGCACCATATGTGAATGTAGGATTTAATTGGCACACCATTTTACAAGCAATTGCTAAGTAATTAAAACATTGCATAAATGTGTTCAGTGTTTGTGTTGTGTTGCATATAGGTAATAAGATCTATATGTAATAAGTACTTAATAACATTTATTACAAACCTTTAACATAGATGTAAAGTGTTGTAAAATAGAACGAGCTTTAAAATTTCAGTTCAGATTGTAATTTAAAGATTTATTCACAATTACAGATATTGATAACGAAAGAATACTTGCAACTAGAACCAATCGGTCTGGTATTTGTATTCTTCTTTGCACTCATCCTGGTGATTCAGTTCACCGCTATGCTGTTCCATAGATTTGGAACATTGTCTCACATCTTGTCATCCACTGAACTCAACTGGTTCTGTTCAAAGAAGGTAAGAGGACACAAACCTAAACATTAAACAATAAGGTTGTACCAACATATTATAACATAACTCTTTGCGACGAAAGGACAAATCAGCAAAAAAATTATTAACACAAGGCACCCAAAGCTTAGTGCTCGACGGCATAGTGTTAATACCAGTTTATACTGAAGAAGAATTACAAGGATAAAATAATGAGGTTTTAATAAATCATATGTAAATGTGTTTCTTTCAGTCCGAAGAACTCTCACAGGATGCTCTACTTGATAAAAATGCTATAGCAATTGTAAAAGATTTACAAAAGTTAACTGGATTAGACGACGAATACGATAATGACTCTGGCTCCGGCGCAGCTAATGTTGGCAGAAGAAAGACAATACACAATCTAGAAAAAGCAAGACAGAAAAAGAGAAATATTGGAACGCTGGATGTTGCTTTCAAGAAACGATTCTTTAATATGAACGCTAATGATGGACCAGGTAAAATATTCAATACTAGCTTTTGCCCATGGCTTCCTTCATGTGAAGTTCGATATGAAAAATAGTCGTATTTGGTAAGCATGTCCAATAGGGTTAACCAAGAATGTGAATTTCTGCAGGTACTCCGGTGCTCAACCGTAAGATGACACTGCGTAGAGAAACGCTGAAGGCACTAGAGACGAGGCGCAACTCTGTCATGGCTGAGAGAAGGAAGTCACAGATGCAGACACTAGGAGCCAACAACGAATATGGTGTGACAGGAATAGTGAGTTAGAAACATATAACTTTTTATAAAGGCCCAGATGTGATACCTATGGTCTCAATTCATTTTTTTTTATGGAAACTGACACGGTTGGCTACATCACCTACAACGTCCGTGATATCAGCCCATAACACCGGGTGAACTAGGTGCCATGTCAGTGTTTCCCCCTTTGATCGTGCCGGCTACACTGAACTGGTCGGAAAACACAAACTATTTAAATAGCCGTTTCGACCGACGTTTCATTCAGTGCGGTGGTATCAACCCGGGCGGGTTAAACCCTACCACCAAGTAAGATTAGGAGGGAAGGGACCTACAGTTTTACGAGGAATCCGAACCTCGGTCAGCCTCCAACGGTCAGCGGTCACCCATCCAAGTAGGTACTGACCGCACCCAGCGTTGCTAAACATTCAATAGCAACAGTTGACTGTCTGCACCACTGAGCTATCGAGGCTGACATTCATGCACCAATACTGTTCCAAGTGGTGATAGCCTATGAAGTTAGTAGTGTATATTGGAAAGCCAGCACTGCAGCTCTCTCACTGAGGGGGACCAACAGCACATTCACTAAGTTGGCTCCCTCTTTCACATTTTTCTGTTCTGTTTTCATTGTATTATAGCAATGCAGAGTCGGCGCTAAAGTCTATTTAGTTCAGTGCCTAGTTAAGTTCATTCTTTCTTTTTACTTTGTAGAGGTAAACGTGGCCATTAAGTGCCCCCACGCGTACCCCTTATCTTGAGCCTACGTACCCCTGGGGGTACGCGTGCCACTATTTGGGAACCACTGATCTACATTAATAAACTGTACAATTGTCTGCTGTCAGCTGCACCTTGTTACAGTAAGTGAACGATATCTAATGAGAAATGCATGTTCCCTCAGCTTAACAACAACCTGGGTGTGCCGCAACGGCCGCACCGAATCTCAACAGCCAACATATCTGTGAAAGAAGTGTTCGCTGAGCCCAACGGAGGACAAGTGAACCGCGCCTATGAGCAGACCCTCGGCGACGACGACGCCGACTCACTACGCCGCCAGTCTCGACAGAACCAAGTTACCTTCCAGGGCCGCTACCAACCCAACTAACTCTTCTCTGAGAACAATCTCTATTGCCAAAATGAGTCGCTTAGTTTTAGATATGTTCAATACGAATTCATAATATCTTTAGCTGTTCAACCTATACAAAATACTCCCTTAGATAAGTATAATAGAGATGTCATTATATACTCCGATCCTACTGCCAATCTGCTTCACTCGAGCGCTTACCGTCACCAAAAGCGTAATTCATTAATTTTAGAAGTTAATGAATAGGTATAATCCGACTTTATGAGACTTATGGTCACTGCCACTAAAATTTAGGTTAAATTTTACATTAAGTTTACATATTTTTGTATTTATTGTACCTACCATGAAAGAAAATTCAAATTTCTATGGAGATCTGATTAATTTTGGTACTGTTTTGTACTGGATAATGGAACACTTTTGATAATAAAGTATGTCCTTGTAGCTACATATGTATATGGATTTTATTATTATTTTACCTCTTTATAACAACACTGTTGAAAAATGTGGGTGTGTGTACTTAACCACTCACGCAACGCACGCCGCACGCGCGCATATTCCGTGTGCGTCGCGGTGTTCGCGACTTCGACTGCTAAGGACGGGTTACGGGAAATACGCTTCTTTTAGGAAACGATATATGAACACCTATAGCAAGTTTAGCAATCATTATACATTTTCTTATTCAAAATCGTGGGTTGAATGCTGCACTTGGTGAGGTGATGTTTTATTACGTCAACTCAACGTGTTGAGGCATTTTCTAAACAAGATCTTAATAATATGATCACTGCACTATCAAATATGCACTCTACACTCAAATTGCGCTTCCAAAACCACCAAATACGAAATATATCTTGCCTTCGGCGCTTGGGAAACATCGTTCGAACACGGGCACTCGCTCACCGCCATGACACTGAACTGACTGGCGTGGTTCAAATATTTTTTTCAACGAGAGGCGATGCTGTCAACTTTTGAACTATTGAATCCGATCGAGAAGAGCATATCTTCACCTTATTTTAGAGGTAACATAGAGCCTTATCCCCATATTAAAATAGTGTATATTTGTATGGCAAAAGTCGACTGCTAAGCCGGGCCATACGTCTGGACCCGGGTCGCCGAGTGACGTTTTTATCGCCGGGCCACAGTGCGCTCCTGAAACGCGTGAGTGGTTAATACGCGCGTTAGAAGTTATACTTCCAAATGTGTATGTCTTTTAACTACGTATGTCTTTGAGTATTCTCACCATCGATATTTGTTTTAATTACCTAGTCTTGCTCGATAGGTATACTTAAATTTTACAGAGTTCCTCCGGCTCCCGTTTTTCGCCTTTTTCGTAACCTCTGTGTAGCCCTCGCCGTCCTCAGATTCATCTCGACCTCGTTTACGAATGCCAGACGTCACCTGCATATTCGTTTCGTTCCGTTCCAGCTGCTCCGTCTCAATGTACTCAGATGGAACCGGCTCCAGATCGTTGATCTTCATGTTCCGAAGAGCTTATGCCTCAAATTGTCATGCAAATTACCACCACTCATGGTGAAAGTAGGCAACTTTTACCTCATACACTTCCAGCACTTTGCCTACGCTCCCACAGGGGCAAACAAAGTTGGAAAATATCATCAAATTCAATTCAGTCCTTAAATAATCCCGAAAATAGAATTATCCCAAAAACATTAGGTAGTGAAATATTTTGTGAGCTTTGACGTTGACATCAATCTGACATGTGTGAGCTTCTTCATCATGTAGATTTTCATGTTACCCTGTGCGTATCGTAAAAATTAACTCTCACCATTTTTTCATAATGCTTGCCTAAAGAAGTAATACTTAAAAAACAATGACATAATTAAATATACATTATAAATTATTAAAAAAATGAACTAGTCCTTCAAGCATTTATGAAATGTTTTTAATGTTAGTGCCAAACCATCATACACAGAAAAGACTTAAATTCTTACATTTTCTTCCGATGACCTCAGAACTTTACACTGAGTGGCTGACGTCCGTCTGGATGAATTTATTAAAATTAATTAAACTGTTGACTTACTTAATTTTCTAAGAATGAGACAAACTCTGTTAGCTTAAAGAGCTGGTCCTCGCTGGAGGTTTGCAGACGGGATGGTTGCGGAGGTGGGACGGGGGTGACGGTGCCTTCGTCGTCGGTGAGTTGCCAGCCGCGGCCTCGACACGCCGCCGGCACACTTTCTACATTGATCCCCGTCATGGCGCTCACTGTTTCGATGGATATGGAGCTGTAAGAACGCCCAATCAGGTTGAAGGCTCGCTCGCGAATTTTTTCTGCAACGTAAAAAGAAATTGGTACAAATGGGTGCCTCGGCGCAATATTATGTCGAGCTAACAATAAAATAAAAAAAAAATATAAATAAACTTGCTGGTATGGGAGAGCTACCTGACTGCTGAAGATAGGGATACATGGCACATAATAGCAGTAATACTACCCTAACCGTGCCCTGACAGTGCAAAAGATATTGAGAGTGTATTAAACGGTACATTTGTTTGTAAAATCGGGGCAGAGTATTGAGACTGACACAAAAGAAAGAAATTTGTAACGAGGGAAGTCATATATCCGGGATAGTATTGAGCGGGTTATGCTGTATTAGTTCTAAATTTAAAGTAACTGTAACATAAAACAATATACAAAAACTACATACAAAAAATAATACAAGACAAGTTAATAATCTCGCACCTACATATAATAGTATATCGTAGTGTCATAATAAGTAGTCGTGGCATAATATTTAGGCGTCTTACTATGGTTGGCTTCTGGAACGCCTGCGGGGGTACCAAAAATTTGGTCGCACATATTAGAACAAGTGAGAATGACGGCAGTATGGTTAAAAATCCTTGTCACCCCCCTCAAACAAATGCTACAAATATTCAGAAAAAAAAAAAACATTCTTTCACGGCTGTCACTTATGTCTTTGTCACTTCATGTCACATAGGTATGTATTTAGTCAACTGTAAAATGGTTTCAAGTCCTCCTATAAGAGATAAGTAATATTTTATCTTTGAAAAGTTTGTTCTTTGCCTACACATTGATATGCAATTTGTATGGGGGAATTGTCAATTTTAGGTAAGAAAAACGCAGAAAAAATGTCAAGCGTGTTACATTTTGTTTTCCTGAGTACAAAAAATCCATTTGGGTTTCTAAATATAAGTTAATCCTCACTCGTTTTACATTGTTCTGTGGGTAATTAAATTGGATATAAGTGCTAATAGGGCTTATTGATTTGGCTTAAATTATTTTACAAAATATATGATTTTGAGCCAGGCCAAATTTAGTGAATTTCCGCGCAGCGAAAATGGTATGGAACTGCGTGACCCCTCTTATATTAATGTGTTGGAAGCCAAAGCACAGATTACTTAATAGTTACTTCGTAACAGATAAATCACTTCATAGAAAATGTTCCTACCTTCGAGCTTTAATAGCCTACTCTTTTACAACGCCAATCGCTGCGTGCGAAAATGTACCTTAACGATCGAGTGTAAAGTGGTTATTGCTTTGCAGCTGCGCACACTTGCGTGGGCGAGCGTCTATGTATACTTCGCGCGGCAGACGAATTTCTACTGAAAAAGACCGCCGGCGGCCCGTCGGGCGGTAGGTAGTTAGCGCGCGCAAGTACATAGAGTGCGTGAGGCCTGGCCAAAGGGTTAAGCAGGGGTGAAAGGGCCGCGTAGACAACTTGACACTGCTTAAGTGGCATAATAAGTAGGTACATATTTCACCTTCCAAAGCCTTTATGATATCAGAGAGAGGCTCTGTCCAGACGTAGCCAGCAATAGCTCGGTACGTTCCCGGCAAGTCCTTCTTCCACATCTTCTGTCCGATCAACCATATAGCATTTAGTTCAGGATTGCTAGCTACTAGGTTCTGAGGGATTCTTTTCCATAAGAATTTGGCATTGCATCTGTAATTATAACAAAAATAAAAATTATGTTAAAAGAGTATGTTTGAGCAATACATATGCTAACAGGTGAATGCTCCCAGGTAAGCGAATCATTTAAACCTGAATCGTTGCTCAAACATATGGTGAGCAGGGAGAAGGAATACATTGAACTAGGAACTGAAATGTCTATAGCTCACGGGTGGACAGAAAAACACTTAGCTTATTGCCACAAGAACAATGAAATTAAATAACAAGGTTTATCCATCTTTAGACACAAAATGAAATGTTATAAGACTTGCTTCTACATATATCGGGGCTGCGTTTCAATACGGACACAGGAAGATAGGGGGAGGGGTAAGACGTGGGGGACACAATGGGGGAGGGTCCACCCGCTGAAGTGGCACTGCGGGGGGAGGGAATGCATTTTGTAGCCAGGGGAGGGAAGACATTTTGTAGCCATACCTAAACCTGGTGCTTCACCGTTAGGAACCGGCGTAAAACTTTAGGTCCCTTCCCTTACTAGGTGGTAGGCTCAAATTGTACCCGACTGGGATGGTACCACCATACTGGATGTAAGATGGCCGCATAGCAGCCTCGGTTGTGTTCTCCTGTAGTCCAGTATAGCCAGCAATCCAGGGATGTCTTCAGTATGGCCACCTACCTTCTCGGAGGTGATATTGGCTGGTTGGAGCATGTGCTTTGGCCCCCCCGACTCAGTCACCGATACCGCAATACATAAAAAGGGGTATCACTATACAAATGAATTAAATCAATACAAATCAATTAAATCAATAGCAGGTTATTTGGGGTGGAGAAAGGTTGGAACGGGGGAAGGGGAAAAAAATCTGAAAATGTAAAAAAAACTGAATATTTTTTTTTTAGAAATTTTTTTTATGTGTGCTTCCACGTCAATGGGCCGTCACAAGAGTTAGTGAAAGGTCACCTTGGGATTCGCAGTACTTCGCTCGTTGCACGAATTATACTAGCCCACCAACCAGTTGCTAGCCCGGTGTCCGTATTGGAACCAACAGCCCAAGTATCTGTTAGTTGGATCTGCTGGATAATATTGATACCGATATATCGTTACATATTACCGGTGATACAGTTTAATACAATGTACAAGATAAGTACTCACAAGTCATTTTGATACAAGTAAATCGCCAGAAGCTGCGCGTAGACAGAAGGTGGTGCGATGCCATTATTAGCCTGTAAGAGTTAATTAGGTTAGATAACATAGGTTCTAAAGAAAGAAAGCAAAAGACTTTAAGCATATTAAAAGTTCGGAGCCAAAAGGTTAAAGAAACAAGATAAAAAAACATTACCTCGAGCTCCTGTTTTTCTAAATTGGTGCATAATTGGTACAAATCACCCAAAATCATTTTGAGGTTCCTTTTGCGAACCGAAGTCAAATACAGTTTAATCGAGAAGCAAGTGTCTGTCCAGAAATAGTGAGTCCGTTTTAAACCAAGTTTAATTTGTTTCGTCTTCGTTTTGTTTGCTTTGTGTAAATAACTAACTTTAGAACGAACCACAAATTCGATGATAGTAGAAACGTCACAAACGGGCCGGAGGCCGGCCAAAGACTCGACACGAGTTTGTTTGATGCCGGCACTTCATTCACTTGGCTTAGCGTATTCGTGTTTGTTGCAAACATTTTAGTTTTATCTCGCTCTAAACAAGCCATTAAAGGGAGACGAAACGGAAATTTTTGCCAAATACACGAATACGCTAAGCCAAGTGAAGTGCCGTGCCGGCATGACAGAATTATCGGCACAAACGTCAAATATGTCTCGTTCACACCACGTTGGTTCACACTATTCCAGTGTGGATATAATCTATTACTGGTATATGGAATCGAAAGTAGGTACTATACTCCGTTGATCATAGCAACATTAGCAACTAATGCCGAGCGGCTTCTCTTTCTCTGTACTTCTCACTCTCGCAAAGTGTGATTGAAGTGATTGTGAACTGAGGTTATGAATAGAATTAAAATTTTAAAAAATTATTGATTTTTATTTTTATTTATTTGCAGAATGAAAATTTTGCAATAAACCTGTTTATTTTTATTTTTTGCTTGGAATCAAGTTCAATATTTAATATTTTCACTGTAAATTATTTAATATTAAAATTATACCTATATTATTTAAATTTTGTGCCTAATCTACTTACTTCAGCTGTTCGTTCTATTGTAGGTGGGTAAGTTAACCCACCAACACAATATACAAAACTTCAAAATAACACGTGAAAAATCCCCTAATGTGCGAGCGGCCCGATTAGCTGTCAGCCCTTGAGTGCGACGCCATTTTGGCCGAAATCAATTTTGGTCAAAATCGGGTGCGCTCTGCGTTTTTGGCGATATTTCTTGACTTTTTTCTTTTAAACGTATATGAAAAGGTTTTATTTTCCAAATGTACATTAAATTTTCTATAATTTTATTGGTAATGTGTTTAATACTATCATTATTAAACTTGTTTAAAAAATTCAAGAATTTTCGGAACGGTTTTTGCCTAGAGGGTTACAAAAATGACGATACTTTACGAA
Organism: Nematopogon swammerdamellus; assembly: GCA_946902875.1. Taxonomy (NCBI): domain Eukaryota; kingdom Metazoa; phylum Arthropoda; class Insecta; order Lepidoptera; family Adelidae; genus Nematopogon; species Nematopogon swammerdamellus. The sequence goes on from OX336334.1 coordinate 18,420,237, forward strand.
TAAATCGTTCCTCAGCGGCGAGAAACTATTGTAAATGAAGATTACTTACCCTTCCATCGTTTAAACCACTAAAAACACGAGGCGCACACGCCACCGTCCGCGAACGCAAAGAGACCGACTGAAGATCGCTTGGCAATAATTATTTGACAGGACAAGCACATAGAAGTGTGTATTTTTAGGTAGCCTTCTCTTTCATCAATTACTAGACATTCGTTAAAAGAGTTAGGAAGGATGTTGCACGTTACAATAAATTATTTGTATGAAGGGATAGAAGGGATAAGGGATATGACTCCCTTCTTATATCACTAGGTGGTAGGGTTTAACCCGCCCGGGTTGATACCACCGCACTGAATGAAAGGTCGGTCGAAACGGCTATGTAAATAGTTTGTGTTTTCCGTCCAGTTCAGTGTAGCCGGCACGACCGAAGGGAAGCACTGACGTGGCACCAAGTTCACCCGGTGTTATGGGCTGACATCACGGATGTTGTAGGTGATGTAGCCAACCGTGTCAGTTTCCATAAAAAAAAAAAAAAGTCGTGCGCGCGGTCCAAATAGGGCCGCCCGCACATCCGGACAGGAAATGTCACGGCCCCAATCGGGCCGCTCGCATATTAGCAGAACAAACATTATTATGACGCGTAGGAAAGCTAACTGTTGTAATGCGTCGACTGACCGGCCGACTGCACCTGGCTACCTGAAACCTTCTCAGAATAAAAACGCAAAACTAACTCCAGGCGCAGCGGCGCACGCGCCGTTATGGTTTTGAGATGACTTACACCTATGACTTACAAACACAATCAGTCTTGTGTCCTGTGTAAAGAAGAGTAATAAAATAACCGTTGCGAGATCGAGAAACCGCTCGGCATTAGTTCCTAGGATGAACGGAGTATAAATGCAAGTAAATGTAGTAACTACCTAGGTAAGGGTTTAGTTTAGTAACAACGAGTGTTGTAAAAATATTATGTAATCAACAAATGCAAGTAAATGTAGTACCTAGGTAAGGGTTTAGTTTAGTAACAACGAGTGTTGTAAAAATATATGTAGGTATTTTAATCAACAATGACGTATCAATCTCTTTGGTAATCAATGATGAAGGTCAAATGTGACACAAAAAAATGGAGAATTAACCCTAGAATGCAACTTACCGCCTGGGAGGCGGCGCGCGAGCGTTGTTTTGTTATTATTTCAAAACCGTGTGCATCCACGGAGCCATGCTTCCTAGTAGCTGCAGTGCCGAGCGAGATGCATCGACGTGCGAACGTACGTGCATGTGCACCTTGCATTTTACGAGATACGACGGTTGGCGTAGCCTGAGAGGCGAAGGGTTGCATTAAGATAAGAGGTAAATATATTACACTTGGTGGTTTTTTTTTAGCTAATGTATTATACACATATAGTATGTTCTATCGCTTATTCCATGGGAGTGCTCGGAGGAGCTGTTTAAGACTGCATTAAGATTAAATAAATAAATAAAATTAACGCGAGCCCACCGTCCCCTTTCCACCTCCGCACTACGCGCACTGGGCAGGGATTGCATCCCTACACCGTACTATTGCCAAAAATGTAATAAAACTTACTGTATGGAGCACCGATCCCCAATGTGCTGCGGGTGCACTGATAAGCAAGTATGAAAAAATAGCGTAAATTCAATTTCTTCTCTAGCTGGTACTGAAAACGAAGTTTAGTTGGGTAATATTTCAAATGAAAGTACTATTATCATTCTTTACGATACAGTTACGATTTGTTTAAATTTCAAGCTGGAAATTTAATTTTTGTTTTTTTTTTCACACCCTAGTTACGACGAACTTTTGTAGCATATGTGCCTTATATTTGATTTTTTTCTGAAGGTTGTGTAAGAGTTATGACTGAAATATGAATGTAATTTTTTTCAGTAAAGGGTAGCCTTTTGATATTATTTTTATCATTGTAATATAATAAATACTGTTCAAGTAATTCTTGTTTTATTAAATACAAGCTGTGCCCGCGGCTCCGCCCGCTCTCATTTTTCACTTCACTGCTAACCTCATAAGCCATTTAGCGTGATAGTAAGTAGCCTATAGTTGATGGGAAGAATCAAGCTATCCGTAGAATTTTGTTTTATTAAAATCGGTTGCGTGGTTCTCGAGTTATAAGCGGACAGACAGACACTCAGAAATACAGAAAGCAGACGTTGGATTTTATTATAGGTAAGGAAGGATAAGGATAAGGAAGTAGCCTCCCAGGCGAAGAGTTGCATTAATGACATAAAAAAAAGGGTTGCATTCTAGGGTTAAAAATACGATTACCGAAAAAAGGTAGATGGATTTTGGATTAAATATATTTTTTTATATCATGCATACAACGTAGCGGCACGCATGTGGGGTGGGGTAGGCAGAGAAAACGGATCTACACGTGCCACGATCCTGCCTGAAACACCTCTGGCGCTTCTTCTACTCATAATGTTATTCATAATGCTCGTCGGTTACAGGTACTACGCACTTGATCCTTTTTTATCCTTTTATTACTTTCTCTTAATCAGAACTATGATTGTGATTTAATAGTGTGAGAGTTAGGGCCTCTGAGCCTCTGTTATTATCACTGTCACCTAGATAGACCTATTAAAATTTAGAGCTCACCCCCAAGTCCTATTTCAGCTATGAACCGAGTTAAATCCTTGGGTTTGAGTGCCTGTATTCGGCATGGGTTAGAAATATAACCCCCAAGAATTCGGCAACTACCGTGAATGAGCACTTCACATTACAAAGATGTGTATGCGTTTCATCCTCTTTTATTTAGAACCTGAACACCGGTGTGTCGCTAAGGCCCATTCGGTGTAGGTGTATGTTTAGTCTGCAGTGTCCTGTGAAGGTCCTTATTAGGACTCTTATGTCGTTCCGGTTTAGGTTTCATACCTCGGAAGTAAATTTACGCGAGTAGGTATGCATAAAATGGTGTCTTTGTGTGCTTCTGCCCGCGCAGTTGGAACCAGTGCTGCTTAGGTTGTGTGCCCAGGAGAGTATTTCTTGCCGGTATGTGCTTTTTATTCCAAGTATCCGCTTTGAGCCGATGGGTGGATTTTCAGCTCCATCCCTAGCAATTTGATCGGCTTCTAAGTTGCCGTCAATTCCATTATGTTCAGGCACCCATCTCAGCATTACTTTGTTGTTAGCGCTGAGCAACCTGAGGTTGTTTAGGGCTCACAATTGAGTCTAGACTGTAGTTCATTTAATTGCAGTGCCTTAAGGGCTGCCTGGCTATCTGACCACATAGATGTTTTTGTCAGAGTATGATATTGGCAGGTGTTTATGTATGCAATCAATTATCGCATACTTTTCTGCTTGGAACACGGAGCCATGTTTCCTAAGATGTGTCGATTTGCGCATCTTTGGACGCTTTCGACGACCCCCGATCCTGCGCGCCCATCTTTTTTGGTTCCATCAGTATACCACACGATGGCTCCATTCCTGAAAGACCCTTGGGACTCTGTTACCCATTCGGCCCTCCAGGCATTTCTATTTCACAGAATCTTTTGAAATAATGCTCTCTCATCATGCCATCTGAAGAACTATTATACCTTACATATTATGGAGACTTAGAGTGTCAAACGAAACTTTACACCCACGTTAACATCCCGCCGAATTATTATTATTAACTCACGCAATAAAAGTCCCCTTAGCGGCAACAGCAAACTGTTATCTACCGACCTAACATTGTTGTCTATGCTGCGTCAGTTTCTTACATCATGAACATCATGAGATATTGAAGAATAATCGGAGGTGACGGTGCGCGGCGCGGACGAGGGCGCGGGTGCGGGCGGGCGGCGGTGGGTGGCTGCGCGCGCAGCGGGCGACGGACGACGGCGCGGAGCGGCGGCGGCGACGCGGCGGCGGTGCGGAGGCTGACTCACAAAGCCGGCTCTACCAACTAATTGTTGTTTGCTAGCTATGCTAATAATCACATTATGCTTGCACCCATTTGCATTTAAATCGTTCTAATAATAGAGAAATTTGTCATAATAGCTCTATTGAGGTCGTGTGGAGTGTAAAATGCATGACAGTTTGACAGCCAGTCAGTCTAGTACCTACAACAACGGGTCCATTGATGGTTTTTCTTGCGCTTGATTTTGTTTATTCGCTTTTGCTTCCCACATGTACAAGCTCGATGCTTAGAAATTGTAATATTTCCACTTATACATATGTTGGTACCTTATTACCAATAAGTACCTATGTACTTACAAATTACATGGGCATTTAGTTTATTGTTCCTTCATACCGACACATCTAGATCTATATCGTTGGCGAGGTTTGTATACTGAATTACGAGTAGGTATGCGATTTTTTAAACTGTCAAATAATACAGACGAAATATAGATACGACTTGAATCCGATATATTTTGAAATTTCCATTGAGTAAGACAATTAAATATTTTCTAATAAGAAAAAAGGACAAACTGTTAAAATGAAATATGCATGTAACACAAAAAATTTACATTATTTTTTTATAGTGTGAAAATTGGTGCTGTAGTTACATTTCAGAGTTAGACTATAATATGACTGTCCGTGTTAAACGTATTAGCAGAGGGGCAAACTGACGGAGTCTACCTCCGTAAGGGATTCAAATCTCATCAAGTTTCACAACGCGCTCACGAAAAGCAATTTTTCACCGACTTTCACTTCCTCGTCGACTGTCCAATCGTGCAATTGACATGATCACTTTACGGCCAATAGCGGGACGGTGAAGCCGCTTCAGCCACGCCTCGACTGCTGACACACATGTTGTATTGTCGGGCGCAGCTGTCGCCTTTTGCGTGCAGAACGAAGGGCTCCGGTCGGTTTAGATGTGTCAAAAGAAGTTGGAGGCGCTATGCTGTGGCGTCGCGGTCGTGGGGAATGCTCGCCGGGGAGTAGGACGGTAGGCGTGGAGACAAGCCTAACAGTTTGCGTTCTGTTCTGAACTAGTTGTATCGAACGTACACTCGTGCGAGACGCTCACTTTCCGTCCGTCTCGAGGATGAACGGACGACGACAAGAGTGCGCTGCTACTGTAACAACAAACAGCTGGTCTATTCAAAATGCATCAGCAGTACCGGCAACAGTAATAGCCTATGTATTGAAAATAATTAAATGCAACGATGAAATAAAGTTAAACAAAACATCTTGAAATGGTAAATCGTTTCATTGCATTCAAGAGTTCACCGCGGGCGTAAAAGTAATTAGGGATGTATTTCTGCTCTACATGTTAACTCTTACAAACAGTACTTAGACATTACACTCAAAATAAAAAAAACAGTTCAGCTCAAATAATAACTATAGGTATATCGCCAGTAAAACGTGATGGTTGGTGTTGTTCTGTAGTTTACGAGAGTTCTTGCAGCACAACACCGATTACTCTGTCTACCCCGATTGTAGGGATATAGCGTGTGGTGTATATTATGTATGTATGTACCGGCAGTACATAAAGTATGTTTGATACGACACGACTTTATAAACATGTATACGGTAGAGTATAGAGTTGTACGTACGTGGGTAAGTTAATAGATTGTACAGTTTAGTGCTGCTTGAGTGACCCGAGGCAGAGGTCAGGCGAAGCGGCGGCGGCGCGGCGCGCGGCGGCGGGTGAGGGAAAGCTGCAGCGGTGCCGATGGCGTTGTCTGTAATCACAAATTATATTCACTCACTCGCATACTTCACGGTACGCTACGAGAACATATTCTTCGTAGATCTCCCGCTTAGATAAAATAGTTTTACATATTTGACACAAACAAGGCCGTGATCTAGTTTTATCAAGGAGCTACTCTGGTCGTAAAGATTCAAACTTGCTCACCGCTTGATATAATCGAAATATTTAATTAATTTTATTTAGTCGAATTCAATATTAATATCTGTACATATTTTATGCAAAATTTATAGAACGCCATTTGTCACAGTCGAAGCGAAGGCTTCAGATTTCGGATGGTGACTGGTGAGAGTGCCGCACGCGCACGCGCGACCACGGCGATATTCGTAATAAGTGTAATTTATTGTGATTCGGCAACATTATAAATCACGAGATAAAAATTACTAATGAATATTTATAAAAAGGAGCAATATTGTAATTTCCCTCATATGTTACAAATACATAGCTACGTATTCATCCGCGGACTCGGTAAGTAGGATTGTCTTCGAATAAATTTGATATAACGCGGAGGAGCGAGTCAAGTCGTGAGCTGCACGGTGGTTTACCACTCAACATTAAGAACTACCTACACAAACATAACGGCTACTTCAATATTGATCGTCTAAAAAAAATAACAATTTATTTAGAAAGAACAACTAAAATCATCATCTAAATAAAAGTCAAGACATTAAATTTATATTTAGAATATATGCTATACTAATTCATGCATCGTATAAATTTGTCATCTGAAGACTAGTAATATATAAGTCGATGTCTGAAGATCTCTCGTCACCTCTTTAAAGACAGCATAAATCTGTGTTCTAGAACTTCTTAAAATTCATTTACGTCCATTTTATATCAGTCAGTCAGCATGTACGCATTCACTGCTGGACATACGCCTCTCCAATTTTCCTCCAGTCCTCCCGGCCTGCTACCGTCCCAGCGGTACGGAGCCACTGCTTTCCGCTGACGTACTTGATGTCGTCGTCCCACCTGGCGGCGGTGGTCTTCCCACACTTCGTTTTCCTGTCCACGGCCGCCAGTGTAGGACATGGTTACTCCAACGGTCAAAATCGGTCAAGGTCGGTTTTATATTTATTTATTTATAGAGAACCAACAGTTTGTGCATATAAAAAAGATAAAAATGTAAGTTGAAACAGCGTATAAAACCAGTTAGAGGTTTATAACAAGAATTAAAATTAAAGTTATACTTCTCAGTTCAGTTGATCAGGTGTGTGTGAGTGTGCGTGAAAAATGTTGTGTGTATGAGTATGAAGAGTGTGGGTGTGTAAGAGTTGTGTGTGAATGTATGTGTGAATGGGTAGAATGTGAGAAAGTACATTACATGTGTGGATATACCACTATATTATGATACTATACATATGTGTGGATATATACCTGCGAATTAAGGGTAACCTTTTATGAGGGTTTCTTTAACGTTTTTAGCGAATGCCAGTGTGGAGCTAGTGAATAAACCTATGTGGTTAAACTGTTTATTGTGAGTTCGCGGTAATCGCAAGAGTAAAGAGTTCCGCGCATAATTCGTTTGTTGCTTTGGCTCGGACGCTATATATCCAAATAACAAATTTTGTTAAAAATCAAAGGTTGATGTGTCAGAAGGACAGGGTTTTACGTTTTTTTTTATTGAAACTGACACGGTTGGCTACATCACCTACAACATCTGTGATGTCAACCCATAACACCGGGTGAACTAGGTGCCATGTTTGTGTATTGTACCGTGTGGGGCCGGTACTTTAAAAGAATAGCCCCACTGCATCTCTCCCCGTGCATGTCGTAAAAGGCGACTAAGGGATATGACTCCCTTCTTATATTACTAGGTGGTAGGGTTTAACCCGCCCGGGTTGGTACCGCCGCACTGAATGAAAGGTCGGTCGAAACGGCTATGTAAATAGTTTGTGTTTTCCGTCCAGTTCAGTGTAGCCGGCACGACCGAAGGGAAGCACTGACGTGGCACCAAGTTCACCCGGTGTTATGGGCTGACATCACGGATGTTGTAGGTGATGTAGCCAACCGTGTCAGTTCCAATAAAAAAAAAAAAAAAAAATTTTAGTGCTTCCCTTCATTTCATGTCGGCTACACTGAACTGGACGAAAATACGAACTATTTATATAGCCGTTTCGACCGACGACGTTTCATTCAGTGCTGTGGTACCAACGGTGGTACCAACGGGCGGGATAAACCCTACCACCTAGTGAGGTAAGAAGAGAAGGAACAAGGAACCTACAGTTTAACGTGGAATCCGAACCACCGTCAGCCTCCAACGGTCGAGCGGTCAAACATCCAAGTACTGACCGTAGTGACGTCATGTGCTCAGCGGAATGGGGAGCGGGGACAGGGGCGCCGCAGTTTCCTCTTTACTAAAGCGGGATGGAATCGCCACAAGGCGATTACGATAAAACAATGCGAATGCTTTTATTTTAATAAGTATGTAAATTTTGAGGTTTGTGAATATTTCAAATCGTGCTTCACTAAAGAATAAAAAATTGTATTTAGAGAAAAATTATAAAAAGTATACATCTATGCTTTATATTTTTACAATACAAATTTCCACTAAAATAGAGGAATGTTTGGATTTTTTTTCATATGCTTATTCTAGAATATTCCCCATACTTATCTTAACGTTTCATATGTCTGCATCAATCCTACGGTACAGATGACCCGAGTGGTAGAGGCTGACCGCACCACTGAGCTACCGAGGCTGACGAACGAAACGTCTATTATATAGTTACTTTGAAAGAAGATTTTAGAAAACAAACTTTTCATTAATATTCTTAGTCATATTAGATTAATGTTGATTCTAGGATCCAGCCGGATGATCTGCTAGGTAATACATTCAACCAAGTAGAGAATGTTCGGGTGTTTTTAACAATATACACATCCATACAAAAGCTGTCTTACAAAAGACATCAACGAATGAGGAAACCCATCCTTTAATATTATTTTATGAAATGGTTTCTTTTAAAATATGGAAGCATATTTTTATATACATCATTAATATAATATATTATAACTCTATTTATAAAATAAAGATAGAAACTAAAATTACCTAAAACTATAATTAAAATCTAAAACAAATAGTTCTAAAAAGATATATTCAAAATAAAATAATATTATTATAGATAAATATATCTATAAATAAATAATTCTTTGTAAAGCAATAAAATTGTATAACATTCTGTTGCTGCGATTGTAACTCTCGTCCATATTTGATTATATTTTATAGATATGCAATGTGTTTACAAAATATTCCCAAGACATCTGGTGTAAATGAGGAGTGAAGCGACATGGCATGGATTACTCGTATTATGCTGTTGATATTATGAGTAATGCCATAAACTTATAATTCCCCCATAGAGGACGATTTTAGATAAAAACAAGCTTGTAATATCATCATCCAACTAATTCAATAGCTTCTAAACAAGATTTTAGATTATATTAGGTTATATTATTATTATATATTAGGTTTTTAAGCCTTTCGTTTTTAGATTAGTATTTTAATTAATAAAATATATAAAAAAACAGATTGATTGAAATCAAAATATGCTTTTAAGACACTGCGCCCATTTCGAAAACTGGTCCAATGTCCAAAGAGTAATTTATTATTTCGGCGGTCTTCGCGCGGCATAATGGTTACCTGTAGAGAAAACACGATTTTTTGGCAAATTACAAGAACTGCTTTCCGTAATATAAATTCATATCAAATTTATATTCTTGTGCCAATTAAATAATAACTATCTACTAGAAAAATGTGCCAGTGTTACTTCATAGAGTTACTTGAACAGATTAAAATAATTTATTTTTATCCTTAAACTAAGAGAAACAAAACTAAGCTAAGGGTTCGACTAAGTGGGATTTGATGCTAGAGTTTATAACAGATTAATCACATAACATCTTCGATTAAACGTTGATAAGTACGATTTGTCGTGAATATGTTAACTGAATTATATTTCAAAATGTATAAATAAATTGTATCGGATGTCTCAATTAGACCAGATTAGTTTACCACCACAGATTTCCTCATTTAATAGGTAAGCTTAAAAAAAGGCAATTTTCACTGTACTCGAATTTTTCGTGATAATCGAGGTTTTATGCGTTAGGAAAGAGTCGCCAAAACCGTATCCACCATCGGAGGCAGACGGTTTAATAGTTATTAACTAGGAATTACGAGTCATAATAGAATAAAAAAATTACTGAGCCTTTTTCTTAACCTTATCACCTTATATAACGAGAAATCCCGTGTTGGTAAGCAAATCCGGTCGAACTGGGACATCCATAGTCAGCCTCGGTAGCTCAGTGGTGCGGTTCGGTCGGTCGAATGTCGATCGTGATCATAAGCACACCCGGGCGCGGTCTGCACTTGGATGGGTGACCGCTGGAGGCTAACCGTGGTTCGGATTTCACGTAAAACTGTAGGTCCATCCCTTCTTACCTTACTAGGTGGTAGAGTTCAACCCGCCCGGGTTTATACCACCGCACTGGATGAAAAATCTTTCGAAACGACTATGTAAATAGTTCCTGTTTTCCGTCCAGTTCAATGTAGTCGACAAGACCAAATGAAAGCACTGACATGACACCTAGTTCACGAAGGTGTTATGGTCTGACATCACGGAAGTGGTGTAGCCAACCGTGTCAGTTTCCATAAAAATATATATTCATTTCATTTTTTTTTTATTTTTTTTTACAGGAATTTAATGATTATAACATGAACATATTTTCTGTCAACCGTCGCACCGGCAGAGTACTCATGAAGATGGGCCATACGTTTGGCCCGAAACGTCGAGCCACATAGCTCGGAAGCGATCGTGAGTAAAGCCGTTACAATACTTAACTACGTCTTAATTAACTTGTAAAACTTCTTCATTTCTGCCGAAATGCTCACGGTCCCCAATACGCTTATAGCGTTCCCCCATTGAATTAGTTTAAAATATTTAATTAAAAATTTAAATTAAACGTAATTATTAAATTAAATTAAATTTAAAACGTCAATACTAAGATTTATAATTAAATCAAACGGAAACAATTATACAATTTTAAAAGTAAATTCCTTCAAATATTATCGAATTTCTTCATCAGATAAATGCAAAGCCGAAAATGAAGAGAAAAAATACGGCCCGACTTGGATTCAGATTTGCATTTATCTAATGAAGAAAGATAAAAAGCGATTAGTTTTAGTTTTAGTGTATTAGTTATTTAGTTTTATTGAAGCAGTACGTACTCAGTATTTTTTAATTTTCCAATAGGTACGTACTTATGTACTCATGGTTTGAATTATAAAAGCGAGTACATGCCTTGGTATTGGTACTAACATATAACAAATAAACACTAAATATTATCGAATCCGTTTCGGATAAGTTCTATGACGAATATTTTATTTAGGTATGTGCGCAGTATATAAATGATAATTATATTTTAAATTTTGGATGATTTGTAAATTATTACATTCAAATTTCAATTTAGAGTTGAATTTATTCGAAAATTAGTTTGATTTATTATGTTAATATTCAATAATTTGCAATAAAAATGCAAACAATACCTGTTTATAAGTTATTAAAAAAAATATTATATTCTATTCTATTCTAAGTTTTCGTGATATCATCGTTTCGCCCGTACTCGTACATACAAGTTTCTAAAAATTATCCCCAGTGGTGCATGATTCACGTCAGAAATAATTATGTAAGACGTCATGCATGATGATGCGGTACCGCGTACTAACTTGCTTACTAACTTATAAAATATATTATAAAATCATATAAGTCAAACATGCCTTGAAACTGAAATTGGAGATGGAAAGTTAGTTCAAGAGCGATTTATTGCAGTTTTATAGCATTATTACAGGTTTTAATTAGTAATGTGATAGAGGTGTGTCAGGATCGTGGGAGGTGGAGATCCGTTGTCTCGCCACCGGGAAACAGGCGTGACGCTATGTATGTATGTATGTTAATTAGTAATGTCGTTGAATGAAATAATTACAAAATAATCAACTTTATGATCGTACAATAAATTGCAAACTGGCAGTAAAATGCTCCTGAAGTGTTGAGATTGTTAAGATTCAAGTTTTGATTTAATTTGAACACGGACACCAATCGCTCACTGCTGCTGTTAGGCGAAGTATGGTTTGACTTTATTCAAATATTTATTCGATATTATTATTGTTTAGTTTAGTACGAATTACTCAAATACTGTATTATTTTTAGGTTTGATTATTTAACCGAACAAGTGTCGACTAAGCAATGCAAGTTGAGTATTGCATTGCTTTATGAAAAAAAAAACTCCTACGTGAAGTTTGCATGTGCATATATTTATATAAAAGCAAATAAAGTTGTCAGCAACCGAGTTACGCGTCTAGACTCGTCACTTTCACTGAAACAAATACTTACTTAGGCGTTGCTCAAATTGTTATGTTTGAACAGCGCGCGCTTGCGCAAAACCTCCTAATGTGTTGCCGATAATTTTGCATATACAAATCGCGCAGTCTTTGGACAGGGTATAAAGTATAAAGATAGTCAATACACTGGCCTGCTGATTTGGTGAACTTGATTTCGTATACTTTCTATTGTTGTATGTTACTGTTGTTTATTAGCTTATTAAACGATCTTAACTGTGTGAATTTCTGTATTTTTTATAAGCTTTTATTTAAATTTATTTGATAGTTTGGGTCAAATCTTGCAATTTAATTTTAAACCAGTTCCACTGTACCGATTGAGGCGAAATTTTGCACCGACTTTTGGTTCTGGCGTCAATTCAACCTGGTATAAATTTTCAAAATAGTAAAAAAAAAATATTACTAAAAGAGCACCACATAAAAAAAATCATAATAAACCTTTTTAAACACACGCTTTTATTTCAGCCATGTACTAAAACGAAAAAAAAAAAGTTTAGGTTTTCGATTTGTTTTCAAAAAGCTTGTCGCGAAATGTTCATAAATTAATTTTATTGGACAGTGATTGGTTAATAAGCAAGGACTTGCCGGAATATGTATTGTCATTGCAATAAATTTTTGATAACAAATCGAAAACCTGAACTATTATTTGTTTTTCGTTTAGAGTGCCCTGCAAATCCACATGCATAAAAATCTTTCAGTATTTGTTAGGTATTTCGAGTTCTTCCTCTAGTTAGTGCTTTTTGGAACAGCTTAAAATGTTGCCTCGATTACTAATGTTCCATTTCACAGGTTTTTTATCGCCCAGGTTTTATTGAAGACCTTACACTCATCTAACGGTCTCTACTGGGTCGCAAGTCACGCAGACAGGCTTCGACCCGCGAAAAGTTGAACCTGTATGAATGTAGATATATGTACAGTACATTATATTCACATATACAACACGAAATCGGAACAACAACTTACAAACGAAGCGCTTGAGACCAGTTCACGAGAAATCCACTACAACCTGCCGACCTTCGGATCGAGACGCCATCTTCCGTAAGATTCACTTTCATTGGAATAAAAATATAAAACGTTTTGTTTACGATACTCATGTGCGAGAACGTGTTACATCGCATCGACTATTTGCCAATATTGGAAACGTTCATTACTGATGAGGTTGTTGAACCGACAGTGAATTTGTGTGACCTCGTACGTAATTAAAAAAGTAAAATAAAATAATATTATTCTCTTTTCTCTATAATCTCCGTAATAAGTGAATATATTCTGATGTAGCATTTCGTTTTCGTGAAAAAACCGCCTTCAAAAATGTATTAAATAAAAAAAAATCGAACCTTAGAGTTGCAGGCGGTCGGTTATTTTTGCTTGCTTTAGCACTGCCTTCAAATCTAGGGTTGGTTTTTTTTATTTCATACATTTTTGAAGGCGGTTTTAATATTTTTTTAAATAGATTTTTTAGTAATTTTTTGCTATTAATGTACTCAACGGAATTGCTCGGCCTTCGGCCTTCAGATTCCGCCTCGCTTTCCAATCTGATCTTGACCAAATTGAAATGGGACCACACGGGAAGCAGCTTTCAAATAAAAAAAGAATCATCAAAATCGGTTCACCCAGTCGACAATTCTGAGGGGAGAAACATAAAAAAAAATATATACAGTCGAATTGAGAACCTCCTCCTTTTTTTGAAGTCGGTTAAAAAGGAGATCGGGTGACAAATTGTCAATAGGAACATAATATGCCGAATGCTTTTGGACGTCGCCGTTGGCTCAACAATCTACGCTGACGGGGCGGCGCCAAGTGTCTCGTGTATTCATAAAATAATAATAAAGAAATAATAATCAACGTTTTCTATTTTTTTCTGTATTAATTTTGTATGTATTTTTTTAATTGTATAGAATTAATATGTAAATAAAAAAAGAAAACGTGACAATAAAGACATAATAATAATAATCAGCTAACAGTATGAGCACCGATTTTATACACATGGTATGGGTGACTGTCGGATGCCTATTGTCCTCCATTAAACATTTTGCAAAAAATCAGTCAACGTGTAAGCGTCCACTGCTGGACATAAGCCTCACCAACTTTCCTTCAGTCTCCCGGCCTTCATTAGTCCGGAACCACTACTTTCCCGACGTACTTGATGTCGTCGTCCCACCTGTCGGGTGGTCTTCCCACACTCCGTTTTCCTGTCCACGGCCGCCAGTGTAGGACGCGGTTACACCAACGGTCGTCGTCTCTTCGGCTGACGTGCCCAGACTAGAACCCACTGCCACTTGAGCTTAGCAACCCGCGGTGTCCAATATTGACTACTTTGGTGCGTCGGCGGATTGCCTGGTTACCCACCGTCACGTAGCGATATTCCCAGCATGGATCGCTCCATTGCTCGTTGGGCAACTTTCAACCTTTGGACAACAGCGACTGTTATAGTCCATGTTTCACACCGGAACGCCATAACCGGGAGGACGCACTGGTCATACATACGGGTGTTAAAATTTTGCGGAAGGTCAGATCTAAGGGCGAATTTAAACTTTCCGAAGACAGCCCAACCCATTTGAATTCGTCTCTCCACCTCCTTAAGCAGACCTTGTCTATTAAGCTGCAAAACTTGACCGAGATATACGTACTCTTCAATCTGTCTATAGGAATTATATAAATTCGTTTGCCTATATAATCCGATTTCGACAGTGATGGATGAGGGAGTGAAACGCAATAATTATGGGAGTACATAAAATACTGACCTGGACCCTACTCGTCCAGGTTGTTCTTCTAAACCTAATGGGCACTAGGGCACTCCACTTTAGCATATTTAAATTATTTTAATTAATTAGGTGTCTACTTCAAGATTAGCACATACACCAGCCGGCCAGGAGGTTCCGCTCACCGAGAACTCAATAAAACGGACAAAGGCGACTTACGCGCAGTATATTCTTGAAGAAGGGCACAGAGATTACATTTAAATTTAAGCATTGGAGTTCGAATGACTCTCAGCTCGTTAACAGGTCTTCTATTGACTAGCAAATAAAAGGCAATCTACTTTCGATTCCCTCGAAACTTCCACAGCACCACAGAACAAGTTGACATTATTAAAAAAGATAAAAGAAATACCTGCGTTGGCTTTCGGTCAGTGCAACACTTTTCAAATCCCTGGGGGTTTGAAGATTTGTTGGAACAGATAGAACAAGGAAGAAGTTAATACACTAAAAAGCTTATGTCGACAACATCGAGGAAGCTGCCTAATCTCGTCCGCAAGGCAACTTCTCGTCTTAACTTAAATGGTCGAACGGTAAAGAACTTAATAAAGGATTAATGGTATGGTGGTGAGCTGCTTTCTGCGTCATTCATATAACCGTATATAGATAATAGATTATGATATTAGATAGCTAAGAGCGAGAATAGGTAACGACATAAGGTAAGCAGGTAATGTCATCGCATCCTATTTTACTACGAAATCAAATTAAGATTTTTTTTTTATTAAGTCTAATATATACTCGTATGAACGAATAAATTCGCTACATACACGGAAAAAAAAAGTATGGATCCAAAGCAAAGTCATACTTGTAGAGGCGATGTGTTTCGGTTTTCCGTTCATCGAGGCGTGTTATTAGTGCGAACTAAATAGTCACTTGCTGTTAGGGTGTGTGAGGGTGTGTGTGTGTGTGAATGCAAGTGTGAGATGACAATCGACTGCGTAATCAATAGAAAAGATTCGCTAAGTGTTGCTAATGTCTTGCTCGAGCTTGTAGAGTCGAGGGTGTGAAAGAAGAGAGAGAGGCTTCGGTAGAGAAGATGATACTCTTTTTAAAGCATCTTAAATTACATACAAAACACAATGATTAATTACACGCAAATGTTAATACAGGGTGTCTCTCTCTGGACTGCTTTCTTCATGCATTAGCATAAGCAACGATTAAATTAATACAGAGAAGATTAATGCAGAGAATTAACAATTAATACAGAGAAGATTAATGCAGAGAATTAATGATTAATTAAGAGAAGATTAACCGAATCCGCCACCGAATTAGTACTAGCATAACCAGAAGCGACACTGTTGAATGTATTCTCGTGCTATGTTACGATGATATGAGTTCGTATGGTAATGTCTCAAGTCAATGTTCATGTAATGTTAGCGTTCCACAGGGATACATTCTGGATCCTTTTGGATATTTAGTCTATAATAATGACCTACCAGACTGTATTGAGAATGAGGGGAGTCTAGTCATGTTCGCTGACGATGCATCAAAACTACAGTGGGACAATCATATTGATTATATCGCTCCGAAACTAAGTTTCTCTGTTTATGGTATTCGTACAAATAAGAAATGTATGTGGCCTTAAGGCAGCCAAAAATGTTTACTTTGCTTATTTCCAAAGCACAATGAGCTACGGCCTGAAATTCTGGGGTAATGCAGCCAATAATAAAACAATTTTTATTTTGCAAAAGAGAGCTCTTCGTACGATGCTAAAATTGAAACCACCTACCTCTTGTCGCAACAAATTTAAAGAAAATAAAATTCTAACTATGCCCAGTCTTTATATCCTCAAAAATCTGTCATATGCCGGTAAGAACATGGCTGAGATAACTAGGTGCCATGTCAGTGCTTCCCTTCATTTCATGTCGGCTACACTGAACTGGACGGAAAACACGAACTATTTACATAGCCGTTTCGACCGACGTTTCGTTCAGTGCGGTGGTATCAACCCGGGCGGGATAAACCCTACCACCTAGTAAGTTAAGAAGGGAAGGGACGTTTTACGTGGAATCCGAACTACGGTCAGACTCCAACAGTCGAGCGGTCGCCCATCCAAGTACTGACCGCGCAGTCGACCGACCGCACCACTGACCTACCGAGGCTGAGAAAATGTAATAGTGTCAAATTGTATAATGCTCTTCCGAATAACATAAAGGTTCTCCCAAATAAAGCCTTCAAAGCAAAAAATGAACGAGTACTTAATAGAAAAAAGAGTGCTACACAATTGACGAGTTCTGTATGAAAATCTGTAGTTATCTAAGTAAGTAGTTACTGGTTTGTATGGTAATAATTTGTTATAAGAAAAACATTAATGTCAGTTGGAATTGAAATGTCTTTTACATAGCAGCAAACTCACTAACTGGCGACGAAAATTATTAAAAAAATCCACGCCATCATGGCGAAATCGACCATCGGAGAGTTCCACGAGGAGAGCGACACATGGGCGCTGTATGTGGAACGCATGGAGAACTGGTTTCTGGCGAATGATGTGAGCAAGGAAAAGAAGGTACCATTCATGATAGCTTCTATGGGGAGACACGCTTATGAGATCGCTTCCGCTTTATGTTATCCTAAAAAACCAGCAGAAAAAACATACGTGGAATTGGTGGAAATCATGGACGAGCATTTAGGGCAGAGGTCATCCAAGTTGGTCGAGCGGCACAAATTCCGCCAGTACAAACAACAGCAAGGAAGCATAGAACAGTTTGTACTTCAGTTAAAAAAACTCGCTCGTTTCTGTTAATTCGGCGACCAGATAGAAGAACATCTGAAGGAACAATTCATATGCGGGCTTTCAAATGACAGCATTCGTCAGCGATTGTTTGAGGTAGATGTACTGAATCTTTCTGAAGCAGTAAAGCTAGCTATATCCTTGGAAGTAGCAAAAAAGAATGTATCTACGACATCTGAGAGTGCTGTACATTCTGTGACGACCAAGCCACGGGAACCGGCGAGCCGTGTTTTCGGAAGCAGTGACGGAGGCGGCGGCAACAGACAACGTGAACCCAGGTCCGGTCCCTCGCGTACCGCTCGCGTAGAGTACAATACGCGCGCAGGGCGGCGCCCGACGGCTGCCGAGGGCAGGTGCGATGTATGCGGTTTTGAAACAAGATGGAAAATTGCAAATTTCGATTTCACACTTGTCGAGTATGCCTCAAGAAAGGGCACCTACAGAAAATGTGTCTGGAGGAAGAGAAGGAACATCGAGCGGATCTAGAAGAGGTAACATTTAGCAATAATAACCTATCTGCTGAAGATGACGATGAAGAAATACAGGTCAACGTGTGTGTGGAAGGCGAAAAGTTGACCATGGAAGTGGACACAGGTGCCAAAGTATCATGCATCAGCACTGATCTATATTTGAAGAAGTTGCGTCATCTAAAACTGCAGCCTGTCAATGTTAGGTTAAGGTATTATACTGGGGAATGCGTTCCTGTTTATGGTATGGTGCAGCCGCTTGTCGAGTATCAAGGAATGAAGAAACGGTTAGATTTATTTATAATCGAGAGAGCCAAAACTTGCTTGTTGAGCAGACGCTGGATGAAAGCTTTAAATATTTATGTATCATTTCCAGTAGCAAATAATCAACTGATTTTAACATGTGATGTCAGCTCTGTTGGTGTAGGAGTAGTTTTGTCCGCCATCACAGCGCAGGGGGAGAGGCCACTAGGGTTCAGTTCGCGTACATTAAACTCCGCGGAACGTGGCTACTCGCAGATAGACAAAGAAGCTTTGGGCATAATTTTTGGAGTAAAAAAAATATCACCAGTATTTATATGGTAGGCGGTTCATCCTCAGAACAGATCATAAACCACTGGTCTCCATTTTTGGACCAAAAAAAGGCATTCCAATAATGGCAGCGAGTCGTTTGCAACGGTGGGCAGTTTTACTCTCTGGTTACAACTACGATATCGAGTATATTTCTAGTAAGAATAATAGTGCTGATGCATTGTCTCGTCTACCTTGCCAGGGTAACGCGCAAGAGTTACAAGAAGAGTGCACGTATTTGAATTATGTTGAAGATGAGCTACCTTTAAACCATAAGCAGGTAAAATCAAACACAGAAAAGGATCCCATACTCAGTAGGGTATTGCGCTTAGTGCAGACAGGGTGGCCGTCTTCTTGTCCAGATCCAGAGCTATTACCGTTCTTCCGCAGGCGATATGAATTGTATTCGGAGCTCGGTTGTATAATGTGGGGGCATAGAGTCATTATACCTCCAAAATTGAGACAAAGGATCTTGACAGAACTGCATTCAAGTCACATGGGAATAGTAAAAACGAAAAGTATCGCACGTAGTTATGTGTGGTGGCCCAAAATAGATGCAGACTTTGAGGAGATTTGTAAACGATGCGAGGTTTGTGCAGCTGAGGCACCGGCTCCTCCGCGAGCACCTCCATCTCCTTGGAAGTACTGTAGTAAGCCTTGGAGTAGAATACATTTGGATTTTTTAGGTCCATATTTGGGTGTTATGTACTGGGTGATCAAGGACACCACAAGTAAATGGTTTGAAGTATTTAAGATGAACAGAACGAATGCATCGAGTGTAATACAAAGGTTGAGAGAGACGTTTGCTAGATTCGGGGTTCCAGAGATCGTAGTAGCAGACAATGGCCCTCCATTTAATGGAGGAGAATACGCGGCATTCTTGAGACAAAGCGGCATTAGAATGGAATTTAGTCCAGTTCATCACCCTCAGTCAAACGGAGCAGCAGAGGACGCGGTAAAAATTCTGAAACAGAGATTAAAGAAGGCAACTAGAGAAAAGGCAAATGTAGACTTAGTTTTACAACAGTTTCTTCTCACTTATAGAAACACAGAAGTTAGCGAGACAGGGTCATCACCTGCAATGCTGTTACAGCGTAGGCGTCTACGTACCGCACTCGATCTGTTGAGGCCTGATGTTGGTGACAGAGTACTCGAGGCTCAGCAGAGCCGGACAGCCGCTAGCACAGGAGTAGAGAGGAGCTTTGTTATCGGTGATTTGGTATGGGCACGCTATATCTTAGGGAACGATCGTTGGTTGTCTGGAGTTGTAAAAGAATTGTTAGGTTCCAGATTATACACGGTGGAAAGGGAAAACGGTCAAATCATCAAAAGACATATAGATCAATTGAGATCGCGTCACCCAAATACACAAATCGAGACGTCTGAACGTCAACAAACGACTATGCCTACTTCTGAAGATTCGAATCAAACATCAGGCGAGGATGACACGGTCGTACTTCCTCAGGAGCCAAATTCCTTAGAACAAATGACACCTCCGCCTGCTGAAGCATCAGCGTCGGCACCCCCCGACCCTCAGCCCCCAGCGCCACCAGTGTTTTTACGTTGTTCCACACGTCAGCGCCGCCCTCCCGACAGATTTGGCCAATAAATATATATAAGTAAACAGAATAAATAGTTTAGTTACATACCTTAAATATTTATTTTTAGGAAGAGATAACCAGAGGTATTGTAGGAGATGTATATTTTTATTTTTTGTTTAGGGTTCTGTTTCATTGTATATAGAGGGAAGTTATATAATTTGTAATAAGTGTGAGGGTGGTTTGTATGGTAATAATTTGTTATAAGAAAAACATTAAATGTCAGTTAGAATTGAAATGTCTTTTACATAGCAGCAAACTCACTAGTTACTTTATTTTAGTGCATACAATTTTAATATTATATTTTTTGTAAAGTTAATTTGTTTGACTAATTTGACAATTCTTTTGATGCTAGATGTTTATTTAAATTTTTTGTGTTTTTTACTATTAACTAATTTAACAATATATATGTACTTACCTATTTCTTTTTTTAATCGTTTGACTAAGTAATTTGACAATTCTATTGACAATGACAATTCTATTGACAATTCTATTATAACTTTTTTTAATTGATATAATTGTATTTTAAGCTTTGGGTTGGGCGCGGAAGTTTGAATATTCTATTGATACGAAGTATTTTAATGTTTTATTTTAATTTGCTCTAATTTTAATTGCTTTTTCATGTAAAAAAATATGTATATTTTTTACTGTATTTTTATTTCATTGACAATTTCGCGTTGGCTCTGGAGCGGTTAATATAAACCGCAAGAGCCGCTATTAGGTAGGTGTTCAATAAATGAAATATATATTTTTCTTCATCCAATTTTTGGAGTTTCCGGCATCTTAGTGCCAATAGTCCGACTTGTTTTGACTTGCCCAGGGTCCTCCCAGGAAAAAGAACAAGGTGTACAATAAGATGTTATACGTAAGTATTTTGGAGCTCTGGTCTATTGATCTTCTGTTTTATTTAATTCTTCCAAATATCCACTCATAAATTTCGACATAATTTTTGTGCTATGTATAGCCGCCTGCTTCTGTAAAATTTCCATCTTTATATCGGCCCTCAAAATATCTATATATTTTTGTGCAGTTTTTGAAATAATTCCGGTGGTACCAATAACAATAGGAATAATTTTGCACGTTGTGCTCCACAGTCTTTCCACTTCAATTTTGAGGGCATAATATTTTGATAATTTTTCTGCTTCCTTTTTCATATATATATAATTTTATTCTTCCGGATTTTTTCGGAGTCGTCGGCGATTGTATATATATATATATATATATATATAGTTATTCACATCATCATCATCATCATCAGCCTGTATCGGCCCACTGCTGGACATATGCCTCTCTCAAGGCACGCCACCACACGCGGTCTTCCGCTCTTCTCATCCATCCACGCCCAATAAATACTTTAGGTATGTATAATATTAGATGGATACCGTTGTCAGAGCAATTAGAGTTATCGCCATAGGGAGATCTAACGAAGGAATTCCGCGTAAACTTCGGAGGTAAATAGTTGACTTCTGCGTAATATTTCACCTCCAATTGCTAGTTTCTAAGAAAAGCTTGCGCCATGTCGAAGTGGCAACTGCAATGCGGCGGGACGGAGCGGGGCGGCGGCGGCGCGCGGCGGTGTGGACGCGGGGCGGGAGCATGCGTCGTGTATGGAAAGTGTGCGCCTAGGGCGATGGCAAAGAATCGAAATTCGAAGTTTGTGTAATATTTTAAGCAAATTACAATAATGTAACAATTGACGGTCGGTTGTGTTGCGTTGCGCCACGCCACATCACGTAGCGTCACGAGATGGTGCCAGGCGAGTGGCGCGTCATCAGCAAATTACGCATTTATTAAGCACAGCTTACGGTCTTGGAGCAGTGAAGCAAATGGTTTATTATTAATATTGTAGGAAATCCCGGAAAATCTATTTTACGGAATTTTCAGTCAGCTTTGCTGTGCGACTAGTTATTGTAATCAAATGGGGGGAATGCAGGGAGAGGTAACTCTTTCTAAAACCTAGCTAGGGGAAGTTTGAGTGAACAAATGATTATTTTTGCTCCTGAATATTTGTATTTCTTTATTTGTTAAATTATGAATTAAGTTGCTTTATTTTCATCAATATTTGGATTTAGTTATTTTTATAATATACATTATATTAAGTATTTGAAAAACGCATATTTTACACGATACTTTGTATTATCGAAGATTAGGTTAGGTTAGGTTAGGTTAGGTTAGGTTAGGTTAGGTTAGGTTAGGTTAGGTAATGCAATATCTTGTAAAATATGTGTTTTTATTTGTTAAAGCCATCCATAAGATTTCAGGTCTCTAAAATAAGAAATAAGAAATATTGCTGATGACACGTTGTTTAATTTGAAATTATTGAAACTGTATGTTACATTTTTTCAATCTATATCATATCAATTGAATAGATTGAGGTAGCATATATGAATGAGTCCCTACGGACTGCACGCACGCACGCACGGCAGCAGCAGCGTAGGTACGAGTCGCATCACCCCGCACGCACGCACGCACGCACGACACATCCAGCAGGTTTACTGCGCGGGTTAGCCGCTGACAGGCGTCTGCTAATGTGTGTTTACATTTGCACAAAAACTCTATTACCCACTTACGATGGCCGAGGAAACTGGGTGGTCTGTCGTTTGTCATTTGCATTACTATCATATAAATTTGATTTATTATTATTAAGACAAAAAGTTAGAGGTTGAAAGCTTCGAGATAACTTCCGTTTGATGCATTCTTCACATTCTGTTAGATACAACATTTTTGATGAATATCTAAAGAACCCATTCAGCAAGCCAATTACATGGTCAGCACTATCACTCTATTCGTCGTAAATCACGAAGTTAATTTGATTATTTGGTTAGCCTATATATTTACTTATACGAACTGCATTACAGACACACTGAATGCAACTTGCAGTATGCTTGCAGCAACTTATCTATTATTTTACTAATTAATATTAGTAAAATAATAGATAAGTTACATCATCTCATTAAACTATTAATTAACTAATTTCACCAACTAAATTTATTGAAGGCGGAGCCGCCATATTTGAAGATAATAATAAAAATCACCATAAAGCTATTCTAGGTATATAATTTATTAACCCCTTATTATTAAATAAACTTCGACTATGAAACTGTTCATAATTAATATTAGCTAAACAGAATATACCAGAAGAACATAATCCATGCCCAATTATTAAAATAAAAGAACCAAAATAACCTCAATAATTTATAGTTATAATCCCTCCTAATACAAGTCTTATATGCGCGACTGAAGAGTAAGCAATTAAAGATTTAATATCTACTTGACAAAAACAAATTAAACTAACTTTATACCCACCAAATAAACTAACAGTAATTAAAATAAAATTAAAATTAAAACCCACTTGCTGTAATAAAATTATTACTCGTAATAACCCATACCCCCCTAATTTTAACATAATTCCAGCTAAAATTATAGAGCCAGACACAGGCGCTTCAACATGAGCTTTTGGTAATCATAAATGCACAAAATATATAGGCATCTTAATTAAAAAAGCAAAAATCATAACAAAATACAATATAAATAAATTAGAGTCATAAAATTTTATCATATAAATTATTAAACTTTTTATTTCAAAATTTAAATAAAAAATTCCTAATAATAAAGGTAAAGAAGCAAATAAAGTATAAAATAATAAATATATAGAAGCCTGAATCAATTGCTGGTAGTATATTAAATTGGTTAATTATATATATTCCCTATGTTATTTATTTACCTATAAATATAAAATTAATAGTAATTATGGTAAGATTAATTGGGGTGTATTTAATTAGTAAGATAATTTTTTATTCTTTTGTAAAATTTTTAAGTTTCCAGAAGTTTCTTTTACATAAAGCAAACATGTTATGCAAATAATGAGTTAAATTAATAAATATACAGTATTATCCGTACATTAGTAATATAAGCAAAGTGCTTGTATCAAAATTACGGGAAAGTTTCCGAATAGATGTGAAACCAAACAAAATACGCCATCATTTACAACAAGAGTGCAATCAGAGATTCGTCACTGCTATCAACGAAATGTACTTGATGAATAAGTCGTCGGAACTCTATAATTAAGCTAATTTCGTGAAAAGGCCTTGCATGCTTTTATTGACAGGAGCCACCCGAGTGTAGCGGCGGTGGCGGCGACGACCACACGGAGGCCCGTAAATGATTGATTGCCGATGAGAGTGAAGGTACATCCGAAAAGAAATGTCAATCTTTGCCAGAGGTACCTATATATTTAGGAATTGACTGTCCTGTTACAAAGGTCCTGAACATTGCCCGTATGAAGAAAAATGGAAGGTGATAAAATAATATGTAAAATAGTTAAAAGTACACATATTTTACTCGCAAGGACAGAGACAGCATTTTATGCTGATTTAATAGATAAACTTGACACACTTCCATTAATATGTTAATAGGTGCTAGATAACATCTATGCCGTAGGGAGGTAAATGTCAAGCAGCCCATGGCGTCATTGAACCGAAATGCATCTCTGACCACCGCACAATGCCTGCAGCGCATGACTGGTGATGTGGCGGCGGGGCGGCGGTGACGGTACGTGACTGATGACGGTAATTGACTGGTGACGGAACATGACTGGTGATGGTGACACGAGGGTATGTGTCGTGTCGTGACACGCCACTTCAGTAAGTGTAGCTCACCAACCCACCGACCTACATTCCACTTATTCCCCAGTGCATGCATGCACTTGCAAATTTAAAAAGCGACACCACAACATTGTAGTGTGAAACTGTGATTTATTCCGCTGTTCACGGACGCGGAAGTGAGCGTGCACGCATACCGCATTTCCAACTTCAAGAGCGGTTAAATTCACGCTTCCGACGGCATTTTACCTGACTATGGCGAACTCGAAAGGAGAGTATTAATTTTTATTAAAAGACATCTCCGTGTTCAAAGAGGTCTTGGTCACTCGAGCGGAAGCACACTGTAGTAGCTCATACGATTATTACAATAACAATAACTAAAAGATTGAACAACCTTATTTTATTAGAAAACTGCAACGAGAAACTCGAACTGATATCTGTACCTAATCGTACATCCGATCACATTTATTTGTGTACCTACATTAATAACAATAAAAACAACTGCTGAAAGTTTTAAGCTTTACATTATGTTTTTGTGGTGCGATCGTTTGACGAGCCAATTCAAAGAATAAATGGAACAGGGTAACTGAAAATCGATCACACATATTTATCGGATCAAGAATGGCGGAACGCCATTAAAATTTTACGAAAGTCTGGAGGTGCTAAAGTATTTTCACAATTCAGCGTGGTATTTAATTAAGAAAAACACACTGCAACCGCTTTCCTCATACGTGTCCCTTTTCGTTTCATTATCTTAATTTATAAATGTTGAGTTTAAATGAATCGCCAAGTAACACGAGGCCAGACTCGCTTCGCTGCAGCTACTCTTGTTCCAGACGACTACTCTATGTATATCTGAAGTTATTTGTAAGATTCTACTGGAGAGTGGACACAGCCTATGAATACTGATCCACAGTTTGTTTTACTATTCTCTTCACCCATAGAATTCTTAGGAGGTAGATTTTTGTTATATAAAAACACAGAACAACGATCGGGTCACACGGTCCGCGCCCGCGCCGCCCCCGCCCCCCACATTAGATACTCCTCCCCACGGGCCGGGCAAGACTGGTCTGTTTAAAAGCTCCTTGTATAAAAGGTTTATGTCTGCTTTTTTCTTTTTATACTTGCTGCTCAATCAAAGCAGCATCAAATAAATCGCTATACATATTTTTCAGTACCCAATAAACGCATTATTAGGGTTCCGTATTCGTAAGGGACTATACTACTAAGACTACGCCGTCGTGTCTGTCCGTTTTTTCCCACCTTTAAAATAGCTGTATCTTTTGAACCGATTACGGTTCAAACCGGTACCTATTAAGGTAGCCTGTTGAAAATTTCATGGAATTACGTTTTTTTGTCTTTACTCTATGGTAAAAACGGTAACACACACTAGCTTCAAACTTTGTTTGACTATAGTGCAAAGTCTATAGTAAATTACAAAATAATAAAAACCGGTCAATAACCCGGTGGCACGGAACCCTCAGTGTGCGAGTCCGAATAACACTTGTTCGGTTTTTCTATTTACCCTAATTATAAAGCAGTTTTATTAAGCAGCAGGGCGGTCGGACTCGCGCACCCAGGTTCCGTACCAGTCGTGACTATTACAAGGTACCTATGAATTACCTGAATTTTGAATTACCCCTTAATTACTTTATTTGCTGTTGTGATATTTTCATATCTACGTTAAATGTTGTTATTGTTTTTAATTGTTGTTTCTGATTTCTGTTTTAATTTATTTTTATCAAAATTGTTTATTATGTTATGAATCAAGTGTGTAAAGCTTTGAATTAATTAATGAAATGATATTTAAAATTTTACAATATTGACGTATCTCATAGTATGTATAGTTATATTATGTATAATTATAAGACCATACTCTACGAGAATAAAATTATTGACTTTGACTTTGACTTATTACTCGTATGAGCATATGGAGCGATAGGTTTATTTTACTTTATTGCTTTCATGTACCTATGTACTGTTTTTCTGAGAACTGTGTTCTATAAGTGTTTCTATTCAATTCTAAGCCATTGCTGTTTGTGATGGTTAAAATCTGTCTCCGTGAGACCGCATTCGACGACAATGTTGGAGAAAATGACATCAATGAAAGTCAAATCTCGCGTTGTAGGGACTTCTGTTGGAAGAACGGGTCGAAGCGAAGCCCGGACGTCAGCAAAAACTGCGTGAGCCTATAGGAACATTTTCGTGAAGTTGACATTGAGGTGTCCGAGTAGAACGAGGGGCGAAAGAGGTGCACGGTTGTTGCGTTCCACTACCCTTCCGATTGCGTGACCGCTTCACTCGAGCGCAGTATAGCCATCGAGCAACTCGGCGACCTGTACCCTAATCACGAAATTTAACCTACTACGCTACGCCGTGTTCTCCGCATCATTTTGTGTGGAGAAACGGAGCAGCGCCTCTAGTGATAGATTTGCGAACTTCGTTTCTCCATACAAAATGATGCGGAGAACACGGCGTAGCGTAGCGTAGTAGGTTAAATCTCGTGATTAGTTAGGGTACTGTACGCAGTGATTAACAGAATTTCGCCCAGCCCTACACTTGCGGCGCCTGCGCTGTCGCTAGCGCTACACCGCTCCTGGGAATTGCCGGGAGCGACATCTTGCACGAGCTCCGACTTGGCGTACGGCAAGAAGCCCCAGCCCGACTTGGTCGCTCCCGTCAGCGGGCCGTCCAGTTTAAAAGCCACTTGCGAGAAGGGTTCAGCTGTAAAACATCTCGTCGGCAGCTCAAGATTCAGAACACAGTAGAAACCTGCCTATCTAATAAAATGAAAATGAAGTATTAAAAATGTGACCAGTGTTTAAAATCCACCCCATCAAAGAAATTAAACTCACAGAGTACGAGTAAGTACAGAAATTGTAGGCACGTGCAAGAAGTTTATAACCATACCTACTCGTAATAAATAAATACATAAATAAAAACACTTGCAGATATTCCCCCTAATTCCAGAAAACTAACTACATTCAACCACAAAGCCCAGCTACAAGACTTGGTACCTACGTTCATAACGTCCTTCTATTTCTCCCTCATTAAATGGCGGGCTGGTAAACAGTCCGAGAGGTGAGGCAATGATAGTCAATTGTTTGTTACTTTAAAAATTGCCCGTCCATTTGTGGCGAATCAAACCGTGGCAAATTACAGAGCCGCCTCCGACGCGCCGCCCCCGCCGCGCGCAGGCTCGCCACCGCGCCAGCACAACGAATTAGGCTTTGATGCGAATATGGGTAATGTGGAAATGTATAGATAGATACCTGTATACAGCAGAGAACTACTAAACCATTAGGCTCAGCTACGTGCTTCAGGTTTGATATTATAGTTATTTAAGAGATACTGTTTGATGCTATAGTTATTTATGAGATACTGTGTGATGCTATAGTTATTTATGGATAATGTTTGATGCTATACTTATTTATGAGATACTGTTTGATGCTATAGTTATTTATGAGATTCTGTTTGATGCTATAGTTATTTATGAGACACTGTTTGATGCTATAGTTATTTATGAGATAATGTTTGATGCTATAGTTATTTATGAGAGACTGTTTGGTGCTATAGTTATTTATGAGATACTGTTTGTGATGTTATAGTTATTTATGAGATACTGTTTGATGCTATATGCTTTAGTTTTTAAGAGATATTGTTTTGCATTATACTTTTCTACGTGCGTTTAATTCTGTCCAATTTCCTTTAGGTAGTATATAACGTAAGTACATACAGAAAATAATACTAAATTACGTACACGTATTCAAAACGGGTAAAATAAAAACAGTACTTTTCGTGTTGAAATTTATGTGCATACGTGTATAGCAAATGCTTCATGGTTAGTATTCCATGTAAAGTTGTAGGTCTACCGGATTGACTGAAAAAAACTATCCTAAGTCAAAAACTATCCTGTAGGCCTTTGCCGCACACGAAAAGTAGCATAAAATTTAATATGATATAAAATTTGTTTTGGCGGCGAATAAGCTGTACCATTAGCACAGTATCCTTTTAAACAGGAAAACCACAGTAGCCATATCGTTCGTGGTTTTGCATTTATTTTTATTCCTGAATGGTTGTCAAGATTTAAAGTTGAATGTAGCGACGGCTTATTAATAATTAAGGTCGCGCTTGTGGTGAGAGAGAGACTGATGTTATGTTTGTACTATATGTATGAAGGTATCACCATACATAATAGTATGCGAATTGTCGCGACGACGCGACGTGACGCCTGAGCACGACTTCACGAAAATTATTGAAGCACTCTGCCGTCCGACTTGTATGGGCAGGTAGATTCATTGCAATGGTAATGAGTAATCTATTAATTGATGGCAGTTTGGGGAACTACAAAGGGAGAAATATATATAAGTAATAATAAAAAATTGGAATTACTTCCAGATGCGATAATGCGTGATCAAGAGACTGAAAGAAAAATGTGGAAGATTTATTTTGTGCTCATGTATCAAATATCCATGTAGAAAAATAACCAGATGGGTGGGGCTAGAAGACGGCGCTGGCTTATTTTCTACCGAAGAATAAGAACATTGAAGAAGAATTATACATGTAATGTATATAATAAATAATAATGATTACATTCAAAATAAGTATAACCTAAGATCATTTCCTGTTGAAATTAATGTTGTAACCGTTGGAACATTCTGTGTTTGTGAAATAAATAAATATATATCAAATATACTAGTAAATACTCATATGAAGTCATATGACCAAAACCTATTCCGACTGCTACCTACCGACGTGCACACAATATTATAAAAAATATTTTTTCATGCTACACAGCGGGAGCAGAGAAATCCTACAGCAATGTAAATGTAATAATGAGTTAACTATCACGATAACTGAAACCTATCCCACAACGACACTATAAATAAATGTGAAAAGCTCATGTTTAGAATAATACATAATATATAATGATTTTACAAAATGTTTTGAACAACCTTTAGGTTTTGGCCGTATTTTTTTTTTATTTTAGCCAGCGTGCATTCCTGAGAAAAGGGTCTCAACAGACGGACAGTCAGACGGATAGAGGGACAATAAAGTGATCCTATAAGGGTACAATTTTAACCTTTTTAGGTACGGAACCCTATAAATACACTTCCTATAGCACCTAACATAAACTGCACAATAAAACCCCCTAGAGCCGCCACAGCTCGTCGGCGCGGCGCGGCGGGGCAGCCTCTAGTCACAGTCTCGAAGCGTCCTGTTAGTCCATAATATCCTGTTATTTGAAGTGGCGGCGGCGGGGGCGGCGCGGCGGTCGTGACGTGGCTCGCGTGCTAGGTCACGAGCCCGTAGTGGTGTCGATAATCTTCTATCTACGTAAATTACAAGCCGCTGACCCGGCTGAATACATTTAGGTTAGAACGGAAGAGGCGGCCGCGTTGTCCGCGGTATCCGTGAGACGAGATGGGCTTCCGAACTAGGTGAGTATTTTTAATAATTGTCTTACTTAGAATATTTTATTTCCTATTAACATCTAGGATAACTTTGCTCGTGACTCCGCCCGCGTTAAAGTAGAACTTAGCAGTTAACAAGGATTTCTGTCACTGCGATTATTTCCAAATCTAATGCTTGTTCCCTTAATAGTGATGGTACTCGCACGCATATACCTAACCTGTAACCATCAGGTCATAATGTCAAATTGCTATATTGATAATAATATAATCACACGCAAAACTGTTAAACCGTTCTTTAGGTGATTTTGTAACCTCTCTCCAAACTCACAGATACTTGACTCATTATCTCATCTGAATAAATTTATTTCTACAACTTTTTGTTTTGAGACAAAATAATTTCACTTTTACACAGACATTTACACATATTTAAAAAATAATATGGAGGAATTTAAATGTTTCATCGCAAACA
The DNA here is from genome assembly GCA_946902875.1 of Nematopogon swammerdamellus. Taxonomy (NCBI): domain Eukaryota; kingdom Metazoa; phylum Arthropoda; class Insecta; order Lepidoptera; family Adelidae; genus Nematopogon; species Nematopogon swammerdamellus. The sequence continues at coordinate 18,450,876 of OX336334.1, forward strand.
AAAAGCTGCAGGAACAATCTGATACCTACTGAGTAAGAAAGAAAGAAATAATTAATATATTCGTCACAAAAAAATTCACTAAAACCCTTTTACCAAATATAAATAAGCATACAAATATGACGAAAACCCGACTGCAAAATTAAGGAAACAAGAAGTATACAGTATAGTTACCTGTATAGTTATATTTGCAGACGTTACTTACCTATATTCATCGATATCATATCCAAATTCTTTCTATGCTCCTTAATATACGTTCCGAACTGTAGGTATATGCATTTTATTTGGAAATTGGGTAGTAAGTACGAAAGCTTCGTTTGTTCGATTCTTTTCTGCTACCAGCCAAAATGGTTTAAACTCTGCAGGTGTAATGCCATGCATCTTCCACTGGCATTAACTATTATTAATGGATATCAACACAACGTCTATATGAGACGCTTATATGAATTAATAAAACAAAAGTGCTCCATAATAATTTTATAGTCATCGTCGATTGTATAAAAAGCTACATATTTACTATGAGGAGCATATAGGTTAGGTACGAGTACTTACTTGACACGATGAAATATGGTATCTAGGAATAATTATATTGTTTTAGTAGAGGGAGCTGGTTCATAATTTTAGAATTTCAGATTTGTTTTGTCTGCTTATGTTTGTGCTTGGATACACATGAAGAAAACACTAACCTAACCCTATTCCAATGGAGTTTGCAGGAAAAACCATCACGCCATTATTCATATGAGTTGATGTTCGGAAATGAACGCATAGAATAAAAACTTTTCTTTCAGCAAAAACGATATAATAGTTTTTCCTTATGAGTGGAAATTATTTCTCTAAACTGGCATTCTCAAACAAGAAACAAGGAGAGCTAGTTCATAATAAAATATAATAACAACTGCTGCAAACCACGAGTAGGTACATATACTACATAGTGCACTCGCATACGCTTCGCATACTCGTACCGAGTGGATGTAAAGCACGAAAACATGTTTCATATCTTCATCCACCTGTACGTAGGTACCTCTACATTTGGTTTTCAATTAGAAAATGAGGCAGCGAAAGCCGGTGGTGCAGAGGGCGGGGCGGTGTGGTGGGGAGCGGCGGCGACGACGGTGGCAAAGGGCGCGGTATTTAATAACCTATAGCGGGTGAACACGAGCACGCTTCCCTTGTTCCACTCTATAAAATTATCACGAAGATCATGTTCTAATCTCGTGCAGAGCGGAGCGGGCGGCACCGCCACACCATGGGAACCACAAAGAACAGTTACACAATAGAACCGAATACACTTTACAGTACCTTGTCACACCAGCACCAGCTCAGGGTGTATGTTTCCTCTAAGATACTATGAAATGTCTAAGACTTTAAGGGCAAAACCATCTTCTGTCAAATACTCTTGGAAGCCAAAATCGATGTCAAAAACTTCGAAGAGAAGTTAAAAAAATTGATTGTTTTCACCAAATATTTCAATCATAGAAGAAAAGGCAATGCAAGACACCGCTATAGTTTTAGGTCGCGTTAGCCATCGAATAATAATGAAGAGAACATTATTTCGACGGATCTACATAACTAGGTAGGTACGTGACATAACTAGATGACGCTACAGAAAACGTCATTTAAATACTTAGGCCCACTTGCACCAACACAAATTTAATATATAAACCAGTTTAACTCGCTAAACCAGTTTAAGCTAGCACCCGTTGACTGTGTGAACCGCGTTTAAATCCATAACTCGCTACTTAACTTTAAACTCGTGTTGGTGCAAGTGGGCATTAGATAGGTAGGTAAGGAAAATCGTTTTAGCGATTGCTTCCGCATTGAAATAATTACAGTGAATTGAAGACCTTGTGATTCAAAACAAAGATAGTTTCTAGACGATGACGTACGGGAAACTATTTTGGGTGCAAGGAGCCAAGCCATTAAAACAAATTGTTCACTGATATCACTGGAGCGACGCGTGATATCCGACAACACAAACTCCTTCAAGGTGTTCGACTCGACTGCACAACGACACACAAAACTTTGCAATAAAAATAAAAGCATAGATTTATGAAACGGCCGCAGCTCGATCGCACTGTAATTTCCGCGGCAAAATTACAGATCGCGTTAAACTGCTACAAAAGCGTATAATTTGGCGATTTATACATTATTGCTTGCGCGCTCTGACGATTAATGTTCCATACGGCTTCATATTGATTCTTGTGTCAAAAAGCGGAGCAAGGCGAGCGAGCGAGGTATCGCTTCTTAGCAGCTGCCGACACCGCGCCCGACACGGGGCGGCGCACGGCGCGCTGGCTCGTCCGGAACAATGACTCTCGCGGATCGTCGCACGCGTCAAGCCGCCCGCCACCACCGCCGCGTATATCTCAACCCGGTTTAATAAATCTCGAAAAGCTTTTAAGGAGTCAGTGTGATATTTGGGAATTTGTATCGTAATGTGTTTTTGCAATATCGAAGCGTCGTCGTTGCGTGGCGGTGCGGCGCGGTGCGGCGGAGGAGCGAGGGAAGCGACAGCAGCGCGGAGGAGGCGACCACGTTGCGCAAGGATGGTCATTTGAGAAGCCGTCCGACCGGCTTTGTGAATCTGGGGCAGAGTCATGTCCCGGCCGAAGAAATTACCGCTAATAGATATTGAATGTAGCGCTGCGGACGCCACACCGCACCGACGCGATAGTGTTATTCAATTTATAGTAACATCGCTGTTACGGCGTCTGTAATTGCCGGTCGCGAGTCGCGAGGCGACGCATGCGCCTCTGGCTCGGTAAGCCACGGCCCATTTCGAGCTTCTCTATAATAAATAATAATCAACTATCCATGAGAAGATTTCAAATAGTAATTGAGTATAGCCGTTTTTGGGTCAGCGCATATTAATTGAATATTTTAATTTATTGAGACAAAAATTAATAACATTAGATAGTAAATTCTAAAGCAATTACACAGACGGATTTCATACTCTTACAATGTAGTCGGAGCAATACTGTGTACTTACATACTTATGTAGTAGTCGGTAATAGGATATTTGCATGAAAGACGCATTTGGAAGATAATAGTTGGTAAGGCAAGGCAATATTATACGTGCGGCGAGCGCGCCGCCGAGCCTTCGCGCGCGCGGAGTGCGCATGCGACTCTCACTTCAAATGTTAATAAAATTGCAGTGATATCGTAATATCTGGGTACTTTGCATATTCTAAGTCATGTTGTTCGGGGAGCTCATTCTCGATTCAGAACTAACTAACGACCGTATGAGTGCTTGAATATTGTTGTCCGATGCATCAGCCGACAGAGAAACAGAGTATGCGTGCGTATGTGAAGCCTTTCCTTGTCTATTTACATATAGCTCATGCAATTACACAAAATATTGACAAAGTAGAGTTTTTTGTTGTAAGTCAATCACTTTGAATAAAGGCTCTTATTTATTTATTGCCACAAACTACTACGGCAGTACATATTCGAAATAAAGTAACTACTAAGAACACCTTTATGAACGGGTTCCCGTATGTCCAATCACTTGTCATTCAACTCGAATCGCGGAAAAGGTTGTCCCACTCGCACCTCTAACTAAAGTCAACATTCAGTCAATCAACCTGTGATATCTAACACTGACGTAGTTCAGTAAAGTGTGCCCGCTCTCAGTTGCAATGAATGGTATAGACAGGTGATTGCACCGAACTGTACACTTGCACAATACAGATTTCCCGTCTGTACTGACATTTCATTAAAATATATTGAAATCGTGAAACAAGAGCCGGCTACATCCATTGATTCGTCGGCGGCGGCGGCGGCGCGCGGCGCGGATCGGAGGCGGCGCGGCAGGTCGACGGAGCTTCGAGGCGCATTCCGATAGTGCGGCCCACCGAGCGGGTAGACGGAACACAATCGTGTGTCGATGTTGATTTAGTGAGCATTTTGAGAGGAGAATTTAGGTGATTTTACGAGATTTACCGTTAACAAGATTGGCGCAAAAGTATTGGCACGATGTTGGTCACGAACCGTCTAGGAAGGGCTCCATCCATAACGTCCCGTGCGCCCGCTCTACCGCCGCCGCCGCGCCGCCGTTACCTCATTCTACCTCGTGAACTATTACTACAATTAATTGTACTTTCGAGACACTAATTACAACTGTTAGCTATTCTATATGTGCAACAAACCCGGGGGGAAATACTGGAACAATCAATTCCTTGTGGGGTAAATGAAAGTGGAACTGTTCAGCCTGCTCTTTGATTTTATTTTAAGTAGTTAAAATAAAGTCATCGTTCTGTTACATTCTTAACTCTGTTATTTTAATTCTGTTACTTCAAATAACTCTTCGTCTCAAGGTACGAACTTCGATCTGCGGTCGTGCACTAATGCGTTTTTTTTATTAAAACATTTGCGTGCATACTAGCATATGCACACTACAATTTGCTGCTTCACCGTTCGGAATCGGTGTAAAACTGTAGGTCGTTTAATTCGTCTTATGGCCCCTTGCTACGTCATACATAAGTAAACTCAAATTAGCGTAGGAATGCTCATGTCTTATCCCTTCTCTTCTGTATGTTAAATAATCCTGGTGCCCCCCAGTACTTGAGTGAGCGCTTTGAATTTCTTTGTTCGCACGGCCGACCACTGAGATCGACCGACTCCCTTGTGCTGGCCTTCCCCTCTCATACCACCACTTCTTATTCAAACTCCTTCACTGTTAATGCTGTTCGTATGTGGACTTATGTCAAACTTCCTAAAGTAGCTTATTATTCCCCTATTACCTGTCCTTATATTGCTCTTGAGTCCATGTACACTTATATAATATATATATTTATTATATATATATTATATTTATATATGTAGTTTTTATTTATTAAAATATTACCTATAATATATTTAGTATATGTATATATTTTTTTCTTTTTTTGTAATTAGATTTAAGCACTAGTTTTATGTATCTTTCTTCCTGGCACTCCATAACCACTCTATAAATAATAAGGCGTACTGTAAGAGAACCCTATATTTAGAGTTAAGTATTTGCCTGTTGTACAATTTTTGAGTGCAATAAAGATATTTGTATTTGTATTTGAAATTGTAGCCGACTGGCTTGGTAGGACTAAATATGGCCGCATATCAACCTCGGCTGTGTTTTCATCTAGCCCACCTTCTCGGAGGTGATATTAGCTGGTCGGAGTATGTGCTCTGACCCCTTCTCAACCCATATCGGATTGAATCATAGAAAAAATTGCCGACAATGCAGCAAGGATCCGAAACGAAATGAGAACATTTGAAAATAACTTTATCTTCAAGTGCCGTTGAAACAATAACATTAAGTAGCTAGATACTCCTAGATTATAGTGTGCCTAAGTACGAAGGAAGACTTCTTCGATAAGGCTGCGCTATCTCACGCACGACGGAAAGGTTCGATTCATTAGCCATAGAATCAGCTTTGCGATAATCAAAGCATTTGTGTCGGCGTTAGTTCGCCGCATTTGTGCTGTGTTGCCAGTGTTCGGAATTCAATTATCGCGGCTCTTGCGCCACCGCGCCCCCGCCCCGCCCCGCCCCGACCCGACCCGCGCCGGCTACGAATCCGCGGTGATCTACCGACAGTTGGCAAATTCTCAAGTAGAAATAATTGCATAGATTTATCAGGGGACGTGGAGATAATGAAATGTTGTATAATTGTAGTCCGTGTACGGGTGAAAGGGATGGTAAATGCTAAAAGGGAACAACTGACTATTCTAAGGTAAAACCAATTTTTTTTATGGGAAGCACGACATATGGCTCATGCCAGACTAACGCAGAGGTGTAGTCCGACGGCGCACACGGGCATTCGGATATTTACGGGGGCTGCGAATACCATGTCGGCCGGCTAGGTGCACCTTCACATTATGTTTGACTGAAGGACCCCAGACTGGATATCGGAGGAAAGGATGCAGGTTTATTAAATTACTTATTTTATTGTTTTTAACCACAGTGAAGAGTTAGGTAACGCGCCAACATCAAGTATGAAAATATCTCCATATTTGTTAGGGGTCGTTAGGGACAATTATAAAATTAGTTAGGTGTCCTTCCATCTGTCTGACACAGCCTGTAACTCCTAAACATTTTGAGCTATCTTCTTAAAACTTTGAATGTTTATAGATTCTCGGAATATAACGAAATTGTAAGTTTTAATAAGGTCAGGAAAAGCCTAGAGTATATGGTACTATATTTTTTATATTTTTTCACATGCGTTTTACACAGGTAGTATAGGTACATCAGTTAAACTCTTATAGAGATTTCTTTCAGTCAACCTTTCTTATACCTAGTGCTTTTAGGTAGGTAATATTAAGTACAAGATTAAGTTCCACATTGCACAGAAATATACGAATATCTTAGCATTTGCACTTGCTTTTCATTCATAAATACCCTACTTTGTAACATTATAATGTGTAAGTTGAAATAATTATTCACATGAATTTCACACAATACAAGTACACCACGCGACGAGACGCTACCACCGCATAGTGTTATTTTGATCTCTATAATGTAAATAAAGTGTATGTGCATTATTTGTTGCCCCGGTGTGAACTCTAGCGGGCGCCGCGCCACCGCCACCGGCTACCGCCGTCGTCGTCGTCTCCTGCCTCCGCTGCGCCGCCGCCGCGCCGCGCCGCCTCCGCCGCGCCCGCCGCGATCGCTTGTGCGGAACAATAAAACGTTCAACAACAATGCACACAAGCTGGAACCGCTAACGATATGGACGTCGGCCGCTAACGGTAAAGTTATGTGTTCCTCTTCTTAGGAATATCTTAAGGTCCTCCAGCCTACCTCTAGACACCGCTAGAACCTCCGTATGGCAGCTCTTAAGAGGTGAGTAGATAACGTTAGCTCGGTGGTGCGATTGATGGTCGATCACTGTTCGCAAAAGTTCAGCACACCCGGGCGCCGTCAAAATTTGGATAGGTATCCGTTTGACTGCTGAGGCTGACTGTGGTTGAGATTACTTGAGATTTCAAGTAAAACAGTGGATCACTTCCCTTTTTACGGTTAAAAGTGAGTAGACCGCAATAAGTTCGGTTTATTAGGTGGACAGGCCGCTACAATAAAGCTTTAGTTGAGGTGAGTAAATCGCCTTCATAGCTGTCATTCTATTAGGAGAAGTGGCTGCTGTCTCTGCTCTGGAATAATAAGGTGTAGTCCTCACCTGCTGTCGTGCTTCGGAATGTGGGCGAGGTAATAAGCCGAATATCACACGCCAAGGAAAATTATAAAATTGATTTTTTAGAAGAAAACATTATGTCAGGTAAAATTCAAATCGAATATGAAATATTTTTAAAAGGTTTTAAAAATTATCTCTTATCTATAAATAATAATAAAAAAATTATAATTAACTTCCCAATATTTTCTGTTGCTAACAATTACAGCACAGCTGCACTCACAGCGAACCCTTTGAACCATGGTTTGAGCAGTTTCTCACCTTGGGCACTATTCCCCTTAACCGCGCGCCTTATACATAAATTCCAATTGTTTGTTGTCATTAAATATTCCGCACGATAAATCTAGGTTTATCTAAAGGAAACTGTCGCCAATCGGCCTGTGCCGGTTGCTTCTCTACCAGCATCTGTTTAAATAATTCACTTTAAGATCACGCCTACCTACGTGGAAGTAAATATCCAGAAACGCAATCGTCATAGATTGCATATATTGTACCTTGTTACCATCATTTAGTTAGCACACGCTTCATTTGATGCACGCCTAAGACATCTGAGTAAACAATAATAAATTGTTATATTTCTAAATAATGTTATAATAATGTTATTTTCTAATTAATTTGTCAGCCTGGTTAGCTCAGTGGTGCGGTCAGTCGACTGTTGTTAAGCAACGCTGAGCGCGATCAGTACTTGGATGGGTGACCGCTCAATCGTTGGAGGCTAACCGTGGTTCGGATTCCACGTTAAACTGTAGGTCCCTTCCCTTCTTACTTTACTAGGTGGTAGGGTTTATCCCGGCCGGGTTGGTACCACCGCACTGAGCGAAACGTCGGTCGAAACGGCTATGTAAATAGTTCGTCTTTTCCGTCCAGTTCAGTGTAGCCGACATGAAATAAAGGGAAGCACTGACATGGCTCCTAGTTCACCCGGTGTTATGGGCTGTTATCACGGATGTTGTAGATGATGTAGCCAATCGTGTCAGTTTCCATATATATATATATATATATATATATAAACAACTACATGGCCAGCTACTAAATGACATATTAGATAAACAAACTACAGACTATGTTGAATCATTTAAATGGCTAAAAAAGTTACCTACTACACCGCAACTAGAATCACAAATATTTGCAATCCAAGACCAGGCTGTAAAAACCAAACAATTTGAACGAGATATAATGAAGAAAAATGTAGATGGAAAATGCAGACTGTCCAAAGAAAAAGACGAAACGGTTGCACATATAATTTCTGGCTGTAAGATTTTGGTTCAACCTTTATATTTAAAAAGACATAATCATCTTGTTAAATATGTTTACTGGTGCCTAAAGAAGAAACACAAATTCGAAAATACAGAAATATGGTGGAAATGTCCACTTAGCGAACCGCATGTAATTGAAAATGAAGAAGCCAAAATTATATGGGAATTGCCAGTTATCACCGATTACCCGCTACCAAACAATAGACCGGACATAATATATACAGATAAAATCAACAATAAAACATACCTCATTGATGTCAGCGTTCCTTTCGACAACAATATCACAAAAAAAGAAACTGAAAAATTGACTAAATATTACGCCCTCAAAATTGAAATACAAAGGTTATGGAAAACAAATGCCAGAATCATACCTATAATAATTGGAACAACCGGAATTATTGCAAAAACTTTACCAGGGTATAGACAATTTTTGGATGCTGATATAAAAATACAAGTCTTACAACAGCAAGCTGCAATACAGACTACGAAAATTTTAACAAAAGTCATGACTGGTTATTTGGAAGAACTCGAAAATTATGATGAAGCAATTAATTAAGAAGAACCATATCACCACACATCAATCCCCTCTCCCGAGATGCACTTGGGCGGGGACTGATGATAACCCAGTGCAAGCATGTGCTGAGAGTCTAAAAAAACGGACGAAGAATTTATATTTATTTTCCTCTACCTCCTCAATAAGTTAATACCCCTTCGAGGTATTCATTTCCACGCCTCGCTCTAACACGGACGACCTAACGCCAGATAATACAGTTTGTTTATATGTATGCACTGTCTTTACTCAACTCGCGTTAAATAATGAGCGATAATATTAGGCTATCTGGAAATGTATCGGGTGCGCAGGATATGTGGCAACGAGCCCGTTGGCATTTATATAACTATATACCGTTTTCTTGAACTAAAATTAAGACGCATATCATAGGATTGTTTGTTTACTGCTTCGTATTGTGCACTGTGCACGTGATCTCAGGTTGTCCTCCTTCTGTTCTCCGGTGTGACAGATATTACACATTTGAAAACCTTTTGCACATCGTGCTTTTGAACCGTACAGCTGGTACGTATGGTTTCAGATTTGATCAAAGAAAATTCAAATATTAGAATTTTTTAGGTGGTCGAACCATTGAATCCCTGGTTAGTGTGCAAACATTTTTTTGTTTGGGTTTTAACCCCAAACCAGGACCTCCTGGGTGTCCCCGGTCCATTCCCAGGGGGTCTGCAGTCACTGAGATAAAGAAATAAGAATAATTTATGTTACAATATATATTGTATAAATATTAAAAACACTAATCATGGGATAGTGAACTGACCCCGGTGTCCGCGTAATTATTCTATTTTTATGTGAGTAGGTATTGCTAATAAAGATATAGGTAATTGTTATGCCGGTTTTTTATTTCATTTACAATTTTTTAACATAACTCCATAGAAAAAATCTGCTAGAAATCCTCAAATGAACAAATTTTGAAAGTCTGTGATTGAGTTTACATCTGTAATATTTTTCTCAAATGTGAAATAATTCACTTAAGTATACCCTTGTCGATTCTTCTTCTATTTATATTTTCTCATTGTTGTGTTATTTATTACCTAGGCATCTCATGACATCACCCTTCTTTATTCTGGCATATTTCGATCAAGGCGTATGAACATTCATCCCGCTGGCTACAAAGACTATTCCGGTTATATACTCGTATTATTTAATAATGTTGTGTCAGTGTAAGTTATGTGTTGAGTTCACACGATGACGTATGACGTTGTCTATATAGAGAAATTAATATCTGTAAAATATAAATTTATTTTAAAGGATACTGACACGGTTGGCTACTTCACCTACACCATCGGTGATGTCAGCCCATAACACCTTGGTGAACTAGGTGCCATGTCAGTGCTTCCCTTCGGTCGGGTCGGCTACACAGAATTCGACGAAAAATACGAACTATTTACATAGCCATTTCAACCGACCTTTCATACAGTACGGTAGTTCCATCCCGGGCGGGTTAAACCCTACCACCTACTAAGGTAAGAAGGGAAGGGACTTTATGTGGAATCCGAACCACGGTTAGTCTCCAACGGTCAAGCGGTCACCCATCCAAGTACTAACCGCGCCCAGGTGTGCTTATGATCACGACCGAGAGTCGACCGCACCACTGAGCAACTGCGGCTGACAAATAAGTATTCGGATAAATTTTCAGTATTCCGTGGTAGCGGGAAACATTATTAATTTACACTACATATTATATTGAATGTACTACTCGTAATTTACCGGGAATTTGAAGACATACGGATTACTCTGCTTACCCAGATTTTCAGGTCACAGCGTGCAGTACACGGCTTGTTTGTGTGTTGAAAACATATCTCTCATTGTCGATGGTAGCCGTGACAACACCCAGAGACTCCTGCCACACTCCTGCACAGCGACAGCGCGAACGTCGTCTGCGGCGGGGGGGCGGGCGCGGCGCGGGCGGCGGAGTGCGGGGAACACAGGGCGGGCGGCGAGTGAAAGGCGCTGGGCGGAGCGAACGTGACCGGCGCCGCCCACACCCGCGCTCCGCTCATTTCACCACACCAGCGGCACAGCCACAGCCGCGCCGCCGCGGCCGCCGACACCGCACCGGCGCGGGGCGCGGCGGCAGCGCGGCGGCGGCGCGTATTAATAAACTCCGCACATGCGCATTGTGTTGCCGCGGACCAACATCCGACACGTTCCGAACGAGGAACCCGGACAAGTGGCAAAGTTTCATAGGAAAAAGAAACAATGACTAGAGGGAAGTGCTGGCATGACACCTGGTTTCGACAGAAAATATGTAATATTCTAACGTTACGGATGTAACAAGGACGTAACCTACCCTCTCAGTTTTCGTAAAAATAACTTTGAACAGTAGGTACTATATCAGCCAGTAATCCGGAAGTGCGCAGGATATAAGGAACAATATCCAGTTTTTTTTATTGCTGTTCATCCTCATTTGTGCCAGCCCATTGCACCGTACCTGACTCAGGAAGATGCTATGCCACTGTGCTCAGTCGTATTATTCTTGTCTGTTAGACAAGCTATCCTTCAACTATAGCAAAGTTGTAAGATGTAATTCTCTTGTATTTAAAAAAAATATATTTATATACATATTTCATATTATATAGAAAAAAAACCATTATGTATCTAGTAATTTCAAAGTAGTATGAAAAATACGTATATAAAAGTACTTAACGTACGTAAAATAAAGACTTGCACGTTAAAATGAAGACCACCTCACAGTTTTTGTATGCACCTGTATTTAGGAATACCTTACCTCAATCCCTCCCTGTCCTATTACTCGGCGCGACGCCTCACTCCAAGCTGCGCTTTATAGCACCGCTTCGGGGCTGAATTACCCAGTGTTCTCGCTGAATAGAGTCGTTTTATGATCGAATATACGTACGTGTCATAACCGTTACTCACTCGTAAGAGCAGGGGGTGGAGTCGGCTTGGAACATTTACTGGCGTGACATAAGCAAGCAAGCAATGCAGGTACAACCTCTACAAGAACATAATACACTTGTAGAACCCTGTCAACGTCAATTTATTTCTGTATTATCCTTTGAGCAGTCTATGTGTCAAGAGAGCTTCGATATGAAAAGGTTGTAAAGATTTATTTTCCATTTTGAAGAATCAAAAGTACTAAGACGAAATGGTGACGACTGCAGCTGCATTTATGCATGAGGTGATGCAGCACTTTGTGGGTGGAATGCAACAGAGCCAGCCTTAGGGACGGAAGTGACGAAACGAAATATGGACCATTTTTACTTTTATTACCTTTATTACCTTTATTGCCTTGGTTATAGAAAAACAAACATATATTTTTATTCCGTCTATGTGGCAAAACCAATTCTTTTTTTACAAATGCAAAGTGTAATACATAATATAATATATGTGTATATGTAATATATGGATACCTATATAATATATTAAAAGGGTAATAAATTGAATAGTGCCTTAAATTTAATATTGGAAGATTCACCGAATGAACTGAACCTAAACTGTAGATACTCAGTTTTTAAAAAATAGTCGGACTAAGTGAACGTTCAAAATGCAGTGAGGGGCGGCGTCGAAGCAAAGGTCGCGTCGCGCGCCGTCTCCGCGCCGCGCCGCCCCTCGAGACTCCATTGTTTTGAATTTCAACACTCTTCTCGGTCGCATCCACGACACAACCACTGTACTTATCTACTCCATAACATCTTCATAGAGCGTCATCACGATCGATACACGCGGTCGCCGCACGCTCTCACCGGCCGGCGTGGCGAGTTCCATCCAGCTTGTCACGTCAGTACCTCTTTAACAAAATAACAAGACGATAATATGATGATCTTGATTTATATTTTCTGCTGGAAATAAAGCGCTAATCTTCTAAGTTTTTGAATTTTTTTATGGAAACTTACACGGTTGGCTTCATCACCTACAACATCCGTGATGTCAGCCCATAACACCGGGTGTACTAGGTGCCATGTCAGTGCATCCGTTCATTTCATGTCGGCTACATTGAACGGAAAACGCGAACTATTTATTACATAGCCGTTTCGACCGACGTTTAATTCAGTGCGGTGGTACCAACGCGGGCGGGATAAACCTTACCATCTAGCAAGATGAGAAGGTTATATAGTTCGCGTTGAACCAATATCGCATATGAAATGTATGAACCATGTTCATAGGTACGACTATATGGTGGAAGGGCCACCAGTTCTTCCTTCCCACTACTAATATTATATTACGAGATGCAACCGCTGCTAGGAAAAAAAATACAGATGTTGCAGCCCAAAATGCTCCGCTTAATTGTAGATGCCCCATGGTACGCCACCAGTGACATCCTGCACAGAAACCTAAACGTCCCAACCATTAACCCCTCAAGGAAGAAACAGAGAAATCCTGAAGTTTTTTTGTCTTAAATTTTTTTTTCACGTAATAGTTATTACGTAATTCGTACATAATATGTTCAAACACTCCATCATATCGTAAAAACGGTAAATACATTCTTATCCTACATATATTTCACAAGAACATACATAGTACTCGCACGTCGTCCGTCGCTGCGCCGCGCCAGGAGAGTGGATGGGCGGGGACGGACTTTAACTGCCCCGCGCTGAAGACACGCAAGCGCGACACCAGCCGCCGCCGCAGCCACACTTATTTACATAATTTCTAAGTGTCTTGTCGTAAATTTTGAAAATTTACACACCTTGCGCCACCATCGACTCCGGTCAGTGCTTACAAAGATGCACATTATGTAGTTAGATATTTTTATTTTGATAAAAAACTCGATTAGCAACCTACCGGAACGCTCCTGCGCTCCTAAGTATTTTAATATTTTCAGTTTTGATTTAAAATATGTAATAACTGCATGTCGAATGCAATTATTTGGTCTCCTTATGAAATCACTTATACTCTCATGGCGGAGAAAGTCCATAAACGATTTCTAAGATTATATACTGTTTAAAATCAGCATGGTGACAATTCCTTCCTATATCCCTCACTATATATCCTAGCCATGGTGGGTTATGATGGCACATTGGAAGTGAGAAGGACTGTGTCACTTCTTGTTCACGTGTACAAACTACTGAACGGCTCCATTCACAACCCTTCGGTGCTTGGTTCTGTATCAGTGTTCGTGCCTGACAACTACCGCCCCGGGCGAGGACTCATCCATTGTTTTTAGTGCGCACCAGTTAGTCGTGCCTTGACAGTGATCAATGAGTTGACTCTACAGGTTCCGGAGCTGGACATATTTGCCTCCTCAGTTCGAGAGTTCGCAAATACTGTCACGAAGCACCTGAACCGGTAATTCCTATATTTGATGTTTTGGGTAACTGTGTAAGGTCATGCTGCATAATAATATAAGTAAATAAATAAAAAACTAATTAAACATTAATTACATTTTACCATTTTTTGGGTGATCTGTAAATGTTAACGTCCTTCTTAACTATGTAGAGTGAATAGATTGTTGTTAACTATGAGATCTTGTGGAATGTTACGTACATTGTACAGTGTACACCCTACTCGTATATTCGATTACACTTCGTATACATGTTATGCTATTTATGTGTTCTGATAAATAATGAAATCACAAGTGGAATGTGCAGTTGCGAAATAGCTACTTCATTGGTCCGTATCGTCCGTGTCGACTCGGTTACACAGGGTGCGGTGCGCGCCGCAATCCTAAAAAGCTCAGCGAAATGTCTGCAAGCTCTCGACGCACCAATGAGCACGAAATAACAATAAGATCAAAGTTCAAACTTGGAGATCAGAGGACTCGGCAACAATGCACCGGGAGAACTCTGCGCCTTGCGCTCTGTGGAAGGAGGGTCTGTGAGTGAGTAGGTACCCATTGCGCTGTTCCGAAGTAGCTATTGCGAGAATACGTCTGTCACGAGCGCCACTCAACACGGAGCACTAAACGGTACAGACATGGGGACCGATAGACCAACGATCATTATATGTAACATTCTTCCATGTTGCGGTTTTTGTAACAAATTCATTAGGTACTAGTGTAAAATTTGTGGCGAAATAGGAATTACGCATCTATTTTTTTTTGCACGAAAAACCTCGAGTATTTCGAATTTCTATTTGGATTTTGATTATTGAGCCTTCATAGAGTATTATTACTACTCTCGAACTTGTCACCATGTGCTTTTTGGATCAGGTATTTATATGCCTACTACAACTTAGCGATTTCATTAGTTTAGATGAAATGTTCCACAGGTCTTGGAAGTGTTTTATCTTGAGATATCTAATTATTTTTTGTATTTCAGAATGTTAGACTAGTTTGAAAGTGATGGTTTCAATATTTCGTGGCCTGTAACTTCCTAAAATTCTAACGCTGCTTCAGAACTTGCTTTGACATTGTTGGTTGTTTCCTGATCAATAGCAAAAATCTGTATTAACGTAATTTGCAATACTTGGACTGTTGCAATTTTTGTACTATAACAGATTCAGATTCAAATTCAGATATTTATTTCGCCATAAAGAACACATTAACATTATGGTTTTTAGTTTAAATTTTTATTAGTTTAGTTTTATGAAAATTTATTATAACCATTATCTCTTACTTTGAATCATATTCCGTCTTACTTGTGCTATCATTTATGATGTCGTCTTGAATTTTTTATTTAATATTTGTGTGATATTTTTAGAATGAAATTAATAGATTTTCAGAAATGTTTAAGAGATTATCTATAAATATAGCAATACATTCTTCTCTAAGGAGGATAATAATGAATAGGTATACGATGTACCGAGGACGCTAGGAGTACCCACATTACTCATATTTGGCATACTCGTATTTGGGCTACTCACGGTCACCTCCGAACTATGTGGCTCGACGTTTCGGGCCAAACGTATGGCCCATCCTCATGAGCACTCTGCCCTGTGCGACGTTTGGCAGATATCTGTCAGTTCTACGCCGCAGTTCTCCGCGACTGGCGGTAAGGTATACACATAATTTGTATACTGAATTATTGCATTGTGGTAGTAAGTAGAGTAGGTGTAGTCAGGTCGCGCTCAGCTCGCCTTAATATAAAATAATCGACTTGATAGCTGAGTGGTCACGTGCTGACATGCGGCGCGGGTTAACTCGTCGACCTGCAACCATGTGACACATGCCAATTAAGAAGCGCTGCCTCCAGATCTTCCACGATTGAGATATTGTGCGCCTAGGTATAGCTGCATTACACCGCCAAGGCGCAGGCTTTTGGCGAATCTTCTTAACTTTACAATAGAGCTTCCATTAACAAGAGGCACCGTCGCGAGACGGACGAGCCATCTGATTATCTACAGCATGAGTAGGCGTGCACCGACGATTGAATGCCGTAAGAATTAGCAGTAAATTAACGTTGGACAGGTTCCTGCGTTCTAAGACTTTCGAGTTGGCGCAATTCTTGCTCAGAGGTCACTTGCAATAAAATTATATCTACGAGTACCTATCAAAAGAAGAGAAGGGCGCGAATACATTTTAAGGAAATCTATATGACCATAATATAATATTTGCCGATTAAGAAATACCGAAAGATCTCGGTTGTTGCTAGGAGCTTCTCCGACCACGATACGATAAAGTGAACATTACCTGTGCGGTAAGTCAATAGACATTACAGGTGATAAATCACTCGAGAGCGCGTGGTGGCCACCACAACGGCGGCGGCGCAGCGCGACGGCTCGGCTCATGCTTCCTAGACCGCTGCTGCTACGGACGAGTTTACGTCCATCTTAAAGTCTAATGTGATCAGTCAACAATGAGTGCGACCTGTCACACCTCCCTGAGCGCTTCGAACGCTCTGGTGGAGAACAATCTACCTAGATAGGTAAATCAATATACGGGCGAGTCTTCACTACTGCTGCTGCTAAAGTCGCTGAACCAAACTAATTATGACCCTGAGGTAGTAGTAGTCGTGCAACGCCAAATATCTTAAGGCAATGTTTCTATCTGTGAGTGTACTGACAGTTTTGTACTCGTATTTACCATCACTAAAGAACGTTTACCGAACGTATAAAGTATTTTGGCGCACGCTTCAAACAGCATTAATAGGTAATCATCATGCCGAGACACGTCATAATAGTAGAGAGTGACTGCAGGCACATTCGGTTGAACTGTGCGTTTATCATTATCGCCCGATGCGAAATTGTTTCAACACATCCTACGTGGATAAACATCCATTTTGTGTCGTTACTTCGAAGCCCGTGATCCGAGGTTAGCCGGTTACGTGCTCCGAGTTAACTCGCCTTTCCAACTCGATCCCATCTTGTGTCAAAATATAACTCGTCGACTCGATCGCTATTCGATAAGAACTCGTTAAAGCTATCGTCTTACTTATGCTTAAAAGCTCCGGTCCTTTTACAGTGCCTACTTACCTTCGTTGTCAGTTTTTTGTCAGAACCGAAATATAAGCGTAAAGGACAGGACACCACACAAGTAATTTGTATTGTTAATTTATTCAAAAACGTATTGTTTACACAATACATATGTAAAATGTACAAAAACAGGAAAAATATGCCATTAAAAAAATCTAAATTTATGTATAATCATGGGTGCATTAAGAAAGAGAAAAGAAAAACATTAAGCATAAGGGAGGGAAAGGAAGGTGTGGATCTAAGCTTACGATGGCTTCACCGAACATATCCGGGCCCATCGGCAGTAGAGGAGGGTATTAATCGAGGCCGGGACTAGCGAGTGGCCACTCTAAATTTCCCGCGCATGCTTCACGTTTCGGCTCGCATCAAGCCCTCGTCAGCTAGTCTGCGTTGACTAGGACGCGGGGAAACCACCAGTCCCGCTCTCGACCTCCCTCTCTCTACCTATCCATATTCTGTAGGATGCTTCCAGTGACGTTTTCGAAGCTCTCTCCATATATGAGCTTAGCGTCGATCTTGGGAGCCCTAGATTCTTGAAGAGACTGTAGAGCGACTTCGCTGGTAGTCCTCTTGCTCCGACTTCCACAGCGAAGAGATCAGTCTTGAATCCGTTTCTCACAATCCGGTCTACTAAGTTGCAGTACTTGTTAAGCTTGATGTTGTGGTCCTTCGGTATGTTACTTTCCCATGGAACTGTAAGTTCAACAAGTACTACATGCTTTGTCGCTTTTGAGAATATGAGTATATCCGGCCTTAATGCTGTGGTACAGATTTCCGAAGGCATTTGGTAATGCTTCCCATGTGTGTCCATCAACAATTCCCAATCCTTTGCTGCTCCCAAAATTGAAGAAGGTTTAGTCCTATCTTTGGGCAGCTTATTGGCTCCAGGTTTCACAAAGTTGACCTTCTAGAAGCCGCTACTGGTTTGCCCTTTCCTGGTCCGTGCAATTGACAGGTTGATGGCCTCTCTGATGATTTGGAGGACTTTATCATGACGGTAGGAATACTGGCCTCGCTCAAGTAGTATTTTGCATCCGCATAACAAATGTTTGGCCGTGCCTACGAACTCCTTACATGACGGGCATAGTCTATTTGTAGATTTCCCCCATCTAACTAGGTTACTCGGGTCGGGGAGAGTAAGCTGGAATGCATTTAAGTAGAACTTAAGCAGCTCAGGGGACCAGTTGTATATTATGGATTTCCACTTCAATGCAGGAGGGATGCAGAAGTCACCCACTGTTAGCCAATCATTCTGCATTTCTAGGTTTAAGGCGTGAAGTTTGAAGCCTTGTTCCATGTCCTCCTGAGCAAAACCTTTCAGTATTTCTTTATCAGACTTTGCTGTTTCTATGCCCAATCCAGATCTATTGGTGCGTGTACCAACTTGGAATGATTTGTAGAAGTCGAGTCTCGATTCCAGTTCATCTGATAGTGATGTGTTGGGTAAGGCTTGAATAGCGCTATCATTGGAGTCTTTGAGTATACATCGTTTGGCTATTCTCGCCTTTTGATAAAATATCGACGGTTTCTTAATGTTCAGTCCAAAGTTATTGTGAGATCTGTATAGCGTTGACGAGTCAGCCGGGTGAGCCAGTCCAAACCATGATTTCAGGAATCTGGTCACATACGAGTCTAATTTAGTCAGGTTTTGCTTTGTGAAGTCGTAGACGAGAAATGGCCATGAAAGTTTTGATGTCAGGTAGTTATCGTAAATCCATGCCTTTTGTGTACCCAGGAGGGGAAGATTGTCAGTTTGGCGGAGGCTCTCTTCGAAAAGTTGGACAATATCATCAGTAGGATGCTCCTTTCCTCTGCTGGTGATCCTTTTGCCCAAGAATTTAAAAGGAGCTTCATCAGCCACGGTTGCGATTGGTTTTCCGGCTACTGTCAGACCTGGATTGCTCGAGGTAAACTTTGAACCTTTCCTGGTTAAGCTCAAACAGTAGCACTTCGCTGGTTTTATCTTCATCCCTTTAGTCCATTCACAATAGTCATCTACTACCTTAAGAAGCGCCTGATTTTGTTTTGGATTGCGGGTTAACAGCGTAATATCATCCGCAAATGCCAGGATGGCCGCCATATATGTGTCTCCATATTTGAACCTGTATCCCCATTTGTTTTCTTTTACGACAAGCGTATCAATTAGAATGTTGATAACAATGTTAAATGTAACAGGAGAGAGGCAGCAACCCTGGAAAAGTCCTATGCCGTAACGAATTTCCGGTATCTTCTCCGTTTCGCCTTTTACTTGTATTACAAAGGAAAGTTTTTTGTAGTAGGAGGCTATTATATTACAGATCAGAGGTGGCACATTATACCACTCTAGCGCCTTTAATAGTAACTCATGGCGCACCTAATAATAAGCAAAGCGAACACACTTTTTTCATGTTTTGTTACTTTGAACACTGCAATTTTATTTATTCAGGAAAGTAACATAATTAGTAACAAAATAATATATCTAAAACAACAGAAAATATGCTTCATTTAAAATCAAATTATTGAATAAAAATCGATCTACTCTACCTATCGATGGTCGGCTCTCTAAAAGCTCACACAAAATGTGAACGATGCGATGATGCGAGGTTGGAGCGCGAAATTACAGCTGCTCTGTACTTAGCGCAAAAAGGGTGCGGTGAGCCGCACTCAGACGTGCCGGCTGCCTGCCGAGTGCCACTTACTGCTCAGTCTTTCTCAAATGGACGCTTATCTAATACGTATTCAGTGTTATACTTATCTTGCTCCTTTCTTGGTTCAGTAGGTCAGTTATTCTTAGATGGCACCCCAAAGCAACCTCAATATACAAAAACCGGTGTGGCGGTAGTACGAGTCGGACTCGCGCACCGAGGGTTCGCCAACAATTTGACCACGTGATTACTTAGCCGATTTTTATGATTTGTTGTTTCACTTTAGAGTTTGCAAACTCGAGGTCTGTGGTTTGCACTATAATCGCCACCAACTTTAACGCTTGTGTGTATTACCGTTTATATTATAGAGCAACAACAAACGAAAAAAAAACGTTAAAAAAAACCGGCCAAGTGCGAGTCGAACTCGCGCACCAAGGGTTCCTTATCGCCATGTCATGGTCAGCACCATTTACCCCATCTATGTATTAGTTAAAATGCTTCATACTCTTTTCGGTAGATGGCGCGCATACACTTTTTAGTTGCTTGTATGGGGACCCCCGTGAATTTTTTACCTTTTCTTATTTTTATTATTTACTGTTATATCGGCCATAATAACACATATTATGTGAAAAATTCAACGGGCTACCTCTTACGGTTCAAGAGATACAGCCCTCGGACAGACAAACAGACAGACAGACAGACGGCGTAGCCTTAGTAATAGGGTCCCGTACGACGGATACGGAACACTAAAAACACGTTTCTTGAAACGAGTGAAAGTTTAATTCAATCAAATTTCTCGTTAACCAAATGCATACTTGAACTTAATGTTAACATCGGCTAACTAAACTATGCTTTTAGGTAACTGTGCTTTTAACAATAGTTATGTATAAATGTAACTAAACAGGAAACATGTAATTGGCCATACGCCTTGCATAAAACAAAGTACCTACTGTAATTGTTATTGGCTGTATGTTTTCTTAATAAATAAATAATAAATAATAATAAGCCATCTTTAAATTACTTAGGAAAAGAAACGTAGGAAATAACTTCGACGACAAATTGTTTCCTTTCGGATAAATTTTACAAAGCTGTTCGAAAAATAACCCTTTCGTGGTGAATTTAATAATTAACTATATGTCTGCGCAGGACGACATTTATCGCCGTCAGCATCGCGGCGCGAGCTTTCCGCGTGCGTGTAATTCAAAACGCAAGTATTTTACTTTAAAGATCTTACGCACTGCGACTCGGTGGGTTTAAACGCAGTTAATTTTAATTTCATTGTCGGAATTCGTTTTCGAAATACGGTTAAGGACATTTCTCACCGAGAGCCGGCCGGCTATTAACACACGGCAGTAGTAATTAAAATAAAAAAAATACAAATTAAATATGGCTTTAGTTGAGTCAAGCGGAAAATTATTTTTTGACTGTGATTACTTTATTCATAATCTTAAATACAATAACTGATTTCAAGAATTATAAGGAAGACGTCCTCAATTTCATACGTAGGTATGCATATAAAATTAAATTATTTTTAGATATTATTTTGACCCACAACTAATGACAGATATGCACATAGATATGCAGAACAATCACTACACGATACCCCAGAAATATGTCGTAAATCCTGCCGGGCACTCTGATTTGCTCAAAATTAACAAGGCATACTAAAGACTTAATACTTGTAGAACTCACGTTCCCATAGGAAACTAACATACCGAAGGATCATAATTTGAAAGCGAACAAATAATGATAAAAAGCTTACAAGACGGAATTATTAGCAGTCGAGGTCGGAGCAAGGGAACTACTTGTGAAATCAGTGTATAGCTTTTCTACAACCTAGGCTTGCCTAGATTGGCGATGAGCTCCTGAGTTCCAGAGCTTTACGGACTCCACTGGAATTTGCATCATTGGAAGTCGACCACAGGACTAGTTCTCCTCCGGACGAGGGCTTGACGCGAGCCCTAATGTCCAGCGAACTGTAAGAGAGCTTGATTGACCAATCGCTGATCTCGTGCTCGATGAAACCTTCTCTTATTTTGCAATGCGCTCGGATGGTACGGCTAGGCCATTGAGAGCTTCAACTGCCTACATCTTGTTGGAACTACATAAACCGTCGCCCGAGGGCAAGAAGGCCGCAATGCGGTCCTGCCGTCCGAATAATATCTTAGATTAAATCTCCCTAACATTTGTTGGTATGGCGTGCTGATCCCGCCTAATCCTTACCGATTGGACAACATTCCCAACTTTGCATATTCTAGCTCCGCGTACGTTTAGCTCAGTAATGTCTCTAATTAAGTGATAACAATGTCTTATGTATGTTAGTTAGCGGCGAGTCGCACTCACTCGCAGCTTCCTTAGACTTGTCGACATTAAGCCGAGAGGAAGTTCATTATGTCTCATAGGTTAACGACGACCGCGCCGCTGAAGGCAATTAGCCTGTCAGTCGACCACGACACAATTATTCGCAATATCCATATATTTACTGATATTTATTGGATGGGAAATTTCACGCGTACTTACAGAAAAAGTTGGCTGTAAATCTGAGGGCTCGCTTTCGTGCTGTTATTATTTATTGATCGAGCCGGCGATTTCTTATGAGCTTGCAATAACTGTACGGTACGTCCTAGATGCCTGCTCAGTTAGTGCTAAACACTTACATCAGTTCATACTTAGTGATACATTGTAATGTTACCTTTAAATTAAAAAAAAATAACATTTACAGTAATACCTTAAACTATAGCCGCGTAGACGTTATGATTAATTGCATACTGACTTTTTTTACCAGTTTCCGTGCTTTCTTTATTGTGAAAAGTCTGTAAAGTTATTAATTTATGAATTTTTTTTAAGTCTGTATGATCTCTAAAGTTAAACAAAAATCCACACAATTTTTTTTTATTTAAACATTTTTTTACATTTTAATTGGCCCTAATGTTATTGAATTAAAATAAATGTGATTATAAAGATACGGAAACTAGTTACGAAAAAATTGTACCTACACAGTATGCTCGGGGCAGCAATGTCAGTTCCTTATTTGCATTTTTTTTTACTCGCACAAACTACAGTCACTTTCATGTTAGAAAAAATGTATGGCTTTGGAAATTCAATAATTCGATTCTGAACTGTCGTTCATAATTTTATTGTCATATTATTTTATATAATTGTTCTAAAACGATTATATCCAATGATAAAATACTTTTAGTGCTTCAATTAATCAATATTACGCGTTCAATTATAGATTATTTGATGCGACACTTACGTTCTCCCATTCTGAGATATCGTTCTGATCTGCGAGGGGTCGCAGATCTATATTTGTATGTTAATCTATATTTTATGAGCTGTTTCAACCTTCCAATTTTACTTAACTAAGATGATAAATAGTAGATCACATATAATCAGTTTTTGCAGATGTTCAACTTTAAGTACCGTGTGGGGCCGGTACTTTAAAAGAATAGCCCCACTGCATCTCTCCCCGTGTATGTCGTAAAAGGCGACTAAGGGATATGACTCCCTTCTTATATTACTGGGTGGTAGGGTTTAACCCGCCCGGGTTGGTACCACCGCACTGAATGAAAGGTGGGTCGAAACGGCTATGCAAATAGTTTGTGTTTTCCGTCCAGTTCAGTGTAGCCGGCACCAAGTTCACCCGGTGTTATGGGCTGACATCACGGATGTTGTAGGTGATGTAGCTAACCGTGTCAGTTTCCATAAAAAAAAAATTAAACAACATTGTAATGAATGAAATAAGGCATTTCAATAAGCTTTTTGTTTCCTACTTCGCCGTCTCTTTCGTTTTGTTTTCAATCCAGTGCGTAGACCAGAAACTCGTGGAAATGTAACCCACTCACAAAAGAAAGTTAATTTAATTTTGTTTTAAATTCAAAACGTTACAAAACGATGTACTACACTTTGGTACTTGTGAGGAGCATTTTGCGGTTATTTTCGGTGTGCAACGCGTGATGTGTAGACCACTAGGAGGCGATCGCTCCCGGCGGCGGCGGCGGCGGCCGACGACGCGACCTCGCGTGGCATCCGATGTGATTGCGGCCAATTATTTTCTGTTTATCCTCTAATTATGTATTCGTTGCCTAGCGGCCTGCTTTATCTGCGATCTGCGGCGATCTGAGATCAGCTGGCGACTAATCAGGCCTAATGCGTGTGTGCGATGAAAGGAGATAGTTGGAGGGCAGTCGGCACACCACCAGACAATCCAACAAATACAGTTAAGTCGGCCTTGTATCCTTTATAACGGTAATTACGTCCTTTTAGTAAGAAAGCAATGAATTGAAAATGTGTTATCGAAAAGTTATCATGCATAATTATAAAAAAGTCAAACTACCTTTATAGATTTTTCTATCTCAAAGAACGATAGTGTCGATAGTACCTAATTAAGGTAGGCATAAAACATGTGAATCATTTTCATAAAAATGCATGTAATCTGTCTACTAGGCTTCTATGTACTTACTTACTCGTCTGGTGGTGTACCCACCTATTGATATGATGTATGTAGCAATCTACTCAATTCTCAATCAACTGTTAAATTACTAATCACTATTTTTATTAATTGCTATGTATGCACTCATTAACTTGAAATGTTACAAGGAGTAGCTGACGATTGTTGTGTTGTGAATTAAATCGTATCAAAATGTTAAGGGAGCAAACATGCGAGAAATAATTAGTAACTTCCTGAAAATTTGGAGAGGCGATTGCGGTGTTATAAACGTTAAATTAGATATTTAAAAAACCTCCGACACATCAACAACTCTTAAAAAGCAAAAGGCGTCGTCGTCGGGGACCGAATGAATTTTTTTTTACTTAGCGATATCCCCTGACGACTTTAATTAAGCGCCAATTATTTTTTAAGGGTTGTAGTGTGTCGAGGTTTTTTTTAAATTTGTAATTTAACTTTTATTTCAAGCTTATTAAGAGACGTTATTTGAACTTGTAATATTTTTTTAAGTTAGGTTAGGTTAGGTTAGGTAACAAATACATAAATTAGTTAATTTTAGAATCATTTTCGTTTAAAGGCGACGAGTGAAAGTGTAACATTTCCATGTTACAGCTGAGATGATTAGGAAAAATGCTGATGATGGTCGAATCAGCTTACCTGATCTTCATCAAACATACCGGCTAAAAACCATCTCGGTTAAACCAGCTTTCTAATAAACAAACCGCATCCAAATCGGCATGTCATGCACATTACAAGTACATTAGAAAGATTACATTTACATAAGGTGCAAAGGCGGACTTATCCCTTACAGATATTTCTGTACTTGGGAGGAAATTTTTAAAAGTAAGCAAAGTTTCTATTTATTTTAATCTTGTTTATTTAAAAATGAAAAAAAAAATATATATATATTAAATAACTTAAAATATACACCTATATATACACTATTAAACTAACAATCTTAAACTATTTTAAAAATTTGGATATAAACCTAAAAAAAATATTAAATAATAAAAGCCGTCCAGGGACAGACGAGCCGGAATTGCAGCGGTGCCAGGAGCCACCAACGACGTCGATGCCCATTGAACGAGATCTCATCCATGAGCACCGACGACGGCGGAAAGGCCCCCATAACGCTCGCAGCGTTCCCCCTCTGCACGGCCAGACTGACGCGCTGGAAGAGGAACGAGCCGGCCCGACTGTCCCCAGACGATTCGCGCAGCCTCTTGCCCAGCTCCCTCAACAATTGTTTTCCGGCTGTGCAAATTGGACCTAAAGTTTCTATAGCGAAAGGGATGAAATTATAATTATTCTATGTTTCAGCTTACATTTCTCATACTTACGAGTACCTACCAATAATTTTATTAAAAACATAATTATTGAAAGCAGGTGATGTGAAATAATAAATATGTATATCTTCCTGTCACAACGAACGATTTTTTTATAGAATGGATTAATTAAAAAAGTGAGAAAGAAGGATGATTACTTTGAAATTATGTGAATAAGTTTCCATATTATATATTTCCATATAAATAAATGTGTGATAATATGAATCAATGACTCAGTACTCTGGACACGGTGACTCGCTCGAAGCGGTCAGCTGCGCGCATGCGTGAAATCTGCCAACATATCGCAATTCATTACAAACTCGTGGGCAGACAAAAGCTGCTCTACATTGCGTCCACTCGCACGGAGCTGTCTACGGCAATAAGGATAACTTGATATCTTTTAAATTTGTTTTTTCTCTGTCTGCAATCTACGAAGTGCACTTTAGTTAAGCACGAAATGAACTAGTTCTCATTAAAATAATTAATCACACAACGGCTAGACTCAGTAGTTACCAACACACAATAGAGTTGTAGTCGCTCGTTCGTTTTAAGTCGTTTTTTCCTGCAGTTTTGGCAGGCGGCATCGTGATATTTATGTGAAGGTTTCTCCACTGAGTTAGATACGATACCTTTTTGGGGAACTAGCAAAACGCTACATTTCCTTCGCCATTTCCATAAATTTCTAAGAGATAAATCAGCGTCAGTTGATTTGTTGTATGGTTTCACGTTTCGCGGAAATATAATGTAATGACAATCTTCAAAGTGTTGAAGAACATTTTAAATAAATGTTAATTATTTTAATTTTTATTTCAAGATTTAATATACTTAATTATTATTTATTAAATCACAATAACAATTAATGTACTTAATTATAATATTAATTCCAAAATATGCAAGATTGTATTAGAGCAAACTGAATGTTAATCAGTTCAGCCATTTTTCAGTTCATCGCTTACAGACAGACAGACTTTACGTTGTATAATTAGGAGGTATTACTCTTAGGCACATTAGACATATTAAGTAACGATTTGATTTTAATGTCTAGAACTTTCTACCGTAATCGCGTTAAAATATTGAATGCAATCAAGCACACCAGACGACAGATCGAGGGCGCCGAATCTGAATGACATTTTGCATTCGGGTGCACTGTCTCGTCTTGTCCGCACCCTTCATGCAATGTTGACACGTCTCTGTCTTAACTGCATCCAGACTCTTTGAGAACCTACACGTACCACTTACGACCATGTTTGTTGTACGGCACGACAAAGTAAACAAATCTATGTGTATCACAATCACTATTGGGGCCAAAATAACATTAGGCCTTATCTGAGAATCGTGAGAACAGTCCACGGAGGCAGCGGAGATAAATAACAAGCACTTGATACAAATTAAAATGCGCTTGCGCTCGCTTTTGAGACCTATTTACGAGAGGTATTGTTGTGCGTTCCGAAAACAGTTACCGTGTTTCCATGGTTTTAAGTTAGTCTGAATTCAGGAGAGAACATTTGGGGAATATTTTTAAACAATAATTATACACTACTTAGGGACCAGAATATATATGGAGTTAACGTAGGTAGAGGATTCAGTTACATTTCCGAATATAATTTCTAAACCTATGTATAATGTACCTACGTTAATTAATAAATATGTACTCGTAAGTAATTCCCAAATCTACAGAGCGATGCACCAACAAATAGCTATAATAAAAACTTAACCTAACTAACCATAATACATCGCAATACCAAAATATAAAATTTTAGTACGTAGCCAAATTTTAGATATTCTGAGTGAGACGAATTTCAGACTCTGCGCTGTAGACTGGACATGATCGCATTATGGTTTTCAGCATTTGAAACCGCATGGAAATATCAAGTTCAAAACGGCAGAACGGACGGCGTGGTGCATTATGAAACGCGAACGAGACGAGACGAGACGAACACACAGACGCGACCTCCTCCGCCGCCGCGCCGCCGTGTCGCCGAGGTGCTGCGGCGGAGGCGGCGGCGCGGCCACCGCGCGAGCCCCGCGTGCCGTGCCGCGCCGTGAGAACCAGCTGATTGATCGTCAAAGCCGTTTCATGTTGAGAGGACATTACCAAGGCGCTATATCAATTAATATTTCATAATAAAATAAATGACGACGCGAATTCGTTTAAATCGATCATACAATATTTCATAGTTTTTATTCGCTTATTCGTTTCTCACTATACATTTCATGAGAAGACAGACTCGGGCGAGGCTTGACGCAATAGATACGAATCTGCCCAAATCTTGAAGCTAATCGTATGCATTTATACTCTAATCTGCACAATTTATCGCGCTTACTCAACTGTTTGTATATTTTCTCATTTTTAAACGATCATAACTTATAACGAAATAAGCGGCCAACTCGTTTTTTACACTGTGATCGGTATTTCAGCTTAAAGTTTGGTTCCGCCGACTAAAGCGTAAACTCGACGCAAGGAGGCAGCTGGGAGCATCTGCTGCTTATACATTTTGCCGGCTGCGATACAATTCGTAATCCTAGGAAGCTTGATATTGTGACCCTATGAAATCTTATAAAACTTAATCTTCGTTCGTACTGAAACGAGCTTAAAAGTAGTCAGGAGTCAGCTGATGTAACTAATTCTTATGATGTATTTCGTTCCAGGTACATACAAGGTGCATGCTGATTGGAACTCGTTAAGACGGGACAGAAGTTAACTTTCTATAAACAAAGTAGTCTTTCGGAATTTATGTTTTCATTCAGATTCTACTGTCCTTATTACAACAAAAAGAGAATTGTACAAATCGGATAAGGTTTAGGGGACTAGAAAACATATAGAAACGATGTTGTATGGAGAAAGTTAACTTGTGTCTCTCCTTAAGGCCGTCGATATTTAAGCCTAATGACCGGCAGTTTTATTTAATTGTTTTCTTAATTTTAAAATATTTAGCAACGTTTGTCCTTAGTCCTTGAAAAGAATGTCATAATTCACTTAAGGCTCCGTCAGATCGCATCAGTAGCGCTCCGGCGACTAATCATAACTCGAGAGTTAGTCACCGCGCGTTCATTCAAGGATTACAACGGCTCTTGTCACTTGATTGGTTTTTTCTCACAACGCATAGTGGTAATAGCGTCATAGTCACGATAAATGTGGCAGATAGCGGCTCCAGCCTGGAGGCCAATTCACTAACATTAAAATCGGTGAAAATAATCGTGTACGACATTTCGATTAAAATTAATATCGCAATATAAATTCCTTAGCGAATTTATATCGAGTAAACCGATATTTTTCGATCGGGCTAGTGAAGGCCTCTTGAAATAGGGTTTGTTCGATAAAAATGTCATGATATCGAATCACGTTTTCTTAATTTCACTCAAAAATCGTTTTACGATAATCATATAGTTTCTACTCGATTCTCGATGTTCCTGGTAGTGAATCACCGTGACCCACTCCCACAATACCACACTCTCTTCGTCTCGCATCTCTCGATTTAATTCGATTATTTCTTGAATGAAGTTCGATCTGATTACGCTTCACAATCGAACATTATATAAAAAGTTTTGTAAGTGAAATGTGAAATAGGTAATAATTTACGTGTTTTGAAAAGTACGTTAAAAATAGTGATACGTGAAAAGGACCATAGTTGAATTAGGTAACAAAACTGCAATTAAGCAATGAAAATATGATGTGATACAAACTTTGCGATACGGCAGTTAATTTAAAAATATTTGTGCGAGTTAAGCAAACATTTTTAAATAAGGTTATCGGTATGCATTTATCACAATAAAAGAAACCGACTTAATCGGAAAAACCATGTCAATGTCATGTGTTTTATAGCCTTCAAATATACTCATTTACAAAATGTGACAATCAAAGTCTCTTTATTATTCAGGTTTTTTGTATCGCTTCAAATAAGGCAGTAATAGCAGCTCCGCCGCAATGCCAGTGATGCCAATTTGAATGTGGAACTGCCTCATAAAAGTCGCTTTCGTAAGAAACTAATGATTGATTCGGTAACAACGTAAATAAGATTGAAATTTTCTGCGGGATGAAACGCACCGCAGCGCTCTCGCATTTTGAAATGGTGATATACGAGCTAATGAGTATGTAGATTATCTGCTAATGAATTCAGAAGGTGCGAACAAGATTAGGTACCAGGTATGCTGCAAGTACCTGACTGAGATGTACCTACCATAAATCTCCGGACTGTAAAATTAATAAAATGGTATTAATAAATTTAAGAAATATCGTTTTGTTGTAAAAATATTGTGGTAATCTAAATAGGAGATTTATTAAATCCAAAAGTTTAGTCTAAACAATAACGTATGGCAACAGGTTATTGAATCACTGATTGGGCCTTTACTGATGTGGGGATTGGGCCAAGTACCTAATAGTTACAAAAGTTTAATTACAAATTTTAAAAACCCGAAGGGCCACCAAGTAAATACCCGCGCAGCTCTGAGTTTTTATATTTTATTTACTTAGCTGTCCATTGACTCCTTGAAGTAAATAACGGAAATTATTTTGGACAAGGGTTTTTAAATTTGTAATTTAACTTTTATTTCAAGGTTTTAAAAAAAAAACCCAAATCATGCAAATCAAAAAACATGCAAATCGGTCCACTTTTTAAGATAGATAAGATATTATGTTTTATTACTTAATTACTTAAGATAACAAATTATGTTTTATTACTTAATTACTTGATTACAAACAAAGCTAAGAACCATCCCGATTAAACAAGCTTTCTAATAAAAACCGCATCCAAATCGGTCCATCCGTTTGGGAGCTACGATGCCACAGCCAGACACACACACACACACACACACACACACACACACACACACACACACCCTTTCATACACACGTTAAACTTAGAACAGCCCTCTTTTTGCGTCGGGGGTTACACACAATGTGTTTGAAACTTTCGCTGTTGCCTGTGCCATAGTTTAAATAGACTCCTTTTACTTTGCCCGTGCTGTGGTCGCTCTTAATTTAGAGTTGAACCTCTATTTGCATTTTACAATAAATTGTACAATACTTTTATGTATAAAATATTTAGATATAGTGTGGTCAACATTTTGTAAGGCGTCACAATAATTCGTTTCATGTAGACCGCCTAGTCAACTCAGAACAAGAAAAGAGATACGTGTAGGCATTTCACACCTCATGCGGTACTCATAAATATTAAAATGTAATAACTCAGGTGCAACATGCGCCATTATAGCCGTCACGCAGCCGGCAGCCGCCCGTCCGCTCTCGTCACGCATGATGATCATATGCTCGACATCATAAAACACAACAGTTTCGGTGATTTTATTCTAGAACTACGCTGACGAACAGGTTTCCCAATAAATTGTAAGCTTAGACATAACGTTACATGAGTGCTTGCGTTTTTTACCCGACTACGGCGAAGCCAACAGGAGGGTAATGTGTTTAGCCTGAATGTTTAGCCTGAATGTTTGTATGTATGTATGTATGTATGTATGTATGTATGAGGGTTAGAAAGAGCGTAGCGCCTAGAAGAAGCGTCGATTCTCAATGAAAGATATACCAAAATGTTCTAGAACATCGCGAAATTGACATAGGATAGGTTAATACTCAATCAACGATTTTGTGAAAATCAGCAAAAAATAATCACGTACATAGAAGGGAAGACGGGACGGCCATTTGTTTACATGCAAACGTCAACTGGCAAAGAGAATATAACCACTACGTCAACTGGATGCAGGGGGGTCTTAGTTTTCATTGTGGATGGCGACATCTAGAGTTTGGTTGCCTGTCCAAAGAGTATTGTACTCTCAGATCAGGAAAGGAATTGTCAGGAGGTCCGGTTAGGTCTATGGGTAAGGTGGTCTGTGGTTCTGTTGGGCAAACCATCTCTAGTCTGTCAACTTTGGGACAGTAATCTGTGTTGGGGGGTTACTATGACAACCATCTTTGTTGACGTCAGTTTGGAAAATAATGGAATTTATGATAGGTACATAAAATGCAACTAGCTCATTTATTCTACATTGTGGCAGAGCGGTCAGCGTTATTTCACAAGTGAGAAGTACATGATTATAACGGCTCACAGGAAGAGCGATTCGGAGAAGGTAATGTTCTCACGCATTGAGAAGCCTGAAGGATTTGTTGACACAATTCACATCTCTTGATCTGAAGAAGTCAGAATTTTAAGTCAATGGAAGAAGTATTACAACAATTTGATAAATATCTTCATGCCGAAGAAAAACGTTGTATTCGAAAGATATAAGTTCAATTCTCTTGAACAGAAACGCAAAGGTCATTTATTCCTATAAACAGCGCAAATGTACTACATTTAAACATAAAACAAATCATATAGTCGTACCGTGTGGGGCCGGTACTTTAAAAGAATAGCCCCACTGCAACTCTCCCCGTGTATGTCGTAAAAGGCGACTAAGGGATATGACTCCCTTCTTATATTACTAGGTGGTAGGGTTCAACCCGCCCGGGTTGGTACCACCGCACTGAATGAAAGGTCGGTCGAAACGGCTATGTAAATAGTTTGTGTTTTCCGTCCAGTTCAGTGTAGCCGGCACGACCGAAGGGAATCACTGACGTGGCACCAAGTTCATCCGGTGTTATGGGCTGACATCACGGATGTTGTAGGTGATGAAGCCAACCGTGTCAGCAACAATAAAACAATAAAAAAAAAAAAATATGTAATGTGTATATTTATGTAAATGGTTTAATAAAATACCAATCCGAATTTTATATTTATAAGAGTGTTTGTTTTATTTCATATACTCCAAGTAAAAGCCCAATAATAACTTAATAATTTAAACTTCTTTCTCGCTCCCCGTGTATGGCGTAAAAGGCGACTAAAGGATATGACTCCCTTCTTATATTACTAGGTGGTAGGGTTTAACCCGCCCGGGTTGGTACCACCGCACTGAATGAAAGGTGGGTCAAAACGGCTATGTAAATAGTTTGTGCTTTCCGTCCAGTTCAGTGTAGCCGGCACGACCGAAGGGAAGGCTGACGTGGCACCAAGTTCACCCGGTGTTGTGGTCTGACATCACGGATGTTGTAGGTGATGCACCCATGGGGTTGTTCCCCAACTCCATGGATGTACCCAAAGACAGCCCCTTTTAATCTCTTTGGATGTACCCAACCGTGTCAGTTACCATAAAAAAAAGAGTTATATTGCTATTTCTGTGGATAATTTGTTTCTCATAATTAATTTTTTCAGATCTGTACCGCAGGTGCAAATAAATTAATTTGAGAAAGTTATCTTCAGAAATAACAATATACCTCTATACATACATATTATGCATACTCATCATATTGTACATACAAACATGACAGGTAATAAAATTGACAACTTTAAAAAGAAATCTGTGGCATTCACTGAATGTTTAATTTCCTGGAAATAATAAGTTTTACAGCCAGCAGATGTCGCTGTATATCCCTTACTATTCAAATTTCAAGTCTGTTCCGAGATTTTGTACTGGAACAAATTCAGTATTTTTTTATGGAAATTGACACGGTTGGCTACATCACCTACAACATCCGTGATGTCAGCCCATAACACCGGTTGAACTAGGTGCCATGTCAGTGCTTCCCTTAATTTAATGTCGGCTACACTGAACTGGACGGAAAACACGAACTATTTACATAGCAGTTTCGACCTACGTTTCGCTCAGTGCAGTGGTACCAACCCGGCCGGGATAAACCCTACCACCTAGTAAGGTAAGAAGGGAAGGGACCTACAGTGTATCGTGGAATCCGATCCACGGTCAGCCTCCAACGGTCGAGCGGTCACTCCTCCAAGTACTGACCGCGCTCAGCACTGCACTGCTTAACAACAGTCGACCGACTGCACCAATGAGCTACCGAGGCTGACATGACAGTATTTAATTTAAAAACAAAATTAAATTTTAAACAAAACATTATATTAATGCAGAGTTATGTTATGTTCTAAAAAGTGTGAAATAAAAACTATTATTAAAAACAAAAAACCCGACTACGAAAAACAAAAAAGGAAAAAATAAGATAATTTTGTAATATATTGGGGCAAAGTGCAGTTTAGAATACGTACTAGCAAAACTTAGGAAGTCGAATACTTATATGATTCTGAAAATATAGCATTAGGTATCAATCATAATTAATTATGTACTTGAACATAGTCAATCTGCTTTGATAATATGAACGAAAGGTCCTTCGAACACAATTAATAATACAGCCGGAGTCGGAGTCAGCTAGATTTTCAAGAAGTTTTGCTGACTCTGACTCCGGCTGTATTATTAATTGTGTTCGAAGGACCTTTCGTTCATATTATCAAAGCAGATTGACTATGTTCAAGTACATAATTAATTATGATCGACACCTAATGCTATATTTTCAGAATCTTAAATTCGACTTCCTAAGTTTTGCTAGTACGTATTCTAAACTGCACTTTGCCCCAATATATTACAAAATTATCTTATTTTTTCCTTTTTTGTTTTTCGTAGTCGGGTTTTTTGTTTTTAATAATAGTTTTTTTTATTTAATCTCTTCTGGTTTCACATTTTTCCAATGCGAAGATGTTGGTTATCTGTAAAATGTAAATTTTAAATTCCCAATTCATACTAAATAACAAAGTTCTTAGTGATGTCGCATTTTCTACTTGACGTACGTCGATACTCAAAATAGCACAAATAGAAAATATGTTTATGCATTATTTTTATTTAACAAATTGATGGGGTGGGTTGTTTTGAATTAATTCCAATTTCCAGTGAAAACAAAAATGTATGAAATACCGCGACAGCAAGTATTACCTTCGCCGGTCAATGCGAAAGCTGCTCACATGTTTTCATACATCAATGTCTCACATAACTGCAGTGTCATGGACGTGCCGATTTAGTGCATTCGAAGTAGTCAGTCGGCCAACTTCACCCCCGAGGCGGCGGCGGCGCTAGTCCGGCTTGCAGGCGGACTAAAGTCACTAGGGAAGAAATTACTAAGCGCACACTCCCACAATTTGAAGTTCTGTGGAATTGATATTCCTTGGAGACCATTTCCCAAGAACATTTTCTTGCCATTTCCATATGTCTGCAGTGCGACATAATTATGATGTAGAGAACCATACTGTTCGCAGAACTCTTTTGTCAACTAAAATGGGGTGTTCCGCGGCAGAATGGCGGGCTTGGCGAATACGAACAGGAGGGCTATGGCCATCCCCTGTATACAGAGTTAGGAAAATATTAATTATGCAATCGTCTAACGAGGAATAAATCAATGAGACAAATACTTGTTGACCTATTGGATAATCGTTTCATGAAATAATATTCGCATAGACATATATTTAGCATACGTAAATCACTGATTTGAATTAGAATACCACTTTACGCAGATGCATTAATCAAACAAGTTTCATTATGAATGTATAACCTAAAAAAATGTGCATAATGTATCACAACAACGCCGCCTCCGCCGCCGCGGTGCCGCCGCCGCCGCTGCCAAATACAAAATTGAAATTAAATCAAGATAGAGGCCGACGCGCAAAGAAAGTGTGCACATACATGTTTTTGTATTAACATAAGTACCTACATAATTTTTTTCACTTTGATACGAGTCAATAGAATTTAAATTGTAGTATTCGTATAATATGTTTTGTAATTTTGAAATCGGCAAAAACTACCTAATCGAGGTTTGCATAATTGAGTTAAGCTATAATAATTTGACTTAGGATATGTTTAAACATTTATTAGTGTCGATCTTAAACGAAAAGAACAAAAATTCAGTCCTATGCCCGTCAAAGGCGACGGGAACGTCAACACATAATAACAGTTCACGTTGACCGGTGTATTAAATAAAGTAGGTACGATTCTTACAGTGCAATCATCAAATTACGTGGTTACACACCAAACACACAAAACATGCAGCATGCAGGACATGACAAATTAGCTAGAGTCGCTGAGTCGCGACGAGGCGGCGGAGGCGGAGGGAGCCCACAATGGCTTGTGGTATTCGCCACAATTTATTACCCTTATTAATTTCATATAAAGCCGCCCCCAGTTTAGTTTGGACGTTCGCACACGTGCTATGCGTTCGTGCGTGAAATCAAATCGACTCAAGTACAAAATACTTCGGAAGCTCTTTAGACAATTATTGTTGTGAGCAATTTTTCTAAATAATTTGTGGTCAATCAAAAGGTTTACTTTTCCGGACAGGTGTAGGCTAGGCCTGGGAATTATTGATGTATTTTTTGAAATACGAAAAAAAATAAGATTGTTTTCCATTGTACACGTATGGAAAAAAAAAATCTTGAATGTGTCTGTTCAACATAAATGATTTTTAGGGCTCCGTATCCTATTATATTAACAAGCCTACGCTGTCTGTCCTACTGGGCTAATATTGGGCTATCCTAAGAGCTGTATTGAACCGTAATAGGCAGACGGTTGATATTTTCATAAAATACATATTATATGTTATTATGGCGGATATCATTATAATTAATATCATATATAATTAAAAATACTAATTAGGGAAACATGTAATTGGCCATACTTTAGACATAAAAAAGTGTATCTACATTAAGTGAATGGCTGTATATAAATAAATAAATAAATCATAACAAATAATAAAAAAAAAGTTAAGGGTGTACAAGACACTTTTTTTAGTTTTTGTTTTTGTTTTTTTGTTTTGCTCTATCGTAGAAACGTACATTCAAGCGTCAAACTTGATGTGATTATAGTGTAACTCGAAAGTAAAACAACAAATAATAAAACCCTGCCATATATTAGTCTGACTCGACCCGATTCGAGAGATCCCGAATTGAATGAAAGAAAACAAAATTTTTTGGTAAATTCATAATACAAAAAATATATCGTGTTGTGGCACGGAACCCTGTGCGCGAGTACGAATCGCACTTGGCTGGGTTTTTATTGACGTCATTTATACAATTTCGTATAGTGTTATTTAGATTATTGTATAAATTCTTGTTCATTCAAAATTATCATTTATTTTCCATTAACCAAATATAAGCCACATAATAACCATTCAGTAACATAAATCTGTCTACGAACATTTTAAATACCTCATTGTCATTTAGAAATCAATCTTGCTTATTAGTTCTGGACTCAAGGATACGTATAAATAAATCAAATGATAAACGAACCATACATAAATGCGAAAAAGAGTTTTGACATTGAAAATATCTTTTGGTTCGTTCCAGTATAGGCCCCGATTTCACGAAAAAGTGCCATCCCCTTATATCTCGGAGAGTTGTGAAGATATGATATTCAAAAACGCGGCTTAAAAGACGCGTAAGAGCTGTAAGGTGCAAAAATAATTATTCGAGAAATTAAAAAATGAAAAAAGTTATGGCCGAAATAGGGAAAAAAATAATGTTTTCCGATTTTTTTATTTTGACGCTCGATATTTTGGAAACGAAGAATGATATCAAAAATTTGAGAAAAACTCCTGTGGACAATTTGAGCCTAAAACAAAGACGATCGGGTTAATGGTTTGCCCTGTAGCCTAACCTTTTTGAAGAAAGTCAGAAAGTCAGACAGCGTAGAGAGCGAGGAGGAATATCCGAATGTATGAAATAAATTGTGAAAAATCAAATCACGGCTCTGTAGATCCTCGGGTGACTTTGTTAGATTGTTAGTTGGGTTCTGATGATGGAGCCGGAAGGAAGCCATAAGAACTCCGAAACTACACATGATAAGCCCATAGTGTTTGGGCTCGTTGGATTTGTCTTCGCAAGTACTCTTGTCATATATGAGTTCCAGGGTCCTGATGATGGAGCCGGAATGCAGCCATAGGAACTCCTAAACCACACATGATAAATTGACCGTGCTTGGGCTCGTTGGATTTGTCTTCGCAAATACTCTAGTCATATGTTATTTCCAGGGTCCTGATGATGGAGTCGGAAGGAAGCCATAATAACGCCTAAACTACACATGATAAATCCACCATATTTGGGATCGTTGGATATAGGAATATAGGAATATAGGTTAGGTTAGAAGACGCATCTTCTAACCTAACCTATATTGTTATCTTCTATATCCTTGTATTATATTTGTATATTTGATATTTATTAATTTGTTACTTTAGTTCGTTTTAGGTACAGAATTGTATGTAAACTTCTCTGCTGCCGAACGTTCAAATTCATCTGTAGGCTACCTTCATGTGAGTTCTCAACGTAGCAGCACATTCACAGGGTCGGCCCGGTAAACAATAACCCATCGTATCTCGTATTATAATGTCCGTTTGTTTAATAGGTAAAGAAGAAGTCGTAAAAGTTTATTCAGATGTAAAGTGTCGTGCTATGCTATGCTATGCTGTGCACAAGACCAATAGTAATTAATTTCTATCAAGAGCTTCACTTCGTCAGTTGAGCATGGAGATGTTCACATCATGACTGTGATTATAAAACGATTGTTATCAAATACGTTGCGAAATGTCTCTAAGACAATCGGCGGTATTTGCCTGCAATAGGCTGCACAAGTACCTACAGTGTACTTTAGTCGATATTTCATCGTACATTATTTTGTACACCTATTTAGATATTAATGCTAATGTACCTATTGTCCGGGGTTGTTCTTTTTTCTTTATATTTAAATAATTGGTAGTTTGTATTAAATTGTTAAATAATAAAAAAAATATTATTTCCGAAGAACATAATTATTGGTTAAATCAAATAATTAGTATTGTATATTCGAAAGTATACTTAAAAAAAAATTAAGCACTAAGAATAAATGAAGCCAGTAACCATTGTTAGTTTCCATTGCTTAGAGAACTTGTCTTCCGCACACTTAATGATCATGCTGCTCCCAAATACTTGAGTGAACGATTTGAATTTCTTTCTTCTCACGGCCTGGCTTTAAGATCTGCTGACAACTTACTCTTGGCAATACCGGCTCACTCAAGCTCGTTCTACACAGACTCTTTCACAGTACAAACAGCTCGCCTCTGGAATAATCTGCCCGGGCATTTACGCTCCTCTACGTCTATGAATGTATTTAAGATAAATTTAAACAAACTTCTCCTTTCGTTACCGAAGTAAATGCAATTTATATTACATAAGTACATATCTTTACTGCCCTTCTCTTACTCTCCTGACATTCAGTTGATTGTTTTGCACAACGGTACCACCGATTAACGTACATAATGTGTAAGTTTATTATATACATATATATGCTTATTAAAGTATTTATGTAGTATTCGTACGTAGTTTATCATACATATTTCTTCTAACACATTGCCACAAACTATTCTTGTTCGCCTGCATGTACTTCTCCCACATCCCAAAGGTTAGTTAGAATAGAATGCCTCGCGGCATTAAGCTCGCCTGTTGTACCAAATGTTTATAAATCTGTGTTCAATAAAGAATATATACATACATACATAACTCGTTAAAAGAAAACCCCCGGGAAGCCCCTACCGTTGATGTCTTTTCTTCGCACGATGTTTTCAAGGTTTGTTTTTTGATAATTTATCATAGAACGTTGCGCAGTTCAACAATGCATGTTTCACAAGAAGGGAATGGGGACTGGCCGTCAAAATTGTGTGATATAACACCACTAGCATTGTTTATCTGGGGTTATTTTAAGTCACTCATACTCCAATAAGTGAAGAACAATTCAAGATATGAAGAATAAGATACGATGCCAAATAGCCGGCGTCGAGCATTAAATAAGCCCAAATGTTATTGAAAATTGGACTTCTCGCAATCAATCGAGCTATCAAATGCAGACGTGGTGCCCATCACAATGATTTTATTTTTTCATTATGATTGTCATTAATTTTACTTTTATTAGGTAATTTTTCAAAATTAGAATTAGTTTAATTTTATTTACTTAGTGTTCAAATCCCATTTAGAATCGCTATTTTGTATCTCATTTTGTTTATTACCTATCGTTTCTCTTTGGCCAAACTGTTTTTATAAGCGATTTATGTATTGAGAGTTAAGTACAATATAATTTTATAATACAATTGATAGACTCCAGTTCTAATTACACGACTGAACAAAATACAATTTTCTAATAAACATTAAATAATAATTTAATGGTTTAAATAGGTGATGGGTTTTATATTAAGTTAAATATTATATACTACAACATATATTATTCCATATAAAAATGACACGGACACAAATTGTCGGTGGAATTCACTATTCCACCTTTGAATGTTAAGGATCGCACGCATAGTCCAAGCTGCTACTAGATAATGAAATCACAAACAATACATGAAGTTAATAAATATGACAACGAGGAGCTTATTTACACGGAAGCAAGAAACATTTTATCTACACATTAGTAATAGTCGTTGGATGTTTACGATCACATAAAACGAGCAGCTGGCAACACGAGACGTGTCGCAGAACAAAATGTTACTCGTTACACATTATGTACATTCAATAACATTGCCGAAATGAGAGAAGTTCTCTGACTGTACCTAAAAAACAATAAGTATGAAATTCAGTTAATTAATCAAGTGCAGGCAAATAATCAGCATTGATCCACGATGACAGATATTATGATCATTAGCACAGATGACGTGACGAGATGCGCACAGCGGAGTCCCGCCTGCAGTTGTCTGACTCATCCGAGGCTGCATTTGTCATATGATATACCCTTTACCAACCTGGTATATTGTGTTGTAGTATCTATAAACAGGGTGTCCCACGGTCCAACCGGATTTTTTTACCACCACGGGATTCATCAAACTTCATAAAAAGCACATACATTTTTTTTTCTAGGACTCTTATTTTTCGGGATCATCGCAATTAAAAAGTCAGTTTTCGATGTTAGGCATGTTTTGGCGGCCCTTTCTTAACGCTTATGCGTAAACGCATAAAACGATATATATATATATATATATATATAGTTAAAAGTGGGTAACCGATAATTGAAAGCGTTTGCGACATATTTATGCTGTAAGTAGGAAATTTTATTCCTAGTAGCAGAGAGGAGAACCAAGCACTACAATTTTAATAAGAAAATTATATTACAATATATTAGATATTGGCAAAACCTTTAACATTCTGGGTTCATCGGCATTACAATGTTATGGGACTCTCTTGTACTAAAGTAAAGTGAGTAGGGTTAAGTACAACGTACCGCAAGCTGTATCCCGACAAACGGGGTAAGCACAACGGGCAAAATACAGCACAACACCGACCATCACGTTTAGCAAAGTATTAGGACACGATAACTATCAAGCAGCAAGCAAGCACGAAACGCACCATAAAAAAAATTATAAGACGAACGTTTTCCAGCACTTCAACTGCCAGTACTATGTTAAAACCCTCTCACGTCCCCATATCCCTCGCGCCCCACTCTCGCTGGCCTAGATATACGGAAAGCAGCTCTGCTGGGCCGTCTCTGTCCGGCGGCGACGACGGTCGAGCCCGCGGGCTCCGCCCCTGGTCCACTCGGCCGATCCTCTAGCATTGTTCATTGTTTCAACTGCGAGTCGCTTGCCTCATGGCGGAAGAGAATTCATTACTTTTGCGCCATAGAACAGAGGCGTTTAGTAGAGATGTCATACAGCTAGTTAGCGGCGAAAATTATGTTGTCTATGTGAAACATTCTATGACTTTTTCCTGCTTGATTTGGTTCAAGTTTTCACTTCAATTCTTATATAGTGTTAAAAAAAACCAAGTTTCTTGAAGGTTTTTTCTCATTGGGAGTTCGCAAAGACCGCCATGAATAATCTAACCTAAGCTAAACCGATAAATTCCTATATTTAATGTATTGGGTAAATCTGTAATACCATGTTCTTATGAAAAAATAATCTTAAAGAACTGGTACTGATTTAGGAAAAGTAAGTTTAGAGAACAACACTATATTCATTTTAATTCCTCATGGATATTAAAGTAAAAATATATGTATATAATACGAGTATATATAATATATATGTACGAATAGCGTGTTACCCAGAACTTGCGTGACCTAAAAATATTCCAAATATTAACCAAATAAAAAATGTACAGGTGTATAATGGAATTAAATTAATTTGTTTATAAATGTAATATCTAAATGAACTGCATGTAATTGTATGAATTTATTGACGATGTAAGTTCAAGACAATTTTTCATTATAATGTAACTTTGTGATTTTATTTACAAATGAATGGAATTGCATTGTATTTGTACCGTGTGAGGCCGGTACTTTAAAAGAATAGCCCCACTGCATCTCTCCCCGTGTATGTCGTAAAAGGCGACTAAAGGATATGACTCCCTTCTTATATTACTAGGTGGTAGGGTTTAACCCGCCCGGGTTGGTACCACCGCACTGAATGAAAGGTCGGTCAAACGGCTATGTAAATAGTTTGTGTTTTCTGTCCAGTTCAGTATAGCCGGCACGACCGAAGAAAAGCACTGAGGTGGCACCAAGTTCATCGGGTGTTATGGGCTGATATCACGGATGTTGTAGGTGATGTAGCCAACCGTGTCAGTTTCCATAAAACAAAATAAAAATAAAAATAAAACATTTAATTAATTTAATTCTACCACAGAGCTTCTACGTTAATTATTTGTAAATAATCACATAAAAAATTTATGTGTATTCTTTAACAATAATATTAGGTATATTTCACGCAAGTACGCATAGCACTTCTAAGGTGCGCGTGTGTTGGATCTACTTGTAATAAATAATTACCTCCTGATAGGTTTATGTCGATCAGCGCAGTTGTAGAAAGCTCTCTCGCCGCAGGCCGCTCCCGACTCCTGGCTCATTCACAATGGAAACGATTACAGTAACAGCTTGTGGGAAAATATGTATAAATCTGTGAAACATTTAATATGTTCGACTCAAAATAACGTGTGCAACAGTGTGCATTAATGAACTTTTGGTTTCATGAAAATTGTGTTTATTTTAATTGTTAGTGAGGCGTGTGAAAGTGATTGCTCAAATACTTGCGTGTAATTTTCTGGACATGGAATCTGAACACAAATTTTACATAAAATTTACGCTGCAAGATTATTAAAAATTCGGATAAACATTCTTGCACATGCGCAAAGGGTATATCAATAATTGATTACCCTTTGCGCATACATTATTTAGACAATTATTAGAAAACATGAGCACAAATAACCTATGAATAAAAAAAGAACAATTAACAAAAACTAATATTAGTAAAACCTACCTACATGCTTGAACGTGCGCTTTAATTACGCGCGAATAAACTCGATAATATTTATAATATCAAACTGTTGTGTAAGCAAACCATAAAATTAATACCTACGAGTTAAATAATCAACCTCTACTTTATAGTCATCGATCCTTCATTATCGGTAGTACGGCGGCGTTAGTCATTTGTGCGAGTAATCAAGGGGTTTTCTGAAGTTCCCTGTCCTCAATAGTGGCCCCAGTACACTGGCGGAGTACGTGTGCATTCGAGTGATCATTGACAATAAAAAGTTATTATATCATGGTGAATACAATCGACGTTTGGCCAGCTTCTTCTGTCAAAAGGCCAATGCCAAGTTTGATACTCGTCGAAATGCCTAATTTTCAACAATCAAGTTCAGAAAATAAAAAAATTGTAATTGTAAAATTAAAAATATATATAATATATTGTATTATCTTATCAATTGATTTAAAATGCTTATTTTGTAAAATGTGTTATTTTTATTAGCCGATTGTAAATTAAACATGTGTACGTGTTTAGAACGGTTACAATTGTTCAATAATAAAAAAAAGTTGTAATGAATTGGACCTTTGTATCTCGTTCGACAAACGTAAAGTCTGTTGAGTTTGGCCGGCGGCCACCGCCGCGCCGCGCCGGCGCACCGGGCCCACTGGGCGCGGCGAGGCGCGGCGGCTGCGCAAAACCCGTCTCCTCGCACCAGCTCCACTCCTCTGTAAATAATTTAACGAGCAATGTTTATACTAATGTCTAATCTAAAAGCATAAGTCTTCTGACTGAATTGAGT
Source organism: Nematopogon swammerdamellus (assembly GCA_946902875.1). Taxonomy (NCBI): domain Eukaryota; kingdom Metazoa; phylum Arthropoda; class Insecta; order Lepidoptera; family Adelidae; genus Nematopogon; species Nematopogon swammerdamellus. The sequence continues at coordinate 18,494,444 of OX336334.1, forward strand.
CATAAATTCGTAAGGAATTAACTTCGCACGGTTCACACGAAGTTTCTCGCTTGTAATGGCCGCGCTTCCCTCGCAGGCGGATTCGGTTCGTCCGAGGAAGAACTAGCTATGTACTAATGAAGTCGTAAGTAATGTGCCGGCGCTCATTAGCGGAGCTTTATGCTTGTAAGCCGATACCTGCGCCCACTTACAAGTTGACAAGCCCTTTAGCTCACTCTGACTTTAGAAACCGTTTGAACTTTGGGCCGCCGCTCGGCCGAATCGCATAAATTACGAGCATTAGTCAAACCGACCCAAACAAATGAAGCTTTAAAGTACCACACGATGATAGTTTCATAGTCTCATTTGACAACGTACATACATGTGGCAACATGCCACCTGATCAAATTGCTAACGATGCCCATGGACATATGTTGTGCATCGTGGTTGCAAGTTCAATACTTAATGTTATGCGTCTCATATCTGACTATCTGAGTACAACAAACACGTTACAGTACTACAAACAGACAAACTCAGAAAGAGAGCTAAATAGATTTGTCCATGTCGTCACCGTTGAACCCGAACCAAACTGTCCTGTTACGTCGATGAAGGGAAACACCACGTGTGCTCACAACTTTAGAAGTATTGATATGGGGATAAAGTTTACTGTAAGAAATCGTTTTCCTTCTGAAATACATATTTTTCATATGAGCCACGACGTTTCACATCCACCTGTTCCACCCACTCATACATATTGCATCCATGGAACGCATACATCGCTGTAGATCTGCGAGTGATGTTGTAATATGTAAGTAGTGAGTTGCTGGAGCGGTGTGGACGTGAGGATGGTGCATCGGATCGACGACGCCGGCTCTAATTACCCGAGTAATGGCGCGCGCAGAGCGGGCTAATGAGGCGGGTCGCGGCGCCTGCGCGTTGTGCTTTCTCAACATCCTCCTATCCTCCCCCCTCCCCTCTCTCCCCCTCCCTCTGCATCCAGCACACATGCGCTGCAGCACCACCAATTAGCAATCCTTAACTGCTACAACTAGTCAGTGAGTGGAATATCGATGGCAGTACGACAGAACGAGAACAAAGGATTCCTCGCTCGTGGTAGCTTACGAATCTAGGGCCATCTCTGTGCACGCTGAAGGGAGTTTTGGAAAGTATATTGAGCTGTGGAATGCGTAGTACATGATTCGAGAGTTGTAGATTGCAAAGACCGCCTTTATAATTTCCTTTGACACACGATATGCTCTATACCTGCAACATGAATGTTCCCTGAAATAGTTTTTATTTGTTACCCAATTATATAAAAATGCAGCAAATATTCGGAAAAATCTTTACATATATTTAGATAATCTTGCCTTAACTTCATTATTTTTACAATGACACCTCTCAATCCTGCCATGATAATGGTAATAAACTACAGTTTTTATTAAAATTTGCGTAAGCATAAGTAGAAACAAAATTATACAATGATTCTATTCTTTTATTTTTTTTATGAACTTGTCAAAAATGTTTTTATGGAAGTCAAGTAGGTACGTTTGTATCTTGAGTGTTATGAGAACAGCTAGGCCAGGATATGCGTATGCCTGCCTGTCAGTGCCAGCGAACCAGCAGCTATCTCTCACTATCACAAGCTGAGTGGATGCAACCGGTCTGGACTAGAGAACACTGTGTCTCAGGCCCGTCGACGCTAATGGCTAATTTATCGCCTGAAAAGTGAACCCACGAACCAGATTTATCTTTCCCTCGAAGAAGAAAGGCATTAGACGTCGTTCGTGCCGCGCAACCCTCTAACTTCCACTCGCAATCAGGTAAATAAGGCGATATTCTAGTTTATTATCAATTATTTTTTCCCTTTGAAATACTATTATTGAGTTTTGTTTGGTTGTGTAGGTGCTCTTTGGTTTATTTATTTAATTTACTGGGTAGCGCAGGCGCCGCGTGGTCAAAGGCGTGGACATATTTGGTGTCAACATAAATATTCCTGTTATGGAACGTACTAATGTTCTTTATGTTATATTTATATTATAGTTGTTGTATACATTTGCCATTATTATTTGAAGTCTTTAGAAAGTTTTAGCAATAGGGTATATTATTGACCGTATTTATGTTGTTGTGCGCATGACAGATAAATTAATATAATTATTGTCAAGGTAAGAAAATTACAGTTTTAAAAATTACTGCAGTTTCCAATTTTCTTCACAAACACGCTTTTATTCCATCCAAACGTAGCAGTTTTCACGATATTCTGTGTGCGTGTGTGCAAGTGAGGATACTTTCATTGAGTAAGTTTACCTTACAAAATATTTATCGTACTAAAGGAAGAAATGATCAGAATGGAAAAAAATGAGCTACACTGTTGTTGGTCGAGGAGGCGGCGGAGGCGGCGCGGCGAAGTTCGTGCCAGGCGGCCGGTGCACGTAGCTCCACCGCTTTATTTTTGTGTTGTAATATCATTGTAATTTATTTGATGGAAGAAATAGGGCGCACGCTCGCGAAAATAACGCCCAATAATAGAAAGATTTACAAATGGGAAGCGGCTTCGTGTTAGTCGCAGAATAACTGCGCCGCGGGTCCGATCTCTCGCTTACGTAAGTCTAAACAAAAGAAAAATTTATAAAGCGAGCAGCCTGAATACGTACCTATATTTATAAAACGATTCGACGGATTTATGTGCTATGTATTTAGTGTTTTTAATGCAATATCTTAAATATAAAATCGAAAGCAGAACTGGTATTTAGTTATGGCCGTATATTACTCGTATTTCTCATAAAAAAATTATATAATGAAATAATTTTGGGCGTACGTATTGAATGAATACTAAGATAAATATTATTAAATTATACAGTATCTCACACCTATAATTATAAGCTAAATATCTTCAATATTTTTTTTTTATGAAGATCAAGGCAGAATAAAATGAACTATTTCGAATATTTCTTGCTTCAGAAGATTTCAACGCCGCACGCCAGGGTTTCCTCAAACTATTTAAATTGACTTCTAGCGCATTTGAAAACTATATGAGGAAAATTTGCTACGTAAAATTAAAAAACCGGCCAAGTGCGAGTCGAACTCGCGAACCGAGGGTTCCGTATCGCCATGTCATGGTCAGCGCCATTCACACCATCTATGGCGTGTTTTATGAAATGCTTTATATTAGTTAAAATTCATGATTTAAAATGCTTCATAATATTTTCGGTAGATGGCGTGCATACACTTTTTAGTTTCTTATATAGGGATCTCCGTGATTTTTTTACCTTTTCTTATTCTTATTATTTGTTGTTATATCGGCCATAATAACACATATTCTGTGAAAATTTCAACGGGCTACCCATTAGGGTTCAAGAGATACAGCCCTCGGACAGACATATACAGACTGTGTAGGCTTAGTAATAGGGTGCCGTACGACGGATACGAAACCCTAAAAATATTATGAACGTTTTCGTGGACCTTGATAGGCTTCCACCATAGCTTCATAGCGAGTGTTCGACTTCTAACGGTCATCTACCTGTTTAGGCGAGAGCTGGTAAAATATTGAACCCAAAATCTAAAAAAAAACACGTGAAACTTCAAAAACTAAGAAAAGCTATAAGATATCTATCAAATACACAATAAAGCCACTTCACTTTTTTATAAACACTGCCATGGCACCTAGTTTATCAATCTGTTATGGTTTGACATCATAGGTGTGTAATCAGTAGGCGGTGTAGCCAACCATATTAGGTTAAAAAAAATTACTTTTTCAATTCCTGCTTAGAAAATTTCACTCAGTCGCATTTTTGGATACTTACATAGGTAAGTACTTCATAAGATATTAGCTATCGATGCACCTGTCAACGTCTACCGTTTAGCTTCCTATCAGGAGCTTCCACTATTTCTTAATTGCTCATATCATCAACCGTTACTTAGTCGACACATTTCCTGTCGATTAAAAAATAAAACAAGCCTCCAAATACGGTGACGGTAGCGGCGGCGGCGGCACGACACGCGCCTGCCAGTGTACACACGCGGCGGCGGGGCGGGGGCGTGCGCGGGCGTAGGGTAGCTACACCTGCCGACCTGTCGTAGAAAATGAGCCATTCAACCTAGAGCGCATCGACGTTAAATTGCAATGTCCCAACAACGCCGATCTCATTCAGGGAAAGTGCTCAAGAGCTAGTCAGGCTCGCTCAAATTATAATATTATAAATAAATTATTACTAAACCTGAAAATGTTTTCCCCTGAAAATATTACTTTGTCGGAATAACCTGCAGTTTTCCTGTAATCTATGGCTTAATGTCTACTAACCCTATAAAAGTTCATGATAATACGAGTATTTGGAAATACCTAAATAGCCCATATTTTACCATCCTTATTCATAGCTATATCATTAAGACCACTGAACTTTAAATTATAAAAAAAAATATTTTTAGAATGCTTATAGTTAGCTTTCATATGATGCGTCATGATATGTTTGTTTAAACTTGTTTATAGTGGTATCAAATTGGCCCCCCTTATTAATGTAAAATAATTTTTTATCTAGTTTTCAGCGAGCGATATACATATGTGCGCGGCATCAAGATCTATCATTATCCAGAATTTCAAGTTTCTACGTTACTTAGTTTTCCGTTTTTCCTTACGGTACGGAACCATAAAAATGCAAATATATATTATATACCTACTTAGGTTCTATTTTACCAGCCTTCTATAAACTTATACACAACCAAACATAACCTTAACTGTATGATATGCATAACGTAGATGCGTTCCCTGAAAATATTTTTTACGGTACACTATGTAGCACAAACAATGAATCCACAAATCGTTGTCTCCTAGATTAGACTTTGAATACAAAAGCGACAATCGTCCGCGTTTTATTTTTAGGGTTCCGTATCCGTCATACCCCTATTACTAAGCCTACGCCGGGCTGTTACTCTTGAACCGTAATCGGTAGCCCGTTGAAATTTTAACAGAATATGAGTTATTATGGCCGTTAAAACAACAAATAATATACAAGGAACTAAAAAGTGTATGCGCGCCATCTACCGAAAACAGTATGAAACATTTAACTAATCATGAATTTTAAATAATATGAAGCATTTAATAAAACACGCCATAGATGGTGTGAATGGCGCTGACCATGACATGGCGATACGGAACCCTCGGTTCGCGAGTTCGACTCGCACTTGGCCGGTTTTTATACCTCTCATTTTCGTGAATTTAACCTACTAATTAATTAATTTTAGATACTGCGAATATTTTGTTATGTTACTTTATGTTTATTGTAGAAAAAAAACCAAAAAGAATGATATTTCACAAAGAGTTATGTTCTATAACCGTACGGTACTGATGAAGCTGTGCCTAAATTGTGGAAGATTGTATGCGTAGGTTGGTGGTCGGTGTTGTGCCGTAATTTACCAGAATGTTTGCAGCACAACACCGAATACTCTGTTTACCCCGATTGTCATTGTCAGAATGCAGCGTGTGGTATGAAACAGCAGGCAGCCCTATGAAACAGTTGTTGTAATAACGAATATGACAAGTTAGCAGTTATGGCAAACTTATATTATGAAGGAGTATATGGAAGGTTGGTAAAATATGGACTATTTAGGTATTTCCAAATACTCGTAATTTGAAAACCTAGACAAACTATTATATTCTACGTTCAGTAAAGAATATAATTAAAAGAGAGAGCAATTAACTGAAAGCAAAAAACTGGGTTCTGAAACTGTGATCGTCGAGTATGTTAATATTTACGGAATACTACTTTATAGTAAAGCATTTAATATACATAAGTAAATTCTTGTAAGTGACACATAATGCTATTAGAATTATTGTGCGATGTTCACAGCTGTCGAAAATTATTCTAATTTTACTGCTTGCATTTGTATGCACTATGTTATTTAATACATTCGTTATAATAGAACGTGTATCATTATAGCGAATACTTTTCCTTTACTCGTAGAACATTAATTATACTGTGAAACTTGTAAAAGTAAGCTATATTCATTTAAAAATTGTTACTTTGCGACACAGTGCACAAGTCACCTATGCGCAGAATTATTGGTTCAATGTTAGAAAAGTTTCTTTACGTACACTCGCGAGACCCTTCGAGCATTTAGTCCTAATGTTCTGAGGTGTAGGTACTGTGTGGGGCCGGTACTTAATAAGGATAACCCCTTTAGTCGCCAAGTAAAAGGCGACTAAAGGGGCGGAATAGGGAGAGAGAGGCCGGATAGGGGAAGTAGGGAAGGAGAGCAGAGTGGAGGGAGGTGGAGGGAGGGAAGGAAATGGGCAGGTAAGAAAGGAGCGAGGGGAGGTAGGGAGGAGGAGGGGATAGATGGGGAGAGAGTGATGGAGGGGGGAGAGGGAGGAGGGGAGGGGGGAGTGATTGTAGGGAGGGAAGGAGGGGAGGGAGGAAAGGAGGGAGTGGGCGGGATGGGAAGGAAGGGTAGCAAGAGAGAGAAAACAGAGAGAAAGAGAGATAATAAAAGACAAGCGATCGTTTAATTATCATATTTTCGTTTAAATCGGATTTGCTATTAAATAGAGTCTACAGCGAGCGAAGCCGCGGGCTAAAGCTAGTGAAGAATACGTCTCCACCTAATAAATTAAATTAAATTTATAAACAATGCTAATCATAATATTTGTTGAACAACAAAGCGGGCGCGCGCCCCGCACCCACCCCGCCCCGCCCCGCGCCGTCTCCGCGCAGAGCAGAGGTTTCGACATCATTATTAACATTACGCTTGTAACGAGCGCACTTGTTGGATTATAAGTTTGAATTGCACAGTTTAATGCTGGGCAAATATTGTTGTGATTGTTTTAAGCCGATTACGAAATGAAAGCATTAGCTTTGTGAGAACCGAGCGCGCCGAGCTTCGGCCGGCTCGTTATTTTGGATCTCACTACTTTGCATGCTCGCTGGTGGAGCTTCTTACGTTCGTCTATCTACCTACTCGTTGTGCAACATGATTTGTTAACGCTCCATAAAGAATAGCCAAGGCTAACTGCAACTTAACTCCAAATTCGACATTTATTGTGAATTGCTTAACTTGTGTTATTAATCGACTCCTTTCAAAGGCATTTAAGTAATTCAAACGCAGAGATATTGTAAAGAATGACTTTGTTTACTATTGATTCAAATTATTATTAAAGATTAATTTAATTTCGTGTTTTTATATATGAAAATATATCTAAGTATATTATTATATTATACAATTTATACACACCCTTACTGGGGGTTGTCCCGATGGCGGGGTAATATTTTTATCGATTTGTGACCATTAAAAATTATAATTTTCTGTAAATGCAATTAATCCCTTTCAGTTGTATTTTGATTTACATTTAACTTTTATTTGAGTATTATATTTTATGTTCTCAGTAATTTTTTTTTGTGAGTTATCTTGAATAAAGTCGCGCATATTTTAATGATCTTACCAGTAATTTTAAGGTTTATTTGTGAGCAGCGAATGAGGTTATTGGAGAGCCGTTACCGGCGCGCGAGCCTGCGAGTTGTGCGTGAATGTTGTTTATTATAATGGTCGAGATTGGGTCACAGCACGAGATCGACGCTCTTGTAGGTATTACCGAACCAAGAAGATTGTGACGTGTAACATCAATAACACCGAGGATCTGCACCTAGACTAAACTAGCTCCAACTTGCACCTAGAAAACTATACCCTATGCGCCTTGCGAAATACTGAGAATTCAAATAAATGATTAAGGAGAAGTTGTCACGTTTTGGAGTGGAGAGTATTCGGTGTCAGTGCACAGCTCTCCACGCACCTTTGTAGACATTTCGTTATGAAGATATTTTAACTCGTCCTAAGTGCGGTCACCTGGTGTAACTTGCATATTTCTCATAGGATCCAATAGTCTAGAATAGAAATAATAAAAATATAGTAAAGTGGGGAGTGAAGTATTAAAGAAAACAATAGCTCTAATGTTGTTTTATGTAATACCTACTTATTTATTTTTATTTAACAGATTGGATAAGTGAAATATTTTTAACACATGTATAGGCTGTGTTCGTTTGTATAATATACAATATTTCTATATATTATATAGAAATATTCACTAAATTTCAGGCCTAGAAGAAAAAAATTGAGGCGTTGCTAAATAGCTCCAGGTGGTGCACAAATTCAGATTGACACAATAATGAGATTGTTTCAACAAAATTAACATCGACTGGATATAATGTGTGAGATAACATCAGGTGAGTCGGTTCTATTGCGCGACTATTAGAAGCTCTCCAGTTTATGTCGGCGGTATTTTCTAGGTTATGTAATAGTATCCTGCATTATATTTAAATATAAACTCTGATCCTAGATCACTTTGGTCTGAATTGTTTGTATATACTTTAGAAGATTGACTTTGAAAGTTTTATTATAATTCTAGAAAGTATAAAACAAAATCTTAATATTTATGTAAAACAAATTATGAACAATAAAATCTATATGTATTGTCAATATGAATAATTAGAATGTCATAGAACGTACATACCTATGAATGGATGAAGCATATTTCAATTATATATTTGTACGTAATAATTATTTTATTTATAATGGAACTAATACTCGAAGGCTTGGACTGTATATGTAATTACAGTAAAGATAATTGCTGTGGGTATATATATATATACATTTATATTTGTATATAATATGTAATGATTATTAGTATACTCATATTAATTATTTCGTCAATTCGAACTAGCCTACGTAGACTCACTAAAGGTAAGGAAATTTAATTAAACAAAGTTAATAACAACGCTATTCGATTAAAACATTATTAAGTTTATGGGTGTTGAAATGAATATTTACCTACTTACGGAACATTTTACAACGATTAACATTTGTTGTTAAAATATAATCAACCTTAATGCATACAATAAATACACTCGTATATCTGAATAACACCGAGACTTGCGTCCAGTTTCATTAAGACATTTTGATATTATTCGACTGTTTTATGCTTAGGTAACATAATTTTACTATTCACAGTTGAGAATAACTAGGGTAGTTTTTTTTTCAATATTATAAAAGGTCAAAGATTCGTTATAACAAGAAACTAAGACAGACTTAGATAAAAACATAGATATTGCACTGGCGACCTGGGCGCGCACCGAGGAGTAAATCTGTTCTATTAATTTTGAATAGAGGCGATAAACAGATGACGATCGATGTTATTTGATGCACACTTAACCATCGAACTTGCTATTCACTCACGGCTCTACCATCTAAATTCACAGATTGATATTTGTAAAATGACTTCTTCTTCTTGAAATTAATGGATTGGTCTGACTGAAAGCGTTTTACTTCGTGGTGAGGCTTCTCCTGAAGCCCTATTAGCTTCAGACATATTGTCGAAGTATAGGGAATCAGTACTTCTTGGCCATCAGTCAAGTTCACCAGCAATTATTCTGGTGAACTTGACTGACTTGACTTATATATATATATTAATATATATATATATAAATATCTTCAAATGTGATTTTAATAAAATGTAAATAAATACGCTTAAGCACATTTTACCGAATGTAACCCTAGTTCTAAAGCAGTAGCCAGCCCATAGCATGAATATTACCTACATCTACGACGACGGGAGCGACACGGGGCGGCGCGGCGGTGGCGGAGCGGCGCGGCGGCGCGGGCTTATGCACGCCTTAAGATAAACGTGTGAGATACCATTCATTACCGTCGAATCGACAACTACTCGATACTCAAGTCAAATTGCTATTAACGGTCGTCTTCTTAATTAGGCAGCTTGCTCCGGACATGCTCCTGAACGTAAACCGGTTCTATTTTTATCCGACTACGCCGCCGTAACCAAAAGGGATGGTTATGAGTTTAGCGTGTGTACACACGCGTACAGTGCCCGGCGTAAATAATGCACATCGGGTTTTAGAAAGAGACAACCGGTTGTAGAACGTCGTCCCAGTCGCACAGAGATGTGCGAGTTCGTGCGGCTGGGACACGAGTCAGTAAGCCTGGAGGCGCTATACATAGGAGGACAGGGGTAGCCGCGCGTCGGCGCACACGCGCCAGCGCGTCAGTCTAGCGCCGGCGACCGATCTTAGTCTCCGTCCGCCGCTCAGGCGGAGCGAACGTGCGCGTCTGTCACAAAATGCCTCATTGTGCAGTGCTTTGGTGCAAAAAGTCGTCGAAAAATTCAAACTTGAACACAGATGGAGTCACCTTAAACGAGTAAGTACTTTCATTCAATTTGATAGCATTTTTCGCTTGAATTTCAGTAACAAACATCGGCGTAAATATGTATGGAGAGCTCTTTTCTGCTTACCCACCATAGGTCGACTATCGTGTTGGATGCAGTTAGCTCTTGTAATTTTTTTTGTTTATTGATAAATATGTATGTTAAATGTATACAGATATTTCATGCATTCTGCCTTATTGCCAAAGGACATTTCTTCTAGTCAACCTCAGCAGGTTTCCTCGTTCAATATTCGTTTATCGCGCTTTTTTCATTCAACCAGTACCTACCGGTTTTTACTTTTGAGCGACTCTAAAGGAATTAATTTCTTTAGGTCATGCGTCTACGGGGAATTAGTCTTGTTATGCTTAGCATTAACAAAATTAATTCATAATGAATACCCCGTTAGCATTTAGCACTGCTAAGCGCCCTGATGAATAAAAATTAATGCTAAATGCTAAGCAATAATCACATTTAATTTTAATTAGCATTGCTGTTTCGTTCGTAAAACTTTGTTGGTTCGTTTGTTTTGGAACGCACAAAGCAATGAAGTATGTGCTATTTATCTGTGGTACTGCTAAATGCTAAATGCTATATAGCGCCTGCGCTCCGCTGCTAGCTAGCTAGCTAGCATCTAAATGCGAAATGCGATGCGATCATGCGAGTGAGGGGTCGGAATTATCATCTGTCACGTGATCATTAGTTTTGGTCATATCTACAGAACCACTGGACTTAGACCCATCGTGTTGGTACTCAATCTGAACGTCTCGATGAGATCTATCCATCTGTCACATTAACTATTGTTTTGGTCATAACTCGAGAACCACTGGTGCTAGACCCATCGTGTTGGTACTCAAACTTCAGGTCTCGGTGAGATCTATCCATCTGTCACATGAACTTTTGTTTTGGTCATAACTCGAGAACCACTGGTGCTAGACCCATCGTGTTGGTACTCAAACTTTAGGTCTCGGTGAGATCTATCCATCTGTTGCGCGACCATCTCTCGAGACACATGTTAGTTCTTTAGTTCTTTAGTTCAACAATAACAATGTAAATGTCAACAATGTAAACAGTAACAATGTAAATGTCGTAAATTGTGCTTTTAAATTTAATTCAATTGTTCAAAAGTTACCAAATGAAAATTTTAATATAAAATAATATAATTTTATCTATAAATAAATAATTAAGTAAATTATTGTTCTGTTTCAAATATATGTTTCTATTACAGACTACACAGCCTTTCATTTGTTATTTTATTAACCCTTATATAACGAATTCACACCGTCAAACTGACAGAGAGACGCATGGTACATTTTATAAGGCTCTAGCTGCATGGCTGGTTAGTTTGTTAAAAAAGGCAAAGCCTGGAAAACCTCATTTTACCCTAAAAAAATTAAATATCCAGGTGGGTATGGCTGGTTAGTTTGTTAAAAAAGGCAAAGCCTGGAAAACCTCATTTTACCGTAAAAAAATTAAATATCGAGGTGGGTACTCATAAATTTTTTATGGTAGGGTAGATTTTCGCGAATTTTTCGCGAAGTCATATTGCAATATAATTTGTCATATCGTTGGCTAGGTAATTAGCAAATAGTTGTTAATAATATAATAATTTTTTTTTTGGTTACAAAACTTTTCGACTTTCTAACATTATTTTTTTAATTTTGGAAAATTCCAATAACAAATACTCCAATACGATAATACCAATGTACGAGGTCTTACATATCATTGTTTTGGAAATTTGATGTAGATTTATAATAAAGTATCCGAGGTATCTCAGAACTTAGAACTATTATCGTGTTTATGCGAAAATCTGCAAATTCGCAAAATTGTGAAAGGGGGCGTTGCCTTTGTTCATTTAAGAGAAAGTTATATTATTCCCTTGATGTAAAGAAGGGTCAAATATTGTTAAATCCGTTTCATCTTTTCATCGCGAATCGACACAATGAGCGACTTATTGTATGAATCCCGTTCAAACGTATGGAAGACTGGCGTCACGTGGCTACCTACTCGCTCGGCCAATCACGGCGTTCCATGCGCCGCTCCCGCCTCAGACTTCACACCCCTTTGGCGGCTACCTCGGTTCTCATACAAACGATGCCGTATTTCGTATCCAGGCTTACTGACTCGTGGGCTGGGACGACGCACTATAACCGGATTGTCTCCGAGATTGTCTCTTTCTAAAGCCCGATGTGCATTATTTACTGCCGCGAACTGTACGCGTGTATATAGTATACCTATATTTATATATGTCCATGGGCGTCGTTAGACACCTTATGGGTGGTTCGGCCATATGTCGCGCTGTCAATAAAAAAAAACATATGTTTATAGGAGCATTTTTTCTCCTAACAAAAAATTGGTTGTCTGTAAAGTCGGTTTACGGACGATAGTTTTACGTGATAACGTCATAATTTCTGCTGCCCTGGTACTCAGGGATCTCTCTGCCAGAACCAGAGAGATCTCTATCGCTTGTTACGCGCTCTCGCTTGCACACACAGGCTCAGATGGAACGTGACACTTTTTCGTGCCTGCAGCCGGTGTTCATCAATTTATAAGACGTGACGTTATCACGTCAAAAGAAAAAAAGAAATGGCATGGTGTCAAATGAGGGTAGAGCGCGTTGGCCATTTCAAATCGTGCCTCAGAGAGATGAGGCGCTCTGGGAAGCATTCCCTCAAAACGACCAGCGATGCCCTTTATGTGTGTTATGGATATTATTTTTAAAACCATGTAAAATTAAACTTGTGATGTCTGATGATGTCATTAAAAAAATTCATTCGTTATACCTATATGTACGAATGTATGTATGGATGTATGTGTGAGACTATGTTCCCTCTACAGCCAAAAGTACTGGACCGATATTAACAAGTAAGGTATCGTTGGAGTCGCCTTGCTCACGCGAGTGTCATGGGGTACCACATATTTATTTAAGAATTCAAAATGGCGGGCGTTAGGCGCTATGTTATCAAATTTTGAACATAGTTCTTCAAACCCCATCGAGTGGGGTATGACTGTCAAGAGCTTTCACTGTCAAAGAAAGCGATGCCATTTCGATTTTGAAAATATACTTATTAGGTGTAGAACTAATTAAAAAATAAAAATAAACAGTTTTATAAAACCCCACTACGCAAAATGATTGAAATAACAAGGAAATTTGATCAAAAACTAAAATGTTGTAGGCGCGTGCAAAATAGACAAATAGCCCTACTACAACATTTTCGATGAAATTTCCTTGTTATTTCGTTCATTTTTCGTAGTGGGGTTTTAAGCAAATTTTATTTTCGAATTCACATTGCCAGCTTAGAACTATACAGAATAAGAGATGAGAATAGAGGAAGAGTGTAGAGTGAAAGAGTAGACAGATAAGATTAATGGGAAATAACCACCGCTATATTCAATTTCTTGCAAAAACAATATAACTCATTATAAGTACTTCTCTAGTAGTAAGCTGAACATGTGCGCACTTGTATGTAATTATAGGAGTATCATACGAGTGCATGTTCCATTCCATCGGCGGCATTCCAATACACGATTAAACATATACTTATTAACGTTTGAAGACGCTCGATACGTTTTGTAAGAAATAAAACTAACTTGAAAATGATGGGCTATGCAGCATAGAACCTGTTAAAAGTGCAATTAAGTCCATATCTCGCTAAACTAACTATCTTCACTTACTTTAATTAGATCAGTGAGTTTACCGGTGCACTGCGGCGACCCAGAGGAAAGGTGGTGCGGGCGGGCGGGGGCGGGGCGGCGGCGCCTATATGCCTATATTCTCTTACATAGTTAGCTAATGATGAAATTAATTTTTTACCAATAATTGTAGACGATCGGCCTTAATGACGGCAAGAGGAGCGTGCCCCTCGTGCAGCTGCACCACCTTCACTTTACCTATTTACTAAGTGCTTACTAATTAAATATCTGCCTACTGAAAATAGCTTCCAATTAAAATTCATATTTCATTAATAATTTCAAGTAGGCAAGCTCGGCTTTTGATTCTCGGTATACAGAGCGCTTTCGTAATTTAAAATTTAATGTGTCATTAATTAATAGTATATTTTATAAATATTCGCGCGACGACGCGCCTTGCTCAGAAGAGACGCGCTCGGCTCGGCATAATGAATTAATCATGATATGATCACTCGTCTTTAATAAGCATTTGTGTAAGTCTATATTTTTTTAATAATTTGCATATTCGATTATTTAGCTTCGTTCGTGAAATAGGTAGGTATGTAATTTAAATAAAATTTTATTTCTTATTTATTTCAAATAATTTCTTCATTTAGGTAGGTATCTTGTTATTTTTTTTATGAAAACCAGCATGGATGGCATGGCATGCATGTAGGCGACACATCTCCTCACGAAACGATGCTCTCAGTGAGATGCCATCAGATTTGCAGACTGTTGCTGGGCTGTCTAGCTAGCCTATAGATACGATGTTTGAAGACCCCACATCAAAGGACATCGCCGCTGGACGACCCCACATAGCCGCTGATCACTCGCCTCTATGCGCATCTATGAGCCTCTATGCGACGAGTGTTGCGGAGATACGACGGATGGCAGGGATGCTAATTTCTCAGAGCAGCGTTCGTGATAGTACCTGTAAAACAGACTAATCGAACTCACAAAACGTCTGTGTCTCCGCGAATGTTGGCCATCTGTAAGTCACCAACAAGGCGGTGGCTCGACGCTGTATGGACTCTTCACATTTCACTTATTATCTGCAAATGTTTTGTTGGCAATTAAACGTAAACCTATTTGGGAATAACTAAACTATTAGAAAACAATAAAGCAGGAACATCTTTTACAATTAAAAAAAATATTGCTATTACATGTCTAACTACTGTAAGAGTTTTTCTATGTTGCATATAATTTTATTTATAACATATAACATAATTATGTAGAATTTGGCACATTCAAAATTCATATTAAGCACATTATGGTTAATTAAATTAGTCGTCGTTTTTAATTTTCACAAATTATTTCATTAAGCAATGTTTCCTAAAATAAAATTTTATTTGAAATTAAAATTAAGTCAAGCAAGTAAATTTTGCGCATAATCACGTACGAGTACGAGTCTTTGTCTAAAACTGTGGTTTCATTCTGATTGCTTTGTTTATACTTACTATAGGTATTTATAAAGCTATACATTACATAGGAACTCATTGCCCAATCATTGTGCAAGGCATCTCCGACATGACTAATTGAACAATCAGATAACATTGCAAACTCCGTGAGCATAAAAAATCTCACTTTACTTAAAGTATCGTTTAGCTTTACTTACACAACTCGCGGCGAGAAGCTTCTTTAATAATTATTGTTACAGCCGTTAATGGCAGTTCGCCGGGAGGTCATAAATATCACGTATGCCTTAGGTCATTGTGATGTTATACCTTATTAAGTTATGGTCTCAGAATACTAATGCATTGAGAAGTGTTCAGTTGAGATGGAAAAAGGTAGGAAAAATTTATATAAAAAAATAGAAAAAATATCACAAGTTTAAAACTAAAATAGTAAAATGAATGTTATCTACCTCCCTAAATAAATAAAACACAGCATTTTTCTCTCCTTCCTTCCTGCCGTACCTTTCGTTAGATATCACCCCTGTATCTCTACATTTACCACCGACCACATTTATGTCTGACTGTACACGGAAAGCACTCTTCTTCCTAAATTTATTATTAGTGTTGATACGCATCTACCTGATGCGAGAAACCTATACAGTAGGTACCTGCACAAATGTATTCATGTGCCTATTTTGATGGCTTCTAAAGTCCAAACAAAATGTAGTTAAATTTACAGAAAAATAAATGAAAATTAAATTTTAAAAAGACTGTTTGTCGCTGGAGTAGGAACTCACCTCTCCACACTCTGTGTCATCGGTTGTGCTAGCCACGAGCCGAGACAATATGCCAGTCGATCTCTAGTTGGAACGAGCTCACGACTCGACAATAACTTCGGGAGACGTTTTAATTACCATTCACATTATTTATTGATAGTTATGTTATTGCAACTTGAAGCATGCTTAGTGATTTGTGTTTGATATTTTTAGGTGCGAACATAAATATCGGTTTTATACCAAAATTAGTAAGTTATGTTCACGACCCAAATTCGCACTTGATATTAAACGAACGGTCAGTACTCATGTCTAATTTTAAATACATAATTTTCCAACGCATTAATTATTATTTCTAAAATCTCTCTAAAATCTATCGAAATTAACCACCAACAATCTATGGTAAGAAGATTTATCGAGATTTCGGTCTTCGAAAGTATAAAAATTTTAATTAAATGAAAATCATTATTCGGACTAAAAAGATTCGGACTAAAAATATTGTGAAAAAGACTTTAAGATTTCAATAAGGTGCAAATTTCTATGGGTCCCGAACAAAATTTGAAAGTTATGATTTTGTAATTGAGAGACGATCAACGATCAAAGGGGGAAGCACTGACATGGCACCTAGTTCACCCGGTGTTATGGGCTGACATCACGGACGTTGTAGGTGATGTAGCCAACCGTGTCAGTTTCCATAAAAAAAAAAATATTGAGAGAGCGCGGAGAAAGTTTTGAACCTGCAAATTTCTGTGAATCTAGGCGCATGCGCAGAAATAGCGTTTCGATGCCACACGGGTTAATTAGGCGAATCAGTCACATTTTCGCCTAATCGTTCGTACGCCTGAATAAAATGATCGCGTTGTTTCGCCTCGCCCACTCCGCCGCCGCTCGCTCCGACCGAGGCGCGAGAGGCCACAATCTCCGGAATATCGTACAATTTGTCTCGCTGCGTCGAGGCTGTTGAAAGTGATAACCGTGCTGCATTTAAATGCTACAATAAACACCATGTTTAATTAAGCAGCACTCTCCTGAGGGCGACCCGTGACTCGACCGGCCGCCCCCGCCGCGACCGCGCGCCCCCGCCGCCGCCGCCCCCGATCCGCTCGTGGCTTCCTCTCACGGCATCGGTAATGGACTGATAAAGAGGATTGGTGAAGTTTGCATGTCATATAATGAGATAGTGCAACGGGTTAAGGCTTTTATCTTTCCATTGAGGGGTTTTAAACGTCCGAAAACACATTCGAGGTTCCACTGAAGTGTTATGAAATAACTTTTATGCGTTATTATCGAACGAAATGATAAATGTTATTTCATCATTTTGCGCATGCTTACATTTAATTCTTATTGAAGCGAAAAAAACTTAAATTTTCCAATTATTTTGTCTTCGAGGAAGAAATATGTCAATAAACGTGCTCATAAATTTCCCATACGTAAGTACAATATAATTACTAATTAATTACAATTGCTCAGATAATAGTTATTATTCAGAACGTGTTATTAAAGATAATATATACTTAGATAACCAATACTTAGATACCAACATTTTAATTTGCATTCTATTTTTACACAAACATGTCGCGTAGACAATAAGAAACGTATGTTTGTCTTGGGGTTACATAACTATAAAAGGGAAAATATAATAATGTCTAACACCTTGACTCCAAACGGTAAGGGGAATTGAACGAATAAATTCCTTAAAAAATATTCCTACGAACACTACGAATCGGTCTGCGTCGTACTGCGTGCTCTAAGTGAGTACTAGAAACAAGTGTTTTGCGCAAGTTATTTTTGAACAAGTGAGTATAACAAAGACAAGTGACATCTCATAATGGGGATACGAAATTATCATAATTTCATTTAATTACAGCATTTATTTCCTTCGCGAGGCCGGTGCTGGCTTCTGAACGACCCCACTCTATCACACCGTTCCGACTACGGCGTCGTCGCCGTATTGTGAATGTATACGACGACTCCACGACGCTACGACGGTGACATTCACTAAATGCATTTAAAAGCTCACTTGCGTTATTTATACGTTTCCGCCTGTGCACATTTGAGGGCGATTCATATTTCCATAAGGAACGGGTAATTAATATTATGAGGATTATCTGAAAAAAATTAATCTGCTCTTCGTACATCGGTCCGTTTACAGGTAAACATATGATTTATTCGCCGTAAAATTTTTGATTAGCAACTGACAATGGATATCTCTTTTCGTAATTTAACCATTTGCCGTACGAATTAGATATCAGGTACATTTACTTGAAACCACTTGGAGTGTTTATCAATCACCCTATACAAGTTTGGAAAAAAAAAAATTATTTTAATTCCAACATAAAGAGACGTTGTTAATCTATAGCCGAAGGTCGAAGCTCCTAAGTAGAAAGAGTACTGTAGCATTCAAAGTTTTCCACCAAAAGTATACTCTTACGCAGCCGGTGCACCTGGAATAAACCACTTTTCTTTATAGTTCTGAAGCCTGTAGCCGAACCACTGACATGACACCTAGTTCACCCGGTGTTATGGGCTGACATCGCGGATGTTGTAGGTGATTTGCAAACCGTGTCAGTTTCCATAAAAAAAAAGATAACAATTGCATTAACACGTAATTTGTCTATTTTTGCTATTATGTACCACACAGAAAACTCCCAGTAAAGCAAATGTTTTTCACATCATATATAAGCATGTGTCTTTCTATCAACTATCGCATGATGTACTAAATGCTTAAAACATTAACAACTTGTCACTTGCGTTGTGTCTTTGGAACATAACTGATATTTTTACAAAATAACTCTAGTAATTTGAATACCTAAGTTAAAAATAGTACGTAACACAAATAATAATGATTTTTATCTAAGTACCTACTTTTAATAAATTATGTATGAGTATTTGTAAAATAATCACGCTAAGGCCATCCATGATTCTAGCTAGATAAATACCAACTGGTTATTAATAGTCTGATTAAGCCGTAGGTGCCAAAACCCAGACAGGGACACATATATTTCCTTTCCATGTGTCAATCAAACAAATGCCACTAGATTACTCAGCGTGAAACTTCAGTATCAAAGGTCTCCATCCTTATTGCATTTGCGCTTCATACTACTTCATATAGAGTCAAAAGCATATCCGCCTTTACTGATTTGTTTACCTACTGATGGTCATGTTGACATTATATTTTGATTCAATATCACAATAACAATATATCGGTATTATCTTACAGAACTTCAAATATTAATATAGGTTTCTTAATGTATATATATATATATTAATAAATATTAAAATATATTATGTATAAAATAAAAGTGTGAGACATATCGACGTATTCTACTTCGTTTTGTGTATCACAGAGCGGTACGGCAGCAATTAGACAAATGTGTACGAAATACAGTGACGGCATGATGTTACCGTCTCACCACAGCCGACTAGTGCGAAAGCTGTTCATGTTTCCATACATATAAGACTTGCCGGCTGCCGTGTTGTGGTCGTGTGCTGTTGTCGTCTAGTGCGTATTTTTTTTATTACGATTTATCTATTATATTTTATCATATGAATACACCGTTGGGTTTTATGTGGGCATAATAATAAGTAGGTACCTAGTTGGTTATGCATAGCTGAAACTTTCAGTTTTTAGCCATCCAGAGTGGGCTTTACAATGAATGCCGAAAACTGTTCACGTTGTAATCGAAAGCCACCACGAGACTCATGTGACCTTTCAGTTCGCCAGCTACATATCCGTGTGAGAACTGTATCCACTAGAGTCCGCCTCTACCGGACAATAACTTCACACCGGGCGGCAACCAATGGGCGGCGCGGCGAGAGGAGTTGAGGGGAACTATTCACTATTATAGCAGGAAATCAAGATTCCAGTAACACCATTGCGGAGTTCGGATTGCATTTTTGTAATTATAATTTTATTTATTTAAATAATTTTTTTATCTTTTTAGTTTAATTTAACTAATAATGCTGTTTCGTAGTGGCATTTACATACTTAGAACAAAGTACTATTTCTCGATTGGGCTAGTGGTTGGCCACTAGCATTGATATTATATATAACATCAATGGCCTCTAGCAACAGAACATTTTTTTCTCGACGTAAGAATGAATCGTAATGTCTTCATTTTCCACGAAATATTGTACTTGATTCAAATTGTTTTTGAGCCGTGACATGAGCGTATAACACCTTATTCATATCCAGAGAGTTTCGAAGTTTAGCTGTCTTCCTCCCCTCGGGGCGCGCGCAGCGCAAGTAGAAGATCTTTGTTCTGCGTTACTTTCGGAACATGTCCCGTAGTAGTTAGGCTAGGTAGTGTTACTCATTGACTGGCCACTGAATAGACCTCCAGTCCAGACACTTTGTGTCCCCATGCACGGCGATAAGTCTGCCTCCGAGCGGCAGCCGGCAGCAGCTTACAGCGATACAATCGGCGACTATCGACGTTATTATTAATTCATTTTTCACGTAGATAGAGATCGCGAGCGTAATCCGGATGACAGTTCCCACGTTACGGATGCGGCACCGACGCGCCGCCGCCGGTAGCGGTGACCGAGATGTACGATTATTATATTTTAGGGCTCGATTGATTTATGTGAATGTGACGCGATGGAGAGATTCGCGGTACAGGCACAAGATGCGACCGATGCAAACTGTTACATTTTTTCACGTAAATATAAGCTTTTGTGAATAGTAATACATTTATTAAACATTCACAATAAATGATTTATAAATAGCTAAGTAGCTAGAGAGGTATACACACTTGCCTTTAATTTTTAATTAACTACCTATACCTAAATAGCACGATGTGCGCAGCAGGACGACCTGTAGGTGTGTCTGGTCTTAATCCACTTCGGATTAGCTGCATCTAGCGGGCACCGCTTGGACGTGAAATTCAATTTTCGCTCGGGCGGAGCTGCAGCTGCTTGTTGCATAAAAAATTAATAAATCAAATGTCACTCAGATAAGACTGCCCGTGGCTCGCCGCGGGAGTCGGCAGATCTATTTAATGAGTTTCAATGACTTTTTTCAGAACATCTCGTAGTAACAGACGTTAGGTAGTTGGGGATATGTTTTTGCTCGTTGGGATTACATTAGCGTTACTAATGTACTAAGTGAAGATACATTACGTTAAGGAAACGTATTTATATACGACATTCCCTGGAATCTGGTCTTACCAGATAATTTTTAATTTAGAAACAGTGATTATGTTAGCTGAAATGAAAACACTTGCCACGAATTAAGAGTATGTATGTGTTGTGTATGCGTTAAAAGTGAATTTGTAATCTGCTATGAGATGTCATGTTCAGTTTGTACAGGTAGAAATAATAATGTTGAAAGATTGGAAGAATCTTAAAAAATAAAAAATATATGCAAGGACTTACGCAGGAAATAAATGGCTTCTGTCGTTTTACGGAGTTGATATTGCACAGAAATACAATTATTCTGTCAGATGCGATTATTTTAAATAAAATCAGGATTTATTTCAACGCCCGCCATTATACTGTCTTATTACCTATACTCTTTTGCGTTATCCGTTGGATTCCAGCCCATCAGGAAGTACTCGCTCATTGTTAACTATTTTAAGGATAATTGAACAGGTTTCGCGAGCGCTGTGCACTAAATACCTGTACGTACACACTCGCCGTCGCGTCGGTGTACCGGCACAGCACCGATCCGGATAGGACAGGTTTACTTTTTTGTGGAAAGCTCGATCCGCCTTGAGACGTTATACATATTATGGAGCATCGCGAACCCCAAATAATTTCAACGACTCATATAAATTTAAGTCAGACACGTGCACGAGCGTACTGTTTTACGAAATAGTTTGCTCTCTCTCGTCAACACACATAAGTCTCCACACCTTCTCCGACTCCGTGCTGGCTCAAAGTGAATATTTTTTTGTTCAGTGCGCGTGAGTCGAGGCTTTTGTGTTTTTCCAAGAGCGGCGCAATATTTCCGAAGAATGTTGAACGATAAATTCGCCGCGCGGCGCAAAGGTTTTTGTTGCGCGGACATTTTTTAATCGCAGCCGGAAAGGTATAAAGAATATGTGAATCATGTCGTTCCATCAACTTGATAATTGCCCGACAGCCGCGCCGTCCGTCGCGCCGCCGCCGCCGCGCCGCCACTCGGGATATCTCGTCCGACCTTGTTTATGAAATTTCGCTATAGAGCAATGAAAATTAAAGGCGAACCTCGAGCGAAATGATAATTTGCATTCGTTAAGGGCGTGAACCATTACTTACCTTACATATAGGTAATTGAATAACGATTATCCCTTCCCACTACACAGCACATCCCTTTACACTACACACTACATGACTTCACACTAGCCCATGACGTGAGCATTTTTGACAAAATGATTGAAGCGCTTATAATGTATGAACATCCTACTTAGAACTTCGTGGTTCTGATGTGTAAGTACATTGGCTTGTTGTTATACAATATAACAACAAGCCAATGTACTTATACTTTATATTGTATGCTCCACGAAACTTTAATCGTTCACTTTCACTTCTTCTGCAATATATTCTATATTGCTCTAAAACATTATAATCAGTGTTGACGTTATGACCCGGAATGGGTCTTAAATATGTTTCCGATTTTTTTCTATTAATACTTTAAGAATAAATGAGGAAAGTCAAACCAATTTCGCAGTTGTTAATTATTGTTTTCTTTTTTAAACAAAAGTCAAACATTTTAAAAATATATTGTTTTATATGTGCGATACTCGATGGGGTTGAATTATTTTCTATTACCCATATTTATTTTAAATATGGATGCCTTCTACTTATTTCAACTTTCGAGTACCTATCAAATCAATAGGTACTTCCTATAATGTTTCGTACTAAAATTTGAAGAAATCCCAAGTATTATGTCCATGCATAAAATGATGTTAGGTTTAAAAAATATGCATTGCGAATACATAGTTACCTATTACAATGTCTGCTTTAGCACAACCGTCACTCAAGCGATCAATCTTGGGCGTCGCGCGTCGGGTGTCAGGTACTATTCAATGTAAAAATAAACATTTCGATGTTGCTCATTCATCTGAGCAAGTTTTAAGGTATATACCGTTAGTTTCAGATTTTGCGTGAAGCCACAGAGCACAAAAACGTTGTCCTCTGTGGTTAAGCTCTACATATTTCAGGTAATCAACAACTATTATGTAGATACAATTTTTCATTCGCAGATTCCGGATTCTAATGCTACATTCCGTACAAACTGTGTAGGTAGTATTTGCATGCAAAATGCAAGCATAGTAAATTAGGGCTGAAACATTACTCAAATGTCGATACCAAAATATACTTTGGTGTCGACAGAAATAAGGTCGATGGCAGGTTAAAGCAGAAAAAAAATTTAAATGTGTTTATTAAAAATAATGAAGCCGTAGGTTTTATTATTATTTTTAGGTATATTATTACCTATACATAAGCGCAAAGAGAGTAGCGACATCTAATGAACACAGAGAGCATCGGTTAAAGTTGTAAAATTGTGAAGTCTTAATTTCGGAAGCCTCGTCAGTTGATTGAGCCGTGGACATGTAATTCAAAGGTCGTTTCCACTTCAGATTATGTGGACGAACAGAATTTTTCGTATGTAATTTTTCAGCTCAAATTTACTATGCAGTTCAAACGCTGTAACGTTGTGAGCACAAACAATTTAATCAGTGTGTTGATTCGAAATGTAGGCGTAAACTTTACTAGTAGGTTGTATATAAACTTTTGGAGCTTTTGTGAGATCTTAATGTTCATTAGAATATAGGAAGATGAATCGAATTTTTTTTTTTATGGAAACTGACACGGTTGGCTACATCACCTACAACATCCGTGATGTCAGCCCATAACACCGGGTGAACTTGGTGCCACGTCAGTGCTTCCCTTCGGTCGTGCCGGCTACACTGAACTGGACGGAAAACACAAACTATTTACATAGCCGTTTCGACCGACCTTTCATTCAGTGCGGTGGTACCAACCCGGACTGATTAAACCCTACCACCTAGTAAATTCAAATAATTACAAGCAAATTCAGCGACATTTGGCGAAAAGTGGCGCGACACCTATCCGATAATCTCCGTCACGATTGTCGCTGCAGCAGGAGGAGCGACGAGCCGCTTGCGACACTCGACCGCTGCGATGTCGCCTCGACTATTGAAAGTGCGCTTTCGATCCTATCAAAACATTTACAAGACACAAAAAATAATCAGCGTGGGAACGGAGAGATAACGATATTGTTACCGCCGCTCATAGGCACGAGCGTCGAAAATCAAACAATGAACCTTTCATATCGGAACCCATTTCGTTGGTAATTTCGCAACCGCGCCGCCGATGTTATTGTACATCAGCGATGGGCGTGCACGAAGGCTCTGTGTAGTGCTTATTGAGTTATATTGAGACAGTTTAGCCTTTTAGCTTTTCCATTATGTTACCCTAAAATACAGCATGAGTTTTTGTGCAAACGTTGTACCGAATGTCCATGGGCACCACTAGAATTAAGAAACGGGTGAACGTTCTCACCTATCACGCTTTCTAAAAACAAACGAATAGGTTTTCATCACCAATAGAAGAAAAAAATGGTCGTACATCACTAAATTAGCATCCAGTGAAGTTACCTTTATTTTTTACCTACAGCTTTCCACAGCAACGTGAGATCTTTAATTTCGAAACACTGTAATGGAGGGCATGTTTTCGGTCCTCTGTTAATACGGCTCATTCTTTCAAATTGAATAACGGAACGGCGCGGAGTGCCCGGTACCTACAGCTACAGTCTACAGCTGCGCGCTGCGCGTACCGAGCCGCTTCGAGCTGCGCAGTCGCAAGATGTCATCTCGAACTCCCGCTGCGACCCGCCAACAGTATTGTCTCTCCTTTCGAGATCGCTGAATTCTAAATGCCCCTACTTACTTACATTAATCTGTAGGTAGGTAGGTATGTAGGTAGGTCAGGCTAGGTTAGGTACCTACGGAAAGGCATTGTGCCGGTCTCGCGGTGTCGCAAGAGACCACTGAACAATGAACATTCGCTGTGCTACACACGAGTGTAAATCGATAGAGCTCCCATAGCCAAAACTTCACAATCGAAAAGTTCATACATATTTTAGGTCCAATTACTTAGGTAGGTATGCAATTACTAATAACAATTGTTTAATTAGTGAAATTTTGAAAAAATTCAAATATGATAATAAAATATCGACTCCCTCTCCCTCTCCCTCTCCCTCTCCCTCTCCCTCTCCCTCTCCCTCTCCCTCTCCCTCTCCCTCTCCCTCTCCCTCTCCCTCTCCCTCTCCCTCTCCCTCTCCCTCTCCCTCTCCCTCTCCCTCTCCCTCTCCCTCTCCCTCTCCCTCTCCCTCTCCCTCTCCCTCTCCCTCTCCCTCTCCCTCTCCCTCTCCCTCTCCCTCTCCCTCTCCCTCTCCCTCTCCCTCTCCCTCTCCCTCTGCCTCTCCCTCTCCCTCTCCCTCTCTCCCGATGAGATGAGATGAGATGAGTTGAGATGAGATGAGATGAGATGAGATGAGATTTGCAAATCTGGTGGCATGGCACCTAACTGAGCGTTGTTTCGCGAGGAGAGGTGATTTTGGCTCTGTCGACTGCACCATTGGTCTCTCGGCACAGCCACCCATGCTGGTTTACATAAAAAAAGAGATGAGATGAGATGAGATGAGATATGATACTTCAACTAAAACTTAAAATGTTTTATTAACAAACTAGCTGAGCCCGCGGCTCCGCTCGCGTGAAATTCGTATTCCAAAGAAGAATGTAAGTAACTAAGGGCGAGGCGTAAGGCCGAGCTGCTTTCAGGTAATGGATAAACCTTCTTAAAGAAAGTAACTAACTAAGGGCGAGGCCGAAGGCCGAGCTGCTTTCAGGTAAACGATAAATCTTTTTCAAATAAAGGAAGTAAGTAAGGGCGAGGCCGAAGGCCGAGCTGCGTTCAGGAAGACGATAAACCTTCTGGAAGAAAGGAATGAACTAAGTGCGAGGCCGAAGGCCGAGCTGCGTTCAGATAAAACAAAAACCCTCTTCCGCCTTCGGGCCTCGCCCTTAAAGACTTCCTTTCTTCGATAGAATATAATATCGTTTACGCAATCTATTTATTTCATAAAAATAAAAAAGTAATATTAATAACTAAAGAATTAAACCTACCTAACAAACATTAAAATAACTATCAAAACGGGCATTTTCAAATGTTCTTAGAGCACTTGCGGCATTACCCCGCTGGATGGCAAGGCTTACCCTTTGAATGAAGTACATAAGCTCTTGATGGCGGGGCACCAGTTGCGTCAACCAGCTCAAGCCTCTTTTGGCTTCACTGCTCCACGGACCGAGGGTTTCAACCGCAAACGCAACAAATTCGAAATCTTGAATTATATTTCTATATTTGCTCCGTTTGAGGCTCTCCGCCCCAGCGTTGGCCGCGCCAGCCGCTCTTGAAGATGTCCTAACGTGACTTGGAGCCAATGTGAGAACAAAAGTGGCGTCCCACATCAAAGAACTACCCTTAGTCCATGGCACTAAGGTGATAGCATCGGGCCTCTTGCCATCCAGCCGGGAATAACCGCGAGGTTCTAGGATGCACGGTATATTTGCCGTTAGAAGCGTGGACTTTATAATAAAATTTAAATTAAATTAATTCAATCTTAATATTAATTAACTTTATTCGAGATGGTTTAGCTTCTTCCTGAACGCAGCTCGGCCTTCGGCCTCGCCCTTAGTTACTTGCTTTCTTCGAGATGGTTTATCATTTGTCAGAACGTAGCTCGGCCTTTGGCCTCGCCTTAGTTGCTTACTTTCTTCAAGATGGTTTAGCTTCTTCCTGAACGCAGCTTGGCCTTCGGCCTTGCCCTTAGTTACTTGCTTTCTTCGAGATGGTTTTTTAATTATCCGAACGTAGCTCGGCCTTCGGCCTCGCCTTAGTTACTTACTTTCTTCAAGATGGTTTTGCTTCTTCCTGAACGCAGCTCGGCCTGCGGCCTCGCCCATAGTTACTTACTTTCTTCGAGAAGGTTTATGGTCTTCCAGAATAGAGCTCGGCCTTCGGCCTCGCCCTTAGTTACTTACTTTCTTCAAGATGGTTTTGCTTCTTCCTGAACGCAGCTCGGCCTGCGGCCTCGCCCATAGTTGCTTACTTTCTTCGAGAAGGTTTATGGTCTTCCAGAATAGAGCTCGGCCTTCGGCCTCGCCCTTAGTTACTTACTTTCTTCAAGATGGTTTTGCTTCTTCCTGAACGCAGCTCGGCCTGCGGCCTCGCCCATAGTTACTTACTTTCTTCGAGAAGGTTTATGGTCTTCCAGAATAGAGCTCGGCCTTCGGCCTCGCCCTTAGTTACTTCCTTTCTTCAAGAATCCTCGCCCTTAGTTACTTTCATCGAGAAAGAATATTGTTTACGTGAGCGTAGATCCGCCTTCGGGCCCGCCTTTAGTTACTTACTTTCTTTTTTTTAAATACGAATTTCACGCGAGCGAAGCCGCGGGCAACAGATATATAAATTTTATTGCACCAATGACAGCGACATAACTTCGACTTTCAATTATTATTTTTATTTATCAAACAATTTGTCACCGGCCAGCTCACGTCGAGATGACAGTTCTCCGTTGTCAACATGACTTTTAAAATTGTTTTTTACCTTTACTTTGGATTACGTGATTTTTATTATATTTTTTAATTATTATGTTCATCCGGGATATACACTGTCACTATAAGAAGTTTCGTCAAATTCCGTTCAGTGGTTTTTGCGAGATGCGCGTACAAATAGACATTTTTGCATTTACGATTTTATGATATGTATAGAAAGAATAGATATGTATAGACTATTGTGTTCAAGATAATAAAAAAAAGGAACTGTCATTTTCGTTGTATCTACTTATTTTTAAATTTCGAATGAATATTTTATTCAAATTGTATTTGCTGCCAGTTCTCAAGATATAATTATGTACTTTGGACTACGTGATTTTAAACGCGCAATAATGTTTATAATTGTAAATTTTTTTTTATTTTTGTTATTTTTTTTTACGTATTATGTTAACCCGGCATATAAACTGCCACTATACAAAGTTTCGTCTAATTCCGTTCAGTGGTTTTTGCGTGATGCGCGTACAGACAAACAAACAAACAAACAAAAATTTTAAAAACTGTTCTAACATGTTCAGTATCTCATTTTAAGCCACCCTGGTTAGTTTTTTTCCGAATACATTCAATGTACAGACTTTCTTACCTCTACGATTTTATTATATGTATAGATACAATGTACAACTTGTAAATTAACAAAAAAATATATAATTTACAACAAACTTGAAAACACCCGTACAACAAAATTTTAAATCTATGGGTATTTGAACTAACAAAAAGTAGCCATAAAATAAAAAGGAAGGAGAAATAATAAAAAAAAACTTTGGAGAAAAGGTTTTCACACAATACTTTCATTTTTACAAATGGTAACCCTAATCGTACGACGCGCGCACAATATTTGAGCCTGTAGTTCACTGGACAAGTTAATCGGTGACAGTTGAAGACGCCGAGACTCACACGAGCAGGCAGCTTCCAATTTGCTTTTCCGCTTCATGGCGCTCCCGCGAACTGGAGCGGTGGTTTGTGGCGGAGCGACGAGGGGCCGAGGGGCCGGGGAGGGACTTAGCGAGTTGAGCTTCTTCGCTGAGTTTCTTGCAAACCACTTCCTCAGTTGTCCTACGTATCGTTAATAATATCGAAAGAAAATTAAGAATATAGTTTATTTACTCATTCACAATATAATCAAATTTCTCATCCGTCGCCTGCCATCTGCAGACGGCGAGGCCTCACCTCCTCTTTCTTACGGAGACCCAGATCGGGCGTCCTGCGGACGCATCCTACCTGGACGTTCCTGGTTACAATCTTCAGGAACGTTTCATGGCGAAGGGTGGTGTCTGCTTGTACGTTGGATCTGGTGTCTCCTATACCCGGCTCACCCGATTTGAAGACCCTGTTTTTCCTGTGTTATGGATCCGCGTGAATCTTCCCTTCGTGGTGAGGATTTACGCGGGTGCATACAGATCCCCTAACCTCAGTGCGTCAAGAACAGAGGCATTTTATGAGCATCTCAGCAGTACGGCAGACAAACTGCTTTGCGAGTTCCCTACGGCGGAGTTAGTGATGATGGGTGACTTCAATGCTAAACACCAAGACTGGTTGGGCTCCCCCATCACTGACCATGCCGGCAGGGAGGCTTACAACTTGGCCATTGCGCACGGGTTGACGCAGTTGGTATCCGGAACCACTCGGATACCTGATAACCCTGCCCATTGACCTAGTTTGTTGGACCTTGTGCTGACTACCGAGCCAAATGGTTACAAGGTGAGGGTCGAAGCTCCCCTCGGAAACTCCGACCATTGCCTTGTACGCTCAACTGTGCCAACTGTACACTTCGCGGAAGCACGTGAATGTAGTACGCGAACAGTTTGGCACTACCGGTCAGCACAATGGGATGACTTCCGTTCCTTCCTGGGAGCCTACCCTTGGCACGACGTTTGCTTCTCTTCTCCAGACCCATCCCTGTGTGCCCAATCGGTCGTCGATGTGATCGCACAGGGTATGAATTTCTTCATACCTACCTCCACCGTTCCCATCGGCGGCCGCCATAAGCCTTGGTTTGATTGTCAATGCAGACTGGCTATTGACACTAAGAACAAGGCTTATAGGAAATGGCTGCAGAATAGGTCTGTCGAGAACAGACGAGAGCTCAACGTCGTTGCTAGGTCCTGCAAACGAACGCAAAACTTGGCCAAGTTCAGGCACGACCGTGGAATTGGCGCGAAACTTGCACGTAGCCCTTCGGGTAGCCGCGCCTTCTGGTCTCTCGCCAAATCCATCGGTCGGAATTTCTGCCGTCCTGCTACACCTCCGCTGGAACGTCCGGATGGCTCGCTCGCTATACTCGCGAAAGAAAAGGCGAATATCTTTGCACGCCTTTTCGCATCCAACTCAAACATGGACGACCTGGGCGCCAACCCCCCTTCATTACCCCATTGCGGGCGTATGATGGCAAATATTAGGTTCCACCCCAGAGTCGTCCATAAAACACTACGTGAGTTGGATATTTCGAAGAGTAGTGGGCCTGACGGCGTCCCGGCGATCGTCTTGAAAAATTGTGCTCTGGAATTGGCGCCAGTCCTCACCCGCCTATTCAAACGCTCCTATTCCTCCGGATCAATGCCTTCTTGCTGGAAGAGAGCTTCGGTCCAGCCGGTCCCCAAGAAGGGGGACCCAGCGAACCCATCGAACTATCGCCCTATTGCGATAACCTCACTTTTGAGTAAGGTTATGGATCGTATTGTCAACTCAGCGCTCCTGACGTACCTAGAAGACTCTAAACTCCTCGACGACAAACAATACGGCTTTCGCAAGCAAAGGTCGACTGGAGATCTTCTAGCGTACGTCACGCATTTATGGGCTGAAAGGCTCGATGGTTTTGGGGAATCGCTGGCGGTCGCTCTGGACATATCCAAAGCATTCGATCGCGTCTGGCACCGAGGACTCTTAAGCAAGCTTCCGGCCTACGGTGTCCCTACAAAACTGTGCACCTGGATCTCCAGCTTTTTGAGTGGCCGGTCGATATTTGTCACCCTAGATGGTGCCTGCTCGGCCGACTACTCAATCAATGCTGGTGTTCCACAAGGATCCGTGCTGTCGCCTACGCTGTTTTTATTGTTCATCAACGACATGCTCTCGCTCGGCGAAATACACTGTTACGCGGACGACAGCACGGTGCACGAAGGGTTCATCAAGGACTGGAAGGGTAGAGAGGCCTCAGCAGCAAACGCGAGACGCGAAACTGTTGCTCGGGTTGACCAGGTTCTCGAAAAAGTATCCTCTTGGGGGAAGAAGAACTTGGTCAACTTCAACGTAGCCAAGACGCAAGCTTGTGCCTTCTCTACTAAGGCTGATCCGTTTCCTCTCCAAGCCACTTTTCAGGGCAGCCAAGTCCCAAACGATGGTAGTCTGGGCGTCCTGGGTATGGAGGTGTCCAGGGACGTTGGGTTTCGATCGTTCATAGAGTCCAAGGCGAAACTAGCGTCTCGAAAATTAGGAGTCCTTTACCGCTGTCGGCGATTTTTCACGCCGGTCCAACTGCTTACACTCTACAAAGCACAAGTAAGACCGGTGATGGAATATTGCAGTCATCTTTGGGAGGGTTCCCCTGAGTACCTTCTTTCAGCCTTGGATTCTATTCAGCGACGAGCCATTCGCCTCATTGGTGACTCCGTACTCACAAAGGACCTTCAACCTCTAAAGCACAGACGTATCGTTGGGTCATTGAGCCTGTTTTATCGGTACTACTATGGCCGCTGCTCTGACGAACTTGCTTCCCTTATCCCTCCTCCTCCTGTTCGCCTTCGCCAAACCCGCCATACTCTCGCGGAACACCCGTTTGTAGTCGACAGAAGAGTTCTTCGAACTGCACGATTCTCTAAATCGTTCTTGTGCCGCACTGCAAAAGTGTGGAACGGGCTCCCAGGAAATATCTTCCCCCACTCCTACAATCCACGGATCTTCAAATCGCGGGTTAATAGCCTTTCCCCAGCAACATTAGTCCACCTCCAAGCCGGACTGGCACCTCCTCGGGGGTGAAATTGGCTGCGCCTGAGGTTGCGACGTCGGACAGAGCCACCCAGTTCGGTAGCAATAAAAAAAAAAAAAAAAAAAAAAAAATTTATTGCACTTGTAAAATTTTTTTGCAAAAGGTGCAGCTTAACACAAAATTCCAGCAGTTTCTTTCAATTTGATTATTTTTATTTAAATTAATCAAAATAACCTATACAATAAAATTAAACTAAAATTAAGAAATATGATAAAACTAAACTAAAATAACTTATAAACTAAACCTAAAAAATAAATAAATAAAAATTAAAACTACCTATAAATAATATATTTCATTTAAATTTGACAGAGTCGCTGCACCGGTGCAAGTGCCAAGTACGCACGCCGCGTTACACCTCTGAATCTCAATGGCGATTCGCCGAACAAAGAAAGCTTTGGCACGGCGGCGCGGCGCGGCGGTCACCAGATTTATCTACTAAAAGTTTTCCCAATTTATCCGAGAATGTTTTGGTGTCTGGCGACCACGGCCCCAAAGTTTCTACGGCGAAAGGTTGAAATTCAAAGTGGTCGCGCAGCGGGCTGTACTTAGACACTTTGATGGCAGCTGCCTTAGATGCCACATAAGAGAAACAGAACAGATACATAGAATAAGGAGAAAAAGGGAGCCATAGCTCGCTTTATGTGCTACAGCTCACTCAAGATGAGAGCGCTGCAGCGCTGGTCTTCCGCTGGTCCCAAAGTCCCAACACAAGTATGCATACCTATAAGAAATTAAAAATGAAATTAGCTATTACAATTTAGAATCATACACACATAAGATGTAGAACCCAAACAGGGTGAAAACCAAATATACTTTTTTAGGTATAGGTACACTTATTGGGGGGGTAGAGTTGTTCGCGTCCGTGACACCTTTTGGTCCTAATTCACACGTGCCTCCTGGGTGGTGCCAAATGAACAACAAAATACTTTGTGGTAGACAGGTCCTCCACCGTGTCGTCCGAGTAGATACCACAGCTCGTAGGCACAATCTCCTGATGCAGCTTGCTGCACGTGGAGGCCAGCAGACGAGTCAGCCGGGTCGGTGGACTGAGCAAACGGAGTAGAGAAAGGGAGTGGATACTAGTTCAGCCAACATCCTAGGGCTCATCATCTAGTGCACTGTCTCTCGGGCCGAGGCGGGGACCGGGGCGACAAGTCGCTGTTTGTGACGTTGTCTCCCATCAGGGACGCAGACTGACGGACGCAAGACGTAGATGGGGACATTCTTCGGAGTCGGTGCACTCCAAGGGGGGGGGGGCTCAGAACGCCTTTATGAGTCCCTCCAAGGGGGGGCCGGACCGCAGTCAATGCGCGTCACCGGGACCAAATTGGTGGTATCCCGGCAGCAGGCCTCCCTGCGTGCAACGACTTTCAAATGATTGTTCCATGATGAAGTCGTGACACAGTGCGGGTGCTATGGCCGCAAGGCTGGTGCGCTCGGGTCAGTGGCGGGTTAATATGTCTCTCGGGCCAGGGAAAGCCAGGTGCAACAGGAGTTATGTCGCTACCTGCCCGCGGATAGTACAGGGGCCCGCCGCGTGCGATCGCACCAGCCCGCGTCGGGGGCTGCCCTATCAGCCAGCGAAAAATCTTGGGGAGGCCTGGGTGCACTCTCGGCAGGGGGGGGCTGGGGGTCCTCTCGTCCCTTGGGACAGTGCCCTTAGAGAGCCCACTGGAGCTGATCTCAGTATTACCGCTTTCCAAATCTCCTCTTGCTTGCTCCACTTAGCACCCTCCAACCAAGATCAAAATGCCGAAAGTAAAAAAAATTATCACCGCTTAAGTGCGACTTCGACGTTTCCCAAACATTTTAAAGTAGACCTGTGCAACATATGCGGTCTACGTGCAAACCTTGTTGCTGTCGCCCAACACCGGCAGACAGCAAAACCTCACTTTTTGTTTTTGACGGAGACTCAGGTCGCCCAACACACTACAGAACTTGACATACCAGGTTACAGTCTCTTCGAGATATTTGTACCGAAGAGCGGTGTCTGTGTGTATGGTCGATCCGACGTCTCCGTTTGAAGACCCTCAGTTCCCAGTTCTATGGATCCGCGTCAACCTTCCCCACGTGGTAAGAGTTTACGCGGGTATATAGCGCTCCCCGAACTTAGGTGCCAATGGAAGTGCCGCATTATGTGAATATCTCAGCAGCTCAGCCGATAGACTGCTCTGCCAACTACCTACAGCAGAAATTGTGATGTTGGGGGATTTTAACGCCAAGCATGCGGAAATATGGAAGGGTCTTCCGGCGAATGTGTTCCCCACCACCTATAACCTGGGAATCTTCAAAAGGCGTGTTAATAAATTAGACAACGACCTCTTTGTCCGCCTTGTAGCCGGCATGGCCGCCTCTGTGAGCGTGCTTTCGCGAGGAGTGGTGTTATTGGCTGTGTCTTAATCGTCCTTTGAACTTTTGGGCACAGCCACCCGTGCCGGTCGTCTATAAAAAAACACACAGGTAGGTATATAGTACACAAACGCTAAAACGAGTTCCCTACGCGTTCTCGGTATTGGTTTTTGGTTTATTGGTTTTATTATCATTCGTAGGCAAAAACATTTTGCACTTCATTATATTCCGAATGGCAACTATAGTATAGCAACAACAATGACAAACAATGACAAGGGCTGTACAGAACCAAGAGAAAAGACAATAATAATTAAGCTGTCTGGTATCTATGTATATCTCTCTCCATTGCTGACATCGATAGAGAGAAAGAAAGACGTACAGTTATCCAAAATAATTACATAATGGCAAGTTTCGTAGGATTTGACAATCAAATAAAAAAAATCAATTTCAAACACACCCACAATGACTCTTCACGCACTAATGTTTTATGCAAATATTTAACAAATTGCTAACCGTTGACGTAACTATAAATAAATATTTAAACACTTAAGACGTACAGCAGTATATTACACTTACAGTACCTACTACTTTCTTTACGTATTTTCTATCGAGTCACCCTTATTGTATAGTGCTCTAGCGACCGTTGGATGGTCACTATTGTTTTCCCAATAAGGGCATTACGGTTACTACACGTTTCGTTGGAATAAATACACAATACTGAACGCGAAGATACACAAATAGCCGTTCACATTGAAAGCTCGATTGGACTGAACGGTAAAGCGGTATAATTGTATTGTATAAATTATTACCAAGCAATCTTTTCTCTTTCAACTTTGTGTCAATCGTCAACAGTAAAATTATTTTTACAGCGTGACAATATACAATATACCTACGCAGGCGCTCACAAAAACACATGAGTAATGTTAGTATCTGTTTCATAACTCGTAAAACTTGAATGCCTCACCACTGTCTAATTAATTTCAATAAATTTTACGATTCCGCCAGCATTCAGAAGTTATCGGCAGGTTTATTGTATTTAACAGTGCTCGGAGTGCATTAAATATGTATGCACATAGTTGAAACAAAGAAAACTCTTCATTTTGATTACTCGTATAGATAACTAAAGACATATACATACAGGCAATAAAGTTTACATAAGGACAGCCCTAAATAAATCCCCTCATACCATCTCGATAAGTCTTAATTTTCAAACATTTCCCAGAATGCCGCGGTTATTACGACCTCTAACCAATGGATTAGACCTCCGGAGTAGGCTAGACTGTAGCCCATCGTTCTGTACTACTACGCTACGCCGCGCCGCCGCGCCGCCGCGCCGTGTTCTCCGCATCATTTTGTATGGAGAAACGGAGTGATAGATTTGCGAACTTCGTTTCTCCGTACAAAATGATGCGGAGAACACGGCGTAGCGTAGTACGCTGTGTAGGTTTAATCTCGTGATAAGGGTACTGGTCTGGTATAGCGGCGTCAGCTCGCCTTGTATTCACTAAAAGTCGACGTATGATTGTCCTGTTCACACATGGGATCGTTAGTATTATGTATCATTCTTCCAAAAGGGAGCGTCGAGTTTTCCATATCTTCTAGTTGTATTTTCGTACTTCTGTTTTTGTTTACTATTATCTTATGATATTGGTGAATACATAAATGTGCGCCGCTTTTGTAAGCTGCTTATACGTCTTGTATCATGGGGTTACATATCTGCAGTTGTGGTTGGTCGATGGTCATCGTCGTTACCAGACATCGTTAAATATATATTTCGACTCCGCGATTTGTAAGTTTTTTTTTGTGGAAACTGACACGGTTGGCTAAATCACCTACAAGATCCGTGATGTCAGCCCATAACACCGGGTGAACTAGGTGCCATGTCAGTGCTTCCCTACCGCGCCCAGCGTTGCTTAACAATCAAAGTTAATCAATTAAGTACTTTATATTCGATGTATTATATTCAGTATTTATCGATTTGCTCGATTCATATATTTTTTTACTTTATTGTAGGCCAGTATAAAAAGGGTCACCATAGGCGAGTTTATTGCCAAGCAGAATTTCTTACACTTTAACTTTTGGGATGTGGAGACCCTTGGGTATGGACAAAAGCAGTACTGAAGTACTGAAGAAAGGACATAAGTATGAAATATAATAGAATAGAATAGAATAGAAACTCTATAGGTTGGCTCAAATTCTAGCCGACTGGGTTGGTACCACCGTACTGGCTGTAAGATGGCCGCATAGCAGCCTCGGCTGTGTTCTCCTCTATACTCTATTCACCGAGTCGACCTAGTTTGGCGCTCTCTCTGTCCCACATTGGCATACAAATGATAAGGACGAAAAATGAGAAGGCCCCGCCCACGGGCGCATGCATGTACGTGATTGGATGCATGTGGGCTATGCATCCAATCACGTGCAAGGCCATATCTCCAGTACTAGGTCGACTCGGCGAATAGAGTATAGTCCAGTTAAGCCAGCAATCCAGGGAAGTCTCCGGTATGGCAACTACCTTCTCGGAGGTGACATTGGCTGGTCGGAGCATGCGCTTTGGCCCCTCTGACTCGGCGACACCGGATTACATAAAAAAGTACCTAAAAGAATAATTAAGTACTGTGTACAAACTTAGCACACATTGTCATAACCCACTCAATCTAGAACTGTTCGATTCAACTCACGCGCATTGAAATAAGCTGTGAGTACGCGGAGAGGACAGGAATGCCCATCGAAGTGAGAACGTCTCGCCGCGCCGGCCGCCGCCGCTCTCAGCAATCTCACGATCCACTCCATTTACAACAGATAAATCCTAAAGATGTACCTAGATGCCTAGCATTCTGCATAATTTGTACCACAATGCCCCGTGGACGGCAATAAATTGAGAGTCCGTGTTTAAGGTAAGGCTGTGTGAAGATGCCCCGGGTCACCGCGGCACCGTCTCCTCCACGCCGCCGCCGCGCCGCCGCGCCGTCGCATCGGTGAATGTAAACTCAAGGTCTGACCACTCGCTTCGATATCGATTCAGATTTTAATCTTCAAATTCCAGCCGTTCTATTATTCTGTCTAACGTCAATGTTACAGCTCGGAGCGGCCACAATGACAGAACGCGCAGAACATCCTTCACTCTCCGACGAATCATGTCCGTCGATGATTATGTGTTGGAGTTTCTCCTTATACCTATATACAAAAATACGAGTAGTATGTCAATCGAGATTGTGTAATTATAAGTCAGAGTAAATGCTTTATTTCTATGCGTAAAAAACATCGTAAACGTTTCTGCGGCGCCTCCTCCAAGGCTATGCCGTCGTCTCTACTTATTTTATTTTTACATTATTATTCGGTAGTTAGAAGTGAGCGAGGTCCAATAAATTCAATTTGAATAAAATTTACATAGATACCTACATAATTGCTAAGTTGCTAAACTGACGAAAGAATTACAAAAGATTTAGGACAATAAGTTTTATTGAAACTATTGAAGGGTAATTTATTATACTTTGTCAGAGTGCGCTCAACTAACAAGAGATGAGGAACGATCTGAAACACAATACTTATTCTCGAATTGAAGAAAGATATATCTCTTATATCTCGACCTTGTATCTGGTTGCAAATCGTCGCAATTATCCTATTAACACTTTCGCACATACGAGTAGCACAGTACAAGTCCCTCCGCGCCGCCCCGCGCCGCACTGCCCGCGCCGCCGCGGCGCCACCTCCTCGCACCGCGCCATCACCGACCGTTCTTACTAACCGAACACAAATAGTTTGGCGACTTCCTACTCTTGACCGGTTCCGCAGCAGGACGACTACAGATTCCAACAGTGAAACCCATTCAATATTATTAAAATGCGCAGTTTTTTCTATATGGAATAGCGAATCTACCTACGTACTAGTTACGGTCTCCTTTGAGACAGTGATTATAAAATGTTTGTACTGGGACCAGTTATCCTCGAGAGAAGCTCGAGTTGTCTGCGGGTCGGCCGTCTAGACCTCCAGCGCGAAGGCCGCGCGGGCGGGCGGGGCGCGCGGCTGCCGAGCTGCCGTGCGGTGGCGGCAAACTTGCCTGAGCATTAGGCACTCTGTTTGATGACTTGCGTGCGTGCATCCTGCATGTTCATTGTGCAAAAACATTTGTAATATGTATTTATGCAACATGATGTAGGTACTACTAAAGAAAGGTAAGATGTTTTAGATACGCTATGTTCGTTTAAATAAACGAACGATAAACGTATTTGGACGATGATACTCTAAGATCCCAGAGGGTCCTCCCGTGTCATGCTGATAATCAGCTGACGTTCTACCAACGGACCACTTTTACTTTTATTCGATATTATTTTGAACGGTGATTGAATATGTATGAGTACAAGACCATATTTAATAACATTATTCTGATCTACCGCGGTCGAACGTTTAATTTTTATCGTCGGCTGTCAGTCGACTTCGATCGATCGAGATGACTTACTTCGCGCAGGTCGAAGAGGTCGACCTCGACAAAAACTAATATCTCTGTGCAATATTCAGGAAATAAGTACCCGAGTGTCTCGCACGCGAACCAATCGACAGATGATTTATTCGTGGGCGATGCGCTGTCGGCTTAGTGTAGCCTTAGATGGCGACGCGTCGGGAATGCAGAGTGAGCGTGCAGACTGCAGATTCAATATATTAAATAACTGTACAATTGTACATTGATATGTACAATTGTACTTGTGCATAATTGGGATATTAATTACATATATTGACTTGACTAGTCTCAAGCTACAGACGCTTGTCAATGTCGAGACAATAGGTACATAGAAAGAATATAGCACTCAATCAAAATTCCAAATTTTAAAATTACAAAATTACAATCATATTCGCAATAAACCACTGAGCGAGTATGAAAAACAAAACGTTACCGTTTCAACAAGGGTGCGCCTCAACACGGTCGGCCTTGCGTCCGGCGGAGATTGATACTTGCTGAGATCGGCTCGACGACCGGACCGGTTACAATCATCAAAAATGTTAATGCAAAGATTATCCTAATGGCTGAGCGGACTCGGCGACGTTCTAAATGGATTTATCGTGTCTCGAGGTGCGCTTAGAAAGTTTCATGAAGCTCCTAACTCTATTCATGTACGATTATTCAGATGTCAACGCACAAGCCTACTCACAAAACTAATAGGTAGTTGTATAAGGACATTTAAGTTACTTGGGAATACATACTGTTGATGCTTTTATTTAATTAATATAATATTATACGATGCAGGTGGGTACTTCATACGATTTTTTTTTATTTAATCAGCTTAATTGCATACTGCACGCCTCGACTTCCCATACTAGCTGGCATGGTGCCCCACTAAGTGTGGTCGCACGAAGAGGGGTGTTATTAGCTGTGTCGGACTATTTTCATTCGACTGACCTTTGGCACACCCACCAGTGCCGGATCTCTACAAAATAAAACTAGAGTAAAATGTTTACTTTTAATAGACTTCTATTCGATATCTGTGCCTATGCAGGAACTGTAACAATTACTTAAGTAGATAATTTAATAGAATTACTTTTTTTGTGACCATTTTGATAAAATTTTCCTAAATAGGCACAAATCTTCAAAACTGTTTACCCTTAAATAATTGTTTTGAAGTGATCGTTCGTGGGAAGCCGACGACGCCGACGCATAACATGACAAAACGTATGGAATTTTTTTCTTCG
This sequence comes from Nematopogon swammerdamellus, assembly GCA_946902875.1. Taxonomy (NCBI): domain Eukaryota; kingdom Metazoa; phylum Arthropoda; class Insecta; order Lepidoptera; family Adelidae; genus Nematopogon; species Nematopogon swammerdamellus. The sequence goes on from OX336334.1 coordinate 18,534,091, forward strand.
GTAATTTTTCTTACTAACGACAACCCGGCATTGTGTAATCAGTTATACCTATCTACGTAACAATTAAGAGGGTTTGTTAAAAATGTATATACAATTATAACGTTTCATTTAGTTATTAATTTAAAATATGTATAATAATAATGTAGAGTGTGATGATGGCGTGCCTAGTATCCGGATCGGCGCGTGTCCCGTGTCAGCTTGCTCGCCCACCTAGTCCTAGCCTCCGGCCCCCGCCCGCCCGCGCCGCCTCCGCCGCGCCCGCGCAGCATACATGAATAGCAATACAACGCTAGTCCGGCAGGTGGCGACACCGGACAAACTGGACGGCGGCGCGTGGACACTGGACGCTACTAGGATGAGTCTGCGCATAGAACTTCCAATTTAGAAGTGACTCATGAATGAGTTGTCAAACCTTGCCACTTTTGTCTCAATTCCTTCCAGTTCTTCGCCTAGATATGCGTACATGATCTTGAGCTTAAGATATGGAGTGGTATAAAACTTATAAAATAATTATTATGGAAAACGTGATTGTAAATATTGGTCGTAGCATTTAATCTAATTGAAACAACAATTTATATTAGAGCATGATAGTGAAGTGTGTTGTAGTTGGATGAGAGAAATAATTTTGAGGCCGAAAGTAATGAATGACAAAGCACATTCATACAGCTTGTCCCAACACTAAAGTTCCCATGTGCCCTTTCCATGTTCGTCTGTTCATGTTTATTCCGTGCAACCGGTCAAAGTAATAGAAAAAGGCATATTGTGGTAATTATTTTATACAGTTACCATTAATGGGATCGTTTTGCGAAAGCTGGAATGCAAAGAGCCGCCCGGTGTTTGAAAAAAGTGGATGCACCAGCGATTACTGGTTAGTGGTGTGGTAAGTAACATTGAATAGGTACCTAGCGTTTTATTTTGTTTTTTTTTCTTCTTTCTAGTCACTATGCGAGCCGGTAGGCAGTGGGTACACGTCGATATGTCTCTGTCCAATGTCTATTACGTATGCGAGGTTATCGTTGATGCGCTGTGCGATTATCTAACCCCTTCTAATACCTACATGAACATTATTAACATCTTTACAAATTCATCATCGCATTATGTAAAAGCAATTAGGTACTTGCGGTTGTCGTGCGACTATTATATTTTGATAACATTGCATCGAGTTACAACATTTAGTTTTAGTTTAACAGTTAGCTTAGTGCAGAACTAAATTAATCCAAGTGAATATTTATCATCAATCGACTGTACAAATTCTCTAAAAATAAAAATAAATTAAATTAAAAAATTTCAGATAAATCTTCCGCAGGGTATTATGACGTCATTGATTATTAATATGATTTAATATAATAGGTTTAGTTAGATTTATATTAATAAAAAAGTGAAATTAAAACCACCTATCAAATTAAAATTACCTATACTAAAACTTAATATTATTAATTGAAAAACATATTATTGTATTGTTGTCAGATTAATGCTTCAGGTGGTATAAGTATTATTTTTATATCTGCTATAGTTTAGCGAATGTCTTATAGTTTAGAATATCATGTCTACTATGATCTAGTTGTTAATCTCATTCTAACAAACACCTACATACAATGTGTTAATTTAAAAATATTACGAATATAATATGGGCACGGTCCAAAAGCGGTCGGTGAGCGTGCATCGTCAAACATTGATTTCGCAATTTGAATTATTTTTCATTTAAGCCAAAATTATTCATAAACACTTTCTAGCTGCAGATACAAGGCACGCAAACAACATGTGAGTCAATATTCGAACAAGAAACATCAATCAATCAACATCACATTACGGTAAGTACACGCTCATTACATACATATTGCACGAGAGATGTGCCGGTGTTCGTCGTCCGTCGCTCTACCTATTACACAAACATCAATTACTTGACCATTATACCACCCTGTTGTTTATTTATTACAATTTAGGACATTGTTATTATTTTGTTACATAACAATATGCAGGAAAAATAAAGACCTTTCACTGCCATGCTCCTAAGTCTCTGCGGAGACGAAATTATAAATGATTTTTGTGTAAGCCATATCAAGATATTCTTTTTTATTTTTTATGCAGCATAAAAATTATACATTTTGTCAATTAAATTAAATTCCATTTTATTTATGCAATAAAGTACATCACAATGCAGGCATAATCAACGTACAAATTGGGCAAGTGGAACAATTTAGTCAGTAAAATCTTAAATAAATAATTTGCAAATAAAGGGTATTTTTTAGTTTTATATAAAAATTAAGTCATTAGAGAGAAAAATGCTATCTAGATTCAGTGTAGCACCTGGGGAATGCGTTGGTGAGGACCGCGTATACACGCGGTGTTCTGACAAGTAACTACTCTAATCAATATCATAATGTCCATTATCAAATCCTTATTGAGCTTTGGGGGCGGAGGGCGGTGCGGCGCGGAGGTCCGCCCGTTTACCCGGGCGCGGAGGCGGCCTGAACAGAAGTTGAGGCGGGCTAAGCGATAACGCACGGCGCCGGCGCGGGCGGGGAGTCGCGGCTGAATTTTCTGTGAAATAAAAAAGTACCACCCATTTTGAAACTCGTAAAAATTTTAATCGTATTGTAAGATCCGGTTTATTATAATAAGCCTTCGTTTATTGAAGAACTCGAATAATTGCAAATTCATTAAAATGTTTACCATCTTACTGGTCAATGTCAGGTTTTAAAAACCCTGGCTTCGGTCAGTGTTATGGCACTTTGAGAAAATTTCACACAAAAACACTGAATTCAAAGGTAACGTTTTTAACGCTCAGTTATTTTATTGAGTTTCAACCAGGACTATTGTAAATGAGTAACTGCCGCGAGAGAAGCGTGTTCGCCGATCGGTTCGCACAGGCCGACAAGTTGACGTTTAAAATCAGTTTATTGTAATACCCAGACAGGGACCATTCCAAATTCCAAATACCATGGGTCCTGCGTTTTTATAATAATTAACCAGTTGAATTGTCCACATTTCAATAATTTTGGAATATTTCGAGTCCTAAGAATAAACAATGTTATTATAATAAAACAGACCCAAGAGTAAGTTAGTATTCATATGCCATATTTTGTACTTATTGTTTAGCGAACTTAGAGAATGCGTTATAAAATTTTTCGAATTATTTATACAATTTGAAATAATGTATTCAACTAGAATTAGGGGCACACGAAGAAAAATTAATAGATGGGTGGGGCTAGAAGACGGCGCTGGTTTTTTTCTACCGAAGAATGATCAGCGCCGTGGTGGGACCAGATCCCACGATGTTTGTGGTAGATCGGCCGCACCTCCACCATCGCGTTCTGGGCCCTCGTGCGCCTCCATAAACCTCTTCAAAGCAGTCAACTTAATAGATGTTGTATAAATTGCTTGTATATAATAATATATGCTTAATGTTTATGTTATATTATCTATACATATAATAAAATCGTAGTGGTAAGAAAGTCTGTACATTGAATGTATTCGAAAAAAAACTAACCAGGGTGGCTTAAAATGAGATACTGAACATGTTAGAACAGTTTTTAAAATTTTTGTTTGTTTGTTTGTTTGTCTGTACGCGCATCACGCAAAAACCACTGAACGGAATTAGACGAAACTTTGTATAGTGGCAGTTTATATGCCGGGTTAACATAATACGTAAAAAAAAATTACAAAAAAAAAAAAAAAATTACAATTATAAACATTATTGCGCGTTTAAAATCACGTAGTCCAAAGTGCATAATTATATCTTGAGAACTGTCAGCAAATACAATTTGAATAAAATATTCATTCGAAATTTAAAAATAAGTAGATACAACGAAAATGACAGTTCTTCTTTTTTATAACTTGAACACAATAGTCTATACATATCTATTCTTTCTATACATATCATAAAATCGTAAATGCAAAAATGTCTATTTGTACGCGCATCTCGCAAAAACCACTGAACGGAATTTGACGAAACTTTTTATAGTGACAGTGTATATCCCGGATGAACATAATAATTAAAAAATATAATAAAAATCACGTAATCCAAAGTAAAGGTAAAAAACTATTTTAAATGTCATGTTGACAACGGAGAACTGTCATCTGGACGTGAGCTGGCCGGTGACAAATTGTTTGATAAATAAAAATAATAATTGAAAGTCGAAGTTATGTCGCTGTCATTGGTGCAATAAAATTTATATATCTGTTGCCCGCGGCTTCGCTCGCGTGAAATTCGTATTTTAAAAAAAGAAAGTAAGTAACTAAAGGCGGGCCCGAAGGCTGATCTGCGCTCACGTAAACGATATTCTTTCTCGATGAAAGTAACTAAGGGGAGGCGGAAGGCGGAGCTGAGTTCAGGAAGAAGAAAAACATTCTTGAAGAAAGTAAGTAACTAAGGGCGAGGCCGAAGGCCGAGCTCTATTCTGGAAGACCATAAACCTTCTCGAAGAAAGTAAGTAACTATGGGCGAGGCCGCAGGCCGAGCTGCGTTCAGGAAGAAGCTAAACCATCTTGAAGAAAGTAAGTAACTAAGGCGAGGCCGAAGGCCGAGCTACGTTCGGATAATTGAAAAACCATCTCGAAGAAAGCAAGTAACTAAGGGCGAGGCCGAAGGCCGAGCTGCGTTCAGGAAGAAGCTAAACCATCTTGAAGAAAGTAAGCAACTAAGGCGAGGCCGAAGGCTGAGCTACGTTCTGACAAATGATAAACCATCTCAAAGAAAGCAAGTAACTAAGGGCGAGGCCGAAGGCCGAGCTGCGTTCAGGAAGAAGCTAAACCATCTCGAATGAAGTTAATTAATATTAAGATTGAGTTAATTTATTTTAAATTTTATTATAAAGTCCACGCTTCTAACGGCAAATATACCGTGCATCCTAGAACCTCGCGGTTATTCCCGGCTGGATGGAAAGAGGCCCGATGCTATCACTTTAGTGCCATGGACTAAGGGTAGTTCTTTGATGTGGGACGCCACTTTTGTTCTCACATTGGCTCCAAGTCACGTTAGGACATCTTCAAGAGCGGCTGGCGCGGCCGAGGCTGGGGCGGAGAGCCTCAAACGCAGCAAATATAGAAATATAATTCAAGATTTCGAATTTGTTGCGTTTGCGGTTGAAACCCTCGGTCCGTGGAGCAGTGAAGCCAAAAGAGGCTTGAGCTGGTTGACGCAACTGGTGTCCCGTCATCAAGGGCTTCATTCAAAAGGTTAGCCTTGCCATCCAGCGGGGTAATGCCGCAAGTGCTCTAAGAACATTTGAAAATGCCCGTTTTGATAGTTATTTTAATGTTTGTTAGGTAGGTTTAATTCTTTAGTTATTAATATTACTTTTTTATTTTTATGAAATAAATAAATTGAGTAAACGATATTATATTCTATCGAAGAAAGGAAGTCTTTAAGGGCGAGGCCCGAAGGCGGAAGAGGGTTTTTGGTTTACCTGAACGCAGCTCGGCCTTCGGCCTCGCACTGAGTTCCTTCCTTTCTTCCAGAAGGTTTATCGTCTTCCTGAACGCAGCTCGGCCTTCGGCCTCGCCCTTACTTACTTCCTTTATTTGAGAAAGATTTATCGTTTACCTGAAAGCAGCTCGGCCTTCGGCCTCGCCCTTAGTTAGTTACTTTCTTTAAGAAGGTTTATCGATTACCTGAACGCAGCTCGGCCTTCGGCCTCGCCCTTAGTTACTTGCATTCTTCTTTGGAATACGAATTTCACGCGAGCGGAGCCGCGGGCTCAGCTAGTAATCAATAAATTTGTGGTACTATTCATTACAGTATACATTATCCAAATTCAAATGTTATATAGAATATAATGGGTTGAATACGAGACAAAGCTCTGGCTCAGTGAAGGCATAGCCCGCTCGAGTCGTCAGATATCTGAGGCTGTATCCCGGGTGCGGGGCGGGGCGGGGCGGGGCGGGGCGCAGCACGGCAGCAAGGCGGCGGGTCACGGGTTAAGCGATACTTTATTTTGAATAATTTATATGTTGTAGCGAGATAGACGCCGGCGGCGGCGGGTGCCCTCCGCTTCATACTATTTATGGTAATGCGAAATATCTCGCATTTCAAATGCGCTGAATGTGTTGAAATGTAAAAGGAGTTATTGTTCGATAAGAGTACTTAGAATGTCGTTTTCATTTTGAAATAGAGATGGGAATGTCTCGACGCGCCACATCCGAGTCCGGAGCGCGAGAACGCAGGCGCGGAGCGGCCGGCCCTCGCCTACTCGCTCATCTCACACGCCACACTACTAGTTCGTGTGATCAAAGAAACAGTATTTTTTATATTCATAAGACAGTTACTTTTTCACCTATCTTTTAATTAAATTTAGGTAGTCATCGCCAAACTATATAATAAAATCGAAAAACCAAAACGAGATAAAAAAAACGAGACAGAGAGGGATGGCGCTCTACGAAACTTTTTTGTCACGTTTCTCCCAAACGGCGTACTATTTCTCGGAAATTTGTGTGTAATTTGTTTGTCGATTCCTTGACCTCGGGAATCGCGACAAACTTGAGAAAATATGATATCGGGTATGTAATTTTTGTATAATAAGCAAAATAAAATAGCAAGTTCGAATTTCCAGCCAAAAGAAAGCGAATCCATTGTCAATGCCAGTGTTGCCGTTTATAACCGTAAGGGTTTCGTAACTTCAGGATTCGAAAGGGGTCCATATTTGAAGACGAAAAGCTCAGAAACTTTTTCCCAAATTCAATCATTTTATAGTACTTTTTGGTGTAAATAGTTTCATCGAGCTTTGGTGAACGGTTAACGTGCACCTTTATTAAATAAAAATTAAATGACTAACTTACATGCATAACTAGTAGATTGTAACTTCATGTAGGTAAATTCCATACACTTAAATTTGAATGACATCAAAAGAAAAAGGGGACTGGCTAGGTCATTACAATCCCTAGACCTAGACAGCACTGTTGCCAAATCTCACTGTCCATCGAGTTTTTATTACAATTTTAAATTTTTGTATGAAAAAAAAACGAATAAAACATTAAAAAAAAAAGAATTTCGATTTGAGTGATAAGGATTTTTTTCTTCTAATAATGAGTACTTTCTATTCCTGAAGTTTCTCAAGCCTATCCTGAAACACCCTGCGAAGAAGTCGTAACATTTATTTCATTGGTTTCGAGATTTAAGGCCGATTTACACTTAGTAAGTACAGTAGCGAGTTATGTTAATGTTGTATACCAATAGTCCGACTATCGATACTAACAGTAAAACAAATAAAACATAAAACGATAAAAAACAATATCGATAAGGCTATCGACTCTATCGATGACAAATGTCATCATCTGTCTGTCTATCATCTATCTGTCTGTCTTAGGTAGGTGGTAGGTAGACAGTGTCTACCTACTGTTTTTCAAAGCTAATTTTCATTGGTTGTTCTGGAACTGCTGCCGCGGTCGAGAGACACAGACTAAAAATAAATTTGGAGCTGACGATAAAACTGCAACAATATCGATAGGGTTAGGGGAAACACTGGTCGCGGCAGATTTGTGAGTAGAGCACCGTCAATCACGACATGAGCAGATTGTTCAATTTGCTGTTCAGCAGATCGCAACGTAAGTAGCCTATTTTAGGAAAACAAAAACCTATATGAATAAGTCGTGACATTTCTTTGGTTAGCTTCGTATATTATTTAATAAACACCGGACTTGGCTTTATTATGGGCTCGATCTCTTTGCCTTTTCATTTATTGGAAGAACGAAAATTAAAAAATCATTTATTTTTGTGTGTTGACATGACGGTTTTTTTCTGGCAATCACACATTTAGTGTATTTATGTCAAAGTCCTATCTTTAGACTTATGTTTCTTTTGTGTTGTCTGTTCATATTTACCTAGTTAAAATCATTTCAAATCGGTTTGCTTAGATGGAGTTGTGGCGTTTGGTTCGCCTTCGGAATGCGTAGAATCGTATAAAGGCAAAACATTCACATATAATAGAAGGCATAGGCAAACATGGCCACAATTGCGGAATTTGGGAGAGGCAGGAGAGAGGGAGAGAGGATAGAGAGAGAGAGAGACGGCAAGAGGGAGAGAGAGAGAGAGAGAGGACAGAGAGAGAGAGATGGCGAGAGGGAGAGAGAGAGAGAGAGAGAACCGAGTCTACAGCGAGCGAAGCCGCGGGCAAAAGCTAGTTGACAATAGCTTACCATCCTCAACACAGACACCTTTGTAGTCAGCCTTGATAGCTATATTAGGTTTATGAATTCCATCAAAGAGATTATTATAATAACTTGAGACCTTAACCTCGATATATTAGATCCCGGAAATAACCCTGCAAATGAATTATTATCATGGCTTAGATCACTTTATAGTTATATTAAAAGTAAAATAAATGCCCTTATTTTTCAAAGTACCCTGACGGATCATTTTCCCATAATGCTTAGTTTGAAAAGAGGATTACATAATAAATTTGCACAAGTCATACGCTACATTAAATATGGATGCAATCTATTCTGAACTAAAAGATATGACTAGAGTCAACTATACTTAGAGTTAGTCTGAATAAACACGATAAACTACACTTGAATCTAATAAAAAAATTCCGGATTCCCGAAAGATTATAATTATAAAAAAATTACAGAAATAGTTGCTTGAAAATCCTAAAATAGCTAAAATGTTACACTTTAAAAATGCACAGCATAACAATATAAAAAAAAAAACCATGGAAATGCTGGGAAACTCTCAGAGAATATACAGATACAGTTACAAAGGGCAATCGTAATGGCTCAGCACAGGTGATCAATGAACTGGGAGTCCCCTATACACACACACACACCCTCTCACACACGAAACAACCATAGGTATTAGGTACCTTGGAGAAAATAAGCTAGCCTAGCGCCCGCCCGTGCGTCATATCTCGATGGTAGGATGTCTGTATACACGTAGTTATTCTCTATTCAGAGCGATCGTAACAAAGTCGATATATAAATAAATATAACACTAAACTGTTTTATGAACTGAGAGATGAGAGATAATAAAAAAAAAGTGTTGCTTAAACGTTTTATACTTTATCGCCGATCTCAGGGCAGTTAACGTTTTGCCGCATTTAAGAGCTTATTTAGAGCTTTATGAGCGCATGCGCGATAGTCTTTCTATATTTAATGTAAGCGATATGTATAATTCATGCTAAGCCTACGATAATTGCTCCATAAATCAAGCGAGAAAAGTGATCCACCTGTAGCGATAATGGTGGGGTGGCGGCGGGGTGGCGGGAGAGCGGTAGTGCTATAGATAGGTGCCACACGTCTTGTCTCTCTGTACATAAAGTGCAGAGAAATGCATCTATTTCGTTATGTTGATGGCGTGTCGTGGATTTTAATTAAACGGCGAATTAAACTGTTAGAACTATTTTCAATTGTACGTTTTAATGATGAAATAATATTACATAGAAATTAATTGTACAAGAAGATAATTATTTTTTAATGTTTAGTTATTTTAATAATATTGTAAAAGTGAGTGAAGAATGTACATTTACGAGAAACGGTGTTGTCGTGTGGTATAAAGAACAGCTAAGTGATACAATGTTCTTGAACCGCTCCAGTCCCACGGCGGCGGCGGACGGGAAAGTAGTCGCATTAAGCAAAAGCTCGTTGTCCCTTACGCGGAACCATTTAGCTAGCGGAGAGTAAATCATGATCAGAATTAATTGTGCGCTCGGCCGGCGACCGCTTTTTACGAAAAATCACTTTTGAGGAAAGGGCGATCAATCAATATTAATGGAGTTATTATCGCACCTCGACTTTCCAAAATGTTATTTATTACTTCGCATAAATCAAATTTAAGGGGGCGTCGGGATGGCGAGGGGGAGGGGGGGGGGGGGGGGGGAGGCCGAGCTTGCGGTGCGTGTTGTGCTCGTTAACGACTCCTATATGAACCAATTTAATCAATTATTCATAAAGTTCAGAGGAGATAGACACCAGTGAAACGCGCAGCGCCTCGGCTGAGGGCGTTGAATAAGCGTTCAATATTATTAATTACAAAACATTATTTTCATGCGGAGGTCACAGAAGGTAGATAAGTGTACTTAACGTAGTACTGACCCGCAGTACTACGTAATGTAACAGAAGGAGAAACACCGGTAGGTACCAGCACGATTGTGTAATAACCGGCACCCATAGATATACATTATCTCCCAATCGGGTGGTATCGGCACACACGGTAAAGCTTGCCAGCCGTATCACCAGATTGTTTGTGTGTAAACAGAATGCACGCTACCCTTTGTTGTTTGATCGACTCTCGCTCAAAATAATGCTGCCCATACATCGCCGAGTGACGTATAAATGCTGGAAGGAGTCGTTTAAAATGATTTATAAGTGAGATCCGACAACGATAGTGCCCTGCACCCGCGCGCCTCCTCTCACCTCTCCCCGCGCACCCGACGCAACGACGACGGCGCCGCGACGTTTTACAAAATAGCGAACAATATGACCTGATATTTTTATTTGATTTTTAATAGATAATGACTTTGATGGATGTGGTTGTCGTAGTTACGCGCCGTGGGAGCGGGCTCGAGACTCATCGCCGCTGCAGTCGCTCTTGTGTAATCTAGATTAGTCACAATTAGGAGATTGAATATCTCGCGAGCACTGCACCCACTGCCCCCCGCCTCCCGCCCTCCGCCTTCCTCTCTCCGCCTCCCGCCCTCCGCCTCCCGCTCTCCACCTCGCGCAGAAGACACTCCGTGACCTCAATCGCTCTATTTCGTCTAATCCATCCTAAGATTGAGGCCGTCTCGATGGTAAAGGTATACGTACATAAATTTATATCTACATATCTACATAACTTTAGTTCAGCCTCGATAGCTCAGTGGTGCAGACAGTCAACTGTCGCTATTGAATGTTAAGCAACGCTGGGTGCTGTCAGTATTTGGATGGGTGACCGCTGACCGTTGGAGGCTGACCGAGGTTCAGATTCCTCGTAAAACTGTAGGTCCCTTCCCTCCTAATCTTACTTGGTGGTAGGGTTTAACCCGCCCGGGTTGGTACCACCGCACTGAATGAAACGTCGGTCGAAACGGCTATGTAAATAGTTTGTGTTTTCCGTCCAGTTCAGTGTAGCCGGCACGATCAAAGGGGGAAGCACTGACATGGCACCTAGTTCACCCGGTTTTATGGGCTGACATCACGGACGTTGTAGGTGATGTAGCCAACCGTGCCAGTTTCCATAAAAAAAGATAAACTTTGGTCTCCTTCATGTTTCCTAATTTAGAATTAGTTTTGAAAGAAATTGGTCTGGTTTCTTAAATTAATAAACTGCTAATCTTGCTTTTCCGTTGTTTGAATTGCATCAGTGCAATTCAAACAACGGAAAAGCAAACAAAACAAAACAAGATCTCCGCGCCGCGCGCTGCCCGCCCATCGCAGAGAAAACATTCAAACGGCATCGTTGAAGTCTTTTGTGAGAGATTTTACAAAGTGTTGAGTTTTGTTCCGGTGATTTTGTAAAAAAAAAATTTTTAACTGTCTAAATAAATAATAGCTGGGTAAAAATACATACTCAGAGGTATAGAAAACCAAAAAATGTGCGTGTGAAAATTGAGGTAGTAACGCGAGACGAGAACTGAACTACCGCGCTGTACTGTACTGTACGAGAACTGAACTACCGCGCACCGCCGCCGCCCCGCCTCCGCCGTCTAGAGAAGATAAAGCCATAAAGTGAGGTCGGCGCGAAGAGCTCGACCAGCTTCCTGATTCGGCTCGATGCGTCGCATCTGAACGACAATCACCATAAACATACGAGAAATATGAGAGAATCAATAGCATCTTGATTGTGCACGAGAAATGACGATTGCACTTTAGGTGTCTTCAGGTTTATTAGTTTGAACTCAACATAGATGTCAAACAACTACACCACCCACCGAGAACGTCTCTTAAAATTAACTTATTATCAACGGCACTAACATTTTTATTTATGTTTGCAGCTGCAAATGGAAAAAATAATGGATAAAACTACGGTTCGTGCGTGGTTATTCTTTTGTCACCGTAGCAAGGAAACAATTTATTTGATTCGCATACGAAAATAACGAAGGAGTTGTTACGAAGGCCGCACCTCGCCTCGCCTCTGCCGCCCCGCAAGCCGGACGCGCCGCGCCCTCCGCCGCCGCCGCGCCGCCGCGCTGAGCCGCTGTGAGTTTGTCAACTTCACGATTATTGTAATGGCAGATATTTCACGAACGACAATACACTAAATGCGACGTTGTGACGGGTTTACTGCCCTACATAATTGCCGTTTCATCCATTACGCTGTTAAAAAATTTAATTTATCCTTACTTAACTGTAATTTTTATTTAATTTAATAAAGTTTATCGAAGTTTTATACTTTTGATAAGGACTCGCTCTATCTTTGACCTTAAAGTCGCTCGAGCGCACGTAAGAACTGACGACGCATTGAAATTGCCGAATTTGGGCTTTTACTGTGAATGTAGGCGGAGCAAAGCCCGCGGCGGAGTACGGAAAATATAGGCTGCGAGGCGACTGATTTAACTACATACAACTCTGAAAACGGAAAATAATAGCAGAGAGCGACCACCGACCAAATATAATGACTGATACCATGCATTCAGTGTATTCATAATACATATTCCGGTTCTAGGAGTCCGATGCGATCGGCATTACGAGTTTTTAAATAAAACGTCCGATAATATTTTGAATGGTATTTAGGGTTCCGTGGGCCAGCGACGCCGGCAGTGATCCTTATAGAATCGTTCGGGTGTCTGTTCGTCCGTCCGTCTGTATGTAGCTCCTATATACAGGGTGTCCCAGAAACCGACGATAATCCTTTAACAGGAGATAGGGCTGCTAATTACCTCTCAGAATATCTAATTTTAGGTTTAGTAAAAATGGCTTAGTTTTTGAGATATGGTCATTTTTGTAAAAATCCAAAATTTTCTCCCTCAGCTCATTTTTTTAAATGCCACAAGTACAAATGTAAGATTTTCTTAAATCTAGTTTTTGCCAAATATTTTTGAAAAGTAAGGCTTTCACACGGTACAATTTATTTTTTCATGTTTAATCCTGTTTAGCTGAAAAACGACTTAAAAACCACATATTAAAATTTTTTCAGCCTCATCCCTTGGGTTTGGCCCTTCGCGGTGAAAAAAAATATTACTACACTAAAGTGGCATTATGCAACAAAAATACGCCCATCTAATGTAGTTTTTAAAATGGTACATCACTTACCGATTTGCCCAATAATTTATGAGATATTGTTATTTAACTGCAAAAGGACTTCGGAATTTGATAACTGTTCTACCAAGTACGCATTGGAATAAAATAAACACTTGAAGTTAATTGGTCTTTATTAACCTGTTAGAGTATATGTTCAAATTGTTTACCACCTGCACAAATGCTAGCTCGATTGATGCCCGGTTGATGCGTCGAGCAAGTACTCGATGCAAGTGCAGATACGTCCACCTATGCTATGTAGTTTGTGTTTTCCGTCCAGTTGAGTTAAGTGTAGCCGGCACGACCGAAGGGAAGCACTGACGGAGCACCAAGTTCACCCGGTGTTATGGGCTGACATCACGGATGTTGTAGGTGATGTAGCCAACCATGACAGTTTACATAATTTTGCGAAATGAAGGGAAGCACTGACATAGCACCTAGTTCACCCGGTGTTATGGGCTGTCATCACGGATGTTGTAGGTGATGTAGCCAACCATGTCAGTTTACATAAAAAAAAACCTGAGCTACTGCCGTAATTCTTTCTTTGAGCTCTATCAAGTTTTCCACCGGTTTCCCGTAAACTTTTTCTTTTAAATAGCCCCAATAATACAAATCTAACGGATTTAAATCCGGTGATCTAGACGTCCGGTCTATCTGTGGGGATGCAAGTGGCTAGGAGGCCACAAGACGTCCGTTGAATTGTAGAGACTTTAAACGGGCGAATTATCTTGAGTTTCTGCAACAGGAGCTTCAGAGCCTTTTAGAAGATGTACCATTGGCCATACGGAGGTGGTTGCAAAATGATAGCTGCCCAGCCCATTACGCTAGAGAAGTGCGTAATTTTTTAGACCAAGCATATCCCCACAAATGGATCGGACGTCTAGGTCTCCGGATTTAAATCCGTTAGATTTTTATTATTGGGGCTATTTAAAAGAAAAAGTTTACGGGAAACCTGTGAAAAACTTGATAGAGCTCAAAGAAAGAATTACGGCAGTAGCTCAGGTTTTTTTTATGTAAACTGACATGGTTGGCTACATCACCTACAACATCCGTGATGTCAGCCCATAACACCAGGTGAACTTGGTGCCACGTCAGCGCTTCCCTTCGGTCGTGCCGACTGTAGTCAACTGGACGGAAAACACAAACTATTTACATAGCATAGGTGGACGTATCTGCACTTGCATCGAGTACTTGCTCGACGCATCAACCGGGAATTTGTGAGAAGATGTCGAGCTAGCATTTGTGCAGGTTGTAAACAATTTGAACATCTACTATAACAGGTTAATAAAGACCAATTACTTCAAGTGTTTATTTTATTCCAATTCGTAGTTGGTAGAACAGTTATCAAATTCCGAGGTCTTTTTGCAGTTAAATAACAATATCTCATAAATTATTGGGCAAATCGGTAAGTGATGTACCATTTTAAAAACTACATTAGATGGGCGTATTTTTGTTGCATAATGCCACTTTATTGTGGTAATTTTTTTTTTCACCGCGTATGGCCAAACTCAAGGGATGAGGCTGAAATTTGTTTAACATGTGGCTCTTAAGTCGTTTTTCAGCTAAACAGGATTAAACATGAAAAAATAAATTATACCGTGTGAAAGCCTTACTTTTCAGAAATATTTGACAAAAACTAGATTTAAGAAAATCTTACATTTGTACTTGTGGCGTTTAAAAAAATGAGCTGAGGGAGAAAATTTTGGATTTTTACAAAAATGACAATATCTCAAAAACTAAGCCATTTTTACTAAACCTAAAATTAGTTATTCTGAGAGGTAATTAGCAGCCCTATCTCCTGTTAAAGGATTATCGTCGGTTTCTGGGACACCCGTATATCGTCTTTAAACTTGACTTCCAGAAAGTAACGAAATTGTATGTGTTAACAATAACAGTTTTTTTTTTATGTAATCCGATATGGGTGTCTGAATTGGAGGGGCCAAAGCGCATGCTCCAATCAGCCAATATCACCTCCGAGAAGGTATAGGTTCCATATCGGAGACTTCCCTTTGGATTGCTGGCTATACTGGATTAGAGGAGAGCACAGACGATACTGATATGCGGCCATCTGACATCCAGTACGGTGGTACCAACCCAGTCGGCTACAATTAAAGCCTACCACCCAGTAAGTGGCAAGGGAAGGGACCTACAGTTTTACACCGGCACGAACACGTAGTAACTAGTATCTATCTCATATGTGGCCCGGAACGGTGAAGCAGCAGGTGTAGTTAATGCACGTAAATTTTTTCGTCAGAAAAAACTCATTGGTACACGCCGGCCGGATTCGAACCTCGGACCCTCGCTTGAGAAGCCGATGCCCAAAACACTCGGCCACCGGCCGCCCGGTTATAGAGAAAATCGCATTCTTCTGAGCGTATATTGAAACGTCTCAGGGGCGCGGGGGCGGCGAGTCGCATCGCAGCCTATATTTTCCGTATTCCGGTGGGGGGCTACTCTCCGCCTACATTCACAGTAAAGCTACAGCGTGCAAGAAGGGAATAGCTACGGAACCTTCTGCATGTGAGCAATGTTTGCAGTTAAAGAGATTTTTTCCAAAAAAAATACTGCAGAAAATTTGCAGAACCGGTTAACCGACTTTACAATAATATTCACTCACTCACTCAAACAATTGATTTCTGCGTTAATTCAAAATAAAATTCTGTCGAACAAATGTCTGTAATCGAAAATAATTACCTACCTAGGTAAGTATAATATAATATAATATCGATATAAAATAGGAGTTAGAGTGCGCGCACCCCTACTACATCTTCTAATGTGATGATTTACTTAGATTTGAAGAACAACGTGGTACTATTATCTGACGTCATAAAAAAATAATATGATTTAGAGACTTGTATGAATGAATGCGTGTAGTTGAATGTTTGAATGCGTTTTATTGCAGCGTGATATTATATCTGATGTTCGGTTGGTAAATTATTTATTGATATGGAATTATACCTCACATTGCATGGGTGAAAGATATGAAAGGGGCTTCTTTATCACCTTTCTTATTTATGAATAGTTGGCTAGCGGCGCGAGAGGGGCGACGCAGCCGCAGTGCGCGCGACCGGACAGCCAGCCAACGCCAGTATCGACACAAAGGCGGCCTCGGCCTCGCCCTCGCGGAAACTTGACGCTTTTATTATTTATTTTTCGCTCGATATTCTTTTTAATATTGATCTCGCTGCATGTGCGCATGCGTCTGGGCACGCGAAGTATAATCGCGTCGATACTAAGAGGTGGCGACGGCGAATTTCCGGGTCGCATTGCACATTGCATTGTGATTGGTGTATTAATTAAAGAACTATAAGGTGCAACAGAAACGTCATTATATCGATCACTATGTACTAGATTTCTTCCACATACGTTAATTTCGACAGAATAACAATTACAACGATAAAACTTTTTAAAAATGTGATATTCGTATGACTGAAATGAAAAAAAAAAAAATTTTTAAATAACGTGTCATTTATCTAATCATAACTGTGTCTCCCGACGCGTGGTTATTAAATTTATCTTCGCCTATAATTCGAGAACTACTGTTTGTGGCACTGAGGATGTTTATAGGACATTTTACCGCGAAAGCCGTAGGAACAGCTATGCTTCAAATAAGCCCAAGCCCTAGTGAACCCAATAAACTTAGACATGTACCCATTTACCTTTACTGTTCATATAATTGTACTCGTAGTTACATTTATACTGTATTTGTTAAAAGCTCAATACCAAAAGAAAATAATGTTGAATATTAAACAAAAGTCATAGATGTTCAAAAGTGAAATGTTTGAATATTCGGGGCTTACGTTAGTTGCTTGAAATATAACTCAATTAGTAAATTTTAATATTATAAACACTCCAATGGATTATAATTACACCAATGGATAAGCTATTAATAACAATATGGCAAATCGCTTAAATATGAATTCAACAAATAAATGTACGCGCAATAATACTAACAGCGCATAAAATAATAACACCAGCACGTTATATATAAACAACAAGCGTGCACGTCTCTTGTTGTTATAAACAATAAGCAGACACGTCTCTCGTTGTCGTGTGTATTGTCGGTTGAGCCCCCCACTGCTTCAGTACTCGCCAACACTACTTGACCTGTACAAACTCCAGCGTAGTTACTATGTGTCGGTCGATCATAAATTCATAATGTGTCCCTTATCTACTCAAACGTAATAATGATCCACAGAGTGTTCCGTGTGGTGCCGGTACTTAAAAAGAATAGCTCTACTGCATCTCTCCCCGTGCATGTCGTAAAAGGCGACTAAGGGATAAGGACAAGATGCCGTGCTAAAGGGCGACGGGTTCGCCTCATCTCACCTTGGCACGGTACTTCCACCGAGTCATGCAGCAGGTGGGTCTTCGTGCCTTACTTGCTGATTGATCGATTTAATCTTGTTCGAATACTTTGCGAAACGTGGCGGTCGGTGTTGTGCTGTAATTTACTAGAGTACTTGCAGCACAACACCGATTACTCTGCTTACCCCGATTGTCGGGATTCAGCGTGTGTGATATGTATGTATGTAGAGTGTTTCATGAATATAGAACTTACATTACAGGACTTGGATGGGTGACCGCTCGACCGTTTTGGAGGCTGGCCGTGATTCGGATTTCACGTAAAACTGGATGAGGTCTCTTCCCTTCTTACCCAACTAGGTGGTAGGATCTAATCCGTCTGGGTCGGTACCAGCGCACTGAATGAAAGGTCGGTCGAAACGGCTATTTAAATAGTTCGTGTTTTCCGTCCAGTTCAGTGTAGCCGGCACGTTTAAAGGGAACACTGACATGGCACCTAGTTCACCAAGGTGTTATGGGCTGACTTCACAGATGTTGTAGGAGGAATAATCAAACTGTATCAGTTTTCGTAATAAAAATATAGATGGACCACAGCAGACACCCCCTCACAGAATCTATTATCATTATCAATGTACCTATAGGTATTATACCTATTTCTCACTTTTTCTGAACTGCTCTTCTCACTTGTCAGCTTCGGTGGTGCGATGCTTCGCCGTGTGATCGCCAAAGGTAAGCAAAATCGGCAGCGGTCGGCTTTTGGATGGGTGACCGTATGACCGTTGAGGCTGGCCGTAGTTCAGATTGCACCCAAAAGTGTGGTTCCCTTCCTTAAGTACTATGGGCTTAACCCGGCCGGATTGATGAATTAACGCACTGGATGAAGGTCGGTCGAAGCGGCTATGACAAAAGTTCGTGTTTTTCGTCCAGTTCAATGTAACCGACTACCTACAGGTGCTGTCGCGAGTTTTGAACGCTGGGCCGGGTAGTGAGAGTAACTTCGCGTATCATTCATTATGTACTGAGTATAAAAAAAATCAACTACTGCGCATTCAAGGTCAACGCTCATAAACCGGGGAAAGGAAACCACCAAAGGGGAAATAATTGACATGGCACCTAGTTCACCAAGGCGTGATGGACTGATCACGGTGGTGTGTGAAGTATTATCGCGAGAATCTAACCACCACGTCAGATCCGTAAAAAAATTAAAAAACTGGATTATTACAGAATGCAATTTCTTCCAGTAACCTTGAATAAAACAATGAGTTGGCTTAAAACACATCCATATGTAGGCGTTTTCTAGCGCTCAAAAATGTTATCTAAGATAATGAAAAAATGTCTGAAATAAAAAAAAGCGAACCCTAGAGTTGAAGGCGGTGTTTTCTTTCATGCATCATTTTTGCTTGCTTTAGCACCGCCTTCAACTCTAGGGTTCGATTTTTTTTTATTTCATACATTTTTGAAGGCGGTTTTTATATTTTTTTTAAATAGTTTTTTATTTCACAGTTTTTTGTTATTAATGTATTTTGTTATTAATGTTTGCTATTAATGTACTCGGCGGAATCGCTCGGCCTTCGGCCTCGCGATTCCGCCTCGCTTTCCAATCCGATCTTGACTAAATAAAAATGGGAAGCACCAGCTTTCAAATAAAAAAAGAATTTTCAAAATCGGATCACCCAGTCGAAAGTTCTGAGGCACCAACATAAAAAAAAGCAAAAAAAAATACAGTCGAATTGAGAACTTCCTCCTTTTTTTGAAGTCCCGTGTATGTCGTAAAAGGCGACTAAGGGATATGACTCCCTTCTTATATTACTAGGTGGTAGGGTTTAACCCGCCCGGGTTGGTACCACCGCACTAAATTCGGTCGGTCGAAACGGCTATGTAAATAGTTTGTGTTTTCCGTCCAGCTCAGTGTAGCCGGCACGACCGAAGGGAAGCACTGACGTGGCACCAAGTTCACCCGGTGTTATGGGCTGACATCACGGATGTTGTAGGTGATGTAGCCAACAGTGTCAGTTTCCATAAAAAAAAAAAAGGGAAGCACTGACGTGGCACCAAGTTCATCCGGTGTTATGGGCTGACATCACGTATGTTGTAAGTGATGTAGCCAACCATGTTAGTTTCCACAAAAAAAAAAAGAAAAAAGAAGTCGCTTAAAAATGAGAGATAACGCGAGACACGATCACGTGAACAGCAATTTACTGTAGACATCGCAAAAGTTTCATAAAACTGAAATTAAATCAACGAAGAATTTTGTCCCAATTACAACATTTCTAAAATCAGTGTTCTCTCTATCAATACCATTTATATGCTCGTCCCTTCCTTTTATTCATATGGACATAAGACTTTTGAAAATTGCAATGCACATCTTACCATTTCTAAACAAGATTAATCACTTTATGGATCTATCACCCATGACTATACATACGAATACAATCTTTGCTCAAACATTATCACCCTCACGCCTTCTAGTACAAACATTACTCATATTGTGTTTATTTAGTAGGTAAGTAAGTACACATATAAATATTATTATACTACCTTGTTAAATAACTAGAAGTACATATACTTATTTGTCAATTAGCTACTGCCAGGTGTAAACCTAATGTTTATGCAATATATTTAACTCAAGTCATCGTTAAAATCCTATAGAATATTATTGAAATGACGCGAAGAAAATGTAACTGCTCAACGACCGTATGTATACCATGCTCTCGATACATTTAATTTTTACATATAATTAATTCTCCGAATTACCAACTCTTATTCGTCGAATGATTACATACTGCCTGCTCACACTTTCAACCATTTTGGTTGAACGCATGTCGTGAAGCTATGAAAGAAATTAAAGAATAGGTACTGCGTCTTCACAATCTACGGTATAATTAAGTTTTTTGTTTTTATTTAATTACAATAATTCTTCAACACTCAACATTCTCAACTTAAACTTTACATTTAATATAATGCTTATTTAGAGATATATACTTGAAAGGTGTTAAATGTTTCAGTCTGACTTTGACTTCGATGCCCCCATAATCACAATAGAAAATATTATCCGTCACCATAATTACATTTTTAGAAGAAAATTTAGAAAACAATAAAACATTGTTTTTTTTTTTCGAAATGAGAGAAAATGGAAGAGAAGCATTTTATTGATAGGTACTGGTGGAGGACAGAAACGTGACGCGGCCGGTCCGCTCTGCTTCACTTAGCCGTATGTACGTGCATAGCTTCAGGGCCCGTTTCCAGCAAGTGTTGAGTCTCGTCAAAATTGTTGCTCACTCGTGGACTCGGCCATCACGGGAGGCGGCGTTTTAACGTGCACTCGACGAAAATTGCGTTTGCTCTCACCTTATTTATTACTGTCTGTTTCGTCTCGCCGAATATACGATATTTGAGCTCCGAAGATTAAAACTTTGTTGGGGGCCCAGGGGAATCTCAAACCATTTTATTTGATCACAGAGAATACATTTTCGTGGGCTCTTTAGTCGAGTATTAACAAACATTTATGAAGGAAATTAGATATCACATCATGTCGGATCGGATGGTCATATTAAAAGTAAGTGCCGGTAAGTGTCTAGTAAGTACCTACGTATTAGTGCACGAACATAAATATTTAACTCAGATACAGCAATATAACATCTGCGAATTATATGCACTTCGCAAAAGTATTTCACGTAGCAACCTCTGTAAGGATATTTTCTGACGTCTACGTTGTTGGTGAGGCCACTTATCTGTTAAAACACATACCTATGTAAGTCGATAAGTGCCGAAGAAAAAATAATAGGTACGACAGAATTAAATTATGTACATATTTTGCGAATCTCATAAACTTTATTAATTACTGTTGAATTTCACTACAATAATTTATTCGAGAGTTTCATTCACGGAATCAAGATAAGCGCTTGACGTGCGGAGTACCAACGCGGTGTGTGCGCGGTGTGCGCGGGTGGGGCGGGGCGGGGGAGGAGGGTCAACTTCCCCGCGACTTGCGACATCCCGCGTCCCGCGTCGCTCTCCGAAGCGATATTGTTATGCGTAGGTACATTTGTTTAATCGATACGACAAAATGACCAATAAATTTGTGCCGTCAATAAAGATATCGATCAAAATTATAGGGTTCGGAAGATTTAACAAATACTCGGGTGGCAGCGCGGGGCATGACGGGGCGGACGGCAAGCGGGGAGGTCGAGACTTCGACGGAGTTGCGATATTACAGCGTATTAAGGTGATATTAATGCAGAAACATCTAGTTTTTGATCTAATTTACTGGCGAAACCGCTGAAGTAAGGTATTTGTGAACTTCAATAATATAATCTCCAACTCTTCATTAAATGATGTGACGATGGAAAACGTGAAACAATAAAATAACACGACACAATAAAATAATTTGTAAACCTTCGATTATTTCTTATTTTTTATATTGCCGACAAAACTTACCCCAAAACATTATGATAATTTTTTAGCCAGTTCGGATGAACGATATCTAATTTTGTGTCGATGGATATCTCTGTAAAGTTAATAGATTTTGTAAAAAAAAAATTAACGTTTTCATGTAGATTTGATCAGACACGCCCAACATTAGCTTGCGCGCTCACACCTGGCGTCGTCACGCTCTCTCCTAACTATGACTATATTGGCGTCCTGTTTCCGTGTTGGGACTGGGGAGGAGAGGACGGCAGTCGTGTGGATTAGCTGCGGCGGAGCGCACGCAGCCCGCCGCAGCACGGCTCCTGACCACCGCACGCCCGCCTGCGCGCCGCACGGCTCCTGGCAGCCGCAGCTACCTAACTAGAAATGGGGAAACAAAATAAAAACATTATGATGAAACGCAAGAAGAAGAAATATTTACGGAATAAAGGAATTAGCCTAAATGAAATCAAGAAACAGAATAGTTGGCCACCGGCGGCGGCGGCGATCCCGGCGCGTTCCCTACTACAATCAACAGCTTCGTTGGCGACGCCGCGCGCCGGTGCCAGTGTCGAGATCTGCTGAGCCGCTGCTGCTTTTGCTGCCACGATCAGATCAGAACCACCTCATACCTCGCTGCCTCTGCCGCCGGCGGCGGCGGCGCCGGTGTTGGCCGAGCCGCTGCCGTTGCTGCTGCCACGGTCAGAACCACCTCAGAACCCGCTGCCTCCGCCGCCGCCGCCTTCGATGACACCTCCAATATCGCTGTCAACGCCACCACCACCGCCGACCACAAAAATGAACATGTAATTTAATTTTATGCCTTACTATTTTATTTGATAATCAGTAGGTATTACCTACATGATTGTTTGTTTACATACATAAGTTTCGTTACAGTTTTAACTAATTATCAAACTCCTTCCAATACCCTATCCTTACTTATCAAACTCAGAGAAAGAAAGCGGTGCGGTCCCCCTGCACACGTAAGCTCGAACCCGCACCTCTTTAGATCGAAGCTCTAGGCGACGAGCGATTATAACCACTAAATATTCGAATGCAAAATAACTACAAAACGTATTACCAAAGAAAGACAGAAGGTTGATTTTTATGAAAAATTCAATATTGCATAGAGTAATGTAAAAAACATATAAACAAATGCGGTCAGTCCTAGCCTAGGGTTTTAAATGATCTAATTCAGTAGAAATAATATTATTATTATTAAAACATTTATAATTATATGTTTTGGTTTTTTATAGGTCATCACCGGATGTGACAGGGAAGAAAAATTACATAATTGAAGGCAGGAGATTGGTAGATTTACAACATCTAATTGATTGTTTAAAAATCATATCTGTATACACACAATATACACAAAGCACTTGCTAACTGTAGGTTACAATCCATGAGCGTAATATCGGAAAGAAAAATAGGACTAAATTTAATTATTGTTGTAACATGTTTAATCAAAAATTCACAGTTGATACTTGCATAAAAAAATAGGTAAAAAAACTTTTAAGTTAAACGGTTTTATTAAAAACAACAGCTGTACAAAAAACTAAAAAAAAAAAACATCACCTGTACAAAAAGCTAGAAAATAATAAGGACATGTTATTACGCATATTATACGCCCCACGTTTTTATATTAGTCTGTTAAAAGTCTCAATTTATTACTTATTCCGCTGACGCAGCGACACAAAGTGCCCTTTGGCATCTGACATGAGAAGACAGCACGCTAGTATTGCACAATTTCTTACCCAGACGTGAAATCTTAAGAAGGCCCAGGTTTGTGTCCTTATTATTTTCTAGCTTTTTGTACAGGTGATGTTTTTTTTTTTCTTGTTTTTTGTACAGCTGTTGTTTTTTAATAAAACCGTTTAACTTAAAAGTTGTTTTACCAATTTTTTTATTTACTCGTTTTTAGTTTGATTTTTTTTAGAATTTTTTTCTTTTTTGTTGTTCCCACGAGTAATGGAACAATAACAGTAGACCCCCCCAGAGGTCCATGTAGAGGGGCAAGGCTCTCATACAACAAGGTGTGCCCAGCCTTGAGGTTGAAACGCTAACGACATATCATTTTTATCCACCCTAATGCCACACAGTCCTCGGCACGTTTCAAACGTTGAGTTGGGTGGTGTATCGCTAACGACGTATCATTTTTAGCCACCCTAACGCCACACAGTTCTCGGCACAATACAGAAACCTTAACTTGGGTGGATTCAAATAAATATCCTGATCATTATTTTTGTTTTATTTAAGTTCAACAGTTCACCTCCTGCATCTATAATCAGATCTTCGTCACCAAGTGTATTGGTAGAAGTATGGGACACTCGTCCAAACCAACCAAATGAGCCGAAACTCGAGGGGGTTACTAGTAACGGTTGAAGAGTTCCACTGTATACCTCCTGACTCCATCATCAGACCCTCGTCACCAAGTGGTTGAAGAGTTCCACTGTATACCTCCTGACTCCATCATCAGACCCTCGTCACCAAGTGTATTGGTAGAAGTATGAGACACTCGTCCAAACCAACCAAATGAGCCCAAACTCGAGGGGGTTACTAGTAACGGTTGAAGAGTTGCACTGTCCACCTCTTGACTCCATCATCAGACCCTCGTTACCAAGTTGAAATTATCATAATATTGTATTGTCACGAGAACTCAATGCGTGTGCAAAGTTTCATAAAAATCGGTTCAGTAGAAGTAGTTGAAAAAGTTGTCGCAAGATTTGAAACAAAGATAGAAACAAATATACGGAGTCAAGCTAAATAAAACCGTTTAGTAATAATAAAAAATACAGAAAATCCGGTAGACGTAAACAGGTCCGCTGTTGCGGGTGCAATGGCAATAGGATGTGGTTTTTCGCAATTAGAAGAACTTATGGCAGCACTCAATGTCCCCTTCATGACGAATCCATTTTATTCGAAAATTCACAATGATATTTGTTTAAAATGGCATGAAACGGCTGCCGAAGAAATGGAAAAGGCTGCAAAAAGAGAACGCGATGCTGCTTTAAAAGAAGGTCGTGTTGATAAATTCGGCAACGCAATAATTCAAGTTATTGCGGACGGGTGTTGGTCAAAGAGATCTTACAAACAAAATTATTCCGCCTTATCGCGGGAGCTGCGGCTATAGCTGGCAAAAGATTTAGAGAGGTGGTGTTATGGGCGTGAAAAATAAGTTTTGTATCGTTTGTAGCCGGGCAGAAAAAAATAAAGTCGAACCAAATAACCACAAATGTTTCAAAAATTATAATGGGCCTTCTACAGACATGGAGTGTGAAATTATTTTGGAAGAATTTAAATCGTCGGAAGATACGGCCTTGTTTATGCTAAATTAATTTCCGATGGTGACTCCAGCACATATTCTAAAATTTTACAAGCAAAACCTTACCATGGGTGCACGGTCGAAAAGATTGAATGCCGTAATCACGTGCTCAGAAAGGAGACGGATACGCTTTCATACAATCTTGGGCCCGATTGTAAAAAGATGAAAATGGTGTCAATTAATAGCCTAAATATTATTAAATCTTCACTGAAAATTCAACAGATTTTGCCAATCTGAGTTTTTATTGATTTAGTTTAACTATTATAGACATAACATAGGCGCAGCAACCAGACCCACCGTTTACTACCCACTCAAAATTCACTTCTATAGATCTTCTGTGTATGTTTGCTTCAAAATAATAAAATAATGCAATATAATATCGAAACTTTTTCAGAATTCTAGTTATTTATGTTTTGTAAATGTTATGAAATGAAAATACAACTGACAGCTATGACAGCTCTTCTTCTTTATAAATTGTTTCCTTTTATCACAGACTATATATAGTCCTTTTATTATTGTGAATGTTTCATTTTTTTAAATAGTAAAATGTTAATTTGTAATGACTTTATTTAATCTAGTAATTAAGTAATCAAAACAATTAATAAAGATCTAAAACAAATAACTAAAACTAACCTAAAACATAACTTACCTATCTAACAAAAGAAAAATTAAGGAGGGACTATAAATAAAAAAAAATCTTCTAGTTCAGCCGAGGCAGCCATAGTCCCTAGGACGCTAATAGCGTTCCCTCTTTGAATTTCTAGGCTTATGCGGCGTATGAAGTAAGCCTTGGCACGCACGTCACCGGACTTATCCACTAGCAATTTCCCGGTGGTTTCGGCAAAAGCCCGTGCGTCCGGTGACCACACACCAAGGGTTTCCACCGCAAATCCATTTGTAATGGATTTAATTACTTTAATTGAGTTATTCATTTGGTGCTAGCGTTTTTATTTTTAAATGTTTAAAATCATGTATCTACATTAATATATATTTAGTTTAATCGTAATCGTTTTTCTTAACACTTTTTTTAAGATTTCTCTTTTTCTAGATAAAGAATTGGGTTGATATCTAAGAAAAATATAACCATTATTTTTAACCATACCTCATTTTATTACCATCGGGCCCAAACATCCCCGTCTCCTTTTTGTAATAAACTAAGAGCTATGTCTAAAGATACAAAATATCCGATAAAATTGAGAAAATTACTGACTGACAAGTTAATTAAAATCATGCGCAAATCAATATGTAAATCCATTAAACATAATAAAGAGTCAGGAGATTTTGATATCGGCAGCCGAATAAGGAACCTTAATCGAGATATAATGAACGTTCCTATGCATGCTTTCGGACGACATAGCAGTTGCTCTCCATATTACTGTAATTCAGAACCTGTTCTTGATTTTTATGGCTTAGTAAACAACAGCTCTTTTTGGCTAAGAATCAAAGTAATTTTCAGAGCCGTCGCCAATAACGCCAGAAGTTTATTATATGATGTGGACAGTAATATGGTCGAATGCTTCAATAGTGTTGTTGCAAAATTCGTCATGCGCAAATGGGTCAACTATTCTTTCAAACAATCATATCAAGGACGTTGTGCTGCAGCTGTAGTCTCATTCAACACCAAAAAACCTATTTGCACATTATTCAAGAAAATTTCTGGTAGCAATCCCAAAGGCCGTATGCATACAATGGAATTAAAAAGAGTTAAAGCAAAAGAGCAAGCAAAAAAATATTTCAGAAAAAAAAGGTCATATAAGGATTCTTCAGTATTTTTTTTTTTTCAGAATTTTTGAATAAGTTTTTGATAGAAAAATACGTGTCTGTGACATGCAGACGGACAGACATAAAGACACCGAGCGATTCCATTAGGGTCCCTTTTTGTAATTTTTGCGACGGAATCCTAAAAATACATATATGTACCTTTCTACATATAAACACCATCAGACAAACAATTCAACATTATTAAGATGTGGTTGAAAACTAGAAACTTCATTGCCGTTGGTTGACCACGTGGCCGAAGGATGGGTCAATAATTAATATGCTTGGTGTCGGCCTATGTACCTACTACGGTCTTGGCCGAAATAACAAAACGCTGTGCACGGATAATTTCGTAGCCGAGAAATGGATACAAGGTAAACCAAAAGTACTAGAGTAAAAGAGAAGAACATATATCCATGGCTATATTACGTAGACAGTCATCCTCTTTGGGTTGTTAAAAAATAACTGGTGGTACCTACAGACTTACGCATTACGTTCTCTAGTTTTATTGACTGCTCTGTGCTGTGCTCAACTCGACGGGGCGCGATGCCGGTGCCGCGCCGCCGCGCCGCCCGTGTGTGTCGGCGCGCGGCGCGGCGCGGGTCAGCGTCGCGCCGCGCGCCGGGGGAGGCGCGGGGAGCCTCGCGGTTCGAGAAGGGTAGTGGAGAAGGAGGGAGGTAAAGCAGGCGGAGCTTCTTGCATTGAAATCACCTTAAGGACCGCGTTATTTGCTTTGATGAAAGTTGGGCGAGTTAAATCGAATAAAGCTTGTGGTTATTTTGGAAATATCTTAATTAAAGAGAACCTTAATGAGTACCTGTGGGAAGTTTACGATTGCATTTATGTGGCTACTAAGTGCGGGACGGAAGAGAGACGAGGCGCCCGCCGTCGGTCGACCGCCGCCGAGCGGGGGCGGGGGGCCCCTCCTCGCCCCGGGCCTTGGGCGGCGACACAGCGCAGCGGCTCGGCGGCGGCGTCGCTTTCAGGAAATTGAGCTTTTATAATATATATTATTATAAACGCCCGCACAGTCTAATTTTATATTTACATATAAATATTTTGAACTTCTGTGTTGTACAGAATTGACTAAATACAGTGGCGGCGTTAGGCGTCGCGCATGAGGAGGCCTCGCAAAAATTCGTTTACCCTAGCTGACTTCCTTTGGGATCGCGCGATCCCAAAAATTCTCATCAAAGTATTGGTCGCACAGTTTGGGCTATTGCTTGTTGGGTTATTTACTTTAATTTGTGATTGTTCGTGTAATTTTTGTGAACATATTTTGATTAGCAATAAAACTCATATACTCATAACATCAGTCTCATTCTATTTATCGTTTCATTTCTGACTTGGAAATGAAAGAAGCCTTGCAAAGCTGATGTCGCTGACGTCTACATTTGGTCTAGCACTGCCACTGACTAAATATAGTATGCACTTACTTTATCCAGTAGGCAAGCGTGCCCATACAAAGGGAAATGCCGCGACGTTCCAGGAGTCGTAGTTTCGACTATTTTGACAATTACCGTAATTTAATGTCATTCAAATTCATTAATATCAAGATTATTTATATTAAAATGGCATACAGACGGACAGACAGACAGTGGAAGAAAAAAATGAATATTGTAGGTATTTTGTATTTCTTCTTATATTTTAATTTCTCTCCATATATATTTTTACATTGCATCGAAAGTGTAATTCATACATTCTAACAATTTAACTACCACTTAAATTAAGTAATTTCTTAAATAACAACGCTGTATTTTTCTTAAGAAAAATAAATAAAATACGCCAAGAAGGTGCGTTTACTGCAATAAAATAAAGAACTGCACACACTCGCATGTAAGTAAGATTGCAGCGACATTGTAGGTAGGTAGTGAATGTGTGGCCACTCGGGCCGCAGTAATAAGCTCGCTCCCTGTTACGTGCAGCCCTTGTGTTCTTACGCAGCGTGCGAGCTCTGAATTCCCATCATATCATTTCTTAATAAATTCTCCTTCATTAGGCTTCGTTACGCAATCTGGAAAGCGGCCCTTTGGAGCGCATGCGCGCACCGCAACGAGCGCAAATTACTTTGACACCGTTTGACGGACGACGAAGGAAATTTCATTACCACGCATACATATCATTATTATCTTGTCTGCCAATCTACATATTGCGGCGGATAATAAATGCGCGGGAAGTTTCACTTTCGGGCGCTGTTCCGAAAACGTCCGTAACTTAATTGGTACAGATTTCGAGTACAAGTGTTGAAAGCTGCCGTTGCGAAGAGCTTTTTTGTCGGGGATGGATTTATTCGTCTACAAAGTTTCGTCTACAAAGTCGTCTACAAAGACGAAAGAACATTTTGCCGAAAAACTATGACGGCGCATTCAATTATTTTACATAACAATAAAAATCTATCTCACCGCCGAGTGGAGTTAATTCACTTCAAACATCTTTTATACTACCACTTTTTATTGTGAGATTTTTTTTTACTTTTTAACCGACTTCAAAAAAAGCAGGAGGTTCTCAATTCGGCGGTATTTTTTTCATGTTTGTCCACTTATAACTTTTTATCGTATAAATTTGCCGAAAAAAATTAAAATTTTTGAGTCCCTCTTTTTTAATTTCTTTTTTTAAATTGGTACCTATTTCATTAAAAACCAGCTATGACTGTTCCCAAATAAAATTTTCCTACAAAACTATTTCTCATGTAAGACCGCAACAGCTTTCCATGATGATTAATGATGAAATCACGCAATAAGTTCATAAAACGATTCCCAGAATTAGTCTGATTGTGAACATTTTCTAGTTAATAAACAAAACACCGCGTTATCGATGCATATCTCACGAGAATCACTTAGCACCTTGTTTCCTTATCAACATCTTCAGTTGCTTCCAGACTTAATAATAGCAATTACTTCAACAGCATTTTCAACAGTTAGCAGGCAAGCAAGGCTTATTTAAATTGTGCCTTCTGCTGTCAGCAGCGTGAATCGTTTTGAGCTGATCGTTAAATTGCCCTGCACCCTGCAATTAAGACAGCCGCTAAGGAGGCAAGAATGCGACTTTGCAGTGTCTCGAGTCAAACATTTAGTAAAAATTTTACACAATTGTAATTTTGAACTGCTCATTTCCGAGCGGTAAGGGCCTCGTCACATTTGAGACTGCGTTTGAATATGTCCGAGTGTATAACTCTTTCACATTTCGATGAATTTCACTCGCACGAGTTGCTCAACAGTTTGAATTTTTTTAATTGACTGATTGATTGATTTTGGATGGCTTGTGTCGTTTCGTGTGTAAGTCATTTCGCGTATGTATCATTTCGCGTATGCGTCATTTCGGGTACCTATGTATCATTTCGCGCATGTGTCATTTCGCGTATATATTATCGTTTCGCGTATGTGTCATTTCGCGTATGTATCATTTCGCGTATGTGTCATTTCGCGTATGTATCATGTCGTGTATGTGTCATTTCGCGTATGTATCATTTCGAGTATGTATCATTTCGCGTATGTATCATTACGCGTAGGTATGTATCATTTCGCGTATGTGACATTTCGCGTATGAATGATTTCGCGTATGTATCATTTCGCATATGTATCATTTCGCGTATGTGTCATTTAGCGTATATGTATCATTTCGCGTATGTGTCATTTCGCGTATAAGTCATTTCGCATAGTCAAAATGTGTCATTATGCGTCAAATTGAGGAGCAACTGATCAAACAGTATTTTGTGTCGTGATCCTAGTTTCGAGAAATTAGCAAAAAACATGTGTCTTGAAAACTAAAAATCATAGAAAGATGATTTTTTTTACTAATATATTTGTTTTAGCGAGTAGATTATGATGATAAAATAACAAATATACCGTTTCATTTCATAAATCAGTGTTTTTTAAATTATAATTTCACACATAATACTCTTTGATGCGATCTTTGATCCATTCCATAAGAGCAGGATACCCAAACGTAGGTGATCATGCCGCGATCTTAACCTCAAAACTTAGGAACAAAATACGATTTGACGCGGTCGCCAACATTCAATATTTTTTTAATAATACTAAATATTGTTTGATGTGAATTCTGTAAAAACACACATAAAGGAGCTATTGAGGTCTACCAAAATAATTTTTTATCGATTTTTTTTTAATAAATGCACAAAAGACTCTTTGATCTGTTGCTCCTCAATTGTTGTATTTGTTGTAATCAGTATAAATACAATTATTCTGAAGTATCCTCGGTTTTGTATTTAACAACCCCAAGTACTTCCCTATGGTCTGAATTTTGCTAATTCATCAGATAGCTTTAATCTGTCAAATTAATTACAATACCTACTCTGTGAGATGTGCAAGCATGTACGTAACCCGTGCACCTTGATACCCGGCTCGACCGCCCTGCGCCGCCGCCTCCACCGCTGTCTCCACACCCAATTTCTCGATTTATTCCGCACCAGCGGAAAAATGTAAGCGAAAATGATAAAAAATAAAATATAATGTGATCATAATTTCACCGGTATCAGCTCGAGCGGAAAACAAGCTCGGCGGCGGATTTTAAATTCCATTGCGTGTCCGACGGCGCGGCGGCGGGGCGGTGGCGGCGGTGTCGGGAGGCAGGGGGGGGGGGGGGGGGGGGGACGGACAAGCTGCATCATTGTGCAAGCATTCACTAGCTTTGAAACCAATTGCCTATTTATTATAAATTATTACTTTTTTCCCAATCAGCTCTTTTGCGATAATGTGTTATGGCAAGCGTCATAAACCCTAACAAGAAATGGCCCATGATAGACATCTTATAGAGTTAATGACACAACGAAAGTCCGAACCGGATGTACCCGTTCAAAATAAAATGTGCATGTTTATAGATTTATATTGAAAGAAATCAGTAAATATATTGAAATTTAGATGTTCCACTATAACAGTGAACTCTCCTTGTATGCAAAAGTGGCCCAGTGAAAACAGAAAGGCAAGGAGATTATTGCAAGCCACCTAAGGTGTCACATGAAGTTTAATAATTATTGTAAACCTGAATAAGTAGACGATGTATGTATGTATGTATGTATGTATGTATGTAGGTATGTAAGTATGTATGCATGCATATATGTATGTATGACTTACGAGCGGGCGAATCAGTATATCTATATAATATGACCGCAATATATAAACATAATGTTTTTCCTTTACGCGGAGGTAGGTAAAGACTGAACAAATTGAATTTTGATGATCCTGTGCTACTACATAATTTTGGTAATTTAAATGTCGAGCCCATGTAGAGGTGGACCACTCGTCGTAGTGAGGACTGAAGGTTCGACGTAACCTCGCGCCTCGTTCGTACTCGACGGACAGACTGTTTCGGGTCAACCTACCTCAACAACAATGTTATATCCAGTCGAGCGAGGCGGCTCTCGAATGAAATTTTATAAATGTGTTATCGAAAACTTCACTTTTAAAAGACTGTAAAAATTTGACCTAAATATTAAACTCAACGCCTGTTATCTGTTCTCGTGTATTGCTTAATTATGTTGAAATGACCATTTAAACGCTAATTTGTAATGAAATGCATATTTTTTTTTAGTTTTCAAAGACAACGAAATGGTCAACCTTTATTAAATAGATCCATCACAGCCTGCAGCTCCTAAACGAAGCTTTAGTTAATAGGGGCCGCAAAAATAAAATTTAAAATAAAAATGTTGTTAAAAAACCTAGATTAATGATTACTTCTCGCGCAGCGGGAAGTGCGGGACGGGCCGGTGTTTGAGACGACCAGAACGACGCAAGTAGGAAATGGCTATGGGACCATCTGTGTGTCAATACCGCATAGGTGCCTTATTTTTAAGTTTCGTACGTGAAAATTAATGTAGTGCCCCGGGCATCCGCCTGTCTATCCGTCCGCGTTTTAACGGTAATCAATTCTAAAACCAATAGCATGGATAGGTAAATTTATAGAAGATTACAAAAAAAATTTGCTGTTCCAAAATTTCTCAAAACTGTAGAATATATTATAATGAGATTTATTCGCGCATGATCGCAGTAACTCGGCATTGGAAAATAATATTATGTAGCACGTAGGTACTACATTCGTACTGAAACCACAGAATAGGAAAACGCCCTCACGAGCGGGGAATTATTTCTCCATGCTAAGTGCGGGATCTTGATGCGCGAGTTCAATTCGCACTTATCAGATTGTTTTTAGGGTTCCGTATCCGTACGAAAGCCCATTACTAAGCCTACGCCGTCTGTCTCTGTCTGTCTGTCTGTCTGTCCGTTCGTCCGTCTGACTGAGAGCTGTATAAAAATAACTATAAAGGTAGCATGTTGAATTTTTTTGGACCAACCAATAATAAAAAAACTAAAAATACAAAATTAAGGGAGTCCGCATACAAGAAACGTGCTAAGAATAGATTAGTACATAATATGTACTTTAGTAGTGAGATTATTATTCTGGCTACTAAATAATAGATGGCGCCACAGGTAATTTTCATTGCAGACAGACAAAAGTTGGACAGGATATGGTTTTTTGACACCCTCCGTGCGTGAGTAAAACTCGAACTTGACCGATTTTTATTATATTTATCCTATGTTTTTAGTACCTAATTTAGTATGATTATTTATTGATTTAAAATGGAAGGCGTCTGTGGCAACGACTGTGGCTTAGAGAGCCAGCACTGATCTCCAACACTCTTCCCACCGTCTCTCTCCGGCGGCGGCGGCGGCGGCGCTCTATCAGCCGCAGCATCCGCCGCTTCCGGGAACCGAGCGGAGAAAGCGCGACACGAGTTGGTACGTAGGTCAGGATTACTTCTCCCGTGTCTTGCGAGCAAAACGTGTTTTGTCTTCATAGAATTCAATGTCTGGAGGTTTTTGTTTTTCGATGTCGGGAGGGCTAGTTTAAGTTAAAATACGTGTAGGTAACATGAATGTAAGGTTTATTATATTCAATTAGATTGCGTGAACGAAATACAGAATAAATGGTAAGCACTATAAATTAATAAATGGGATTCTGTGTCTTGGGTTCAATAGGGCTTAACCTTATTAGGGCATAGAACGTTTTTTAGGTCTGCCACTGCGTCATTCATCCAGCGTGTTTTGTTGAAATAAAAAAATTAAGCATATGAATGCACTAATTTTATATGGATTCTAACCACTATAATTAAAATTAAATTAGTGCAAACTGAAACCGCAAACCAGGAATAGCTTAAACTTGGAGCATCAACGGAAAAGAACATCTAAATCAGTATCTAAAATAAATATTACCATTACCACATAGATTATAAATGAATAACCTACACTGACTACGACACGACACAGGTAATGTTAGTAGTAGCGTATAGTAGTAGTAATTTTTTAATAGTAAATGCATTGGTGTTTTTGTAGATTCTTATTTTTAGTGAGCTAATAAAATGATTAATTAATTTAGTAAAGCCACCTCATGCGATAAAAACTCCACCAGTGTCGTAGCCAGACGCAAGATCGATTTAAATCCAGTTAGACAAGATTTTTTTAAATCCGGACTGACCAAGTGCATCCTACTCGCGCAGAATTAACGACGTCTGGCACCCGCCACGCTATATTTCAAAACAAATGTCTAGAATAAATCAACGGAACACCTACCTATCTAAAATTACATAGGTCTGGTAAGCATTCGTGTCACCTAAATAGATGACCTAGCACGTATATTACATTTCAGGCCGGGTGAAGCGATGTAAGAAAATGAAAACAACCAACCCATATAACTACTTCATAATATTTTCCTCGCGTAGTCAGGTGAACCTTGAAATAAACATTTAATTGTTAAAGTTTCGGTCGCTGATGAAAAAAACTTAAATTTTGTTTTTATTCCTTCGAACCTGAACCAGTAACGAAAGCTATGAAGGCTTTTATGCGACTCGAAAGAAATTATTACATGCAAATATATTTTATAATATATACAGGCGTTCTTAGTCACCCGTAGCATTGGATTTAAGCATTTCCTGTCTATCGTGAAGTTAAAGCTTTGGCCTTGCGGGAAGTTCCAGCGTTCGATCACTAAAAGCGCGAGTCATCTCCCGTGAAGGTGACCTACTTCGCCTTCGATTATTGTTTCACGTCTATTCTGCGAGTACGCGGTGTGAGATCGTCGAGCATGTCTGCTATTTCAACTAAAATCTAAACTGACAGGCGCCATGAATAACAATGGTGAGCGGTTAGAGTGCGGCTGTGCGGAGCAGAGCGACCGCGCCGGCGTGGCGGAGCTCCGGTCGACTCCGGGTCACAAGAGCTCGTCGCGTCGTCGTGACTTCACCCCCCTCTTCCCGGCCCCGCACACGTCGCCCTTCCAGCCATCTAAAGATACACTATATTTATATTAAAATTGCGGAAAATCACTCTCCCTCCCTCTATCTCTCTCACTCTTCTTGTTCACCAGCTGACTCACATCTGAGTCGGAAACTTTTTTGACAATCGATGGTCAGATGGCCTTTGCGCCTAAGTGCACGAGTATTAACATTCTAGGTCGCATTATATTTCGATCGACTGCGATTTGAGTTTGAGAATAATTTAAATTTGTATTGTCGAATATTGAGCCGGATAAGATCTCGGTTCGACTATTTAGGACGGATATTGCGAGCGATTTGTTCGGTGAAGGTGATCGGAAGATTGAATTGTTTCGTCGAAGATCCTATTTCAATAAGTGGCTACGCGACCTGCTCGGCTTGTATAACTCTTTGGGTGTTATTATGATGAAACATTAAGCGTTCCATAATACTCGCCTCTATTGGTTGTCATTCGCAGAAAATAATTCAATTGGGTGATGGTGCAATACAATTCTGAGAGCCCTCTTTGCGGGTACGCACGCCGCCGCATAGTTCAGTTTAAACTGGCTCAGCTCAATATGTAGTCATGAATGATTAAGGTCTTGTTTCTGACCCAAATCCATTTAATGCGAAAGCGTGGTTATACCTGAAAACACAGTAATCAAATACCAGAGTAAATACTAGGATGTAATATGTATGTGAGATTGAAAATAAACACGAACTTAACAGACAGACAATAAATACTTATAATTAATCTGTAAGGGATGGTCATGGAGTAAAGTTACTTTGTTTTATGATGAGTATCATACAAAGAGTCTACAAACGCAGTATGCGTTTGTAGACTCCATGTATGATACTAAATTGACGATTTTTATTAGAAATAGTTTCTGTATGTATGTATGTTGATTCCTCCATAACTCTTAAACCGGTCATCCGAATTCGATTAAACTTAGTACAAGCACATTTAACTATACGTGACACAGGATAAGCTTAACAAAATTCAGTTCAGGTTACGCCAAGATGTGGCTCTCATACAAACCGAATTGTTCCGCGCGCTGAAATTTTTAAATACGAATTTCACGCGAGTGATGCCGCGGGCAAAAGCTAGTTATTATATAAACGAAATATATCTAAAGACATTGACGCGGAAGTGTAAGGGAACAGACACAAGTAGTAATGTTGATGGACGCACACGATGGCTGCCCTGTGTTGCGATGATCTGAGTACAAGTTCATTAGAGGCCATTAGGCGAGGCGCCGCCGCGCTGCCGCTCCGCGTTTGCGCAGTCGCTGCATGCTAGAAATTGCCGCGCACTATGCGCTGATTGAGTATCTGTACTGCTAACGATCCACGATGCTGCGCCACTGGCGTAGGTACCCGCCTCAACCCTAATACCACGTCTTAACTGGAATTACCACTTGATTGTAAACTTCTATATAATCCTAATGCCTCGTCTAGATTGCAACAACAACAACTGAATGTGATCAGAGGTTGACCGAAGAATCTACTCGAGAACTGGAACATTAAATTAAAACCAACCCGAGTCGACCTACCGTCAGAACTATCCCTTCGACGACGGTCTTAGTGCATTAAATTTAATTGTCCAGCTAGGTAGCATACAATTTTATTTATGTACTTTAATTATAAAAGAATAAAAACTCTTTATTGCACACAATTTAAAGCAAAACAATACATAAAAAGAAAAAAGAAACGTTTGGCCCGAAATGACCAGTCACATAGCTTGGAGAACGACCGTGAGTGAAGCCGTTAAATTCTTAAATAATGTTTTTAACAACCACGGTAATTAAAAAAAACAGCCTTATTTTGAAGAGATGTCTTCCAGTCAACCTTTTTAGGTTACAGTATCCCGTACGGAAGCCTATTACTGAGCCTACGCCGTCTGTCTGTCTGTTTGTCCGTCTGTCCGTCGTCCGTCTGTCTGTCCGAGGGCTGTATCTCTTGAACCGTAATAGGTAGCCCGTTGAAATTTTCACAGAATAGGTTATGGCGGATATAACAACAAATGTTAAAAATAGAAAAAGTAAAAAATTAAGGGGGGTTCCCATACAAGAAACGTGTTTTTTTCAATGTTTTTTTTTTGTGGTGCGGAAACCTTGGTGCGCGAGCACAGAATAGCGCGAGTCCGACTTGCACTTGGCCTGTTTTTTATTTTAGATTTTATATTTTCGTGATAATTGTAATTGGGTTTGTAAATAGTGCATTGTTTTTAAATTTATGTTTAAATTCACGCTTCCCTCTCAAGGGCATGGCTGAAAAACAGCGCTACCCTCGCAGCAGCCGGGGCACCACACGCTGAGCCGTGTCCTTTTTGCCACTATGAATGTATATGATATATTATAATGTATTCATTTATTATTTGTAACAATGTAACATTGGTTTTTTTTTTAAGTGAAAACTTCTTTAGCGGCGCTTGGGTAAAACATTTTAAACTCGCGTCATCGCGTCCTCGTCAGTTAAGTTACAGTGGCACGGGATCAATTCTGTTCGCGACACCGCGACAGCGTCATTATTATTTAAAATGTAACCTTAAGTCACTGCATTAAGCGTTAAGTTACGATGGGCACGGGATCTGCCGGCACTCCCGGATTGCAACTGTTAAGTAGGGTTTCGTAACACGTTTATGTCTGTCCATTCTACTAAGTTCTGCAAAATGAATGTAGGGTTCCGTAACAAATGCATGTCTGTCCGTTCTACTAAATTTAACATTTAATTTAAAATGAATGTAGGGTTCCGTAACAAATGCATATCTGTCCGTTCTAATAAATTTTACAATTTTCAACCAAGGTCCTCCGACGGTTATTTTATAATAAAAGTAGGGTTTCGTAACACGTTTATGTCTGTCCATTCTACTAAGTTCTGCAAAATGAATGTAGGGTTCCGTAACAAATGCATGTCTGTCCGTTCTACTAAATTTAACATTTATTTCAAAATGAATGAAGGGTTCCGTGACAAATGCATGTCTGTCCGTTCTACTAAATTTTACAATTTTCAACCAAGGTCCTCCGAAGGTTATTTTATAATAAAAGTAGGGTTCCGTAACACGTTTATGTCTGTCCATTCTACTAAGTTCTGCAAAATGAATTTAGGGTTTCGTAACAAATGCATGTCTGTCCGTTCTACTAAATTTAACATTATTTTTTTTATGTTTTTTTTTAAGCAATGTTACGGTGTTGTTTTCACTTCTGCCGGCACTCCCGGATTGCAACTGTGGCTTTTTTTTTGTAAATAAACAACTTCTTCTTCTCCTTCTCTCCGTCCATCGGTGCAGTTTAGACACGCACATTCCCTTTCTAACTATAAATTAAAATATTCCATAATCATGTAAACCACGGGCACTGGTCCTGATAACGTAGGCAGCGTTTCCATAGTATTTAAATCATACTTAAAAATAAAATGTAAAGTATCAGACACGTCAACTTTGCTACAGCCTCCTGCATCATCGATCAGTCACCGCAGGACCGGATGTTATCTTGAACAAAATTACTTGAAAACTTGCTCACCTCCGGGGCTACCCGAACCACAAAGGAGCCGGAATCCACATTTCATGGATCATTCTTTATGCGATGGATGACTGACATACTTACATAAAACATCTCTACTTTGATCTTCGGTATGTTTTAAGTCAGTAATGAACAAATAAATTAAATCACCTCTAAACATTTAATGTGATGCACTTAAAACAGAACAATACAATTTTGTCAGCCTCGGTAGCTCAGTGGTGCGGTCGGATGGGTGACCGCTCGACGTTGGAGGCTGACCGTGGTTCGGATTCCACGTTAAACTGAAGGTCCCTTCCCTTCTTACCTTACTAGGTGGTAGGGCTTATCCCGGATAGGGTTGGTACTACCGCACTAAGCGAAACGTCGGTCGAAACGGCTACGTAAATAGTTCGTGTTTTCCGTCTAGTTCAGTGTAGCCGACATGAAATGAACGGAAGCACTGACATGCCACCTAGTTCACCCGGTGTTATGTGCTGACATCACAGATGTTTAGGTGATGTAGCCAACCGTGTCAGTCTCCATAAAAAAAAAAACAATATCAAACACTTACCTGCCTTTCAGCTCACAGGTACTGAAAGATGCCCTACAGACCAGAGAATACATAAAATGTAGCCGCAACAGAAATAACTTGAGTTATACAATGTATCCCAGCACTTAGAACATAACTTCAAGAAATGAAACTAGGTCATTTCATAGATAAAATTCATAAACATGTGTAGGTGAATCTACTTCAATTTGGAGATACATACATACATAGCGTCACGCCTGTTTTCCGGTGGGGTAGGCAGAGACAACAGATCTCCACGTGCAACGTTCCTGACACACCTCTGCCGCCTCTTCCACTCTCATAATATTCTTCATGTATGCTCCTCCGTCGGTTACGGGTACTACGCACTAGACACTTTTAGAGCACATGCCCGGCCCGATCGTCAGATAGTCTAGGAGCAGCATCTTCAGATTCGTTTTCATCAAATATTAATATAAAATATGTTTCAGCCTTTATGTAAATAAATTAGGAAACTTCATAAATATAAAAATACATACCTATATTTATACCTATTTATTTATTTTCACTATAACTTTTATATCAATACGTAATCATTAAATGTTCATTAAATGTCTTAATGTGACCGCAGAGCATGGTAAGCAAAATGTTATTTTTACAAAATGCCACCTAATATTATGTAACATAATAAGTTAAAAAAAACTAAAGGAGTTACAAGATTAAGTAATTTGTAGAGTGAAGTATAAGCTCAATACACATCATGACATTAAATTAAATTAATTGATTTCGTATATTTTAATGAATGAATTAGTTATTTAATGCACTTTAATACAAATAAACATTTGTGCCGGGATGCGCATTGTATTTTCAGAACATTTCCCCAGAGCCGGTCACATTCCAGCGGACACGGACGTGGAAGTGCAGTGTGCAGTGCCCGACATTATAGCATCATTTCTTCGTTTATTTTTCATCTATTGATCCTTTTAACATTAAGTACCCTGATTGTATAACACAAAAGTGTTCACTGGTTCACTGCAGACATACAGACGCGGCGCGGCGGCGCTAGCTGGTCCACTAGCTAGACTGCAGGCGCGTGTGGAGCGCGGCTCTGCAAAGTGGGCCACTTAGCCTATTTAACAAATGAGTGGAGCTCACGAGGCGAGCGCCTCGGGCGCTTCCCAGCGACCGAGC
Source organism: Nematopogon swammerdamellus (assembly GCA_946902875.1). Classification (NCBI taxonomy): domain Eukaryota; kingdom Metazoa; phylum Arthropoda; class Insecta; order Lepidoptera; family Adelidae; genus Nematopogon; species Nematopogon swammerdamellus. The sequence continues at coordinate 18,574,512 of OX336334.1, forward strand.
ATTATTTACATTGTTCCGATCGCGGTTAACCTGTAGAAGGCGTATCAACTTCGACGAGTCCAAAGAAGCGCACTAAGTTGAAATAACAATTTTATACCAAGTTTGCCCATACCTATCTTAGAGTTGCAGTATTGTAAATTAGTAAGTAATTGTGTCTGCTGTAAATTAAATGCTATGAATGCTATAAAAGGGTATGAAATTATTACTATGCCTCTTCTGGATATTTATTTCGTTTAATTGTCGACACGTACTACCTACATGTATATTCAGGTGATAGTATCAGTTGGGATACCCTAAAATGGAAGCCCCTGATAAATTCCACGAGTAGACAGGCTTGATGATTACTGATCGACGAATACAATTTTGGATCTTGCGTACATGCAAACATAAGGTGACTGAACTGGGCCAGTTCGTTATTGCATAATTTCTATTCTTGTGGAATCCTTGTAGACAAAACAGATTATTTCTTTTGTTATGTATGACTCTTTCATGGCTGGTTTTTCGTTCCGAATTAAAATTTACTAAATTATGTTTTCTTACGTACAAATTCGTATTTGTAACGGTTAAAGTGCTATTAATTATTAATTGTGTTACTCCGTGCTACTCCAAAATTAATAAATTTTATTAGATGCGACATAAAATCACGCTTCACTCACTTGCATATTGCATATTGAAACTTAATACCCGAGTAGAAGCTACAACCGCGCTGCAATACGCTCTTCGTATTTATTTGCCGACGCTGGTATTTCGACAGCACCGTTATTGTTTTATTGTCGCGGTGGATTTTAAATAACTCCAAATTAATTTCAAATTACACGAAGGCGCGTGCGCTTAAATTTTATGACGCGTTGCGGAAAATCAATTAGAGAAGCAAATTTCATAAGTGTCTTCCAGTTGTCAATTACGCAGGCACACGCACATTATTGATTTATTAATTAGTTTCACGATTTTACAATAACTCATTTATAGCTTTATTCTCCGGCGTCGGCGGTCGGGCTTTGTTTAATGCGAGAAGTGCGAGTAATATAGCGCCTCCTAGTCCGAACATAAACTCGGCAAGCTTCAATGAGGAAGAAGATTGCGAAACTCGCTGTCGGCTCATTTCGTAAACCGTTCCGCGAAACCGACAGATACGATCCCCTAGTTTATGATAAATAATATGTTGGGTAACGCTCTCAGTCCCGTCGACCGACTACTCGAAAGTGCACCGCCTCGTCGTTGCTGCCTCTCGAGGTGAGGGCCACCCTACTTGGTTCAACGGCAATCCCAGCCGGATAGAACAAATTGTAACAAGTTCGAGCGCAGTCTTACTTTCATATGAATGATCAATAAACAATAAACAATTTCGCTACGAGGCCAAATGCCGCCTAAGCAACAAACATAACGTATGTTACAATTGTATACGTAATGTTATTTTCCAAAAGCGAGCATATTTTGTACGCAATTTTCTCTTATCTTACTGAACAATCAATATTTCTCCTAAGCTAACAAAGAGCCGTAATTATTACCTAAACTTTTAAGTGAAAACAACAAGTCTATCAATAAATAAAAATGGCCGCATTCAAAATTCATTGTCCAAATTCTCTCATTCGCAGTTCTATAAAACAACAGGGCATTTGAGTTAGTTATAGAAGAAAATAAGAAGGCGTAGTCGCCATACTTCATACTAGTCACTCGTGCAGACGTTCAGCCGCAGTAGACAAATATCTATTGGTACTGACAAATTCCCGAACGCTCTCCCAGCCCAAATATTTACCCCAAGTACAGTCTCGGGTCCTTCAAGAGGAGCGTGTATAGGCACCTGTCAGGCCGGCATGGCATTCGCAATCCCATATGCGACTGAATGTCCATGGGCGTCGTTAGACACCTTATGGGTGGCTCTTTCTGAGTAGATTTTTATCATAGAACCTACGGACTAAAATGTCGTAATTAAAACGGTCATCTTGGTTTCAGTGTGCAAGCTCAATAGTAGGTACGGTCATTCCATGCATGATACAACCACGCAATATTTTCGAAGATCGTTTAGAAATTACCTACTCCAATCCAAATGAAGTATCGTTCACGAGACCCTTTTTCGTGATGGCAGGAGGTGAAGGTATCTGGATTTCCTTATTGATAGCCCGAGGTGAGTGCTGTCCTAGCCCCGTCGCGGCGCGGTGGCCCCGAGCGGCGCGGTGGCTCAGAGAGACGCGGTGGCGCCGGGCGGCGCGGTGGCTCCGGGCGGCGCGGTGGATCCGGGCGGCGCGGTGGCTCCGGGCGGCGCCGGTGGCTCCGGGCGGCGCGGTGGCTCCGGGCGGCGCGGTGGCTCCGAGCGACGCGGTGGCTCCGAGCGGCACGGTGGCTCGGAGAGACGCGGAGATTTAAGCGGCTTTCGCAATAACGAGCTGCATTTGTGCGTTTGATTGGAAAGTGTGAGCTATCGCTGCCAGTGTTGAGGAGAGCACTGCATCCGAGTCAGGGGTCACTGCGATTACTTGCTGTTAATGTATGTAGCTACACGCGACGGACGCCACGAGCTCGCTGCGACGTAATTGGTGAGCTACCGGTGCGTGCCGCGGAGACGACGACGAAGCGTTATTTATGGAATCCAGTAAATCGTCCTCTCTACGGCTATCATAAAGTGCCTCAATGCACCGATAGGCTTCTTAGTAGCCTCCCGCGCCGACCGATGTTGTCGGAAGTCGTTTTAATCAATAAAATTAATGTCCGCTAATAAAGTTTATCGCGTGCTAAAGATAACTGTGCCTGCAAGTTTCATGGGGAATTATTTCGAGGTAAAACTACTGCAAATGCTAGTGAAGCGAGAGCCGATTCAATAATGCCTATCGCCAAAGCACCGGAGCGGGCACCGAAGACATTCGAAGACTCATTAGCTACGTATGTGTTTGCGTGTATTGTTAGGTGCTTTGCATTATTAATTGAATTAGTTGAGCCGACCTGCGCGGCGCGGCGGGGGGGCGGGCGGCCGGCGCGGCCAGGCTCCGACTGACTCCGTATATGATTGGCAGTAATTATTGCTCATTCTCAATTACCCACACGTGTTTTAATCAATCTTCATTAAGAGCCGTGATCGCTAATTTGACGAGTTGGAGAAAGTCTATAGTATGTAAGTCAGTGTATTTGGGACAATGAGACGATTATGGATATCATCAGTAGTAACTAAGTAGAGAAACATAAACAATTGAGTATAATTTAGTAATAAAAGTTCATTTGACATATTAAAGATTTTTTTATGCGTAATCCAATATGGGTGGCTGAGTCGGAGGAGCCAAAGCACATGCTCCGACCAGCCAATATCACCTCCGAGAAGGTAGGTGCCATACCGGCGACTTCCCTGGATTGCTGGCTATACTGGACTAGAGGAGAACACAACCGAGGCTGCTATGCGGCCATCGTACATCCAGTACGGTGGTACCAACCCAGTCGGCTAAAATTTGAGCCTACCACCTAGTGAGGGGCAAGGGAAGGGACCTACAGTTTTAAAGATATGTAAGAAATAAAAAATAATAATTCACAGCGTTAAATATCCTGATCAAATAAAGCTCATCTACTGTTCCTACCCCAAGCCACCCTGTCCTGTCCTATTCACCTCTCTACCCGCCGCGTCATCGCCTACCATGCTTCTACAAACTCCACGGTCACCGATCACCAAACTCACCAATCAAACTATCGATGCTTGTATACTGACCCAGTTGCCTAACTATTCTTGAAAATAATGAATAAAGCGATCATTAAACAAGCTTTTGTCTCTACTGTACACGTAACGCGCCACCAACTGTCGCCGAGTTCCGAGACACACTCAACGGTCGCAGACGGACACTTACTTACGTAAGACCTCCACTTAATCACGAATGCATATTCCAATAGCCAGCATTTCAATTGTGCATATCTGAGAGATAAAGCGGGCTTAATAAAAGTTTATTTAAAATATTGTTACCCATACGTTGCATTGCAACAGAGCTGCGATGGTGCGGCGGTGGCGGCGCGGCGCGGCGGCGCAGCGGTCGTCGTAGATCGATACCATTATAAAATTAGATACGTATTTATGTTATAACATTCGGTTCTTGCAGTGTTTATACCGTACACTCGAGCTCGTCGCTAGTACATGCAAACGCTTTGAATGCACCAATAAAATTAAAGTTGTGGATTATAAAATTAATTAATGATAATTCATAACTGTTTATGATTACTGAAACGATAATTTGTATTTGTATGCAACAGTACTATATGAAATAATTAAAAACATCACCAAAATCTTTTTTGCCCAAATACAGCGTACGGCGAAGCCAAAAAAGAAATGGTAATGAGTTTGCCGTGTAGGTGTGTATGTATGTTTGTATGTAGTTATGTATGTATATATGGATGTATCTTATGTTCCTCTCTACAGCCTGTACTGTACTGGGCCGATTTTAATATGTAAGTTGTCATTGGATTCGTCTCATTCATGCAAATGTTAAAGTATACATTTATTTAAGAACTAGCTTTTGCCCGCGGCTTCGCTCGCGTGAAATTCGTATTTCAAAGGAATAAAGTAAGTAACTAAGGCCATTCTGCGTTAAGGTAAACAATAAACCTTCTGAACTAAAGTAAGTAACTATCGGCGAGACTTCAGGCTGAGCTGCATTCTGGAAGACAATAAACCTTCTCGAAGAAAGTAAGTAACTGAGGGTGAGGCTGAAGGCCGAGCTGCGTTCAGGAAGACTATATACCTTCTTGATGAAAGTAAGTAACTGAGGGCGAGGCCGAAGGCCGAGCTCCGTCCAGGTAGACTATAAACCTTCTCGAAGAAATTAAGTAATTGAGGGCGAGGCCGAAGGCCGAGCTGCGTTCAGGAAGACGATAACCTTTTCGAAGAAAGTAAGTAACAGAAGGCGAGGCCGAAGGCCGAGCTGCGTTCAGGAAGACCATAAACCTTCTCGAAGAAAGTAAGTAACTGAAGGCGAGGCCGAAGGCCGAGCTGCGTTCAGGAAGATGATAACCTTTTCGAAGAAAGTAAGTAAATAAGGGCGAGGCCGAAGGCCGAGCTGCGTTCAGGAAGACCATAAACCTTCTCGAAGAAAATAAGTAAATAAGAGCGAGGCCGGAGGCCGAGCTGCGTTCAGGAAGACTATAAACCTTTTCGAAGAAATCAAGTAATTGAGGTCGGAGCTGCGTTCAGGAAGACTATAAACCGTCTTGAAGAAAGTAAGTAACTATCGCCCATAGTTACTTACTGTCAGCGTCTTCCAGGATACAGCTCGGCCTTCGGCCAGGCACTTAGTTACTTACTTTCTTCGGGAAGGATTATAGTCTTCCTGAACGCAGCTCGACCTTAGGCCTCGCCCTCAGTTACTTACTTTCTTGGAGAAGGTTGAAGGTCTTCCTAAACGCAGCTCGGCCTTCGGCCTCGCCCTTTGTTACTTACTTTCTTCGAAAAGGTTTATACTCTTCCTGAACGCAGCTCGGCCTTCGGCCTCGCCTTTAGTATGTTACTTCCTTTGAGAATGTTTATTGTTTATCTGAATCCAGTTCACCCTCCGGCCCCGGCCTAAGTTAAGTAACTTTCTTCTTTTGAAATACGAATTTCACGCGAGCGAATCCGCGGTAAAAAACTATCGTTATTAAAATAAGAAACTTCAGTTAAAATAAATGAAATACTAAAGCAAAATATTCCACCTATTAGCGTAACCGGAACTGAATTTTATTTAGCCTATCCTGTGTCACGTATAGTTAAACGTGCATGTACTAATTTTAATTGAATTTAGATGATCGGCCTAGATTTTATGGAGGATAGCTTTTGCCCGCGGCTTCGCTCGCTGTAGACTCATCTAACAGTAAATCCGATTTAAACGCAAATATGATAATAAACTGTCGTTTCTCTTATATTCTCCCTCTCCCTCTCCCTCTCCCTCTCCCTCTCCCTCTCCCTCTCCCTCTCCCTCTCCCTCTCCCTCTCCCTCTCCCTCTCCCTCTCCATCTCCCTCTCCCTCTCCCTCTCCCTCTCCCTCTCCCTCTCCCTCTCCCTCTCCCTCTCCCTCTCCCTCTCCCTCTCCCTCTCCCTCTCCCTCTCCCTCTCCCTCTCCCTCTCCCTCTCCCTCTCCCTCTCCCTCTCCCTCTCCCTCTCCCTCTCCCTCTCCCTCTCCCTCTCCCTCTCCCTCTCCCTCTCCCTCTCCCTCTCCCTCTCCCTCTCCCTCTCCCTCTCCCTCTCCCTCTCCCTCCCCCTCCCCTCCCCCTCCCCCTCCCCCCTCCCCATCCCCCTCCCTCCCTCTCCCTCTCCCTCTCCCTCTCCCTCTCCCTCTATCTCTCCCTCTCCCTCTCCCTCTCCCTCTCCCTCTCCCTCTCCCTCTCCCTCTCCCTCTCCCTCTCCCTCTCCCTCTCCCTCTCCCTCTCCCTCTCCTTCTCCCCCACCCTCCTTCCCCTTCCTTCATCTCCCTACCTCCGCTCCTCTCCCGACCCTTCCTCCCACCCCTCCCCCCCCCCACCTTTGCCGACCCCTCCCCCCCTCCCTTCCATCTCTCCACGTCAACCTCCCCTCTCACCCCTCTCTCACCTCCCTTCCTCTATGCCTCTATTTACCCCCACCCCCTTTCCCCTTTGTTCCGCGTTCATAGCTCCCCCTCGCTCCCTCCCTCTCTCCCTAATCGAAAATCCTAATATACACTTCATTTACAGGAAAACCTAAACGAAAATCCTAAGCCTTCAAGTTCTCACAGAAAACAGGATGGAACCCTCTTTACGCAAGGTCGACTCGAACTTGACCACTTTTTTTCAAAATTATCTTACCATGGGATATACACTTAATTTACGGGATAACCTAAACGAAAATCCTAAGTTTTTTTAGTTCTCACAGAAATCGGGATGGTACGGAACCCTCTTTACGCGAGCTCGTCTCGAACTTGACCACTTTTTTTCAAAATTATGTTACTCTGGGATATACTCTACCACTATACAAAGTTTCGTCAAAATCCGTCCAGCCGTTCAGGCGTGAAAGAGGAACAAACAAACAAACAAACAAACAAACAAACATACTTTCACATTTATGATATTAGTGAGATAGTGAGATGAGATTAAAAATGGTGACCGCCATGCGCCTTATAGGTAATTTTTAGGGTTCCGTACCTCAAAGGAGGAAAAAAACGGAACCCTTATAGGATCACTTTGTTGTCCGTCTGTCTGTCTGTCTGTCTGTCTGTCTGTCTGTCTGCCTGTCTGTCTGGCTGGCTGGCTGGTTTAAAATTGTTTTTATTCAAACCCCGTCGAGTGGGGAAGAGGGCTTGAAAAGGCGATTTCTAAAATATACCACACTTAATAGTTTAGAACTAAAAGGAATTAAATAAAACATTTGTATTGTCGTAATAACTGTTGGGCTAGAAGTAATCGGAGATGGAACTAAACTTATTTTTATAAAAAAAAAACAGAAATACTTAAATGAAATTAACTATAAGATATTTCACTCTCCTAGCGTGTCCATAAAAACCTCATAACTACCGTGGCTTGTATGAACTCAGACGAATGCTAGTACGTACGACTGAGGCGACGCTCTACAACTAAAGCTCGATGTTCTTTCTAAAGCTCGATGTTAATTACTTACTACCGGGTACTGTACATACCTTGGCCGGGGCCATGGGCATTGTATTGTATTTAGTTGTATGAACACAGACGAATGCTAGTACGTACGACTGAGGCGACGCTCTACAACTAAAGCTCGATGTTCTTTCTAAAGCTCGATGTTAATTATTTACTACCGGGTACTGTACACACCTTAGCCGGGGCCATGGGCATTGTATTGTATTTATTTGTATGATCTTAGACACGTGCTAGTACGTGCGACAGAGGCGACGCTCAACAACTAAAACTCGATGTTCTTTCTAAAGCTGGATGTTAATTATTTACTACCGGGTACTGTACATACCTTGGCCGGGGCACATGGGCATTGTATTGTATTTAGTTGTATGAACTTAGACACGTGCTAGTACGTACGACTGAGGCGACGCTCTACAACTAAAACTCGATGTTCTTTCTAAAGCTCGATGTTAATTATTTACTACCGGGTACTGTACACACCTTAGCCGGGGCCATGGGCATTGTATTGTATTTATTTGTATGATCTTAGACACGTGCTAGTACGTGCGACAGAGGCGACGCTCAACAACTAAAACTCGATGTTCTTTCTAAAGCTGGATGTTAATTATTTACTACCGGGTACTGTACATACCTTGGCCGGGGCACATGGGCATTGTATTGTATTTAGTTGTATGAACTTAGACACGTGCTAGTACGTACGACTGAGGCGACGCTCTACAACTAAAACTCGATGTTCTTTCTAAAGCTCGATGTTAATTATTTACTACCGGGTACTGTACACACCTTGGCCGGGGCCATGGGCATTGTATTGTATTTAGTTGTATGAACTTAGACACGTGCTAGTACGTACGACTGAGGCGACGCTCTACAACTAAAAGTCGATGTTCTTTCTAAAGCTCGATGTTAATTATTTACTACCGGGTACTGTACATACCTTGGCCGGGGCACATGGGCATTGTATTGTATTTAGTTGTATGAACTTAGACACGTGCTAGTACGTACGACTGAGGCGACGCTCTACAACTAAAACTCGATGTTCTTTCTAAAGCTCGATGTTAATTATTTACTACCGGGTACTGTACACACCTTAGCCGGGGCCATGGGCATTGTATTGTATTTATTTGTATGATCTTAGACACGTGCTAGTACGTGCGACAGAGGCGACGCTCAACAACTAAAACTCGATGTTCTTTCTAAAGCTGGATGTTAATTATTTACTACCGGGTACTGTACATACCTTGGCCGGGGCACATGGGCATTGTATTGTATTTAGTTGTATGAACTTAGACACGTGCTAGTACGTACGACTGAGGCGACGCTCTACAACTAAAACTCGATGTTCTTTCTAAAGCTCGATGTTAATTATTTACTACCGGGTACTGTACACACCTTGGCCGGGGCCATGGGCATTGTATTGTATTTAGTTGTATGAACTTAGACACGTGCTAGTACGTACGACTGAGGCGACGCTCTACAACTAAAAGTCGATGTTCTTTCTAAAGCTCGATGTTAATTATTTACTACCGGGTACTGTACATACCTTGGCCGGGGCCATGGGCATTGTATTGTATTTAGTTGTATGATCTTAGACGCGTGCTAGTACGTGCGACAGGAGCGACGCTCTAAAACCTAAAGCTCGATGTTAATTATTTACTACCGCGGTTTCCGTACATACTAGGCCTTCTAAGTCCACGCAATCACAGGATACGGTCATTTATGTCATATATTTTACTACTGGTATATCAAATCAAAACCTATCGAGTGCTTCCCGTTAACCTAGAATCATGAAATTTGCTAAGAAGCATGGTCTCACAGCACAAGTAAAGGAAAACGTCCGAAAATTTTAAACTTATTTATTAAAAAAAAAATGTGCTTGTTTTGTATGTCAAGATCCTTTTTCTCAGGAACCGGGCAAGATATCAAATTTAAATAAATATGAAATACTAAGGTCTGCGATCCCTTTGAGGAATAGTATTAGCTTATAGATGCAAGCTTCTAAATCATCGCAATGAAAAGATACGGTCATTTATATCAAATTTTAATACTCTCAAATCAAACCAAAACCTACAGGGTACCTATACTTTCCGTTGACCTAGTACCGAAAAATTAAATTTGGCAAGAAGCAAGGTCTCACAGCACAAGTGAAGGAAAATCTGAAAATTGTAAACTACCTATATATTATTGTATATTCCAACTACACGAATGCCTGACAGTCAAACCATTGCTGTAGTTTTTATTTAGGCGTTTTGTGATCTTCCAAAACACAACTATTTTTGTACATACATAATACAAATATATTGTGTGATGGTACGGAACCCTCGGTGCGCGATCTCGGTCCAACTCGCACTTGGCGGTTCTTTTTTATAATCTGATACGTTGGCTATATCACCTTGCTACGCCCGTGACGTCATCGTCTCACTGCACCTCGATCTTGCTAGAACTAGATGCCATGTCAGTGCTTACCTCGGTCGTGTTGCCTGCACTGTTATGTATTATTTTGATGTTAGGATTGATCTGGCGATCAGAGGTGAGCTAGGGGCGGCGCTGTGTCGTCGGCGAGTGGGGGTGACCCGAGCGCCCGCGCCTTTCACCGTCGGGTCGCGGGTCAGGGCGCGCTCAGGTGCTCCGCCCCGCCCGCACCCCGTGCCCCGGCACTACAGCACCGCTTCGCACCGCTCTCCCACACTCCTCTGCACTCTAGCTAGAGTTGATCTTGTCTCTGTACTCAAGTTTTCCTCAGCACCCTAAACTAAACGATTGTTTTTATTTCGTAAAAATCAAGTATATGCCTCCCAAACGTACCTACTAAAAGTAAACGCCTTAGGCATTAAGTTCAACCGTACGCCCATTTATTCAGTGCAATAATGAGTACATTATAATAATGCCGCTGATAAGTAGCTTTTGCCAGCCTATCTTCTGAAATATTCTGGTTCACTTCATTACCTAATCCTAAGTCTGCCCTCTTCACACCAATAAAGCATATACAATGCAATAATACTACTGCACTAATACTGCTAATAAACACTAAGTAGTTGCTCATATGGTTCTACCAGGGGTACTTATATTAAGACGACTGCGACTGTGCGAGTAAAAGAGAAACACCATTTCACTCACTTGTACAAAAAAAATGTATCTGTACTGTAAGATTATTTACCTACATCTATCTACTAATGTACATCATGGATCATCTACTACATGGAATACAGAGTGGTCGTGTGCAACACTGACCAAGTCAATCATATAAAATTTAAATTGTGGGACATAAACATATATATTTAGAAACCTATCCAAAACATCGACAATTAAAATTCCAAGACAGTCATCGAGAATAGCTTCGAGAGGAACCATGCATCGGCTAGGCTAGAAACCTGTCGATATGATTTAAGCGAAGGCAAGTGCTACATACATTATTGATCGCAGTGTAATTCTCAAATGTGTGATCTTCTCGTGTATAATGTTAGAAATAACAGAGAGATACTGATACAACTGAAGCATACTTTTTATCAGATACCTCTCATAACGACCGATACACATGCAACATGATAATACTTACAGGATGATCGAGACGCAAGAGTAACCGCAAGCTGACATGAATAGCAGCAGCGTGAGAATGATATAATTGGGTTATCTTCCTACAGAGATCACAAGAATGTCTTATTATGAATAAAAAATTAATTTCACAGGTCAGCAACAAGTACGGGTCAACAGCGCGTGCTTCGAGCAATGCTTGTGTGATTATTTTGTAGCTCTCACTCAACGCGAGACTCGTTTCACTATCGCCTCGCTCGCCAGTCGCCACCGCAATGCGCCTGCGCCATGGGCGACTCTCGTTGTTTTGACTAGTTACAAATATGTTACACATCTTAATCTCATCACTCGTTTCTTGTACATACTCACTCGTAGGTAGTGTAATAACTGTTTTAATAATTCGTACTTCACTTTTTTTTGTGTTTTCGCAGCTTATTGATTTTTATTGGTAGTGATAGTGAATATGAATGAAATGGATAAAGAATTAACTATTTATTTAAGGATTTCAAGATTCGAAGTCAATTATTTACCTTCATCAAGACTGATAATAACCTTTTGCACAGAACCCTTTCATTCGTGTTCCCTATTTATATCATTCATTCATTACTTAATCTTGGTGCATGTTTTAATTACATTTTTGTTGTATTGAATGATATACATAATAAATGTATGTAGGTAGGTAGATGAAAATGCAATGCCCACTTCATCTAATCTCTAGTCTACGTCTGTAAACTCCGTTTAAAAATGAAAACAGATCCTGTCTTTCCCCGTATAATGGCTTCTAAATTGACCTCTAAAATCTGATCACTAGTAGGTACTTTCCATCGCCAAGTAGGCGAGCGTAATCCATAATGACGACTAAAAAGCACATCATTAATTTAATTTAGCAGCTCGCCTCGCAAGCTTACGCGTGACACAGTAGCGCGGTGGCGCGGAGGCGGCGGCGGCGGAGCGGCGGCGGCCGGAAGCTCAAGAAATAGCGCTGCAGCTTTCGGCGGTTCCCACGAAGCCTCCGAGACGGCTCGCCCCGCCCCGCCCCGCGTGCGTTGCACAACTGTGCGAGTGAACGCGGATCTAAGCAATCACTAAGGCTTTACTCTACTCGCCCGATACACATGCTGCTCACTAAACTACGAACTTCAAGAAATCTGGTATATATTTACGATCTGAATTTTAATTATACCTAATTTAACCAGCATATTGTGAGCCTTGCCATCCAAAGGGGAAACGCGGCTAGCATTCTTGGGACCTCTAGTACACCTACTGATAAATTAGATATTTATTGTAATTTAGTTTAGTTAACTTTCTATCATGTATTCTCATAGTTATTGTATTTTGATACATATTATAATACGTATCAAATTTTAATTATTTATTATTTACTATGCATCTACTCTATTATGTATCTAGTTGCATTGTTTAAAGTTAGTAAAGTCATTAAAATTATTCAAGGTCGCCTGTGCCGTAAAACATTCGATGACTTTATATTAGGCAGTCATTCTTCGGTGTCACTATGTGCGGAAACGACTCTTATGATCGAATACTATTTCATGATGTAACTTTTAAATTTATTATACTTCTACATTTTCAAACCAATTTATTATATTTTAGTATATTTTAATTCTTCAGAGCTTCGTTTGGCAAGATACATATAAATCTTATGTGAAATAAATAAGTAATAACTAATAAATAACGTTCACTAAAACTGCACGAACAGCAATCTCCAACAATAATTATATTGCAAAATAAACCGTTGACATTTTAACTGTTTTTGAAATATTTATAAGAGTACCTATTTCATTCCCAACTCTACCTAATTATATTTGCCCTGTCTTCTAAGTAAACGCTAACTAACTCATTTGTAAATTCAAAACCTCAAGGTCGATGGACGCAAGTATTGTATTGTTCGGCGACCGTGCGTTACTTGACTGCACACATTTCTATGTCATACTTAAGTTGCAAGCATATTATTTTATTTACATGACTTTCATACTTCAGGCCAGCTAAAGGTTTTATCTCTCAAGTTGCAGCGGAACTCAAAAGGAAGTAATATATATCGAGTACGTTAAATTATTTTCGTTCTTAGATACAAATATTTCTGGACCTAACAAAAATCATAGCGTTATTTACTGTTCGGCGATTCTAGTCCTTCTGTTGTGACTTGACACCACCAAGAATGTTGACAAGCGGTTGGATGACTTGTCTGAATCTATTCACTGATAATGCGAGCTCCACGCCCTAATATTTATAATGCATGAAGCAGTTCTTTGTTATTTACTATTACTGATAGCTTTAGCATGCCATTGCTCGGATAATAATGGCGCACCTGTGCAATACTTGTGCTCTGTCGAAATAATTTTAGTTGCATGAGCCTGGCGGCGCAGTCATCAGTTTCTCTCTCGCCTGGCCGACACTTGTGTAGTGGCCGCCCCCGCGCCACCTTCTCAACCGCAGCGGCGCAACCTCCGTGCGCTGTATTCATTTCCTACCAAATAAAAATGTCTGTAAATTAAAGCATGAACTTATTGATTGGACAGTGCGATTCGGGGTTACTTTAAAAACTAAGGCACACAGATAGAGTTAGTGCAAAATTAAAAAAATTAAAAATAATATGAAAATTGAAAGTCAGTGATTTTTTTTAAGATTAAGAGCTTCAAGAGACTTCTGACATCTTAAGGGATTTTCATCCATTATACGCTCGCATAAAATAGAAAAGATGTTTTATGAGCCTCTATTCCGATAATCCAGCGCCCTGCACAAAAGCAAATTGTTTATGGTTTAATTTCATCCTTAGGTAGGTAACCTACGCTTGGGCATGTAGAAAATGATTATTTAATTACAGCAGTGCATAAGAGCAATATCGTATAGATCCCGGACGCCTCTCCGCGAGATGACGAGGTCTCCGTGTTAATGAACACTTAGGTGTATCCGGCAGAGGTCGTGACTTCTCCGGCTTTTTTCTATCGAACTTTTTCTTAGCTCACTCTTGCGCATTGTGTAGAGCGCGGACGTGAGATTACGCATATTATATGTGTGTCTAATTATGTTGTCGCTCGAACTTGATGGATAACAGTGAAAGTGCGCCTGAGTGACTGGCCCGACGATGCAGTGCGAGCTTTTGGCAATTTGGAAAATTATTTTAACCCTAGAATGGTACCTGGGGTGGTGTACTACCCCAGAGCCTCTTTGTAGAATTTTTACGTTTAAAGTTAAATATCTAGGAAGTTGTCGCTCTATGTATTCTTCTAGCGTGGGAAGGTCTATCGATACGTCAGTAGCGCGCGTGCAGTCGGTTAGAGCGGACGTCGTCAGCGCAGTGTTGGGGTGGTGTACTACCCCTCTGTACCAGATTCGTACTATTTTGTTTGTTTGTCTCGAAATTGATTTCTACGTGAAACTGTGCAAAATTCGACATTTTATGATCTCACGTTATAAGTGGTAAGTTGACAAAAAAAATATATATATATTTTCAAGTTATTATGATTTTTTAAGTTTTTGTAATATTTTACTTGTAACTATATTGATCATAAGTTGTTACATAATTTTGTCTTTGTGTACGATTTGCTATGTATTTTGTTTCAGAATTCATACCATGGATTCGGAGCAAGCGGGTTCTTCACGTGCGCGTCCTGTACGACACAACATTCTTGAAGGAATTGGGCTACCCTCTAATAAAACCTCACTTAGAGGAGCGTTTTCGTATACCTACTTTGCAGACCAAACCCCATGAGCGTATACGAAATATTCTCAAAAAGGAACCAATTCTGGAAAGACCCAACCTAGAACTACCCAAACAGAGCCGATGTTCTGTGTGCCCAAGAAACAAAGACCGCAAAACATAGTTTTGCTGTGCAGGGTATTCGAAGCCCATCGACAGGGAACACCAGAAGAAAATTTGTATTAACTGTTTAATTAAACTTATGGATGAGTAACCTTTGTCTAAATTTTTATTACAGATAGGTACTTTGTTTATAAATAAATAAAACATTAAAGTAATCTAATGCGTTTTTATATTAACACCCAAAACTTATATGGGGTGGTGTACCAGATTAAGCCCTTTAAATAAGTGTACCATTCTAGGGTTAAGGTAAGGCGCACTTATCTCATTACACTTTTACGAATTTCGTGGATGAATACCGAAGGTTTTCTCGTAGCTAGCGGCCGGTACCCGTGGACCTGGAGCTGGGGCACCTTGGTCAAGTCCAACGCTTCCACGACACAAGGTATGCTTGAGCGTTCAGTGCGAAGAGAGCAGCGTTCACACCGGCACCTTAATGGCAAGGCACTTTGCTTAAATTTTGCGACTATCTCGGGGTCCTTGGCGTCAGTCGGGGTTGAACTGTCGCACGACCTGAAATTTCGGCGCCACATTGATGGCAAGGCCAGGCTGGCTTCCAAGAAACTGTGCGTAAACAACTTATTGTTTACGTCCAGTGCACTTCAATACCGGGCCCAAAAGCGGTCAGCTTATGCCTCTGGACTCAATCCAGCGTCGAACCGTGCTACTGGTGGGTGACCCTGAGATGTTCCGCGATATAAAACCACTGAAATTCCATAGGGATGTCGGATCCCTAAGTGTGATATATCGCGTATTCCGTTGGGAGTACTCGGAGGAGATGTTTAACGCTAACCCACCAGGGCCCTTTTCACCTCCGCACACGTGCACTGGACTGGAGATTGCATCATACTCGATTGACTTACCGCAGACAGATCGGTTGTGCAGTCATTTCATCTATCTACCTACCTACAGAGACGGCGTAATATTTGCAACCCCCGAAATCCGCCATTCCATGGGCATCGTTATCACTTATTGGCGGTATGGCCTGAAATAAACAAGGATATTAAGATAAGCATAGAGGGTGCCCCACGTTAGAAGTGGCTGAGTAATTGTGTCGTGGCACGTGACACGCCGCCGCCGCCTCGCGCCGCCGCCGGAGCCTCACAGATGTCAATTAGCTTGTAAATAATGGATACGAATGTATCGAGATATCGTCCCACACGTCCTGAGCAAGCTCTGAAGGAGATACACATCTCGCTGCTTTCAATTTATTGCGCGTGCTTACCGTTTTGGGATACATTTACCTATTGCCTGATTGTGATATGCGCCCATATTGACAAAATATTAAACTGTATTTATGGACTGATGGTCAGAAACTCTACCATGTAAACCCTTTTATGGGAATAAGGTGAGAGTTTCATCCAATTTGTAAACCAATACTGCAGCAAATACTTTGTTGAAATTGAAACTGTTCAGCTGCTCAATATTATCACAGTATGTGTAATGTTTACATACGTTACGTTATTGTAATGTAATTTTGTGAAATACCTCAATTTATTTTTCACGTGCTTCCAAGGCATCGACAACGAAACAAAACACAGTTAAATAACTTCATTTAATTAAGAAATATAATATCTTCGCGTCTACACAACTCGATAAACCCTCGATCGCTGTTCCGTGTATCATAGACTCTACTTGAAATTAGATTCCTAATTTTTATATAGGTACTGTTTATATAGGATAGGTACTGTTTGATTGTTCAATAATAATTCTACGATTCTCCGTAAATTTCAAACATCTTACTGAATGAATCTCAGTACATTTATATGTATATATAGAATTAGATTTTTATTTATTACGATATTTGGCGATATATATTGGCCTTTTTCACCTTAGTTCCAGAGTTTTTGTCATTCCATAAAACATTTAGTTTTAATTCAAGGTATTTAGTTTAATTAATTTTTAATAGGAAATTCTAAAGTTTACTATAATTTTATTTATGTTTTATTTTTAATTATGTTTATGTATATTTTAATGTTATTTATACGTGTTCTTGGTTAAATAAAGAATACAATTAGTAGTAACATAACAATGCCACAAAGAAACAATGAAACACTGGTTTAGTCCCAACACGCAGGTAATAGACCAGTTGCATTACAAATAACAATTTTTTTTCTGGACAACCGGCACGGGTGGCCGTGTCCAAAAGTTCAAAAGAAGATCAGACACAGCCAATAAGACCACTCCTCGCGAAACCGCGCTAAGAAAGGCGCCATGCCAGCTACAAAGTGAACAAAAAGTTCGTTGTGTAGTTTATTAACACGCTTTTTAAAGAGCCCCAGATTATAGGTAGCAGGGAACACACTCGGCGGAAGACCGTTATATATTTTCGCCGTACGAAACAGGAACGATTTCGAAAAGCGATGCCTTCAAATATTAACAAATAAAACCAAATAACAACAAATTATAATAAAAAAAATTCTGTGAGAAGTTGGGTATCAACAACATAATGGATGTTCCGACCGAGTCCGGAGGGCGTGGTGAGCATCGGCAAACCTATAAAACAGGCTAAGGGGACCGATTGTTCGCCTGTGGTGCAATGACTTTAGTCCCTTCGCGAGCTTGGCATTGCCAATAAGGAGGATGGCGTCTTGTTATAGGCGGATAGAGTCCAAAGACGCCAAGAAGTAAACGGGCATTCTTCCCACAGATGACTACGGTACTCCATCACCGGACGAACTTGCGCTTTGTATAGCATAAGGAGTTGCGCCGGTAGTGTGAAGAATCGTCTGCAGAGGTAGAGGACGCCCAATTTCTTGGAGGCAAGGCTAATAAAGCTCCTAAATCCCACATATTTGGTTAATTCCACACCCAGGAGGTCCAATTTGTAATTGTTAGGAGTGGCTGTATCCTGAAACGTGGCCTGGGAGGCAACCGGTCGACCTTGGTAGAGAAGGCGCAAGCTTGTCTTTTACTGACTGAACTTAACAAGGTTCTCGCGGCCCCAGGAGGCTACCTTAAAGAGAGCACTGTCGACTTTCTCAAGTGATACACGTCTAGCTTCGTCAATGTGCACGTCTCTAGCAGTAAAATCCTTGGCGTAACCCTTGTTGGCGGTACGTCATCTGCATAGTTCGTAAAGACATTAAACTCGCCTTTTGTGATCCTTTTATACAATGGTGTACAATAAAATATATTTCCATTTTCATTTCATTTCACCTCAGTTGGAAGAGCGATATACACCCGAATAAACTCTTATCATGTGGGGAAGGTTGGCGCGATTTCATACAACTGGGATGTTAATTGTCTTCAAAAGGAGAAAGCCGTTTGACGGACACGTCGGATCGACCATATACACAGACACCACTCTTGGATACAAATCTCTCGAATAGACTATAACCCGGTATATTAAGGGCTGTAATGTGTTGGGCGACCTGAGTGAGACTCCGTCAAAAACATAAGGTTAGGTTTTGCTGTCTGCAGATGTTGGGTGACAGCAACAAGGTTTGCACGTAGACTGCATTGCATAAGTCTACTTTAAAATATTTGGGAGACGTGGGAGTGCATGAATTATTTTCTTTACTTTCGGAATTTAAGGTTTGGTTGGGAAGGGGGGGGCTAAGTGGAGCAAGCAAGAAGAGATTTTGGAAGCGGTAATACTGAGATCAGCTCAAGTGGGCCCTCTAAGTGCACTGTCCCAAGGGACGAGAGGACCCCCAGGCCCCTCCTAGCGAGAGTGCACCAGGTCTCCGCAATTCACCATGCCACAAGGTGCACTCTCGACAGGATTTTTTGTTGGCTGATATGGCAGCCCCGACGCGGGTTGGTGATACCGCACGCGACGGGCCCCTGTACTATCCGCACGCAGGTAGCAACATAACTCTTGTTTTACGTGGTTCTCCCTGGCCCGCCGCCCGAGAGACAGTGCAGCTAGATGATGAGCCCTCATGTTAGCTGGACTAGTATTCGCTCCCCTCCTCTCCTCCGCTCGACCAGTCCACCTAACCTGCTGACACGTCTGATGGCCTCAGGCAGCAAGCTAGATCAGGAGGTTGCGCCTACGGGCTGTGGAACCTACCTACCTACTAGAAGTCCTCCACCGGACGGCACGGTGGAGGACTTCTCCACCACAAAGTATTTTGCTGGTCATTTGGTACCACCCAAGAGGCATGTGGAGCACTTAGGACCTTAAGGTGTCACTTATTTATTTTGGTAAATTACAGCACAACTCTGCTTACCCTGATTGTCGGGATTCAGAGTGTGTGTTATTATTTATTTTAAGCTAAATAAAATATTCGTTTGTCATTGAGTTAATCTGTCAAAAATTTTATATTTTTTAATCGAATGTACTTGCTTTAGGTCTCCCGGACGCAAGCCACGATTCTTGTCAAAACTAGCCAGACGAATGGAGGGTTAAGTCGGGGCACCAAAAATCGTTAAAAACTCGTAAACGTGTCGAATAACAGAATAACGAATATTAAGTAGTAGCCGCAATATTAACCTCGATAGATCTAGACGATGATTGACGAACGAACTACCCACGTGATAAAATGTTGAGACGTTACGATAAAATAATGCCACGGAAAATAAAAAGAACAAACCAAGAATAAACGAGATAATGGTTGAATTCAATTCAATTCAATTCTTGGATTGGTCTCTTTTGTGTAATAAAATTGAATTAAATAGAATTTGATTATTATTTGGCTTATGAGATAAACTAGCTGTGCCCGCAGAATCTTCAAATGGGATATGAAGGATCCTCGAAAATTGATACTGAATTATCCCGAAATTGCTTCAGCCAATTCCTAATAGCATTGAAATACAATAAAATTATACTGGTAACTGGTACAGTAACCGATAAAAAAATTGTATAAGTAATATTTCAACTTTGTCAAAACACGAACATAAACTCGATAATAAATTGCTTTTTTTATTTTGCCAAATTAAAGCCTTAATGCATGCTAATGCTATTCAACTCAATATTTCACTATGCAGATATTATTTTCGTTTGCGAAATAAGTATTTGCTGGCCGAGTTCCTGCTTGCGCTGTTATTCTCGGTTTGTTTATACGCATTCGTTTTAACCGAAGTAGTCGAGTAAATTCATATTAACATATTGCTCAATGACACACACATTGTAAACATCGAATATGATTGCGATCCTGCTGACCGTGCAACTCTATACCTACACAAACAACTCCTAGTACAGTCAACACATACTACTCAGCTGCATCCCGTCAGACAATCGGGGCAAGCAGAGTAATCGGTGGTTGTGTTGCAACAACTAGTGTAAATTACAGCAAAATATTAGGACATCTAAAGCAAGCAAAGTCAAATCAAGCAGCAAGTAAACTTACATACTGCATGACTGTGGAAGCACTGTACCAAGGTGAGAGGTGCTTAGCCTGTCGCCTTTTAGCAGAGCATCTTGCCATTATCCCTTAGTCGCCTTTTACGACATACACGGGGAGAGATGCAGTGGGCCTATTATTTTTAAATACCGGGCCACAGGCGGTACTACACGTGGCAGTACAAGTACAGTACGCGGCTGTAAATAATGTGCATCGGGCTTTAGAAAGAGGCAATCCGGTTGTAGGTAGAGCGTGGTCTCTGTCGCACTAACTCGCACGTCTCTGTGCGCTAGGGACGACCCTCCACAGCCGGATTGTCTCTTTGCCCATGTACATTATTTACTGTCGCGTACGGCACCAACTTAGTTACTTATGCATTTTATCGTAAGCACTGCACGATTTAATTACATAAAAAATGATATTTTCATTTTTAGTACTTACTATATATAAAACCAACACGTCTTTGAAAATTGTGCTTTAAGTTAATACTTAAGTATGTTCACTGTGTAAATACGAATCTGTAATAGTACATAATATACATATATATTATACAGGATGTTCGGCACATCGACTGACAATATTTTTTTTTTTGTAGGTAAGTGGGGTCATTTGGCACGTTTTGACATACCTTTTGTCAGATGTCACGTGGTATAAGGATACGATTTTTTTTTCTTTATTTTTGAAAATTACCAAAATCCCAGCTTTAAACCCTTGTAACTTTTTTGTTTATGTTTGTATCAGAACGGGCACTCGCTTCCCGTATTGAGAGCTTTTTCGGGAGCATTTTCAAATTTAGAATTATGTACCGGTCGCGCGGGCACTCTTGCAAATTATCCCTAATTTTGTCGTTCTGTTCTGTCTCTGTGCCTAATTTTGACCACATAGTGAATTATTTTTATGACATGTGGTATACCTTTGGAAAGGGCATAAACTAGCAAACTTTTTAAAACAAAATGAAGCTATCAATTGCTGTCAGTTTTTTTTTTAATGAATTAAGAAATTAAGATTCTGTCATATTTTTACTCGCTCTCGGGACTTTGGGAGGTCATAAGACCTTTTCATGGTATTAACTTAATCAAATAATATTTTTTCTAGAACAAAAATACATCGTACAATTCAATAAATTAAATTTCGTGCTGATAAAATCATAAACAATAAAGTTACAAGGGTTTAAAGCTGGGATTTTGGTAATTTTCTAAAATAAAGAAAAATAATCGTATCTCGATACCACGTGACATATGACAAAAGGTATCATCGGTCAAATCGTTGCAAATGACCCCACTTACCTACAAAAAAAATTTGTCGGTCGATGTGCCGAACACCCTGTATAGTTATAGCCTTTCCCAAAATCTAAATCTCTTAATCTCTATTAGGTTGTCGACTTTTAAAGCAGCTTTATGTACTAATAGTATTGGTACGTTTAGGTACAGTGCAGGCACTGTACGACGCAATTCTATTTCTAAGCATTAAATAAATATAAATAAAACGCCACGAGCGAGCGGTTGCGACACCAATTTTGTTTCAAATCGTTATTTATAAAACACAATAGTATTCGAAAGATAATCCAAAGACAGCGACACAGCGTCATGATGGATGTGGGGTCATCAACTTCGACTCTTCACTTTCGCCGGTCGGCACCCACCGCCCCGCCCCTCGCCCCCTCCCTGTAGCCCTCGCCACCTCCTCTACGACCACCGCCGCCTCCGCTGCCTCCGCCGCAGCCTCCACAGTGCCGGAGCGGCCGGTCATGCGTGCGCCGCGGCCGCTTGTTCTAATCTGATACAGATACTTTTAACCCCCAACGCAAAAGGAGGGGTTTATTAAGAATGACGCCTCCATCTGTCTGTGGATTTTTGTTTTTTTTTTAATTTGTAATGTAAATTTTTTTAACATAATCTTTTTCTGCATAAAGGTTTTCTACGTCGAAAATGTATAGCATCTATTATGTATGTCGGAAAGCTCAAATAAATTGTTTTGAACCCCTGACGCAAAAGGCCTCTCCTTTTGCATCAAGGGTTAAAAAGGTTGATGCCTCTGTCTGTCTGTGGGCTCCCCCAAACGGATGGGTCGATTTTGATGCGGGTTTTTTTTTTTATTAGAAAGCTGGTTTAACCGGAATGACTCTTAGCTATATTTCATGAAGGTCAGTCGGTTCGAAGATCATCCACACTATTCCTAATTGTTGAAGGGATCTCTGCTGTAAAATGGAATTTTTTTATTGGAAGTAGGTTGAAACGGCGAGTTACGACTTTTATATGTTTTTTATGTAATAAAATGTTTTAAGAGCATTTCAGTGTCAGGTATGAGTATCTACCTACATGATTTATTGTTCTTTTGGGATAATATGCTAAACAATTTTATGCATACCATATTAATTATTGATTTATTAACTTCTATCATAATCAGAGAGTCACTACTAACGTACAGCTCAGCAAGTTTAATAACTCAATACGCATGCAGGTCAGTAAAGTCGCTACGTAGCTGCGTGCGTACTATAATAGGCGGTGTGAGTGCGTAGTGCAGGATCTAACTCACTCATCTCTTACCTTTGTCGCACTTATGAGATTCCTGACAAGTTTCTCAACACTGTAGAGCAGTGCAGGCCGAGAGGCAGCTCGGTAAATGTTTTTATCTACAGCCTGATTCATGTACCCATATTTAAGTTTCACTAAATAGTTTCGTTAAATTTTCTTGAAATTGACAAAATTATTAGATAAAAGCTAACTTTAAGATTGAAAAATAATGTATTTATTATACTTTTTTTTTCGATGGGCTTAATTGTGCTATTATGATATGTGATATTTTTGTAATATATTTGTTTCTACTTGTGCCTTCATATATTTACTACCTATCACAAAATAAAAAACGCATTGTACTATCAATGCAATTAATGTTCTGAAAGTTTCGTGATTACTGCAGTAGTGGAAAAATTCTTATTGCAATATTTCTAATAATTAATAATTAAGAAATAGTGCTTCTTCACATCCCACACGCACACCCCACCACCCAGCTGCACGCCGCGCCGGCACCGCCGCGCCGCCGGTGCATTCTATCGACGACGAAGGTGGAGCGTTGACGTCGGCCGAGCCACAAGAACTACGGCGAGGACGGCGTCCACCATCGGTCAGCTTGGGGTCATCGGGACCTCGCGTCCCGTCTAGTGCCCCCGCTACCGGTGGTGCAGTGCACCGATGAGGCGACGCGCGCGCGAAGATGAAGACGTTTAAAAGAGCTGCGCGACGACGTCGCCGTGCAGTCCGGCGGATACGGAGCTCTCCGAGATGGGGGTGGTGGTGGCCTACGTGTCTAGTACCACCACCTATCGCTCGTAGCTTGCCTCGCGTCGTCTCGGAGAGCTCCGTAGCCACGGCCTGCACCCGCCGGCGTGCTTGGAGGTTTGCCTCCCGCCGCCGGCGGTATTCCGTTTATTATTTTTATATTAATTTTGAGTATATGTGGTGTATTTTTATAATCTGTATATTTAAAATTAATGTAAATATGTGAATGTGATAATAAATGGAATAAATAATAAAGAAACACCTGCTCCTTCACCGTTCGGAACCGGTGTAAAACTGTAGGTCCCTTCCCTTGCCCCTTACTACGTGCTAGGCTCAAATTGTAGCCGTCTGGGTTGGTACCACCGTACTGGATGTAAGATGGCCGCATAGCAGTTGTGTTCTCCTCTAGTCCAGTATAGCCAGCAATCCAGGGAAGTCTCCGATATGGCACCAACCTTCTCGGAGGTGATATTGGTTGGTCGGAGCATGTGCTTTCGCCCCTCCGACAAAGCCACCCATATCGGTTTACATAAAAAAAATATTGAATACTGCGAAAATATAGAATGATCTTTCGGTGAGCGTGTAGCTGCAATAACCTCTTCAGGGCTCCCTTATCGTCATGTGTTTATTTGAGTTGTTGTGTGACGAAAAAATTAATCATTTCATTTCAACCTGGGGTTCTTAAAAAGTCGTGCCAATAAAACGCACTTGGCAACTCACTGAGCGTGGTGTTATTGGCCGTGTCTGATTATCTGACGGACTTCTGGGCACAGCTATCGTGCCAGTTTCCATATAAAATATTAATTAAACTTAGGGAACAGCAGATTACATACATAAAGCCTGGCTTCATATTCCTATGAAATATGT
This sequence comes from Nematopogon swammerdamellus, assembly GCA_946902875.1. NCBI lineage: Eukaryota > Metazoa > Arthropoda > Insecta > Lepidoptera > Adelidae > Nematopogon > Nematopogon swammerdamellus. The sequence goes on from OX336334.1 coordinate 18,598,877, forward strand.
CACTCTGTATTAAAAAGGCTACGCCCATTAAAATGTTTGTATGATTCGTCGTATCTCATTACTGTCAATCTCGACAGTCGATTGAATTGAGAGCATTCTCACTCACCATCCACGTGAAGCGCTCGTATGTCTACACTGCACTGCTTTATCTGCATTATTCTCTTTTTAGGGTTTCATACTAAGTCTACGCCGTCTGTTTGTCCGTCAGTCTGAGGGCTGTGTCTTTCAAACAGTAATAGGTTGACTTTTTCACAGAATAGGTATGTGTTATTATGGCGGATATACCAAAGAATAATAATTTAAAAAAACCGTCGCAAGTGCGAAAAAACACGTTTCTTGTATGAGTACCACCCTTAATATTGTTATTTTTTGTATAACACTAAAAAAACTTGCAACGAAAAAAAAGGAAAAGAAAAAGAGTTTTAATAAGATTTGTTGTGTAGTTATAGGGATATGGAATATTTTCGGTTACACCGAACTGAACGTTCATCCCGACTACGGAACCCTGCCTGGTTCGACACGCACTTAGCGACTTATTGAACATTTTTTGTTTTTTTGTTCTATCGTAAAAACGGTAATAAATACAAAAGTATAAAAAAATACAACTTGGTGTGAGTACAGTGACAGTGGTGAGATTACAAATTCTGAAATAAAACATCAAATAACAAAGACCGGCCAATTGCGTGGTGGTGGAATCCTTCGGTGCGCGAGTCCGACTCGCACTTGACCGTTTTTTTGTCTTTACTTTATCGTAAGACGGTAATAGATACAATCGTCAAACTTCGTGTGATTATAGTGCAAACTCTGAAGTAAAACAACAAATAATAAAACCCGGCCAAATCTGAGTCGGGCTCCCGAACTGGATGAAAGAATATTTTTTTTTTTTTTGTAAATACTTAACACAAATATATTGTCCGACTCGCACTTGAGCGCTTTGCAATGCTTTATCATACGAGAAATACTGCATTACTGAATCGTTACCATGTCCACAACATATGTACACACATATACGCATATATGCATGACGGTATCTCCAAACTCACCTGAAGGGTTCCCAAACGAACCAGACGCGGTTCTAAGTGCATGCCGCTTACTGGCATCTGCAGAGAAGTCAAAAGGTTTCTGCCTCCTGTTGAATTATTTAGGTGCCTGGAAACAACACGAATGAAGAAAATATGCTGGAAACATGGAAGCGGCGGGTGGCCGAGTGGTTTGGGCATAGGCTTCTCATGCGAGAGGTCCTTGGTTCGAATCCGGTCGGCGTGTACCAATGACTTTTTTCTGACGAAAAAATTTACGTGCATACCTACACCTGCTGCTTCACCGTTCGGAACCGGTGTAAAACTGTAGGTCCCTTCCCTTGCCCCTTACTAGGTGGTAGGCTCAAATTGTAGCCGACTGTGTTGGTACCACCGTACTGGATGTAAGATGGCCGCATAGCAGCCTCGGTTGTGTTCTCCTCTAGTCCAGTATAGCCAGCAATCCAGGGAAGTCTCCTGTATGGCACCTACCTTCTCGGAGGTGGTATTGGCTGGTCGGAGCATGCGCTTTGGCCCCTCCGACACAGCCACCCATACGGGATTACATAAAAAAAAAACAATTAAAGCACGAATGAGAACTTAATTACAAACTACTAGGAAGAACGAGTCTAGACATACTCATAAACTAAGAGGCTACTTGAAGTGTATGCTGTGGATGACAGACACGCTCTGCTCGCCATCACAATAGAATAATGTGTTGGCCCGGTACTGCACCGCGGCATGCTATGAGTGGTGCCGGAATATGATAAACTGGATTGTAAAGAAACGAGTGACAGACAAGAGGAATCCGGACGGAACAGATTTATTCGCAAATCGAGATCGTGTTATTCGCATCATCTCAGTGCTCAAGGTAAACACTACGGGAAAATGTTGAAAATACAAATTTTATTATACCGCGATGAAAATATTACTCCCGTAAGACTTCACTTTTCATACTGAAGTTGCAACTTCCAAATGATTTTTTTTTTATTTACATAAAATATAAAAAAGTAATACTAATAACTAAAGAAATAAACCTACTTAACAAACATTAAAATAACTATCAAAAGGGGCATTTTCAAATGTTCCTAGAACACTTGCTGCATTACCCCGCTGGATGACAAGGCTTACCCTTTGTAAAATGTAATTATTGTGGTTTTTTTAATTTAATTTATTTTTAGGACTTTTAACAATAATTTGTTGATATCAGCCCCATAGTACTCATCTTCTCCATCCCTTAGGGCTCAGAGTCCCTAAGGGATAGAGAACCATCCACGAAATTCAACACAATTACTAAATCCCTCTCACTTGGGCTCGCCAACAGTTTATGTGATCAGTAATTTGAAGTGAGACTTTTTATTTCTTATAGCAGAACATGTTATTAACACTGACTTCAAAAAAGTAGGACGTCATTAATTTGACCAATATGTAATATTTTATTTCTACAAATTATTAACACAATTTTCTGTGTTGAGATTGTAACAAAATACTAATAAGTACCTAATAAATTGCGTCATTCAAAAATACCTAACTATTTACATCATTAAATTATTTTGGTGTGGTGCAGCCTAGTCAGTTTTTATTATTCAAATTCAAGCTCTGTTTGGTGACAGAGGATTCCGTAGAAAATATTTTCGTTACATGTTTTGGTTCTTATGTGAATCACCGATAATAATTATTATATTACAAAATTTAATATATTTAATTTTCATTCTAATCCATGTTTATAGTACAAAGGTCCTATTCCATTCCATTATCAATACAAAAACTAGAGTCTAAGGGAAAAAATTGTGCAATGTAAATTATATTTCATTTTATTCTAATTCATATTAATAATTAATTAATATTTTTTAAATTTCTGTTAAACAATGATTAGTTGTTTGAACATTTGCAAAGTTTAGTATTGTTATCGACGTATCAGATAGTACACATGCTGTGTAGGTACAGAAATCATCAATCATCAATATACTAATAATAAATCTGTAACGGATGGTCATGGAGTAAGTTACTTTGGTTTATGAGATATTGCGTTCGTAGACTCTATGTATGATACTAAAACTAAATTGACGATTTTCAGAAATCTTTTCTGTATGTATGTATATATGTATGATCCTCTATAACTCTTAAACTTAAACCGACCATCCGAATTCTTTGAAACTTAGTACGAGCACATTTTACTATACGCTACACAGGATAGGCTAAATAAAATTCAGTTCCGGTTACGCTATAAGATGTGGCTCTCATACAAACCGAATTAGTTAGCGCGCTTACTTACTTCCTTCTTTTTAAATACGAATTTCACATAATATAGTTATTCTTTTTAGCAAGGCAAATACCGTTTTAGCGTTGTCCACGGATCCATAATATATATAACGCTAACTTATGTATATTATTACGACATCGTCTAGATGTCCAGCCGTGTCTCATTCTCCAAATCTGTAATTTGATTAGAAAAAATGCATAACTATTATTTATGCAATTTTATTGTAATTATCAATATAAGTGGCTATCCTTGCTTTAAAACTGTTTTGCTCTATACTGTCTCGCCTCCTAATGAGAAGTATCGCGTGATATTATAAACTATTCGTAGGTATAACATAGGTAAATAAGTAAGTAAAAAACTTTTATTTCACAGTCAGGAGGCAGTACATGTATGATACATAGTCTAAAATAACAGATTGATAATATAAAAAATAAAAATAAAATACAGTTAAAAAAAATGCTCTTTAGTTTTTTCCTTAAAAACTACAGCGGACTGTAACTCCTGGAGGTGGCAAATTGTTCCAGCACCGCGTCGCCTAAATGCGGCGGCGTCGCGGTGCTTTGCAGTGAGGAGTAATCAACCTGTGCCTCTAATTTAGCGAGAGAGATGTTCCCTTGCCCATTCCAACTTTCTCCAGAGTTCTAATATTTGACCAGCTTATGGATTTGACAAGCAAATTACAATTCACGCCTGTCTTTCATTTTCAGGATTCCGTGATCGTAACATCGATTGAGTGATACATGATGATGAGTTCGATAAATCAACCAGAAAAGCTTCCTTCGTCGAGATTATCCGAATAATATTATCAGCACACGATAAATAATAGATAGGTGCCTCTCTCAGGCGCCCGTACATCTAATACAGGATCTGGGAAGTAAATACAACCGCCCATGTTGCGTTGTTGGGGTGTGGTTTAAGTTCGGTCGTAGAATTCAATCTACGGTACACTTCTCTTACGTGGAGTTAAGTGTCAATTGAAAGTAGGCAAGGTGTACAGCAGCTTTGTTATTCTCAGCACGGAGTCGACGGACAAGCCGAACAAGTTAAAATGTTTTATTTATCCGCCGTCTAATTCATTATTGCAATGTCTAGTATCGAAGACTTAACGGCTCACTAACAAGCGTCCGGACATTTACAACAAGAAATTGTCAACATATTTGATTAACAAGCTGTAATCTTTGCTCTCTGTGAGAAATTCTGCCGACTGAGTTGTGAGGCGAGAGAAAATTGCCGCTTACTGGTGGCACAGCAGAGGGGCAGCGCTGCGGGGGAGGCGGTGCTTGGTGAGGGCGGGCGGCACATTGCAGCTTTGTCGAATACCCCGAAATCTCATTATATACAAGACTAGTTTTCTATGTCCGATATTGGACAGTTAGAGTTATTCCTTTAATAGTAGAGCAGTTGACAGTATAATATTCATATGGTTGATGCAATTCATCTCAATTTATTTATAGGTAGATTTATTTTTGTAGTTAAGTTAATTTAGTTATTTTTAGGTTTAGATTTAAATATTTTAAGTGCGTATTTTATTTCAAATAAAGTATTTACAGTAATTTAACAATTCATCCCAACTCAACTCCACATATTGGTAATTTGGAGGAGTTCATCCGGCAAATCCAAACCTTGTTCCTGTGAATGGTCAAATGTGAACATTTAGTGCCATCTGAATAGATTCTTTAATAAAATTTATCTCCGTTCGCCCGCACACCGTGACGAATTCAGTCAGCCCCTAAAAGGGCCCTACGAGTTATCCGAAGAAACCTAAACATAGGAATCAGCTTCTCCTAGTGCAGAATAGGGCACCCATGTTACGACAGCCGTATTCGTCGCACCGCACGGTGTTAGCCGCCGCGTTTTATGGAAGTTGGAAAGCTAGTCGTCGCCTCGCCTCTGCCGCCGCCTCCGCCGTCGCTCCAACAATTTTAATTGAAAGGGAGTGTTCACGTTCAGTTCGAGTGTTGCGCCGCGGGACGACACGGCCGTGAGTTACGGCGACGACGACGGACAAAATAGATTTGAAATGTATTTTGTATCATTGGACAGACAGTCGCTGCCGGCGGAGACGTCGACCGCGTGACGAGTGTGAGACTGGGCGACGAAGCGCGAACCGAGAGCAAAGCTATTTGCAAATTGACAACTGAGAAGGAACTTACTTGTCGAAGACTCCGACAAGTAAGGTTTCTAGCCTCGACCTCGCGTCAACTCTACTTTCAATAAATGTTCATTGGAAGTTATTTTTATACAATAATTGTTATATTATGACGAAAGTAGTAATTTGCGACTTTCGAGGAGGCCAACCCTCACCCAGTCGAAGTAACTAGTCTTGAGTTGTGGTCACTAGATGTTCATGATTTCCCGAGAAGCAGGAAAGTATACCTAAGTAAGTAGGTAAGTCTCACTCATGTACATTCACTGACTCGTGTCTACTAATTTACAGGTGACGATTATATATAACCTAAACAGTGTCGATCTATTTACTGAAAAAAAAATTACTTATATAGGTATATACATCAACCAACGTCAAACGTTCGAAAGAGGTTCCTCATACCATAGTAAAATGAGACTGTCTGTTTGAACTATGCTATATATATATATACTATGCATACTCATATAGGCTGTAAGCGCACTAGTACTTTTTATTCACAGAACAGCGATCGGCGGCCGTCTCCCTCAAGCCATTTCTCGCTCTGTGATCATTCAATGGGATGAGTTGTGAGTGACATTGGGATGAACGTGTGGGTTGGCTTTAGTGACCTCTATTTGATCGATTCATACATTCTATCGACAGTTGTTACGAATTTATGTTAATAGCGTCTATTATGAGCTCGAAGAACCGGTCCGCGGCGGCGGCAGATACACTCACATACTTGCGAGTTTCATAAAATATGCTAATGTATTTTTATTACAATCGCGGCACGCCTACAGGGAGTGTCACTCCATATTTCGTAGTGTAATATGTTGTAACAGACGACTACCATTATTTTTATTGTCCTGTTCTAAGCCCAGAGATTTCTTCCGTTGGTCTACCCGAATATTGAAGGTCAGATTCCAAGTTCATAAACGGAACAAGAACTTATTCATAAATCGTAAATAATATAAGTTAATACATAATGGGCACCGACGTCCGCGTCGTCGGCGGCCGCCGGCACCGCTGCACCTCCGGCTCGTCTGTCCTTGGACGCAAAATTAAAATATAATTTTAATTCTTAAAGATAATACATATTACCTATTTATTATAGTAGGTTATATTTAAAGGGCGCAGCGCGCAGAATACGCTCCTTGAATATGCCACCGGTATCATGTATTCAACTTCACTTACAATCTCCCGTGTCGACCTACGTAAGTGTTCCCGCGGCACCTGTGTGGCGGCGCGGCAGCGTCGAGTGTCACCTTCGGTTGCAGCACTGTCGGTAGGTAAATATGGAAGCCTGCAGCCGAAATTATTCCGATACACCTCGACACCTACGCCGACCATTTCGTTATGATCAATAGAATAATATATTGATGCTGTAGACGAAACCCGATGCTGCCCACTGTCTCGTAACGCTGATCACATTTTGCACAATGCAGCTGAGCAACCGGCAATCTTGTTTGTGGAGAGCCTTCTTTGTTTACGTTCTAAATAATATTATCCCTAGGTGGGTTAGTGGTACAACATTATTTGACAAAGGTAAAAAATGTACCTACGCAATGAGTTTCTCTATACTTTTTTTTATTTAAAAAAAACTCTTCTTTTTATTCTTTCCAATCAAATATTCACAATTAAATTGTTTTGATGTGATATTATTTTACAATAATGTATTTACGTACAAGATGCCGCTTTCAATCAAACTGGTGCCTATGAGGGGGCGAGTTAGCCAACTCGCTAGGAGACGCTGGTCGAGAAGAGTCCATCAAGTTTCTGTTACTTATTTAATGTAAACCTAAATCGACTTCTTGTTAATCCGGATAGGGATTAGCAAACTGAGCTTCGTTTCATTTTGCCAACTTTTTAGTGGTTACTTATCGCTAAACTCTCGCTCAACTAACACTAGGTACTAGATACAGTAGGTACTGCGTGTACATAATAACAATTATGTTCATACCAGTGTTTGCTTGCTAAAGGTAAACTATGAACGTCCCGCGCCCCTACGCCGCGCCGCCCCCGCGCCGCCCTCCGTCACCGCACCGCCACGCCCGGACACCGAGGTACGCCGGCCTCGCTATAAGTCAATAGTTGGCCTAGTCCAGCCAGACACGCCAACCAAGTGAACCACGCCACGATAGGAAACAAGTGTAATACTTTTTTTGACGTGATAACGTCACGTCTTATAAATTGATGAACACCGGCTGCACGCACGAAAAAGTGTCACGTTCCATCTGAGCCTGTGTGTGCAAGCGAGAGCGCGTAACAAGCGATAGAGAGGCACAATCGGCCCAAGCGTCGGCTTGTACACATTTATCTCTCTGGTTCTAAAGTACCAGGGCAGCAGAAATTGAAAGGAGGTTACTCGTACCATTCACATTCCATCTGAGCCTGTGTGTGCAAGCGAGAGCGAGTAACAAGCGATAGAGAGGCACAATCGGCCCAAGCGTCGGTTTGTACACATTTATCTCTCTGGTTCTAAAGTACCAGGGCAGCACAAATTGAAAGGAGGTTACTCGTACCATAACATATTAAGCGCATCTGGCCGGTCGGAAAAGATTTCAAATTTAGAATATTCATGAAACAAGGGTCCGAATATGTATCACAATATCGATTCATGTATTTCGATTCAATACAACGACAGAGAACCAAATATTAGGTATTTAACACTTTTTAGTTCTTGGTTTTTTTTTTGTTTGGAAGTCGGTTTCGTATTTTTTAAAACTGTTTTTATTTCATTCTTTTTAGTAATATTAAATAAAAACGAATAATCGAAATCGATTGAAGTGGTAGAAATGATTCGCCATATGTGTCGAACTGCAAATTGCTGAAAAAGTCCACATCACAAAAGTTTTACTGAAGGTAACCACACACCATAGTAATTACCCTCCTTTCAATTTCTTCTGCCCTGGTACTTTAGAACCGATCCCAGTAGTCTTACCACTTAATGACGTTATCACGTAAAACTATCGTCCGTAAACCGACTTTACAGACAACCAATTTTTTAATGGAAACTGACATGGTTAGCTACATCACCTACAACATCCGTGATTTCAGCCCATAACACCGGGTGTGGTGCCACGTCAGTGCTTCCCTTAGGTCGTGCCGGCTGGCCGGCTACACTGAACTAGACGGAAAACACAAACTATTTACATAGCCGTTTCGAGCGACCTTTCATTCAGTGCTGTGGTACCAACCCGGGCGGGTTCTAACGATTAGGATGAAATTTTGTAATTAATGATGTTTTATTTGCCAAGTTTATTCAAATAGGTGTCGACGTCGAGCGAAGCTCTGCCCAGGTACTTATATTATATTTACTCGTATGTGAGCGAGTTTGGTAGGTACACACACACACACACATCACACACGCTGAATCCCGACAATCGGGGTAAGCAGAGCAATCGGTGTTGTGCTGCAAGAACTCTGGCAAATTACATCACAACACCGACCGCCACGTTTCGCAAAGTATTCGAACAAGATTCAATCGATCAAGCAGCAAGTAAGGCACGAAGACCCACCTGCTGCACGACTCGGTGGAAGTACCGTGCCAAGGTGAGAGGTGGCGAGCCTGTCGCCCTTTAGCGCGGCATCTTGTCCTTATCCCTTAGTCGCCTTTTATGACATACATGGGGAGAGATGCAGTGGGGCTATTCTTTTTAAGTACCGACCCCACACGGTACTCGTTTGGTAGGTACTCGTACATATAACCACGTACTTAATAGAATTTTGGAAAATCGGCTTACGTCTCGTTATTTCGAATAATGCGGGTGTTTTGTAAAAACAAAACTGTTGTAAAACAAATGCAGCGGTCTGTTCGCCGAGTCGGTTTTACAACAAAGTTATCGTGGCGCAGCAGTCAAGATAACTGTGCGCGGCGGCGCGGCGGCGGTGCGGCGGTCACGCGGGCGCAATCGGTTCTTGCATGGGTTCCGACCGTCGAGGCTGACCGTAGTTCGAATTCCATGTAAAAACTGTAGGTCCCTTGCTTTGCCTTACTAGTATTAGCATGGTAGTATTTGCACCACCACCCACACTGAACAAATATTGGTCAAATCGGCTTTCAAAATAATGTAGTTCGTGTTTTCCGTCTAGTTCAGTGTAACCGGCAGGTCCAAAGGGAAGCACTGACATGGTATTTACTGCGATGGCGTATGGATGCGTGCAGTAACAAGTAATGATTGTGTTGCTCCGGTTGGTTACATTATCGCGTTAAAGCGCCCGAAGGTTTTTATTGAGCCGAACGTCTTAAATGATTTAAAAACATTAACCTTCCCGCTGCGGGCGCGAAGGCAATGCGCACAAATTCACGAGGTGGCCCGATAATTGAGTGTACGGAAAACACTTTGCGACTTATTGTCGCATTAAATATTAAAAATATTGTATTATTTAGGTACTTCATTAAAATCTCTGTTATGAAAGAATGCGCTTTAGCACTTAACAGCTTTATTGACTTAACATAATACTATTTAATAAAATAAGAAACTTTATTCACAATTGAAAGAAAAAAATTACATGGGCAAGAAATTACAGGAGTGCGTAAAAGCGGACTTATCACTACAAGTGATTTCTTCCACATTGGGTGATAGTTAAGGAATAAAATTATATAGAAAGTAGTATGGGTGGGTAGTGCAAGAATAACGTAAGAGGAAAACAAAACATGTATAAATATACCTATATTTACAAATATACCTGATTTATTATAATATTCCTATTCATATCTACTAATGTGCAGTGCGGTTATTTAAAGTATTTATTTTACCTATATTTAGGTAAGTATATAGTTGATATGATTATTTGTCAGCGAGAGACAATAGAAATGTTTGCAAATGCAAATGCATTCGAATAAAACGTTTACTATTTATTGTCCTGATTAAACTAAACGGCATTATAAAGGGCGACAGAATAGCCAACTCTGACCTAGGAATGGTCCTTCCACAGTCATGCAGTGGGTAACTGCCTGCATGCCTTACTTGCTGCTAGATATTTATTTTGCTAGACTTGGTGGGCGGTGAACCTTATCGCAAACTGCCGTGTTAGTTTTGACTGTGCTTAAATATTCTCCCTTTCTCCATACATAGATACATAACTTCATATATCAACAACTACTGGCTGTACCATTGGTCCCGGCCCAGTCACCCATGTTAGTTTGGTTTACATACAAAAAACATAGAGTATGAAGAATATTATTAAGTACAGTTTAATTATGAAGGCGAACGGAAGGAGTTTTAATAAAGGTGTAAGTGACTGCAAGATATGCCCGCTATCATTAAGTAGGTATTCGTTCTAGTCTGCAATTATGTAGACGTAGTATACCTCCTGATTACCTTCAAAGCCTATAATTATGTATATTAAAATACATATCATGTATTAACAAGTGAGGTGGATATAATGCATTGTGAGTTTAGTTAAATAAACTGAGCAGGTCAGGTGTAAAGAATTAGTATTGCATTAGGTTTTCACAGGGGATGTTAGCTTATGTTCATTGTAACGGTTTTCAACCGTCCGATTGTGGGCGGTGTTCAACATCTAGGGACCTTTGCAGACTGTTATTAACTTCAAAATGTCGGCTTTAGACGTCCGGGCGTAAGTAACTAAGGAACAAGATCACGTACTGCATATATCGTTTTCTATATTCGATTTCCAGCAAGTGTTATTAGTATTACTCACCGCAGCAGTAAGGAAACCCAACTCCAAAAGCAGCGTTAAATATATTTATATTTTGATCGGATTTTTTTTTATTGCACCCGAACTGGGTAGCTGTGCTCGAGATCGGAGCCTCAGGCACAGTCTTTCCTAATAAATGTTTATCGACGGGCAGAGGATAATGCAGCAGACCAAGGCCAAATTTGGTGCAAAATAAAAACAAGAACCGGTCGGTATATCCGCTGACTTTGAACAAAATTCCTATCTGTCTGCAAAGTCGCATAAATGCTAGTATGTAATATGAACCACACGCACATACCTATGTACAGTGTATAAAGAAAATGTGTGAGTAGCTACAAGAGTGTGTGAAGAAAATGTTTGAGTAGCTATAAGAATGTAAAAAGAAAGAAAATGAGTGAGTAGCCACAAGAATGTATAAAAAATGTGTGAGTAGCTACAAGAGTGTGTAAAGAAGATGTGTGAGTAGCTACAAGAGTCTATAAAGAAAATGTGAAAGTAGCTATAAGAATGTATAAAGAAAATGTGTGAGTAGCCACAAGTGTGTATAAAGAAAATGTGAAAGTAGCTACAAGAGTGTGTAAAGAAGATGTGTGAGTAGCTTCAAGAGTGTATAAAGACGATGTGTGAGTAGCTACAAGAGTCTATAAAGAAAATGTGTAGGTAAGTAGCTATAAGAATGCATAAAGAAAATGTGTGAGTACCCACAAGAGTGTATAAAGAAAATGTGTGAGTAGCTACAAGAGTGCACAGAATGGCTGCAGTTCGCTGCAAAAAACCAGTTAAATAATCGCAAGGACGCCCGCGTTGTCTTATGAGAATAAAAAACCTTACTTTTATTCAGCACGATCTAAATAAGGCTCTGTCAATATCTACTGCGACGGTTAAACACCACCTCGATGTTGACTCAGCTTAGTATATAGATATTATTCTATTCAATTAAGCGCAACTCTACATTCGTTCACAAGATATAACAAATTAGCAAAAAAAGAAAAGTAGTTTTAAATAAACTTGAATTGCTTAGATTTATTTTCGGAAGTTTATTAGTTCAATTCAGTAGCTGAGATGTAGATTTTAATTGCCTATGTACCTATTTTATTTTTCTTCTGTTGATTTAATTACCAATCATAGCCAATAATATTTTTTAACATTTTTTTCATGACAACTAAATTATTAATTTTGTTCCGTGCATCATTTGATACGTAGGTAGGTACATAATTGACATAGGTTTAAAAATTATGCACATACAAAACAACGTTATAACTACCTATATAATTTTATTTCGTTCTGCGTATTTTAGTATTATTACACAATTTTATAGTAATACAATTTATTGATTTTACAGGTTATAGTGAATACTAACCTACTGCTCTCAAGAGATGTGTAACTGACCGGTGGTGGTGCGGTGTGGTTGGGCGGCGGCGCGGGCGTCGGCGCTGTGGTGGAACGAACCCGGAACACTATCAAGAGTTGCTCCAAGGTTGCATTGTTTATTCTTTATTTGCATTGCGTTTTGGTAACTTTATTAAAATTTCTTTTCAACACTTACCTACTCGCCTGCTGCGTTACAATTTCCTCTGACTTTGTCTCAGTCTGAATTATAAAAACATTTCATTTGTATCTGTGTAATTGGATCGCTATTTGAAAACAGTCTGAATTTTGTGTAGTAGTAAACTTTCATTATGTTAGACATCATAATATGATATTTGTGGAAGGCGAGTATTGATCTTGTGGCCGGGCCGGCCGGGGGCTCTCAATGGAGGACTTTGTACAGTTCGAGGTACAGTTGCCTGCAAACAGACCCTGTTGCTTTGTCATCGTCCGTCGTCGGGGTTAATTGATCACTTCTCCGCGGTCAGAGCTTTGCATATTTTATGACGTATGTGCAGGGGGCACACATCGTACGGAGGCTCATCAAATTAATTGTTAATGGCACACTATTGTGCGTTTATGGACTTCCAAACAATTAATCGAAATCAATTACCACGCATCAGCACCTCTGTGAGGTTTGGTGGTCCCACTTGGCTAAAATTTGAGCCTAACCAGGTAAGGGGCAAGGAAATGGACCTATAGTTTTAGGTACACAGGTGCCGAACGGTGAAGAAGCGCGTACATTGTCGGTAAGATTCGTACTTCGGACACTGAGTCCAAGTCAAGACCGCGCCTACCACCCAGCGTTTGCTTTGGATGTGATCGGCTCGGGTGCTCGAAACAAACGGAAATACATAGCGTGTAGTTAAAGTAGGCAAGGTAGGAAGGTTCCCGATATGCTCTACATATAATACGTACTTATGACAATTTCAGAACCAAGAAGTTTCAATTTCAAAATTCGTACACAGGTATGTTGTTGGTACAATGTCAGTGAATTATACTTAAACCAACTACCTATATACATAGAGTATAGAGGTTGGTTGTGATATTTATTGCAGACTAGCTTTTGCCCGCGGCTCCGCTCGCGTGAAATTCGTATGCTCCACGCAGTCAGGCGCCGCTCCGCGCCGCACCGCACCGCGCCGCTCCGCACCGCGCCTTTCCGCGCCGCTCCACGCCGTCCCGCGCCGGCCCGCGACGTTCCGCGCCGCGCCGCTCCGCACCGCGCCGCCCCGCGCAGCACCGCGCCGTCCCGCGCCGTCCCGCACCGCCCCGCCCCGCGCCGTCACGCCCCATCCCGCACCGCACCACCCCGCCCCGCCCCGCACCGCGCCGTCCCGACCCGCTCCGCGCCGCCCCGCGCCGCTCTCTTTACTGCGAGCGAAGCCGCGGGTAAAAGCTAGTTATATATATAAACCTTCCGTGAAAAATTCTCTAACTGATGGTGAAAATCCGTTGCGTGGTTTAGGAGGAGTTAGCGGATATACAGACAAAGGCGGAAAGCGACTTCATTTTTATTTATACTATGTATTGATTGATGACAAGCTCCTATATAGTTTCCGCTGTATAATAAGTATATTCGGTGGCTGTACGTAATTACTAACGTACATACCTATGTAGGTACTCAACATGTTTGTGCTTCTTGGTACGAGTAAGTACGCATTCTTACTGGAATATCGATATTTGCTCTATTTTGTGTCTGTGCAATTTTTTAGTAAGTATACGAAACATGAGAACACTTATAACTCGAGAAACACTGCATCGACATACGTTTTTGACTGTTACATTCGGTCGTATCTCAAGATGGTTTTAGGCTATAAATCATAACGCTACGTCATCGGCTGCTTGATCTGTGATGAAAAAGTCACGCGAAGCGAAGCCGCGAGAAAAAGTTAGTCTACAATGTACTACAAAAACATGAAACAACGTAACCAATCGAATACGTAACCAAATCGATAGAGAAAATGTGCAATGAATGGACCTGCGCTCACATCGAGTCTGACCATCGCCATCGCGTCTAATGAGCCCACTTTATGCAAACTCACGCATGGCACAATGACACACCGAGACAGTCCGGAGAGCGGACCGCACCGCGTGGCACCACGCCACACCACGCCGCAGACGAGATCTCGCAGTAGTGGCCGCAGCCGCCGCGGTGGCTGCGCTGCATACTTGTTTGATCGTTATTTATGGAGAAGCTTTGGCCGCACCTTTCACTTTTAGCGGTCATCGGCTGACCATCCTCGCCCCGGTATCTACCGCGCCGGCCAGTCCGCAGCTGATCTCTCCGGCCTGCTCCGAACAAAGAAATCGAAACCAACACATTTTTAATGCGCTAGATTGTGGAACAGTAGGCTGAATCTTAATTCTAATTTTTCAGAGTATTTCTTACTAAAATGTCGATATCATTCCCACAAGAAACATTTTCCACTAAACAATAAATAAGGTTTTTTTTTGGAAAATCTGTACTTACCATGATTAATGTTGCTTGCTGATTGATCGGGAATTCACGCAATTTCTATATGGATTTTATATATGGAATTTAAGCGAAGCTGCATTGTCTCCTGACCGTATTTAAATTGGGAAATAATAATTGTTCCGATAAACAACTTGCGTAGCTGGGCTGCATTTTCTCCATACAAACGTATATTTCCCCTTTTTCCTTCCTGGATAATGCCTCCAGAGCAATGTTTTTTTTTTATAAAATCT
Source organism: Nematopogon swammerdamellus (assembly GCA_946902875.1). Taxonomy (NCBI): domain Eukaryota; kingdom Metazoa; phylum Arthropoda; class Insecta; order Lepidoptera; family Adelidae; genus Nematopogon; species Nematopogon swammerdamellus. The sequence continues at coordinate 18,614,025 of OX336334.1, forward strand.
AGATCCACTATAGGCATGTCCCTGTTATTTTTACCCGACTGCGCGACGCAAAGGAGGGTAATGTGTTTTTTTTATTACCCGACTGCGCGACGCAAAGGAGGGTAATGTGTTTTTTTTACCCGACTGCGCGACGCAAAGGAGGGTAATGTGTTTATCAGCCTATGTATGTATGTTTGTTCCTTTGTGGCACACTAGAGACCAAACGCGTGGGCCGATTTTGATGATTCTTACGTCAATCGATTTGTCTTAATCTTGTAAGTGTCACTAAAAACATGACAGTAATCAAAAGTCAATATGCGACAACTAGGTGCCATATTGTGAAAAAAAAAATTTAAGTTGACTAACTATGTTAAGTGGGGTATCGTTGAATAGGTATTTGAAAATCATCTTTAGGTTTCTCTTAGCACTTTTCATTTCGAATGACCATTTAGGATCTATAACGATTTAAAGTTGGTTAGCAACCATTCTCACTCTTATAATAATAGAGCTGTGATAAAGTTCTTATTATATAGGGTGTTCGGCACATCGACCGACAAATTTTTTTTTGTAGGTAAGTGGGGTCATTTGCACCGTTTTGACCCAACATACCTTTTGTCAGGTGGCACGTGTTATGGAGATACGATTTTTTTTCTTTATTTTTGAAAATTACCAAAATCCCAACTTTAAACCCTTGTAACTTTTTTGTTTATGATTGTATCAACACGAAATAAAATTTATTGAATTTTACGATGTATCCTTGTTTTAGAAAAAAATATTTGATGAAGTTAATACCATGAAAAGAACTTTTGACCTACCAAAGTCCCGAGAACGAGTAAAAATGTGACAGAATCTAAATTTCTTAATTCATCTAAAAACACCAATTGAGAGCGTCGTTTTCTTTTAAAAAGTTTCCTAGTTTACGCCCTTTCCAAAGGTATACCACATGTTATAAAAATCATTCACTATGCGGCCAAAATTAGAGATAATTTGCAAGAGTCTAAACATTAATAATGGAGAATTGAACAAGGTGCCCGCGCGACCGGTACATGTTCTAAATTTGAAAATGCTCCGGAAAACGCTCTCGTACGGGAAGCGACCACCGATAAGTAAGTAAGTGGCCCTGTTACAAAGTGCCCGCGTCTTCGTTCTATTCTGGTCTATGTCCCTAATTTTGACCACATAGTGAATTATTTGTATGACATTTGGTATACCGTTGGAAAGGGCGTAAGCTAGCGAACTTTTTAAAAGAAAATGAAGCGCTCAATTTCTGTGAGTCTTTTTATAAATGAATTAGTAAATTAAGATTCTGTCATTGCTCGTTATCAGGACTTTCGGAGGTCATAAGTCCTCTTCGTTGTATTAACTTCATCATATGATATTTTTTCTCGAAGAAGGATACATTGTAAAATCCAATAAATTTGATTTCGTGCTGATACAATAAACGAAAACGTTACAAGGGTTTAAAGCTGAGATTTTGGTAATTTTCAAAAATAAAGAAAAAAATCGTATCTCGATACCACGTGACAATCATTAATAATCTATACATCTATACATATAATAAAATCGTAGAGGTAAGAAAGTCTGTACATTGAATGTATTCGGAAAAAAACTAACCAGGGTGGCTTAAAATGAGATACTGAACATGTTAGAACAGTTTTTAAAATTTTTGTTTGTTTGTTTGTTTGTTTGTCTGTACGCGCATCACGCAAAAACCACTGAACGGAATTAGACGAAACTTTGTATAGTGGCAGTTTATATGCCGGGTTAACATAATACGTAAAAAAAATTAACAAAAATAAAAAAAAATTAACAATTATAAACATTATTGCGCGTTTAAAATCACGTAGTCCAAAGTAAAGGTAAAAACAATTTTAAATGTCATGTTGACAACGGAGAACTGTCATCTCGACGTGAGCTGGCCGGTGACAAATTGTTTGATAAATAAAAATAATAATTGAAAGTCGAAGTTATGTCGCTGTCATTGGTGCAATAAAATTTATATATCTGTTGCCCGCGGCTTCGCTCGCGTGAAATTCGTATTTAAAAAAAAGAAAGTAAGTAACTAAAGGCGGGCCCGAAGGCGGATCTGCGCTCACGTAAACGATATTCTTTCTCGATGAAAGTAACTAAGGGCGAGGCGAAAGGCGGAGCTGATTTCAGGAAGAAGAAAAACATTCTTGAAGAAAATAAGTAACTAAGGGCGAGGCCGAAGGCCGAGCTCTATTCTGGAAGACCATAAACCTTCTCGAAGAAAGTAAGTAACTATGGGCGAGGCCGCAGGCCGAGCTGCGTTCAGGAAGAAGCTAAACCATCTTGAAGAAAGTAAGTAACTAAGGCGAGGCCGAAGGCCGAGCTACGTTCGGATAATTGAAAAACCATCTCGTAGAAAGCAAGTAACTAAGGGCGAGGCCGAAGGCCGAGCTGCGTTCAGGAAGAAGCTAAACCATCTTGAAGAAAGTAAGCAACTAAGGCGAGGCCGAAGGCCGAGCTACGTTCTGACAAATGATAAACCATCTCGAAGAAAGCAAGTAACTAAGGGCGAGGCCGAAGGCCGAGCTGCGTTCAGGAAGAAGCTAAACCATCTCGAATAAAGTTAATTAACATTAAGATTGAGTTAATTTAATTTAAATTTTAAAAGTCCACGCTTCTAACGGCAAATATACCGTGCATCCTAGAACCTCGCGGTTATTCCCGGCTGGATGGCAAGAGGCCCGATGCTAGAGACCCTAGTGCCATGGACTAAGGGTAGTTCTTTGATGTGGGACGCCACTTTGGTTCTCACATTGGCTCCAAGTCACGTTAGGACATTTTTTTTTTTTTTTTTTATGGAAACTTGACACGGTTGGCTACATCACCTACAACATCCGTGATGTCAGCCCATAACACCGGGTGAACTAGGTGCCATGTCAGCGCTTCCCTTCATTTCGTATACATAGCGGCTGGCGCGGCCGAGGCTGGGGCGGAGAGCCTCCAACGCAGCAAATATAGAAATATAATTCAAGATTTCGAATTTGTTGCGTTTGCGGTTGAAACCCTCGGTCCGTGGAGCAGTGAAGCCAAAAGAGGCTTGAGCTGGTTGACGCAACTGGTGTCCCGTCATCAAGGGCTTATGTACTTCATTCAAAGGGTAAGCCTTGCCATCCAGTGGGGTAATGCCGCAAGTGCTCTAAGAACATTTGAAAATGCCCGTTTTGATAGTTATTTTAATGTTTGTTAGGTAGGTTTAATTCTTTAGTTATTAATATTACTTTTTTATTTATATGAAATAAATAGATTGACTAAACGATATTATATTCTATCGAAGAAAGGAAGTCTTTAAGGGCGAGGCCCGAAGGCGGAAGAGGGTTTTTGGTTTACCTGAACGCAGCTCGGCCTTCGGCCTCGCACTTAGTTCCTTCCTTTCTTCCAGAAGGTTTGTCGTCTTCCTGAACGCAGCTCGGCCTTCGGCCTCGCCCTTACTTACTTCCTTTATTTGAGAAAGGTTTATCGTTTACCTGAAAGCAGCTCGGCCTTCGGCCTCGCCCTTAGTTAGTTACTTTCTTTAAGAAGGTTTATCGATTACCTGAACGCAGCTCGGCCTTCGGCCTCGCCCTTAGTTACTTACATTCTTCTTTGGAATACGAATTTCACGCGAGCGGAGCCGCGGGCTCAGCTAGTAATCAATAAAATAATCAATAGTTTAGACCACCGCAAGCTGCTTAATAATCCCCACGATATTAATTCTCTCAATGAAATGACTAGATTACGAAATTTACGGTCTTCTAATCCCAACTAAAAAGAGTAAAATAAAAAAAGTTAATTTAAAAAATAAAAAAACCCGACTGCGTAAAAAAATAACTTTAAATAAAAACTGAAAAGAAAAAAACAAGTCCAGTAGTCTAGAACTTTGTTAAGTAATATTGAATAACTACACCATTGAAATAGTTTCATGATCGATACACACATTATAATAAAACAAATAATAAACTCTAATGCGGAACATAGCGTCTTTATCAGTCGGGACCCATTATTGGGAAAATTTCAACACATAATATTTTTTTGCGTAACGTGTTTATTTGAGTGTGTATGTAACCCTCCCGAAATTTTTAACATGACTACCGAAACACCTTTTAAATTTTATTTATTGAATCGTGTGATTGTAAGGTGAATTTATCACTTTTATTTATTACTAGCTGAGCCCGCGGCTCCGCTCGCGTGAAATTCGTATTCCAAAGAAGAATGTAAGTAACTAAGGGCGAGCCCGAAGGCCGAGCTGCTTTCAGATAAACGATAAACCTTTCTCAAATAAAGGAAGTAAGTAAGGGCGAGGCCGAAGGCCGAGCTGCGTTCAGGAAGACGATATACCTTCTGGAAGAAAGGAAGGAACTAAGTGCGAGGCCGAAGGCCGAGCTGCGTTCAGGTAAACCAAAAACCCTCTTCCGTATTCGGGCCTCGCCCTTAAAGACTTCCTTTCTTCGATAGAATATAATATCGTTTACTCAATCTATTTATTTCATATAAATAAAAAAGTAATACTAATAACTGAATAATTAAACCTACCTAACAAACATTAAAATAACTATCAAAACGGGCATTTTCAAATGTTCTTAGATCACTTGCGGCATTACCACGCTGGATGGCAAGGCTTACCCTTTGAATGAAGTACATAAGCCTTTGATGGCGGGACACCAGTTGCGTCAACCAGCTCAAGCCTCTTTTGGCTTCACTGCACCACGGACCGAGGGTTTCAACCGCAAACGCAACAAATTCGAAATCTTGAATTATATTTCTATATTTGCTGCGTTTGAGGCTCTCCGCCCCAGCCTCGGCCGCGCCAGCCGCTCTTGAAGATGTCCTAACGTGACTTGGAGCCAATGTGAGAACAAAAGTGGCGTCCCACATCAAAGAACTACCCTTAGTCCATGGCACTAAGTTGATAGCATCGGGCCTCTTGCCATCCAGCCGGGAATAACCGCGAGGTTCTAGGATGCACGGTATATGTGCCGTTAGAAGCGTGGACTTTATAATAAAATTTAAATTAAATTAACTCAATCTTAATATTAATTAACTTTATTCGAGATGGTTTAGCTTCTTCCTGAACGCAGCTCGGCCTTCGGCCTCGCCCTTAGTTACTTACTTTCTTCGAGATGGTTTATCATTTGTCAGAACGTAGCTCGGCCTTCGGCCTCGCCTTAGTTGCTTACTTTCTTCAAGATGGTTTAGCTTCTTCCTGAACGCAGCTCGGCCTTCGGCCTCGCCCTTAGTTACTTGCTTTCTTCGAGATGGTTTTTCAATTATCCGAACGTAGCTCGGCCTTCGGCCTCGCCTTAGTTACTTACTTTCTACAAGATGGTTTAGCTTCTTCCTGAACGCAGCTCGGCCTGCGGCCTCGCCCATAGTTACTTACTTTCTTCTAGAAGGTTTATGGTCTTCCAGAATATAGCTCGGCCTTCGGCCTCGCCCTTAGTTACTTACTTTCTTCAAGAATGTTTTTCTTCTTCCTGAACTCAGCTCCGCCTTCCGCCTCGCCCTTAGTTACTTTCATCGAGAAAGAATATCGTTTACGTGAGCGCAGATCCGCCTTCGGGCCCGCCTTTAGTTACTTACTTTCTTTTTTTTAAATACGAATTTCACGCGAGCGAAGCCGCGGGCAACAGATATATAAATTTTATTGCACCAATGACAGCGACATAACTTCGACTTTCAATTATTATTTTTATTTTATTTGTCACCGGCCAGCTCACGTCGAGATGACAGTTCTCCGTTGTCAACATGACATTTAAAATTGTTTTTTACCTTTACTTTGGATTACGTGATTTTTATTATATTTTTTAATTATTATGTTCATCCGGGATATACACTGTCACTATAAAAAGTTTCGTCAAATTCCGTTCAGTGGTTTTTGCGAGATGCGCGTACAAATAGACATTATTGCATTTACGATTTTATGATATGTATAGAAAGAATAGATATGTATAGACTATTGTGTTCAAGTTATAAAAAAGAAGAACTGTCATTTTCGTTGTATCTACTTATTTTTAAATTTCTAATGAATATTTTATTCAAATTGTATTTGCTGCCAGTTCTCAAGATATAATTATATACTTTGGACTACGTGATTTTAAACGCGCAATAATGTTTATAATTGTAATTTTTTTTTTATTTTTGTTATTTTTTTTTACGTATTATGTTAACCCGGCATATAAACTGCCACTATACAAAGTTTCGTCTAATTCCGTTCAGTGGTTTTTGCGTGATGCGCGTACAGACAAACAAACAAACAAACAAAAATTTTAAAAACTGTTCTAACATGTTCAGTATCTTATTTTAAGCCACCCTGGTTAGTTTTTTTCCGAATACATTCAATGTACAGACTTTCTTACCTCTACGATTTTATTATATGTATAGATTGTAGATACACAACGTCCGTAGCCTAGTGTACGCCTGCCTGCGCAGCTCGGGGTCTCGGGTTCGAATCCCGCCCAGGGAAAATATCTGTGTGATGAACTTTTTTTTTTTTATGGAAACTGACACGGTTGGCTAAATCACCTACAACATCCGTGATGTCAGCCCATAACACCGGATGAACTTGGTGCCACGTCAGTGCTTCCCTTTGGTCGTGCCGGCTACACTGAACTGGACGGAAAACACAAACTATTTACATAGCCGTTTCGACCGACCTTTCATTCAGTGCGGTGGTACCAACCCGGGCGGGTTAAACCCTACCACCTAGTAATATAAGAAGGGAGTCATATCCCATAGTCGCCTTTTACGACATACTCGGGGAGAGATGCAGTGGGGCTATTCTTTTAAAGTACCGGCCCCACACGGTACAAAACTGAACTCCAACCATGAACTCTTCTGTTTGCCTTGTTAGTCACGCCGCTTGCGCTGTCACGAGCGGTTGAGTATTATTTCGCTCCCGTGAGTGTCGCTGTCTGTTTACGTCTAAAATGTCAGCTAACGAAGAAATGCTATTACGTGCGATCCGAAAAGCAATCGCGCCACTGGAAACGAAGATCGATTCATTAAATGCCCTAGTGAAAGATCTAAAGAGTGAAATCGTGTTCTTAAAAAATAATCACTTACAAAAGTCATTCAATCCGCCACCGACGGATACATTGATGACCGGCTCGGCTACCTCCGCAGCCAGCGGAGTGTGCTCTCAAGGTCATGTAGGGCGTCGTAGAGGAGACGCCTCCGTCGCCGCTGCCGCTGCCGCTCCACAGCGCGCGCAGCCACCGCGAGCATGCCGTAAAGAACTAAATCAGATCCCCCCTGCACCACCTGTGCCTACTACAACTAATGACGACAACTTGACTCGAGCAAGTACTTCTACTGTTCAATCACAAGATGAAACTGAGTGGGAGCTGGTATCCAATCAACGACAACGCCGTCGCCAGGTCAAATCGGCGACCGCGGGACAACAAAACCACCGACGACGTACCGGTGTCATCAGGGCGACGGGGGACGCGGACACGGAACTGAAAACAGTTGAGAAGACTCGCACCCTTCACCTGTGGTCATTCCATCCGGCGACAACAGCTGAACAGGTCCGCGGCTACATGCGAAAGAAGGAGACGGGTGACTTCAAAGTGGAGAAAGCTGAGCTGCCGCATGATCACCACGCCTCGTTCTATGTAGACATTCCTGACAGTGTTTTTCAAAAATTCCTCTGTGCGGAAGCCTGGCCGAAAGGTGTAGGTATGGCTGAGTGGTTTCGGAGGCATCGGCGTGAAGAAACATCCTTTCGTTCCACACACTCGCATCCGCAAAATTGACGTGGCGGTAGGTCGATCGAATATTTATATAGCTCACCAAAACATAAGATGTTTATCTAATAAAACTCGTGACATTGAAAGTCACTTGCAATCATCACTTCATTGTGACGTCTTATGTTTATCTGAACACTGGCAAAGAACATCTGATCTAATGCAAATAAAAATACTAAACTATCAACTTATCGCCTCGTTTTGTCGAGAAAAACACGTCCATGGAGGTGTATGTATCTATACTCGTGATGGTATATTAACAAAAGAAAGAGATGATGTTGCTAAATTATCTGTTGAATTAAATTTTGAAGTATGTGCTATCGAACTAGTAGGTTATCCACTCATAATCGCTTGTGTATATAGATCAGGCATTGGTTTATTTGACGAGTTGCTTTTTGGTTTATCTAAATTATTTGACTTAATCCAAAGAAAGGAGCATTTTAAAAACATAATTTTAGTTGGTGATCTAAATGTGAATTTATTAGAACGATCAAAAAATAAATGTGACCTAATTGATTGCATATCTCAATATAACATGCAGCAACTTATTAATTTCCCTACAAGAGTAAGCGGTGATTGCTCCTCACTAATTGATCACGCATACACAGATTGGCCAAGCTCTGACATATCTATTGAGCCTTACAAATCTAGTCTCTCTGATCATGACGCTCAATTAATTAAACTTAATTATATAACATATAAAATCTGTAATAAAAACCCCACAGTTAAAAAACGAATATTTAGTGAACAAAATACCATCAGTTTTATTGAAGCCCTGTGTATGTATGATTGGAATACGCTAATTTTAAAACACATGTGTTCGATCTCTGTTGATCTGACCTTCAACAAAACCATGACTGTGATAAAACACTTATTTGACAATCATTTCCCTGTTAAATGTGTACCTGAACGAAAGCCTGTTTTAAAATGGGTAGATGATGAAATTATCACGGTCAGGTACTTACTCTCGGAGTTGTATTACTTGCACGAAAAATTTTCCACCAACACCCTTGTTAGTCAATCATTAAACTCATATAAGGCATCATATAGTAATATGCTACTTTCTAAACGTAAAAACTTTGTAAAAAACACAATAGTGAAAAGTACTAACGTTGCCAAGGCGGTGTGGAACGTGATAGGCTCAGAGACATGTAGAAAGAAGAGTAAATGTGATCCGCTCGACATCTTGATGGAGAGCGTGGTCGGACACCGCGGTGATGACGCACCCGTGCGGCTCGCTAGTGAACTAAATAAATTCTACATCCATACAGCTGATAACTACGCTGTAAATACTGACGTTCCCGCAGCGTTGCAATATTTGGCGCTATTCACACCGTGCGCCGACCGCTCCTTGCGCTTTCTGCCGCTCACTGTCGATGAGATGATTGAAACCATTGCGCAAATAAAAAAAAAACCTACAAAAGATTTTTATGAAATGCCCTGTCACCTCCTACATACTATGCCTATTGTAGTAATCGAGGTAATCTGCAATCAGCTGAACTGTTGTATTCGTAAAGGTCATTATCCCAGCTCCTTGAAAAACATAAGAGTCACACCTGTGTACAAAGGGAAAGGGAGGAAGGAGGAGATGAAAAACTACCGCCCAATTTCAATAATACCTATGTTCTCCAAGGTGCTCGAGCTTGCCATATGCAGCAGGTTAAGAGCATATTATGACAATGAAAATCTTCTTAATCCAAACCAGTATGCGTACCAAGCGGGTCGATCCTGCGTGGATGCTGCTCGTGATTTACAGAACACGGTGATGAATCATCTTGAGGCCGGGAGTCAGGTCGCCTCAGTCTTTTGTGACTTATCCCGCGCATTTGACCTAGTAGATCACCCGCTACTGCTCGCCAAGCTCGAGCACTACGGAATCAGAGGTCCGTTTCTGAACTTGATCGCCTCCTTCCTCTCAGACCGGGTACAGGTCGTCGACGGTGGTGGCGTGCGATCAGCTCCTGCTAAAATTGGCAACATCGCAGTCCCGCAAGGTTCAGCTGCCGGCAATTACCTTTTCTTAATACTAATAAACGACTTACCCTCCGCAGTACCAGAAGGTAAATTCGTTCTCTTCGCTGATGATGCGAGCGTAGTTGTACATGCGCCATCAGTGGATGACCTTCAGAAAAAAATTTCATCGGCAGTGAGAGGCTTGGTGGGATGGTTCCGCTCGAATGGAATGGTGTTAAACTTGGAGAAAACTCACGTAGTTCACTTCTGCCTCCGTGGTGTTCCCCGCAACAAACTTACGGTTAAGTGTGATGGTATTGAAATCCCGCAGGTAGACAATGTTAAATTTCTAGGTTTGTTTGTGGACTCTGGGCTGAAGTGGGAGCGGCACATCGATCAGCTGTGTGACAGACTCGGTCGAGCTTGTTTTGCACTGTCGCGGCTTGCCCCGACGCTCGATATAGAGGATCTACTCAAAGCATACTACGGCTATTTTCATTCTTTAGCGACCTATGGAATCGAGCTGTGGGGTCGAGCTGCAGAGCGTGATCGAGTCTTTCGCATGCAGAAGCGTGCAGTTCGCATTTTAGCCAGAGTACCGTTCGATACTCCTGCGCGTGAATTGTTTCGGGACCTCGGTATCATCACATTGCCAGGCGCGTACATCATGGAGGTCGCTAAGTACGTGAGACGTAACCTCAGCCTATTTCAGATCAACGGAGTCAGTCATAGCTACCCGACTCGATCTCGCGACCAATTACGTAGTGTAAAGCATCGTCTTACAAAATCGGAAAGGTCGGTAACTGTGATTGGGCCCACCATCTGGAATAGGCTGAGTGAATCTATTCGAAATGCTCCTTCGGACGGTATCTTCTCATCTAAGCTCAAGGAGTTTCTGGTCACCAAAGCATACTACTCCGCAGAGGAGTTCTTAGACCGTGATGATATCATGAAATAATAATATAAATAGGATAATAGGATAACAAATAAAAGGCCATATGTAATTGGTATATTGTTGAATTTTATATTATTTTTTATATACACAAAAATTCTATATTATTCTATAATAATATAAATATTTTTAGGTGTAATAATTATTGTATGACTTCATGACTTGTAATATGAAAAATTATTATTAATAAAAAATCTAAATCTAAATCTAAATCTAAATCTAGTCCAATGAATAGAGACCAAAGGAGGGGGGTTTACTACCGGACAAACGGTCCGGTAGTTCTATATTTTTGATATGTTGTCTGGGATGGTTAGAAGTATTGTCACACTGCAAGATAAAGACGAAACGAAACTCGCGTAACGGAAAATTTAAAAAAATCATAACTCCCAAAATTTTCGTTTTTTTTTAACAATTAAAAAAACATCCCCAGATATTGAGTCAATCTACAATATAAAAATATAAAAGTTTAAAATATATATTTAGAAATATGTTTAAAAGTTCCTTGTGCCCAAAAACCCCGTAAAAACGGCTATTTTAAGCGTTTTTTTGCGATTTTCTCAAAAACTCTCAAACTTGTTTAGTATTTTTAGGTTTCCGTATCCCGTACGGAAGCCTATTACTAAGCCTACGCCGTCTGTCTGTCCGTCCGTCCGTCCGTCCGTCCGTCTGTCTGTCCGAAGGCTGTATGTCTTGAACCGTAATAGGTAGCCCGTTGAAAGTTTATTATATTACTAGCTGAGCCCGCGGCTCCGCTCGCGTGAAATTCGTATTCCAAAGAAGAATGTAAGTAACTTAGGGCGAGGCCGAAGGCCGAGCTGCGTTCAGGTAATCGATAAACCTTCTTAAAGAAAGTAACTAACTAAGGGCGAGGGCGAATGCCGAGCTGCTTTCAGGTAAACGATAAACCTTTCTCAAATAAAGGAAGTAAGTAAGGGCGAGGCCGAAGGCCGAGCTGCGTTCAGGAAGACGACAAACCTTCTGGAAGAAAGGAAGGAACTAAGTGCGAGGCCGAAGGCCGAGCTGCGTTCAGGTAAACCAAAAACCCTCTTCCGCCTTCGGGCCTCGCCCTTAAAGACTTCCTTTCTTCGATAGAATATAATATCGTTTACTCAATCTATTTATTTCATATAAATAAAAAAGTAATATTAATAACTAAAGAATTAAACCTACCTAACAAACATTAAAATAACTATCAAAACGGGCATTTTCAAATGTTCTTAGAGCACTTGCGGCATTACCCCGCTGGATGGCAAGGCTTACCCTTTGAATGAAGTACATAAGCCCTTGATGACGGGACACCAGTTGCGTCAACCAGCTCAAGCCTCTTTTGGCTTCACTGCTCCACGGACCGAGGGTTTCAACCGCAAACGCAACAAATTCGAAATCTTGAATTATATTTCTATATTTGCTGCGTTGGAGGCTCTCCGCCCCAGCATCGGCCGCGCCAGCCGCTCTTGAAGATGTCCTAACGTGACTTGGAGCCAATGTGAGAACAAAAGTGGCGTCCCACATCAAAGAACTACCCTTAGTCCATAGCACTAAGGTCTCTAGCATCGGGCCTCTCGCCATCCAGCCGGGAATAACCGCGAGGTTCTAGGATGCACGGTATATTTGCCGTTAGAAGCGTGGACTTTATAATAAAATTTAAATTAAATTAACTCAATCTTAATATTAAATAACTTTATTCGAGATGGTTTAGCTTCTTCCTGAACGCAGCTCGGCCTTCGGCCTCGCCCTTAGTTACTTGCTTTCTTCGAGATGGTTTATCATATGTCAGAACGTAGCTCGGCCTTCGGCCTCGCCTTAGTTGCTTACTTTCTTCAAAATGGTTTAGCTTCTTACTGAACGCAGCTCGGCCTTCGGCCTCGCCCTTAGTTACTTGCTTTCTTCGAGATGGTTTTTCAATTATCCGAACGTAGCTCGGCCTTCGGCCTCGCCTTAGTTACTTACTTTCTTCAAGATGGTTTAGCTTCTTCCTGAACGCAGCTCGGCCTGCGGCCTCGCCCATAGTTACTTACTTTCTTCGAGAAGGTTTATGCTCTTCCAGAATCGAGCTTGGCCTTCGGCCTCGCCCTTAGTTACTTATTTTCTTCAAGAATGTTTTTCTTCTTCCTGAAATCAGCTCCGCCTTTCGCCTCGCCCTTAGTTACTTTCATCGAGAAAGAATATCGTTTACGTGAGCGCAGATCCGCCTTCGGGCCCGTCTTTAGTTACTTACTTTCTTTTTTTTAAATACGAATTTCACGCGAGCGAAGCCGCGGGCAACAGATATATAAATTTTATTGCACCAATGACAGCGACATAACTTCGACTTTCAATTATTATTTTTATTTATCAAACAATTTGTCACCGGCCAGCTCACGTCGAGATGACAGTTCTCCGTTGTCAACATGACATTTAAAATTGTTTTTACCTTTACTTTGGACTACGTGATTTTAAACGCGCAATAATGTTTATAATTGTTAATTTTTTTTTATTTTTGTTAATTTTTTTTACGTATTATGTTAACCCGGCATATAAACTGCCACTATACAAAGTTTCGTCTAATTCCGTTCAGTGGTTTTTGCGTGATGCGCGTACAGACAAACAAACAAACAAACAAAAATTTTAAAAACTGTTCTAACATGTTCAGTATCTCATTTTAAGCCACCCTGGTTAGTTTTTTTCCGAATACATTCAATGTACAGACTTTCTTACCTCTACGATTTTATTATGTGTATAGATAATAACAAATAATAATAAAAAAAAGTTAAAAACAATAATTTTTCAAAGTCGTATACAGTGAAATTTTTTTGCAATATATTACGAGGTGAGGTAGAATATTGATCGGAGAAAAAATAAAGCCATTGACAAAACATATTCCTAAAATAATGTTTTATTTCTTCAGCATAATGTTGAGCTAAATTAAACATTTTAAGGCATTCACATGGTATTTAGTTAATGAATCTAATACATTATAAGCGTACAATTCGCAAGACATTTGGAATTTGTACTAAAATAAATTAAACGTTAATTATTTAAGCTAAGCGATAGTTTAGGACTCAGAAGTTTCACCTATCACAATATCTTTGGAATCATTTCCCATGACGTCACTTTCCCCCTCGACAACCGCTACCGCATCAGCTTCCGCCTCCGCCACCACCACCGCGCCCGCTCCCGCCACCGCTGCGGGTGAAGCCGGCGGGGGAGGCGCAGTTTCCCCAGTAGGACTATCATCTGCATTTTCGTCGGACTGCGTGTCGGGTTCGTTCTCCTTCGCAGACTCCACAAACTTATTTTCTTCGAGAGGTTTGAAAAGTTCCTGCAGCGCTGTACTCTTGTTCTCAGACGGAATAGTTCTATTTAAATAAACCAGCATGTCAGACAGCGACACGATGCCTACGAGCATATCGTTCTTATCCACTAATAATAATCGATGACTTTCAGTTCTAACTATAATTTCTAAGGCCTCGTACAGCGTAACGCTCGAATGACATTTTTGCAGTTTTTCTTGCCAGTCTTTGTTCTTCTGCCGCACTTCCTTAATAGTAATCAATAAGTTCAAATAAAGTTTCTCTGAAACTAAATTAAGAACCTCGCATTTTGCGTAAATGTCCAACAATTTTCCATCTTCGTCTACTACAGGTAACGCGGATATATTATTTTCAAGCAAATATTCAAAAGCGTCTTTGACTGTCGTATCATCTGTTATCGTAGTTATATTGTTGTATGTGCCTATCTTTAGATCAATTAGTTTAGAATGAAAGAAAGTTAGTTCGGGGAATTCGTTTAGATACACAAACAAAAATCTGAGTATTCTCTTATGGGACAACACGTATAGAACGTCTCCGGTGAAGGGGTCGATGATGGGCAGGCGGTGTATGTGGTGCTGGATAAGAATATTGATGGCCTCGTGCAGGGACTGATCCGGACCTATCGAATAAAGAGGACGGGAAGTTAGCCGCAGCAGTTTCTTCCACGTGTGCAAAGTGTGCGTTTCTAACTCCTGCATAGAATTCTTCTCTTCGAACAGAATGAGCAGGATGCGGATGAAGTCTGTTACGGTTATCATTCCGACTAGATTTTTCCTATGTGAGTCCCAAAGCGGTGCCGACCGAATTCCGTTGGAGATCAACGTTGGAAACGTCTTCCTCACCAGGAACTGAGTATCAAAAATAATAACTTTTGCAGACTTAGGCATTAGCTCGTGGCATTTGTGGTATTTAAAAAAGTTCAGAAGAAGTCTCGTTTTATCTCTACCGCCGAGTGATATCTGAACTATCGACAAATAAGGGTCGTATCTCGGTAGTCCACGGACTTCTCTGAACAGCTGCTTGGCGTGCAATGGATCAAGCGAAGCGTACGAGCTCTTTTGATAGGTCGGTGACGTTGTTCCAAGTGACGATCTTCGTGTCTGCTTTTGACTCTTCTGCTTCTTGCTGGACGATTCAGTGGATGAAGTAGCATCAGAAGAAGGCTTAGGTCTGAATATATCCATAACCCTTGTGATAGTGCTAGATTTCCGCGATGGCGCTCCGGTAACAGTGTTGTAGTATGTTTTATCGCTCACTGCTTTGTCGTCCATTTTCTGACCGTTCTTTCTTATTTCGGGAACTTCTAAATTACGTTGATTGACTCCGCTTCCTGACGATTTTCCAAGAGCAGCTTTTACATTTTGTATTATCGAGCCGTGCTTTTTGCTATCGCTTTTTCTTCTCAGTCTAAATATGTCAAATATGGAGGAGCGCGGACTGGAAGAGGTCCCGTGAAACGTTTCGTATTCCTTAGGAACGGACTCACGCTCGACACTGCTGGAACGGGACGTCTCTGCAGGCTTCTCGTTAAATATGTTCCGTACGTGCGGGCGTTGCGACTCGGCGCCGCGCGTGCCGAAGTGTATCGTGTGCGCATTGTTGTAGGTTTTGCTCGGCGTCGCCTGCTCCTCCTTCTCGTCGGCGGAAGTGAGTTTGGTGACCAGAAATTTGTGACGTTTACCGACGACTGTCTCGCTCCCAGTTTGGCTGGTATTCTGCTTCTTCTTGTGTTTGTGTCGTATTTTTTCGGGCTTGGAGCCTCGAGCGTCATCGAACGCAGTTTGATTTTCATTTTCTAAAATTGGATCCATGCCTCAAAACTTGCATGTGTATTTTTTATTTCTGAGGCCAGAGCGAAATAGAATTATTCTGAAACAAAGAAAAACATTATTGAGCATTGAGCAATGGTAAAAATTATGGAAAATTACTATGGAAGTGGAGAAAATTTCACGATTATTTTGTGTATACTGCAACACTTTGATTCTATGTCTCATACAGAACTTATCTACCTATTTTGCGAAATAAGATGGCAAATTATAAAAATAATCACCATCTCATTTTGAAGTTAGAATAGGGTTCCCTAGGCAGCGACGCTTGCACGGATCCTTATAAAATCGGTTAGCTGTCTGTCCGTCTGTCTGTCACAGATTGTAGCTCCTAAACTGCTTGAGTGATTTTCTTGAAACATGGAATGTTTGAAGCAAGGCTTAACGAAGTAAACAAAGGAAGCAAGTGCATTTACAGGTGAGTACTTATAGTCCGATCGCTGAGAGAATGCATTCCTGACGTCTGTCAGTTGGTCATTTCAACACTCATTTTACAACTTTTCATTATTCACTCCTGCAACTGCACGTTCGAACTAAGGTAAATTAAGAACATTTTCTATTGTTTATACGGTTTCGTACTATTTTGACAAGAGTGTCGTACTTTTTTGGCAATCCAAACTGGCATCCCTGTTACCAACTGGCAGACGTCAGGAACGCATTCTCTCAGCGGCCGGACAAGTGCGAAGACGGATGTGCGTAGTGGGTTTGATAATTCTTCTCTTCTCTTGTGTTCTAGATTGTTTCCATGTGTTCTATTGTGTCCTATTGCATTCTATATGCTTTATTGTGTAGATTGTATTTTCTGTGTTCTCTGGTGTTATCTTGTCTTCTATTGTATTATATTGTGTGATCGTATGTGTTATTGTGTTCTCTTCTATTTTCTTCTGTCGTCTCATCTCGTCTTCTCTATTCTTTTCTTATCTGTGCGTAGGTGAATAGGCGCTTAGATGTATAGGTGGATACTGGATAGGTGGATGTGATTCCTAAGACTCACGCTCGGTCACTTATTAAGACATATCTCCTAAATTTCTACAAAAAGAAGTTAAATCCCTTCAAAAACATCCTGTAAAAAACACTTGGCCGGGTTTTCTAATAAAAATATTTCGGCCTTAAGCCAAATATAGAATATGCGGAGTCACAGAAGTATTTGAGAAGTAGCAATAAAGGTCCCCGACCGCTGCGGCTAAGAGTGGAACAGTTCCATCTACACTAATATTATAAAGAGGTAAAGTTTGTATCTTTGCAAGTTTGTAAGTTTGGATGTAGGAGGTAATCTCCGAAGATACTCCTTCGATTTTAAAAATTCTTTGACCAATATACAGAATGGACCTTCAAGATGGGCATAGGCTATGCGAGCGAAGCCGCGGGCAAAAGCTAGAAAAAAGTAGTTTGCTAGCTTGCTTTTCTGCTTTTTAGTTAGGTTTTTTACGTAGTCCCGACTGCGTTTTTGTTTTATTTTTAATCATTTGTTTTATTTTAGATTCATTATTTCATTATTATTAAACGTATCTTGTACCCAACTTCACTCCTTATAATCTTACGAATGGATTGACATTGACACCTTAATCATCAAAATTCATCCATCCTTTTGAGCTCTAGATGGGAGGGTGTTCTTATTGCCCGTAAACAGGCCACGAAAAAAAAAATACCGGGTCGCCAGTCGCCACGCCTCACAGATTCTGACGACTATGCCACGGTCAATAGATCCACACTAGAGTACGATACTGCAAATAAAATCACGCTAGCACAAACTCTTCTCATTCCTATAATTGACTATGCAGATGTGTGTTATCTCGACCTCAACGAGATTTGCTTAACAAACTGGGCCGTCTTCTCAACTTGTGCATCCGATACATTTACGGACTGCGCAAGTATGATCATATCTCTGAATACCGCGTTCGTCTACAATGGCTCGACATTCGACGCCGTAGAAATTCTCACGTTCTCTCTCTTCTCTTTCGCACGGTGAATGACATTGGGGCTCCCGAGTACTTCCAATTTCTCTGTGCACACCGTCTTTCTTTGAGATCAACTGATTCCCGAGTACTTGCCATCCCTTATCACTCCTCCACTTCCTACTCTGACTCCTTTACCGTGAATGCGGCACGTATGTGGAACTCGCTTCGCCTCCAAATCGGTCTATCGCGGTCACTATGTTTAAAAAGCGTATTCTGTCTCACTTTCTGGAACCTTAAAATTACTCGTATCAATTAGAATCTAATGGTAAATTTCAGCTGGTGAAAGGAAAATTTGCTAGGGTATGGAGACTAGTCTCAACGAATATTTCCGTCCAATCATCAGCAACAAGGCTTGGATCAGGAACCCATTTATACTGAATATGGAATGTGAGAATTGCTTCTCACTCCTCTACTTCCTAATCTGACTCCTTCACCGTGAATGCAGCACGTATGTGGAAATCGCTACCCCTCGAAACCCGTCTATCCCAGTCAGTATTTGTGGTTAAAAAGCGTATCTGACTTTATGGAATTTTGAAATAATCCCTATAAATGGTTTAGGGTCTATGTTATCTGTATATCTTGTTCGTGTAGTATATATTTTCATCTATTTATTTGGATTTATGTTTTATTATCTTTTGAAATTGTATATATAAGTATGTACATTATTATTATTAATTTATTCAATGCCACTCCGCACTCATTCATGATATTGATAACCCAAAGGTTTGGAGGAGAACGCCTACGGCGTTAAGATGTGCCTTTTGCAATTTTTTTTTAAGTGCAATAAACATATTTTTAATTTATTTTGAATTGCCGAATTCAGATGTTGAGTCTGTGATTGAATTTTTTTGTGACACAGCACTCAAAGAAATATTCGAGAGAATACCACTGATATATTTTTGGCTTTCTTGTCGTCAGTGGTACCCAGTTTTAGCAGAAAAAGCGATACAATTTATAATGCAATTTGTCACGATCTAGTATAAGTCTAAAGGAGGATTTTCAACAGTGGTGTTCTTCAAAAATTAATATAGAAACCGATCGGAAGTCGAGCCGGACCTGAGAATAAAATTAATACTTTTCCTGCAAACTTGAAAATGTTAGTTAACGAAAAACAGCTCCACGCTTCTTATTAGTAATATGTTTTTTATTGTACTTCTATTTAATTACATCTTTGTTAAATTATTCTATAATACTCGCAAATACTAATACTCTATATAAACACATATGAAAAACTAGTAGGTATTTAAATATGTTTTATTGTATTTTCATCTCAATGCATTCTATTAAGTACTTATCCTTCATCCCCCAATTTATTTTTGTGCAAATATCTTAAATGTACAGACACGCAAAGGACAGCGGCAAGTTCTTATAGATAGTGTTTTCATTTTACGAAGGCACGCGGGGTACGAAGAAGGACGTGGTGCGAGAGGCGACCGCGCGGAGCTCGCTCAGTAGAGAACGAACTCGGTGCCCGGTCGGTACACACGTTCTACACGTCTCCGCGTCGCTCCGTCGAACCGAGTCGTTCCCTACTGAGCTCCGCGCGGTCTCACACCACTTCCTACCTCATACCCCTCGTGCCTTCGTAAAACTAAGATACTCTACAACGTTTTACCTTTGGGTAAAACGTTTTAATTTTGGGTAAAACGTTGTGCGTAAACATGCAAACTACCTGCTATAAAAATGTCAATATTTAAATTTCTTTGGTTTTACCTGACATTGATTTGAGGCGTCACACAGGAGCCTATTCACGCCGCTTTCGAAGGACCCCAGACTGTACTTGTGGGGAAATATATGGGCATATATTTTATTGTATGATGCATTGCCTTGTGCATTGTATAGTGCAGTATTTTACTTGGGTAGGTACTTAATTGAGTTGATTATAAGTGGATATATAATGGTGTTGCTGCGATCTGAGGTGCGACATTACCGGATCTACGATGCATATGCGCTCAGGTATACGATAAACTTTCTCGAATAAAGTAAACAACTAATGGCGACGCCGAAGGCCGAGCTCCGTTCATGTAAACGCTATTCTGTCTCGATGAAAGTAAGCAACTAAGATGTGATTTTAAGTAAGCAACTAAGGGCGAGGCCGAAGACCGAGCTTCGTTCAAGTTAACGATATTCTTCTCGGCGAAAGTAAGTAGCTAAGGTCGATGCCGAAGGCCGAGCTACGTTCATGTAAACAATAAACCTTATCAAAGAAAGTAAGTAAATAAGGGCGAGGTCGAAAGCTGAGCTTCGTTCAATTTAACGATATTCTTCTCCATGAAAGTAAGTAAATAAGGGCGAGGTCGAAGGCCGAGCTGCGTTTAGGTAAACGATAAACCTTTTCCCGCCCTCGGGCCTAACATTTATGAACTTGCTATCTGAGATATAATATCGTTTACGCTAACGCAGCTCGGCGTTCGGTAGGGCCTTTACTTACTTTATTTGAGAAGGATATCATTTATCTGAACGCAGCCTGGCGTTGTAGTTACTTTTTTTGAGAAAGTATATGGTTTACCTATACGGAGCTGCGGCTTCGGAGTCGCCATTAGTAACTTAGTTTCTTCGAGAAAAATATCGTGTACCTGTAAGCAGCTCAGCCTTCGGCCTTGCCAGTAGTTACATACTTTATTCAAAAAGGTTTATCATTAACCTTAACGCAGCTCAGCCTTCGGTATCGCCCTTACTTTTTATTTGCTCCTTTTGAAATAAGAATTTCACGCGAGCGAAGCCGCGGACAAAAGCTAGTATTATATAACATTAATAATTATAAAATTTAATATTTTTAAAATCTTTACAGTTAGCTCTTTAACATAATAGGTACCCCACAAGATATTATGTTAATTTAAACTTTTTTTCTCGCTTTTTTTTTATTGTTACCAAGCTGACTTCCCATATAATCCTAAAATAATTGTTTATCTAGCTATATATGTGCGCGTCATCAAGATTATGCCAAATGTCAAGTTTCTACGTTACTTAGTTTTCAAGAAAAACCTCTGTGACGGACGGACACGGTAGTGATCATAAATGAGTTCCGTTTTTATCTTTTAAGGTACGGAATCCTAAAATTTAACAAAAACTGCGCAAAACAGGATAGGCTAGACAGATTTTAAATCACGTGACATTTAATTATGACAGATAGTAGTGTAACTGAAACGGAGATACTTTGTGCATGAAACAGCAATAGTATATTATGATAATTTCTATAAAGCGTTCCAAAACAAATCTGCTTCGGAGAAAACGACATTATACAGGGTGTTCGGCACATGGACCGATAAAAATTGTTTGTAGGTAAGTGGGGTCATTTGCAAGGTTTTCACCTATGACACCTTTTGTCTTATGTCACGTGGTATCGAGATACGATTTTTTTTTCTTTATTTTTGAAAATTACCAAAATCTCAGCTTTAACCCCTTGTAACTTTTTTGTTTATTTTTATATCTGCACGAAATAAAATTTATTTGGTTTTACGATATAACCTTGTTCTAGGAAAAATGTCATTTGATGAAGTTAATACCATGAAAAGGACTTATGACCTCCCAAAGTCCCAAAGACGAGTAAAAATATGACAGAATCTTAATTTCATTTAAAAAAAAAGTGACAGCAATTGAGAGCTTCATTTTCCTTTAAAAAGTTCGCTAGTATACGCCCTTTCCAACGGTATACCACATGCCATACAAATCTTTCACTATGTGGCCAAAATTAGGGACGGAGACCAGAACAGAACGACAATAACTTTGTATCAGGGCCACCTTATCGATGTTCACTTATTGAGAGCGTTTTCAGGAGCATTTTCAAATTTAGAACATGTAACGGACGCGGGGGAACTGTTCAATATCAATTCCAACTACTACTGCTTCCATTTAATGTTGTTTGTTGTTAATGTTTAGACTCTTGCAAATTATCCCTAATTGTGTGTGACATGTGGTATATCGTTGGAAAGGGCGTAAACTAGGGAACTTTTTAAATGAAAATGAAGCTCTAAATTGCTGTCCGTTTTTTTATGAATTAAGAAATTAAGATTCTGTCATATTTTTACTCGTCCTCGGGACTTTGGGAGGTAATAAGTCCTTTTCATGGTATTAACTTCAACAAATGGTATTTTTTCTAGAACAAAGATACATCGATAAATCAAATAAATTTTATTTCGAGCAGATATAATCATAAACAAAAAAGTTACAAGGGGTTAAAGATAAGATTTTGGTAATTTTCAAAAATAAAATAAAAAATCGTATCTCGATACCACGTGACACCAGACAAAAGGTGTCATAGGTCAAAACCTTGCAAATGACCCCATTTACCTACAAAAACATTTTGTCGGTCCATGTGCCGAACAGCCTGTATATCTTTTTTTTTCACGAGCGAGAGGAATTCAGAAGATAGAGTATATTGTTACCTTTTTTTATGTAAACTGACACGGTTGGCTACATCACCTACAACATCCGTGATGTCAGCCCATAACACCGGGTGAACTAGGTGCCATGTCAGTGCTTCCCTTCGATCGTGCCGGCTACACTGAACTGAGCGGAAACGGACCTTCCCTTTATATCTTATTTGTAACTAACTAATCGTAAACAGTATGTAGAGATAAGTAACTATAATAAGCAAGGTTAGAATATACCGATTACATCAAAACAACAAAATATAAAATATGGTGTTCCTCAAGGATCTGTCTTGGGTCCATTATTATTTTTGATTTTTATTAATGACTAACCGAGCAATGTATCAAGATGTAGCATATATTTATTTGCAGATGATACTAGCTGTACAATAGATGGTAAATCAATTAATGAAATAAATGAAAATCTTGAGATCACACTAAATGAGCTAACATATTGTTGGTTTAGCAGCAATAACTTAAAATTAAATATGGGCAAAAGTCAATACATGCATTACAAACTAAAAGATAATTGTAAAAGCAATCGTCAAACAAGTGTCATTCAATTAGATGAAACAGAATGCGTAACATTTTTAGGAGTAGAAGTGGATAACAAGTTAAATTGGAAAATACAAATTGATAGAGTTTCCAAGAAACTCGCAAATGCTTGTTACGCTTTGAAAACGCTTAAGAAAACATCTACAATAAAAACATTGAAACTTGTATATTTCGCATATATTGAAGTGATTCTAAGATATGGCCTTGAGGTATGGGGTACATGCCAAGAAGTAAATAAAATATTTAAATTACAAAAAAAGGCTATTCGCATTATTACGGGATCAAAATGGGATGATACATGTAGACCTATTTTTAAACAATTAGAAATACTAACTGTAATAAACTTATATATTTACATTGTGAGCATGTGTGAGATACCTACAATCAGATTGATAATTTTAAAAAGCAAGGTACTCAGCAAAATCGTTATGGACTAAGAGATAGGAGAAAACTTACATTACCTAAAGTAAGATTAACTTTGATGAAAAAGGGGAATGAATATATGTCCATACAAATTTTTAATGCATTGCCTGAGTATATAAAGGATTTTCAATCAAAGAGTGAATTTAAAAATGGACTCAAGAAATTTCTAGTAGAAAGGCCATTTGATGAATTTTTCTCAGAGTGTAAATAGTTGTGTGTGTTATGTTATGTCATGTGAATACTATTTTTAGTTCATAGGTAACTAATTTATGTGTTTCTAATGAGTAATGTTTTATTTTCATAATTTATAATTTACCTTGCATTTTTATGTTATGTTTATTGTGCTATTTTTTATTGAATTTGACTTTGTGAACATTAGATTTTATTTAATATGCTTTCAATTTGAATGTAAAACTACCTATCACATTAACAAAGACAATATATTTTACTGATTTAAAAAAAATATATAAATAAATAATTTAATGTTTTAATGATTTATGATGATTTCTTCAATTTCATTGTTAAATGTTAATCTTAATTTGTAATCATTTATCTTAATTGTGCAATTTGCATTTAACTGATTTTACATTTACATTTACATTGTTTTATTATTCAATTTCATTGTTAATTTTATCCTAAATTGTAATAGTTAATCTTATTATGCAATTCACATTTAGCTGATTTTACATTTTGACTAGTAATTTTTATATAGGTATATCAATTGACTATTGTTTTGATGTTTTTATTTTTCTTTAGTTTTATTATTCAATTTCATTTTAAAAAATTTTACTTATATTTTTATTATTTTGCTAATGTGTAATTTGCAATGTTTGTATTGTATGTGTACTAGTGCTAATAAGATCGTCATGCCTGTTTGTGTGTTACCGACGAATTTTAATAAATAAATAATAAATATATCATATATATTATATATTTCTTTATTTATTTGTATTTATGTTTTATTTTCTGTTTAAATTATATATCTATATCATGATCTCTTTATTGGTACTCTGCTACTCCACATTCTTTCATGATAACCGTTTGCAAAAAAAAAAATTCAAGTGCAATAAACGTCATATTTTGATTTGATTTTAATGCTCGTTAAAAAGAAACAAATAAAACATGAATTTATTCTGGAATGTATAATAACTCGTATTTATGACTACTTGATTATGACGTATTTATTACTGAAGAGGACTTCGCCGTAAATAAAAGCAGACATAGCATAATGCCTTACATGTATATGAACAAATTATGGAATTAATAAATTAAGACCTAGCTGAATGCCTTGCTTAATTCGAAAAAAGAAAAAGAAGAAACAACAAATGAAAATTAAGAAGAAGGAACGACAAACGAAAGACTTGGCTGTACGGTCAAATGACCCTCGCCTTTCCGTAAGGATAAAAAATTACACAAAAACTCAAGCTGAGTTGCCATTATTCTTTTCTGCCGTTGTTACACGCGGCAGGGTTAAAGAGTAGATTTAATTATTGGAAAAAGTAATCAAAAAGCTGTATTATTTTATCTACTTATGCATTTTGTGGCAGTGTTGATTTTAGGATAGATACATTTATAACTTTTAAATTTAAAATATAGTGAAAGAAATAATACCGTAATTATTAAGTGGCAGCACTGTTAAAGGAAGACCTAGGAACAAAGAAGAAGACACTATTTTACCGATTTTACCCCAAATTATCAGATTTTTGTAAAAATCGGATCTAAATAAGAGCCAAATAAATAAAGTTTTTTTTAGCTTTCTCATGTAAACTGAAATAGTAAAAAATCGACCTTATTAAACTGTTACTTTTTATACATTACAAGCTGTGCCCGCGGCTCCGCCCGCTCTCATATTTCACTTCACTGCTAACCTCATAAGCCATTTAGCGTGAT
This sequence comes from Nematopogon swammerdamellus, assembly GCA_946902875.1. Classification (NCBI taxonomy): domain Eukaryota; kingdom Metazoa; phylum Arthropoda; class Insecta; order Lepidoptera; family Adelidae; genus Nematopogon; species Nematopogon swammerdamellus. Next base: position 18,638,975 of record OX336334.1, read on the forward strand.
AGTAAGTAGCCTGTAGTTGATGGGAAGAATCAAGCTATCCGTAGATTTTTTTTTATTAAAATCGGTTCAGTGGTTCTCGAGTTATAAGCGGACAGACAGACATACACTCAGGCACTCAGGCACTCAGACAGAAAGCAGACGTTGGATTTTATTATAGGTAAAAGGAAGGAAGTATGTCGTAATCTGAGACACCTATTAAAACACTGAGAACATTCTGCCATTGTTGTTTTACTATTAAATGTTTTATTATGTATACAAGCTGTGCCCGCGGCTCCGCCCGCTCTCATATTTCACTTCACTGCTAACCTCATAAGCCATTTAGCGTGATAGTAAGTAGCCTATAGTTGATGGGAAGAATCAAGCTATCCGTAGAATTTTTTTTTATTAAAATCGGTCTATTGGTTCTCGAGTTATAAGCGGACAGACAGACATACACTCAGACACTCAGACAGAAAGCAGACGTTGGATTTTATTATAAGTAAGGAAGGATGTATAAGCGCTCAATTAAATATGTTTTATACGTCTTTTCATTCTTCCATTCCATTCTCGTACAACTTACATTTGTATGTTGTATCTCGTTCGCACTCAGATCTGTTCCTATCTAATGTATAAAATAGTTCTGGCCCTTTACTCCAATCAATAAAGCATTTCCACTCGACGTAATTCCTCTGTCGCTGAATCTTTGCAGTGTGATAAAGTAGGGTTTAAAATACACGTTTGACAAATTATCTAGGATTTTTTATGTTTGGAAGTTAGGTATTTATACCTAAAGATGAAAATCGCTTATAACTGCTGGTGAAAAATTGCTCCGTCCGAAGTTCCTTCCGTATATGATATTATATATTAATAAGAGTATATATATAACATTATCTATGAAAATTTCGATTTCGAATAGGCAGAAATTTGAAAATACCTATTTTGTATCACAACTTCTTCAGAAAAATTGCTCTGTCAATTTTTATTTTATTATATGTCTTAATTTATTTATATATATCGCTTTAGACAAGTATCTAGGAAATTTTCCTTATCGATCACACCTTTACAGATTTTCGGCAATAATTCGCTGTGAAAAATTGCTCTGTCCAAAATTCTTTCGGAATATGATATTATATATTAATAAGAGTATATATATAACATTATCTAGGAAAATTTCGATTTCGAACAGGCAGAAATTTGAAAATACCTATAAAAATTACTCTGTCAATTTTTATTTTTTTTCATCTCCTAATTTCTTTAAATATATCGCTTTTCATAATTATCTAGGAAATTTTCCTTATCGATCACACCTTTACATATTTTTGGCAATAACCCAAGCACTGTGAAAAATTGCTTCGTCTGTTTTTATTAACTTATTAGACAAAGAACATGAAAATATAATATAATTGTGTAGTTTCGAGTATCGCAATATAATAAAACAACGTTTAAAAAGCGCGCGCTCGCACTACACTGAACTCGGGGTGCGGGAGGGCTGCGGGAGTGGGGAAGAATAAGCCCGCCCGCCCGCGCGCCAGCAGCTCATCGTCCCGCACCGCGACCGACGAGACGACACGCGAGCGTCGTCGATGCTCGCGGCTCGCTATTCCGCCCGCCACCTCTGTCGTCCCACTACAACGCCGCTCCGCCGCGCCGTCCTGCCGCCTATGGAACGAAAATGTAGGGCCTATCTATATAGTATTAGGAACTTTTAAAATTTAACTTTCGTTCTGTAATTTAATTTGTATGACAGTATGTCGAAACAACTTATTAAACATATTTCATGCACGTACAGTCTGTATGTAAATAAAGTGTATACATTTTTGTAAAGAAACGATTTAAAAAATTAAAAACCGCCTTCAAAAATGTATGAAATAAAAAAAAATCGAACCCTAGAGTTGAAGGCGGTCGGTTATTTTTGCTTGCACCGCCTTCAACTCTAGGGTTCGATTTTTTTTATTTCATACATTTTTGAAGGCGGTTTTTATATATTTTTTAATAGTTTTTTATTTCAGTTTTTTTAGTAATTTTTTGCTATTAATGTACTCGGCGGAATCGCTCGGCTTTTGGCTTCGCGAATCCGCCTCGCTTTCCAATCCGATCTTGATGAAATTGAAATGGGACCACGCGGAAAGCACCAGCTTTCAAATAAAAAAAGAATCATCACAATCGGTTCCCTTGGGGACGGAGTCGCGTGTGTCCGCCTGTAAGTATCTACAGGTCGCACTCAGACGACGCGGGGACAGCTCGATTGTTCGAGCACTTGAGTAGAGCGGCAGATGAAGTGCATGTAGTTTCCCTATATATATATATATATCCGCGGATATGGTTCTGCTTGGGGATTTTAATGCCCATCACGAGGAGTGGCTGGGCTCCGGGAGAACTGACTTCGAGGGGAGAGCCGCCTACGACTTCGCCCTGACGCATGACTTGCCTCAACTGATAGACCAACCTACCAAAGTGCCAGACATGGACGGTCATGCACCCTCTCTGCTGGATCTTCTGCTGACGACGAACCCTGCTGGATACAAAGTCACAGTGAGCACTCCTCTTGGCTTCTCTGACCACTGTTTAGTGGGGTCCACGGTGCCATTTTTGCCTCCTTAGTCTCGTACTGGAGGAATGCGTCCAATTTGGCACTACGTGTCAGCGGATTGGGACGGGATGCGAGAATACATCACATCCTACCCATGGAGAGAGCTATGCTTCAGTTCGGATGATCTACACCTCGGATGATCTACACCTTGGCTACGGCATTGGCGCATTCCGGCAGAATGCGCCAATGCCGTAGCCGAGGTGGTTCTGGGGGGAATGGAGATGTTCATTCCCAGCGCCCTCGTGCGCCTCGGTGGTAAAAGCCAGGCCTGGTACAGCCGCGACTGTGGTGAAGCTGTCGCAGCTAATGGCGCAGCTTATCGTGCATGGTCGTGCACTCGTACCAGACGCGATCCTAATGTATCCGAACTGAAGAAAGAATACAACCGCCTCTCCAGATCCTGCAAGAGGGCTATCGTCAGGGCCAAATTCGAGCATATCGGCAGAGTTGGTGATAGGCTGAACCAGCACCCAACTGGGAGCCGTGAGTTTTGGTCTCTCGCCAAATCTGTCGTATCGATTTTCTACCGCTCCTCCCTTCCACCTCTACAGTGTCCTGGGGGCTCACTTGCCCACTCCGCAAATGTAAATGCTCTCTTTGCGTAGAACTCCACCCTGGACGATGGGGTGCCATCCCCCCATCCATAACTAGGTGTGAGAACTCCATGCCGGAAGTACAGTTCCGACAACGAACTGTGCGGGCGGAGCTTATCTCCCTAGACACCAGGAAGGCGAGTGGGCCGGATATGATTCATGCATTGGTGCTGAAACGGTGTGAATTGGTCTCGATATTGCCAAGGCATTCGAATGGGTTTGGCACAAATCGCTTCTGGGCTAGCTTCCGTCGTACGGACTTCCTTCTGGCCTCTGCGACTGGGTCGCCGACTTCCTACATGGGCGTAGCATTCAGGTCCTAGTGGACGGTTGCTCTTCGGACGCCCTGTCAGTGAATGCCGGCGTACCGCAGGGATCTGTGTTGTCTTGTCACCAACACTGTTTCTTCTGCATATCAATGACATGCTGCCACTCGGCAACATAAATTGTTATGCGGATGACAGTACAGCACATGGATCCTATACCAGTGACCCTTCAGTCAGACGGGATGTTGTGGATGAAGAGGCGAAGACTTGTGTCTGATCTCAAACAAACGCTTCGGTCAATTTTTTTATTTTTATTTTTTTTTTTTTTATACTAAGCGCGACATGTGGCGCCGAGTCACCCATAAGGTGTCTAGCGACGCCCATGGACATTCGGACGTATGCGGGGGCTGCGAATGCCATGCCGGCCTGACAGGTGCCCATTCACGCTTCTCTTGAAGGACCCGAGACTATACTTGGGGGGAAATATGTGGGCAAGTAGAGCGTTCCTGAGTTTACCGGTTCTGTGGAGGAAGGATCTGCAGAACCGATTTGTACGCATCCGCGGTAAGTCCAGCGTATAGGGATGTAATCCCTGCCCAGTGCGCGTTGTACGGAGGTGGAAAGGGGACGGCGGAATCGCGTTAAACAGCTCCTCCGAGCACTCCCCGTGGAATAAGCGATAGAACACGCTTAGGGCGCCGACATCCCTACGAAGTTGCAGCGGTTCTAGATCACGGGACACGTCGGGGTCATCCACTAGTCGCACGGCTCGACGCTGGATCGAGTCCAAAGGCGCAAGCTGGTATTTGGCTGAGCCATCCCACAGGTGCGAGCAGTACTCCAGGCAGGACCTTATCTGCGATTTATACAAAAGCAGCCTTTGGTCCGGCGTGAAGTACCGTCGAACCTTATTGAGTATGCCTAGCTTTTTTGAGGCCAGCTTGGCCTTGCCCTCGATATGGCGCCGGTAGTTTAGGTCGTGCGACAGTTCGACTCCGAGCACCCCGAGGTGGTCGCTTAATTTAAGCGACGTGTCTTGGAAGCAAGGATCTGGTGAGAACGCCGCTCTCTTCGCACTGAACGCGCAAGCACAAGTCTTCGCCTCTTTTCATCCACAACCTCTCGTCTGGCTGAAGGGTGACTGGTATAGGATCCGTGTGCTGTACTGTCATCCGCATAACAATGAATGTTGCCGAGTGGCAGCATGTCATTGATATGCAGAAGAAACAGTGTGGGTGACAGCACAGATCCCTGCGGTACGCCGGCATTCACTGACATGGCATCCGACGAGCAACCGTCCACTAGGACCTGTATGCTACGCCCATGTAGGAAGTCGGCGACCCAGTCGCAGAGGCCAGAAGGAAGTCCGTACGCCGGAAGCTTGCCCAGGAGCGATTTGTGCCAAACCCTGTCGAATGCCTTGGCAATATCTAGGCCAATTGCCAAGGATTCACCATGTCCTTCAAGCGATTCCCCCCAAAGGTGAGTGACGTACGCTAGGAGATCACCAGCGGATCGGTTTGGCCGAAAGCCATATTGCCGATCGCTGATGAGGTTATTTGTCTCCAGGTACGCCATGAGCTGGGCATTGATAATGCGCTCCATCACCTTGCAGAGTAGGGAGGTAATCGCTATAGGTCGGTAGTTCGAAGGGTTTGAGCGGTCGCCCTTTTTGGGGACCGCTTGAACAAATGCAGATTTCCAGGCCGCCGGCACACGGGAAGTAGAGTAAGAGAGGCGGAAAAGGCGCGTAAGCACTGGAGCCAGCTCGGGAGTACACCGTTTCAGCACCAATGCAGGAATCCTATCCGGCCCACTCGCCTTCCTGGTGTCTAGGGAGAGAAGCTCCGCCCGCACAGTTCGTTGTCGGAACTGTACTTCCGGCATGGAGTTCTCACACCTAGTTATGGATGGAGGGATGGCACCCCCATCGTCCAGGTTGGAGTTCCCCGCAAAGAGAGACACCAATAAATCGGCTTTCTCCTTTGCGGAGGGGGCTAGTGAGCCCCCAGGACACTGCAGTGGTGGAAGTGAGGAGCGGCAAAAATTCGATTCGACAGATTTGGCGAGAGACCAAAACTCACGGCTCCCAGTTGGGTGCTGGTTCAGCCTATCGCCAACTCTGCCGATATGCTCGAATTTGGCCCTGGTAATAGTCCTCTTGCAGGATCTGGAGAGGCGATTGTATTCTTTCTTCAGTTCGGATACATTAGGATCACGTCTGGCACGAGCGCACGACCATGCACGATAAGCTGCGCCATTAGCTGCGACAGCTTCAGCACAGTCGCGGCTGTACCAGGGCTGGCTTTTACCACCGAGGCGGACGAGGGCGCTGGGAATGAACATTTCCATACCCCCCAGAACCACCTCGGCTACGGCATTGGCGCATTCCGACGGATCATCCGAACTGAAGCATAGCTCTCTCCATGGGTAGGATGCGATGTATTCTCGCATCCCATCCCAATCTGCCGACGCGTAGTGCCAAATTCGACGCAATCCTCCAGTACGGGACTGAGGAGGCGAAAATGGCACCGTGGACCCCACTAGACAGTGGTCAGAGGAGCCAAGAGGAGCGCTCACTGTGACTTTGTATCCAGCAGGGTTCGTCGTCAGCAGAAGATCCAGCAGAGAGGGTACATGACCGTCTATATCTGGCACTCTGGTAGGTTTATCTACCAGTTGAGACAGGTCATGCGTCAGGGCGAAGTCGTAGGCGGCTCTCCCCGCGAAGTCAGTTCTCCCGGAGCCCAGCCACACCTCGTGGTGGGCATTAAAATCTCCAAGCAGAACCATATCCGCGGAGGGAAACCGCTCTTGCACTTCATCTGCCGCTCTACTCAAGTGCTCGAATAATCCGTATTTCCGAATGGGGCCGCTGTACGCAACAGTCGTTCTCACCCCGTGGTGTTAGTGGGTGGACTGTAGTTGGGTGGGGGTGCGACTGTGCACATGCAATATCACGCCGTCACCGCAGCGGTACTCATATTCTGGGTTTGATAGTTTCATAAGGGGTGAAATAGGGTAAATAAGAGACGATTGGGACTTTTACAAGTTTCCCCGAGGCTGGTTTACGCGGCGGCGACGGGTGTTGTCTACTGTTATCTATCAGTCAGTTCAGATCTTATTTTGCGCTTCGTGATAGGATTAGTTTGGCGTAGCGTCTGGATCCGTCTGACTGACTTCGGAAATTCGCTTAGGTGTCGGGCTCCGTCTGGATGGCGTCGGGGAACGCAGGGCAGTATCGGGCTCCATCGGGATGGCGTCGGGGGACGTTGGGCAGTGTCGGGCTCCTTCCGAGCTGCGTCGGGATTCGTCGGACTGGCTTCGAGGCTCGCTTAGATGTCAGACCGCGTCTGGATGGCGTCGGGGGAACGCAGGGGCAGTGTCGTACTCCTTCTGAGCCGCGTCGGGATTCGTCGGGCTGGTTTCGGAGCTCGCTTAGATGTCGGACTGCGTCTGGATGGCGTCGGGGGAACGCAGGGCAGTGTCGGACTCCTTCTGAGCAGCGTCGGGATTCGTCAGACTGGTTTCAGAGCTCGCTTAGATGTCGGACTGCGTCTGGGTGGCGTCGGGGGAACGCAGGGCAGTGTCGGACTCCTTCTGAGCAGCGTCGGGATTCGTCGGACTAGCTTTGAGGCTTACTTGGATGTCGGGCTCCGTCTGTATTGTGTCGGGGAACCCCAGGGCAGTGTCGGGCTCTTTCTTAGCAGCGTCGGGATTCGTCGGACTAGCTTCCGAGCTCACTTAGATGTCGGACTCCGTCTGAATGGCGTCGTGGGAACGCAGGGCAATGTTGGACTCCTTCTGAGCATCTTCGGGATTCGTCGGACTAGCTTCCGAGCTCACGTAGATGTCGGACTGCGTCTGGATGGCGTCGGGGGAACACAGGGAAATGTTGGACTCCTTCTGAGCAGCGTCGGGATTCGTCGGACTAGCTTCGAGGTGTAGCGCAAAGTGTGTGGTGGTGTGGTACCTCCTACCTGGATGTTGATGTCTCCGCCCGCAGCCGCACCTTCGATAGCTCGGTCCTTCAGGTGGTGGTCGTCGATCGGCACGGAAACGTCCCGGTGTCCGAGGATCTGCTGGGCCCAGCTACGCACACACTTCGGAAACTACACTCACTATACTTATGCCGTATTAGGTCGCAACAAGCCCTGAGAGCCCGCGCCGCGCTCGATCAGGGTGGATTTTATCTTTTCCAGAGCAAAATGTTTGAACAAAACCGCCCGCTCCCGCTTGTATTTTCGGACGTGTCAGATCACAACAGTCCGTCGCCTAGGCAACCGGACTCTTCTCCTTTCCGCCAGGAGGCGCTGTGTGCTTCTTGCATGAAGACCGCTTCAGGTAGAGTCTTGAGGCGAAGAGAATGGAGGAACGTTTTTTTTTATTTTTTTTTATTGAAAGCGCGACATATGGCGCCTAGCCACCCATAAGGTGTCTAACGACGCCCATGGACATTCGGTCGTATGCGGGGGTTGCGAATGCCATGCCGGCCTGACATGTGCCCATTCACGCCCCTCTTTAAGGACCCGAGACTGTACTTGGGGGGAAATATATGAGCAGGGAGAGCATTCCAGAGTTTACCGGTTCTGTAGAGGAATGATCTGCAGAATCGATTAGTACGCATCCGCGGTAAGTCCAGCGTATAGGGATGCAATCCCTGCCCAGTTCATGTGGTGCGGAGATGGAAAGGGGACGGCGGGATTGCGTTAAACAGCTCCTCCGAGTACTCCCCATGGAATAAGCGATAGAACACACTTAGAGAGCCGACATCCCTACGGTGTTGCAGTGGTTTTAGATCGCGGGACACTGCGGGGTCACCCACTAGTCGCACGGCTCGACGCTGGATCGAGTCCAGAGGCGCAAGCTGGTATTTGGCAGAGCCATCCCACAGGTGCGAGCAGTACTCCAAGCAGGACCTGATCTGCGATTTATACAAAAGCAGCCTTTGGTCCGGCGTGAAGTACCGTCGCACCTTATTGAGTACGCCCAGCTTTTTAGAAGCCAGCTTGGCCTTCCCCTCGATATGGCGACGAAAGTTCAAGTCGTGCGACAGTTCGACTCCGAGGACCCCGAGGTGTTCGCTTAATTTAAGCGACGTGCCTTGGAATGAAGGAGCCGGTGTGAACGCCGCTCTCTTCGCACTTAACGCGCAAACTTGTGTCTTGGAAGCGTTGAACTCGACCAAATTGCTACGGCCCCATTCGGAAATAGAGCCGAGTGTGTGTTCGAGCTCAGACACAAGTCTTCGCCTCTTCTCATCCACAATATCCCGACTGGCTGAAGGGTGACTGGTGTAGGATCCGTGTGCCGTACTGTCATCCGCATAACAATGTATGTTGCCCAGAGACAGCATATCATTGATATGCAGAAGAAACAGCGTGGGTGACAACACAGATCCTTGTGGTACGCCGGCGTTCACTGACATGGCGTCCGACGAGCAACCGTCCACTAGGACCTGAATGCTACGCCCATGTAGGAAGTCGGCGACCCAGTCACAGAGGCCAGAAGGAAGTCCGTAAGCCGGCAATTTGCCCAAGAGCGACTTGTGCCAAAGCCGATCAAATGCCTTGGCAATATCAAGGCCAATTGCCACGTATTTTTCATTTCATTTTTCATTTATTCATTTCCATCTTAGGTACCATCGGTACACTTGAGTTCGTCACATTTTAGTTTACCAAATTTACAATTGAAACTGTCTGGGTCTAGCCATGGTAAGGGACTAATAATTAGCAATAATATAGGTACATAACTAAAAATTATAAGAATACAGAGAAAAAAAAAACTGTTTTGTGCATGAAAGGCAATTAAAACTAGAGCTAAATTAAAATACTTCGCATCAATAGAATTGTTAAAGGTTAAAAATTCAATTATGTCAATATAAAAAAATATAAAATTAAAATAAAATTAAAATAAATTAAAATAAATTAAAATTCAAAATTAAAATAGGTAGCATCAATTCACCATGACCGTCAAGCGATTCCCCCCAAAGGTGAGTGACGTACGCTAGGAGATCACCAGCAGATCGTTTTGGCCGGAAGCCGTATTGCCGATCGCTGATGAGGTCATTCGTCTCCAGGTACTTCATGAGCTGCGTATTGATAATGCGCTCCATCACCTTACAGAAAAGGGAGGTAATCGCTATAGGTCGGTAGTTTGACGGGTTTGAGCGGTCACCCTTTTTAGGGACCGCTTGCAAAAACGCAGATTTCCAGGCCGCCGGCACACGGCAATTGGAGTAGGAGAGACGGAATAGGCGCGTCAGCACTGGGGCCAGCTCGGGAGCACACCTTTTTAACACCAATGCAGGAATCCTATCCGGCCCACTCGCCTTCCTGACGTCTAGGGAGAAAAGTTCCGCCCGTACAGTCCGTTGTCGAAACTGCACTTCCGACATGGAGTTCTCACACCTAGGTATGGATGGGGGAGTGGCACCCCCATCGTCCAGGTTGGAGTTCCCCGCAAAGAGAGATACCAGTAAGTCGGCTTTCTTCTTTGCGGAGTGGACAAGTGAGCCTCCAGGACACTGCAGAGGTGGAAGAGAGGAGCGGCAGAAATTTGACTCGACATATTTAGCGAGAGACCAGAACTCACGGCTCCCAGTTGGGTGCTGGTTCAGTCTATCGCCGATTCTGCCGATGTGGTCAAATTTGGCCCTGGCAATAACCTTTTTGCAGGATCTGGAGAGGCGGTTGTATTCCTTCTTCAGTTAGGATGCGTTCGGATCACGTCCGGCACGAGCGCGCGACCATGCCCGATAAGCTGCGCATTTAGCTGCGACAGCATCAGCACAGTCGCGGCTGTACCATGGTTGGCTTTTACCACCGAGGTAGACAGAGGCGCTGCGAATAAACATTTCCATTGCCCCCAGAACCACCTCGGCAACGGTATTAGCGCATTGCGACGGATCGCCCGAACTGAAGCAGATCTCTCTCCAAGGGTAGGATGCGAAGTGTTCTCGCATCCCATCCCAATCTGCTGACTCGTAGTGCCAAATTCGACGCGTTCCTCCAGTACGGGACTGAGGAGGCGAAGATGGCACCGTGGACCACACTAAACAATGATCAGAGGAACCCAGCGGGGCTCTCACTGCGACCTTATATCCAGTGGGGTTCGTTGTCAGCAGAAGATCCAGCAGAGAGGGTTCATGACCGTCTATATCTGGCAGCCTGGTGGGCTGGTCTACCAGTTGAGACAGGTCATGCGTCAGGGCGAAGTCGTAGGCGGCTCTCCCCGCAAAGTCAGTTCTCCTGGAGCCTAGCCATGCCTCGTGATGGGCATTGAAGTCTCCAAGAAGAACCAAATCCGCGGTAGGGAACCGCTCTTGGACTTTGTCTGCCGCTCCACTCAGGTACTCAAATAACCGAGCTGTCTCTGCATCACCAGAGTGCGACCTGTACAGACAGGCGTACACCCGCGAGACCGTTCCCAGATCCTCGTGGACCCAAAGTACTGATAGCTCGGAGTCCTCAAGGCAGCGCAGGCGACGACAGCAAATATCTGCCCTGACAAACAAGCAAACCCCGGCTCGCGACCGGAAGGCTTCTTCCAGGGTGTAGCCGGGGTAGTGCAGGTCGATATATTTGTGATTCCGTCAGGAAAAGCAAGGCCGGCTTCTTCGTCTCCAGGTGGTGATGGACGGCATTCAAATTGGTATGCAACCCCCGCACGTTGGTCGAGTCAACGCTAAATAGTGGTGTAAGGGTGTGCACCGCTGATTGAACCTTTATTTCCTTTTTTTTCGCTGCCATGATTTTTGTAAGAGGGAGGGAAAGAGCATGAAAGGGTGGCTGTGGTGATTCACGGGCAAAGCGTGGACCCTAGCTTCATCGCTTATTACTCAGGTTAGTGTTGCGCCGACACGGAAGACGGAAAGGCCCCCGGTCCCCCCCGGAAGTGGCCGCCGGAACCCCTACTCCGGTCACCAACCGGCACGACGGACCACTCCGGGATTATGCGCCGGTTGACCGGGGCAGCCTCTCGCGTTGGTTAGACGCGATTGGGCTCCTGTACTACCCGGCGGGCGGCCAGCGGAATAACCGTTTAACCGGGTCTCCCTGTCAACCGTGTCGATGCGTCACCTCTGAACAGCGAATCCGCGTCGGGATCACTGGCCTACTCCTCACCACAGCCAACCCCACCTGCTACTGGGTCCCCGGGAAGTACACCGGAACACAGCGAACTGTTATACCGGTGTAATTGTTTCTCCCGGGGTGTGGTGGCGAACCCAGCCGATCCGAAGATCTCCCACACGCTGATTGCTGTTCATTTGGCACCACCCAGGAGGCACGTGTGACTTTTATATCGGATTTCTATTATTAATAATTTTAATTTTAATAGGATTCATTTATTATGTTTCATATTATTTTATTTTCTAAATAGAAAAATTTTAAAATGTGTGAATGTTAGTTTGTGACTTGTATATGTTATACAAATAAATATTCTATTCTATTCTATTCTATCTTCAATGGTTACGTTAGGCGGCGCGGCGTAGGAACCTGCTTGGACGACGACGTCGAACTACACTCTGATGATATGTCGCGATCACTACGTAGTAGGTACATTGAGCCACGTCGAAAACAGCAATTTACTTTACTTCGCGGTCGTGAACTGACACATTCGTCGCGGTAGTGAACTGAACTGAACTTATTTATTATTAGGCGTTCTGTTTCATAGAACGTAGACATGTTTGATTTTATTTTTAGAAAAAGAACTCTTATTTCCAATGAAATAAGACTCACTATAGGTCCCCAAAGGCAAACCAACCACATAAATTGATTCCATTTTTGCAATATACCGTTTGTTTTTATTATAAATGCCAAAAAGAACCACATAAATTGGTTCCACTTTGCGATATACAGTTTGTTTTTATTATATAATGCCAAAAAGAACCAGATATCTTGGCTCTGTTTTGATAAATACTTTTAGCGTACTTCATTAAAAACAAAAAAGTCCATCTCGCTTGGATCTTTTACGCAAAAAAAAAATCTGACCAGTTAGCTAGTACCAAGTAGCATAATTCTTTTCTGCTGTTGCGATATACCTCAATTGGGCGGACGAATGTGTAGAAACCTATTAGTATATACCAAGTAGCCTGCCTGGGTCTTTTCTGCAAAAAATAGAGGGTTGATTAGCTCTCGATTGGTATATTTAACTCATTTTTAACCAATTTGTGGGTTGGTGCCTTTTGGCATTTATATGGTCAATTTTCTGAAGAAGTTGTGATACAAAATAGGTATTTTCAAATTTCTGCCTATTCGAAATCGAAATTTTCCTAGATAATGTTGTATGTATACTCTTATTAATATATAATATCATATTCCGAAGGAATTTCGGACGGAGCAATTTTTCACAGCGAATTATTGCCGAAAATCTGTAAAGGTGTGATCGATATGGAAAATTTCCTAGATAATTGTCAAAAGCGATATATTTAAATAAATTAAGACATATAAAAAAATTAAAATTGACAGAGCAATTTTTCTGAAGAAGTTGTGATACAAAATAGATATTTTCAAATTTCTGCCTATTCGAAATCGAAATTTTCCTAGATAATGTTAATATATACTCTTATTAATATATAATATCATATACCGAAGGAATTTCGGACGGAGCAATTTTTCATCAGCAGTTATAAGCGATTTTCATTTTTAGGCATTCATTCATTTTAATACCTAACTTCCAAACATCAAAAATCCTAGATAATTTGTCAAACGTATATTTTAAACACTACTCTTTCACACTGCAAAGTTTCAGCGACAGAGGAATTAGTCCGAAGAGCCCATACAAGGAATTTCCTCGTTTCCTGGACTACTTAACATATTCATGACCTCGGTGATGATCTAGCATCTCTCGTCTAGCATTAAAATTAGCGCATGCGGTGCATCATCGCTAGGTGACGGATGACCGCAACTGCACTGCACTGCTACAATCTGCAATCAGTCTCAGCTCAGTTGCACCTTGTTCAATATCTCGAAGCGGTGCGACCGATGATATATACAACGATCGGCTGGTAGCCGAGGTAGCTGTGGCAACCTTACTTATCTCGCTCGGGTTAGTCAGATTACGTCATTTCCCACTACCGGTCTAATCAATACTCCACATCAAAACGACGCGGCACTAAACAAATTTCCCTGCACGCCACACAATAATATATATAATCAGTGGACACGTCTGTAAAGCTATTGCTCTGAAAATTATTGACACAACTCACTCGGTTTAGCGACACGGTAGTCGCCATATTTCACTAGTTATTTGGGAGCCTCGACCGCATCACAAACACACAAAACGAACTAAATCATTATAACACTGGTCCGACGACCGCTTGAAGCCACATGAAGTAAACGAGGCCGCCATGTTGCTGGCGCATGCTCAGTTTCCCGACGCGCGACTCCGCCATCTACCGGCGGAAACGCCAACCGAACAAGCTCCCGGTGGACGAGTGGGAGACTCGGCTGAGTAATTTTCATCTGAAAATGGATAGATGTCGTGTCCCATTTGAATTCGCAAAGTGTATCGTGGATTTAAGCATAATGTTATTCGATCAGATGTTTTCAGTTGTTACGGATTCGTGAATTGGTTTCCTACTCGCAATGAATCACGTTTCCGAGTGTTAACTGAGTAAATTAAATTACGTATTAGGTAGGTGCCTACTCAAGATGCTACTCAAACACGACTTTCATGAACAGGTGCTATGTATATTATCGGAGCAAAGGACAGAGAAAAAATTATAACCCGCCAATTCCAAATTAAGTGTCCACTGATTATACAGTTTAATCAGTACCTACTTACTGATTAAATGATGATATAATTACTTAATTTCAGCACATTCAATTCATGGACAAAGTGATTGATTGCGAGTGTTCGCTTGTTTGGATGGTGATAATATTCAACAACACTTGCATCTATGTACCTACCTACTTCTAGCAGAAATCCTGAAATTCAAATCAATAAATATAACCTATTCATGTTATCTAAACCTTGAAAAATCGCTGTAAACAAACAAGGTTGTTGGTAGGTATTCTACAAAATTTATGAATTTGGGAAAATGTTTTAATTCCAAAAAAAGTCGTTTATTTTCTAGCTCCTGAAATATTGCCCATATGCCTATGGCCAATCTAATTACCTATGCACCATACGCATAACAGTAGAAATTTTCAGCACGACAATAATAGAAAGCGTCTAGTCAGCTTATTAGAAAAGTGAAGTAGGGTCCATAAAAAAAACGTAAAATTTTAGTTTCTCGCTTTTTATAGGAAACCTTCTCGGGACCTTCACACCGATTTTCCTTCCATCTTCACACGATGGCCTGGGAAAATCGGCTACATTAGATGCAGTACGTACGATATACGGTGGTACGATATACGGTACATCTAAGCCAAGAGATTTTTGTTTTTTTTTTCGTAAAATATACCGAAAATGTATAGAATACCTTCAATTTATTTTAAATTTTAAATAGTAAGGATTGCTATCTATCACTTATCTGGATATAAATTAAACTACAAACGTTTCCATAGACAGAACAATTGAGATAACGAGAACAAAGTAACAAGTTGTATCGTAGTAGGTACTGTGATGGTTGGTACGTAGTAAATAAGTAAATGTTTATGCAAAATAATCTCCAGATTCTTCCCACGCTCACGCAAAACGTCTACCTCTGCTCCGTACCTGAACCTCGCGCAACAAAAACTACCGTGACGTCAAACTACGTCATCGTCGGTGGCGAAGCTTCGATAATGCTATATAGCCGTTTCTTCCACGCTAGTGCGCGAGCGGGACATCAGGAGGCGGCGGCGGCGTCTGAACTCCGTACTCCGTATGGCGGAGAATCGCGGGACCGTGACGTAACGCCACACGCACACGTCACGCATCCGTGACGCGTCGGGAAACGCTGCGGATCGTGGGCGTGGAACGGTGACGTAGCGGAGGAAAGTTGGGGAGCCCCACCGCCCCGCTCCGCTCGGGCAAGCAGCGGGATCGATACAGAACATAAATAATCCTTTAGCGCGTCGCACCGTAGCTACGTGAGGAAGGTACGGGTCACTTGTTCGCGTGCTTGCATTTCTGAAGCCTTTTCAGTGGGGCGCCTTTCATTTATGGCCTCAATCGTATTCCATTTTTAATAACACCTATAAATTACTAAGATATCCTTACACGGAAAACATGGAGCAAATACCTGGTATTATGTTTACTTCTCAAAATGATGTTATATTAAATTTTATTTTATTTTGTATTTGTTTGCTTGTAACTGAGCTTGTAACAGAAATATGCAAGAACGTTAGAAGAGGTTAGGACGTCGAACTGTTCAATGCTTATATGAGAACCAGCATCGCCGAGCTCCGTGAGTAGCGGAGGGGACGGCGCGCGCTTTGATTGGGTGGTATCGCGCTGATTGGGTGGTAACGAATGTTATTGGTACCTACGTTTTTACTAATATCGTGTTACGCTGGCGCGGGGAAGGTTCGACGTCCCTGCCTATTCGAACGTTATGGACAACTGGATAACTGGCTAATACTTAGCCCTGTGTATCGAGGTTGGAAAATGGGTCAGGTCAGCAATGCGAAGGGGGTGGTGTGAGGTGTGAGGGGGGGGGGGGGGGGTGAGGGGGGGGGGGGGACGTTGACGGCGGAGTCTAGTTCGCCCGCTCGTTTTGTATGACAGCTTCATTCACATTTCTAAAGGGCGCTGGGGTTGAACTCCCTAGCTTCACGCACCGTGAGCCGTCTCGCGAGCCGAGGCACGGATGAACGATTTCATGGGTCAAGCACACACAAGGGCGCGGTGCGGTGGGCACTCGTCAGAGGCTATTTTGGCCGACGACCTATCGTACTGATGGAAAGTATTTTTATCAGTTCCTAGTTTATTAGTTAGGGATTAAGTTACTTCTTCTAATATTGTTCCTATAATATATATAATAATAACGTAAATAAAACAAAAATTCCCATGAGACATAACCATAGAACTGCGATCCACGACCCGCCGCCGCCTGCGCGCCCTTACACACTATGCCAGGAACTGTATGGTGAAAATCATAATATATCCAGAAAAAAAAACTCCAATGTAAAAGTATATTCATACAAGTCCTACCTACGGAACGCTAAAACGTCACTTAAACGAGCCTGTGTATAGAACATGAAGGTGCTGTCCCGCGCCACACTGCCGCACCAAGATTGTCGAGATGATGCTATTACATTCTCAAACATTTACGATAAGTGTAACGTGTACAAACATTACGTAGGTAAGTACACGATGTTATCTCAGATGACATGCGGTGAGTTGCGCGGTGCGCGATTCTGTCGTCGCGAGTGCGGTGCGCGCCGTTGACGAGACGATGACGAGCCGGGATGAGAGATGTAACTTCACTAATAGTTTAGTTGAGGCCCGAAATCGTTGGTTGAGGTAGCTAGCAGTTCTCATATTATGAGAAAATATTGTAAAGATTCATCTGTTACAGTATTAAATGTTGAAAAAAAAAACTGTTTTAAAAAACATTGCACCCACTTCAAAAAACAACTAGAACTTAAAAGTGTTAAATAATATTTTGATTCATATTCGTACCCTTGATTTGAAGGCGGTACTAAAGCGCAAAACGGGTCCATTATCAATTTTCCGGGGTGCTTTTGTACCGCCTTCAACTCAAGGGTCTGAATACCTAGATGAAACAAAATATTATTTAACACTTTTAAGTTCTAGTTTTGTTTTTTGACGTCGCACAGTGTGTTATGTTATGTATGAGACCATAAAATCGGACATCATCGTTTTATCTAATCGACCAATAAAGCTCATTTTTACAAATGTAAGAGTAAAACTCCCATTTGAAAATTCCACATAGTTTAGGAGGAATAAAAATTCAAAATTAATTATTTTTTCAATTTAAGAAAGTGAAAAAAAATTCTTGCTCGATAACTAATAACATTTTATTTGGAAAAGCTAAAATGTTTCATAGAACTCTTAAAATATGCTTCGTAAATGCCAGGAGTTAATTAAAAAAAAATGTTTTGTGTATTTTAGTTATATTTTTTTTCTCCAATATACCTACCATGATATCAAAATAGCTAATATAGGGCCCCTCTTATAGTTTACAGGAAAACCCTCGGGAAAACCTAAACGAAAATCCTTAACTCTTTAAGTTCTCATGGAAAACGGAATGGTACTGAACCCTCTCCACGCGAGTTCGACTCGCCCTTCACCGCTTTTTTTTTCTTGGAATCAATGTATGTACGTACTGCTACAAATAAATAACAGATGGATGGATGATTTTATTTATTAAATACAAAAAAAACCATTACATAATACACAATTAATAACTACAAACTAAAATATATAAAAAACCTCATTTAACCTTTCCCCGAAATGACCGCGAAGGGTACCTAAAACACTCGCTGCATTTCCACGCTGGATAGCAAGGGCTATCCGTTGCCTGAGGAATGTTTCGCAGTTAGGTACTCCTGACATTTCCGATAATTTTGAACCTATTGATCGAACAATTTTTTTTTATAAATAACCGTGTGTTGACCTCAGTTGGTATGGTCGGTGCAAGAACATTTGGTTTGGACTAGAGACTCTTCACTAGCGCCGCGTGCCGAACGTTTGCGTAAACAATCAAAATATGATCGTCGGTCGCGCACCGACCGCTTAGTCTTGCGTCAGCCGTGGTCGAAAACACAATGCCGGTTTGTGCTGTATTCTCGTGCAAAAACATCAGCAGGGTGACAAATGTGAAGAATGGTGGAATATCGTATCATCGGTAAGTTTATAATTTGATAAAAGGTCGTGTTTCTGTCCTAAAAAACACAAATAATTGAGTCGTTATCCGACGTTATCGGACTGTCAGTCCGGGCGGCGGCGGAGCGTGCTCGTACACGTGAGTGGGTTCACTACGAGAGATCGAGACTGATACTTTTGTTGCATTAGACTCACCTATTTGTTATTTTACCTGTTATTTGGTGTGCAAATAAATAATACATGCATACATATTTCAGTTTCCCAGGAAACCCTAACTTAAAAACAAAGTGGGTCGCTGCCTGCGGACGCCCTTCTATGTTGATACCAACGAAAAGTAGTAGTTTATGTTCTTTGCATTTCACACAAGATTGCTACAAACTTGAAAAGAAAAAACGCTACATATACGAAAATGCAATACCTACTCTTCATTTGTGTCATCATCACGTAAGTCTATTATCTATACATATAATAAAATCGTAGAGGTAAGAAAGTCTGTACATTGAATGTATTCGGAAAAAAACTAACCAGGGTGGCTTAAAATGAGATACTGAACATGTTAGAACAGTTTTTAAAATTTTTGTTTGTTTGTTTGTTTGTCTGTACGCGCATCACGCAAAAACCACTGAACGGAATTAGACGAAACTTTGTATAGTGGCAGTTTATATGCCGGGTTAACATAATACGTAAAAAAAAATAACAAAAATAAAAAAAAATAAACAATTATAAACATTATTGCGCGTTTAAAATCACGTAGTCCAAAGTAAAGGTAAAAACAATTTTAAATGTCATGTTGACGACGGAGAACTGTCATCTCGACGTGAGCTGGCCGGTGACAAATTGTTTGATAAATAAAAATAATAATTGATAGTCGAAGTTATGTCGCTGTCATTGGTGCAATAAAATTTATATATCTGTTGCCCGCGGCTTCGCTCGCGTGAAATTCGTATTTAAAAAAAATAAAGTAAGTAACTAAAGGCGGGCCCGAAGGCGGATCTGCGCTCACGTAAACGATATTCTTTCTCGATGAAAGTAACTAAGGGCGAGGCGAAAGGCGGAGCTGATTTCAGGAAGAAGAAAAACATTCTTGAAGAAAATAAGTAACTAAGAACGAGGCCGAAGGCCGAGCTCTATTCTGGAAGACCATAAACCTTCTCGAAGAAAGTAAGTAACTATGGGCGAGGCCGCAGGCCGAGCTGCGTTCAGGAAGAAGCTAAACCATCTTGAAGAAAGTAAGTAACTAAGGCGAGGCCGAAGGCCGAGCTACGTTCGGATAATTGTAAAATAATCTCGAAGAAAGCAAGTAACTAAGGGCGAGGCCGAAGGCCGAGCTGCGTTCAGGAAGAAGCTAAACCATCTTGAAGAAAGTAAGCAACTAAGGCGAGGCCGAAGGCCGAGCTACGTTCTGACAAATGATAAACCATCTCGAAGAAAGCAAGTAACTAAGGGCGAGGCCGAAGGCCGAGCTGCGTTCAGGAAGAAGCTAAACCATCTCGAATAAAGTTAATTAATATTAAGATTGAGTTAATTTAATTTAAATTTTATTATAAAGTCCACGCTTCTAACGGCAAATATACCGTGCATCCTAGAACCTCGCGGTTATTCCCGGCTGGATGGCAAGAGGCCCGATGCTAGAGACCTTAGTGCCATGGACTAAGGGTAGTTCTTTGATGTGGGACGCCACTTTTGTTCTCACATTGGCTCCAAGTCACGTTAGGACATCTTCAAGAGCGGCTGGCGCGGCCGAGGCTGGGGCGGAGAGCCTCCAACGCAGCAAATATAGAAATATAATTCAAGATTTCGAATCTGTTGCGTTTGCGGTTGAAACCCTCGGTCCGTGGAGCAGTGAAGCCAAAAGAGGCTTGAGCTGGTTGACGCAACTGGTGTCCCGTCATCAAGGGCTTATGTACTTCATTCAAAGGGTAAGCCTTGCCATCCAGCGGGGTAATGCCGCAAGTGCTCTAAGAACATTTGAAAATGCCCGTTTTGATAGTTATTTTAATGTTTGTTAGGTAGGTTTAATTCTTTGGTTATTAATATTACTTTTTTATTTATATGAAATAAATAGATTGAGTAAACGATATTATATTCTATCGAAGAAAGGAAGTCTTTAAGGGCGAGGCCCGAAGGCGGAAGAGGGTTTTTGGTTTACCTGAACGCAGCTCGGCCTTCGGCCTCGCACTTAGTTCCTTCCTTTCTTCCAGAAGGTTTGTCGTCTTCCTGAACGCAGCTCGGCCTTCGGCCTCGCCCTTACTTACTTCCTTTATTTGAAAAAGGTTTATCGTTTACCTGAAAGCAGCTCGGCCTTCGGCCTCGCCCTTAGTTAGTTACTTTCTTTGAGAAGGTTTATCGATTACCTGAACGCAGCTCGGCCTTCGGCCTCGCCCTTAGTTACTTACATTCTTCTTTGGAATACGAATTTCACGCGAGCGGAGCCGCGGGCTCAGCTATATATAATATAATAAGTACAAATAGGTTCTGTTTTATGGAAAATGACACGGTTGTTTTCGTCGTTTTTCGAGAACCACTGGCTTTAAACCCATTGTGATTTTACTCAAACTGAACGCCTCGATGAGAGCTACCCATCTGTCACGTGATCATTTGTTTTGGTCATAACTCGAGAACCGCTGGTGCTAAAGCCATCGTGTTGGTACTCAAACTTCAGGTCTCGGTGAGATCTATCCATCAGTCACGTGAATTTTGTTTTGGTCATAACTCGACAACCACTGGTGCTAGACCCATCGTGTTGGTACTCAAACTTCAGGTCTCGGTGAGATCTATCCATCTGTCACGTGAACTTTTGTTTTGCTTATAACTCGAGAACCACTGGTGCTAGACCCATCGTGTTGGTACTCAAACTTCAGGTCTCGGTGAGATCTATCCATCTGTCACGTGAACTTTTGTTTAGGTCATAACTCGTGAACCGCTGGTGCTAAACCCATCGTTTTTCGACATCGATCAGGTCATGAACTTTTGTGTTGGTCATAACTCGAGACCTAAAGTTTGAGTACCAACACGATGGGTCTAGCACCAGTGGTTATCGAGTTATGACCAAAACAAAAGTTATAACGGTAAGGAACAACAAAACCGGCCAAGTGCGAGTCGAAGCGCCATCTAGATGGCGTGTTATGAAATGCTTCATATTAGTTAAATGTCATGATTAGTTAAAATGCTTCATAACATATTCGGTAGATGGAGCGCGCATACACTTTTTGGTTTCTTCTATGGGAACCCCCGTTAATTGTTTACTTTCTTATTTTTATTATTATTTGTTGTTAAATCGGCCATAATAACACATATTCTGTGAAAATTTCAACGGGCTACCTATTACGGTTCAAGAGATACAGCCCTCGGACAGACAGACGGACGGACGGAAAGACAGACGGACGGACGGACGGACGGACGGACAGACAGACAGACGGCGTAGGCTTAGTAATAGGGTCCCGTACCGGATAGCAAGGGAAGATTCGGCGAATCATTGAATTGACACATAAGAATGCAATTAGATAAGACCAAATCAATAATAAAATGTTACCTACCCCTACTTACCTAGTTACTTAACAATCTAATAATGAAAGTTATGTAATTTAATAAAACAATTATTAAGTAAAGGGTTATTTACTCAGGCTGTTGATGCGAGTACCTACTGCGTTTGAAGACAGTACCTACTATGCAGCTACCTATCTGAGTTCTACTCTCACAGTTCAAGCGTACACAGCAACATAAATTACGACACGACTTAACGTATCCATTAAAAGGCAATTTGGAGAAATTATTTTAGTCTACCTAAGCCCGGCCGCTGAGAGCAATGATACGTCATTGGCTGAGAGAATGCGTTCCTGACGTCTGTCAGTTGGTAACAGGGATGCCAGTCTGGATTGCCTAAAAAGTACGACAAGCTTGTCAAAATAGTACGACACCGCATAAACAATAGAAATTGTTCATAATTTCTTAGTTCGAACCACGTTCGAACGTGCAGTTGCAGGAGTGAGTCCAAGAACATTGAAAACTTGTAAAATTAGTGATGAAATTACTAACTGACAGACGCACGTCAGGAACATATTTTCTCAGCGGCCGGGCTATAGATACATAGATAGATAGAAAATGCTTTATTGCTATACAGTAACAAATACATCAGAAAATTTACATAAGGTGCAAAGGCGGACTTATCCCTTACAGAGATTTCTTACAGTCAACCTTTGGATGCTTTAGTAGATAACTTTCCTATCGTAGCGTGTAGGATCGAGCCCTACTAGGAAGTTATCTCGTTTATATAAGGTCTTCTTTTTTTAACTGACGATGCGTAAAGAGGGTGTTCTATATCGGAAATAGATCATATTAAAATTATAAAAAAGGGGAGCAATATTTTTATATTTTACTAAATATAAAAAAAAACTCGCTTTTACATATTAAACACCTTCTCCTAAGAAACTATGTTTCTATTTCTAATAATTACCGAGATAATAATTGTGAAAGTTTATTAAAGTTTGAATTCATAACGAACACGCGTTGTATAGGTAGCTACCTACCTACGTAACTTCGGACATTATCTGTGCTACGCACGGCGGCGGTCATTGAACTACGGCCTCGAAACACATTTAACGCGCATCAGCTGTTCGGAAGTCGGAGAGCGTGCGTAGGTACTTACGTATGTATGCATTCGCGACGCGGCGCGGCAGCGGCACCGAGTGCTCCATACATAACTAACATACGTAAGTACCTACGCACGCTCTCCGACTTCCGAACAGCTGATTCGCGTTAATGTGTTTCGAGGCCGTAGTTCAATGACCGCCGCGGCATGCGTAGCATAGATAATGTCCGAGGTTACGTAGGTAGGTAGCTACCTACCCAACGCGTGTTCGTTAGGAATTCAAACTTTAATAAACTTTCACAATTATTATCTCTGTAATTATTAGAAATAGAACCACAGTTCCTTAGCAAAAGGTGTTTAATATGTAAAAGCGAGTTTTTTTAAATATTTAATAAAATATAAAATATTACCCCCCTTTTTTATAATTTTAATTTTAATATGATCTATTTCTGATACAAAACCCTCCCTTTACGCATCGTCAGTTAAAAAAAAAGACTTTATGTACAATAAAAAATAAATAATAAGGTAGGTACCCAACATACAATTTAAAAGTTTGAAAAATCACAGCAACAGTTTTACTGTAAGCCCGTATAGGCAGCACGGTAATAAGTATTCAGTAATAATAAAATATAAAGGTATAAGTAAAATATATTATGTATGAGACGCCCTTAATTACACGTGCAGGAAAAAAATACATTTTACATTTTTGTCTTGTTCTCTCATCATTCTGCCCCACTCCTAGTCTCCCAGTAGGACATCGCGTGATTAGCAGAGTACAAGAGATCATTGGCAGAACAGTAGGGGCTTGGGTAGGAAAAAAAATAAAATCTATCAAATGATCTTTCAAAACAAAATATAATGCATGTTCGTTCATGGCCATCAATGCTCAAGGTCGTTGGCGTTTGTCACGGCCTTAAAGCGCGCACGGACATAATGGGACAAAACGATTATAATTTTTCCTTCACATAAATCACCTAAAAACTTGAATCAATAGTCAAACTATAGAAACAATAGTCATTCATGGTTCACTGTACACGTTCTGTTTGTTGCAAAAATGTTTTTGGCTACATCACCTTGGTGAACTAGGTGTCATCTCAGTGCTTCCCTTTGGTCCTTCCGTTTACTGCATAAGCTCTATAGCTATTATCGCCAAAATAGCAGTAACCGCAGTTCTGTCTCACTAGACGCATTCCGTCTTACTAGTCGGAGCAAATGAGACGGATAATGAGAAATTGCTAGTAGCGATAAATTTGCTAGCAAATAGCCCACAGGACGGAAAACGCGGACTCGATACATAATCGTTTCGACCGACCTTTCAATCAGTGCGGTGGTACCAAGTGGAGTGGAGGAAGGTGGAGGGAGGAAGGAAAGGGGGTGGAGGAGGAAGGGAGAGGCGGGAGAGGGGTGGCAGGGAAAAGGGAGGAAATTAGGAAGCTAGGGGAGGGATGGGGAGGAAATAGAGGGAGGTGAGGAGGCGGGGAGGAAGGAGGGATGGAAGGGGATTAAGGGGGGGGGGGGGGAGAAGAGGGAAGAGAAGGGAGGGTCCACATGGACCTGAGGCATCCACAAGTGTTGGGTCCATGACGATGCCCAGGTTTTAATACATTTGTCTTAGAATACATGTAACCGCAGGCAAGTCGCGCAGGCAGTATGACAGTTTGTCTTGCACTGTCAACAATCATTGCTCGCGATTTAATTGGGTTGCCATTTGATGCCAAAATATGTTGTCCATGTTTGCACGCATTGCAAGTCAAGGTGCATGTATTGATTGTTTGGGATAATGTATCCATAGTTGCGTGTAAGTAAAGCTGCAAGTCGTCGGCGTACTGGTGGTAGCGAGATGTCAAAACTTTAGTAATGAAATTTATGAATATAGATAGAAAACAATAAAGGAGATAACACTCCACTCTGGGGTACGCCAGCAGCTATGTAGGTTATTCCGGCTAAAAATCATCTTCTGTAGAACAGACACACTCCTGACGCCCACGAAGATAACGCTCGAACCAGCCAAGTGTTACCGGAGATCTGGAGATAGGTTAAGAGACCGCAGGATACCAATCATTATATGAAAGTCGACTGTGTTGAAGGGATTACTGAAAACAAGTAATACAATAACTGTGAGTGAGTTCTTTGTTTTCCATAATAAGACGGATATGTGTAGGTACTCAGTGACTTTGATTAGTGCAGTAACGGTACTGTGATAGGGACGACAACCCCAACTACATTGTGATCAACAGGTGATTATCAGAGATGAAGTCAGCCTAGTGAACTATACGTTCTAGGTCCATGGATGGGATAGGCAAAATCGATATCAGGCGATATTGATTAAAGGAAAGGAAGGATTACGTGTTTCCTCAAATTTTGGAAATTGCTTCTGTGCAACTGCTGGCATTAATTACATGCATATCTCTACGTTCCTTCCTTACTGGGTTTTTCTTCGACCCTGGTAAGCTCAATATTTTAACTTCCCTCGATGTCAAATTTAACATCTTCTTCTTCATCGTCCTACTGTCCATCTTCAAGCAGTGTGAGTGGAGGACGCGGACGGGCGGCGGAGGCGGCCAGAACCAGGCCAAGCTCGCCAGGCGAAGACAATCACACTGAAAGAACTTACTCTTACAGTGTCAGTGAACTTACTCTTACACACTCATGTGTGTTTAGTGTGTTAACCTTTCTCATCTTCATACTCGTGCGGTTCCTCCGCAAATAAAAAGACTATACCCTGCCTGAACTGATGCTTCGTTACATTAGCGAATACGAATCTAGAGTTTTACTACACTCGGCTGGTAAGTAGTAGCCTACTATGGTGACTATTCGCAGCGATGCCTGCCACACGACTCATGCGAGCGATGATGATTGAATATGTTCAATTCAACACGAGGCGATATGGCGGCGGCGACTTCATTCGCGGCCGAATTAATTTTAATAGCTTGTCACACGAGGCGATTTCACCGCTGCCGGCTGCGAGGATATCGCTGTGAGTAATTCGCTCCGTGTGGCCGATGTTAAACATTTAGTGTAAGACATAATATTTATTATAGTATACATATGTAATAAGTAGTAATAACAATTAAAAGGGGTAGATACGTTGTCTATACGGCATTCGGTCATATTCGGTGCTTATAAACTGGTGTGACAAATTTCAACAGTGTATATAAGTATGTATCTATGTTTGTATGTACACTTATATATATTTTTATCCACGCATTTCTCCGAAACTATTAATCGGATTGTGACCAGTCTTGTTTATTGGCTTTTAAACTTAGGGAACAGTGCAAGTTTCATCAAAATCGGTTCAGTAGTTTTCAAGATATGGGCTGTTAAGTGTGTCAAATGGGCGAATAATCTATTCCACGACTCACGACCACAGATTTCTGTGATTTTTAATGTGAATATTACCTACTAAAAAGAGTGAAATAACAAACTGTTTTATAAAAAACATTGAACCGACTTAAAGAAAAACCTTAGAAAATTTACACACACAGCACACCAGAAAATTGATAGATAAGCCCTTTAATAATGTTTAGTTGTAATAAGTTGTTTTTTTAAGTCGGGTAATTTTTTTATGGTCCCGTCGAAAAATGCGAAAAAAGGGTTGGGATCGCTCTAGTGTCTGTCTGTCTGTCTGTCGGTCGCACGCAGATATCACCGGACCTACTGAACCGATTTCGATGAAACTGACGCCAAATTACGTATAATTTTTGCCGCTAGATAGATTATGTATAAGTTTGTCTAATAGTCCTGTAAAAGCACAGGGTACCACAAAATGTTAACGAAAAATAAATTTAGTTTTTTTTTTTAAATCAAGTTTCTTTCTATATATGTATTTTAAGGCAATTTCAAAAATATATAACTTTGCTATAATTAATAAGTTTACTTTAACAAATATTTCGTTTAAAAGTTGACAAAAACTGCAGTTCTGTCGCCAAACTTTTTCCTATTAAGGGTTGTTTGAAACATTTCGACGCAAAGTACCAGATTCGCAATTGACCAGTGACGCAAATGACCATACTCTTAATTCGTAAACGACCATGTAAGCAAAGGACCGTAATATTCAGAATTCGCAAATGACCTGATACGCAAATGACCATATTCTCAATTCGCAAACGACCATATACACAAAGTACCGCAATATTCAGAATTCGCAAATGACCAGATATCAGAAAAAATCGAAAACGTAATTCCTACGGGTACTGCTTTGATTTTCGGAATAAATCATTGATCATAGCCTATATTCTAGCAGTATATATAGAAAAATGTTGAAAAAATTACAAAGAAAAAAAATAAGTCTCTTAAATTTTTTAAGAAAATTAATATTTTTAAAATGTAAGCTTAATTAAAATTACATTTTAAAGGGGGTTTTATTTTTTATTATTATTTCTTAATGATCAAAGTTTTATTTTTAGTTACATAAAAATAAGGTTTAAGTTTTATGTTTAAGTTAAAGTAGTAAAAGATAATTTAAATTATTAATTTTATTAAATATAATTTGTTATATATACTTACTGAGTTTCATTTAACAATATCTAAAAAAATAAAAAATAATTAAAATGCATCTAAATGAAAAATCCAGGTAATTTACGTATCTGGTACAATGCGAATATAAAGTTTCAGATATCATGGTCATTCGCGTTGAGGGTAAAGTGCGTATCTGAAAAACTCGGGTAATTTGCGTATCGGGTACAATGCGTAATATTTAGTTTCAGATTTCATGGTCATTTGCGTGACTGGTCAATTGCGAATCTGGTACTTTGCGTCGAAATGGTTTGAAAATTCTGAAATAAAAAATAAACGATATAAGTAATCTTATGTGGTTGTGCACAAAACTATACATTTTGCCCAAAATGTCATACATTTTGAGATAAAGTTAAACGACTGAACAGCCAAAAATTCAATTTTCGCGTGACTTTTTGCTCACAGCTCAGGCCACCTATAACCATCCTGAGAAGTGACTGAATGTAACAGTGAAAAGCGTAATAAATCAATAAAGTGGTTCTCGAGTTATAAGGATATCCATATAACGTGTAACGTAGGTATTCACTTGACCACTTTTTTTACAGTTCCCAGTCGCGTGCGTGCCCCGCACGCCGCCCGCCCCTCGCGAGTTTTGCCAAGCGAGTAGGTCGCGCGTAGTAGCTAATAAATCGGTAAGGTACCGCTGCTGAGTCGGACACCCCTGTCTTGAACGAATAGGTATGAAAATATGTGACATAAGTAAATATGTGGTCGTATATTTTGATTGTGTTGACATAGAAGTTTGAATTTTCTACCCTTCCCAAGCATTTGATTGTGTTTACATAGAAGTTTGAATTTTCTACCCTTCCCAAGCAATGATATATATTTAAAAAAAGGGCAGATACGTTGCCTACACGACATTCGGTGTTCACAAATGGCACGACCTTGAGCGTCACAATATTACAAGAGGAAGTAGGATGGCATGCTTGTTGTTGAGAACAAAAAAGAGACCACTATGTAGGTACCTATATGTTCATGCGGGGCATTTGCCCTGGTTTAAAAGTGCCACTTGCGGAGCTCGGACAACACATCTACCTATTTTAAACAATAATATAATAATCATTGCCTCCAGGGAACCGTTGACCGTTGAATGGTATTTTAGGAGCTGGCGAACAAAAGCGGACTTTTCCCCTAAATGGATTTTTACAGGAGAGGTCAAAAACTAGATGAAGCAGATAGGGCCAAGTCGGTTTTTGACTGAAAGGGCTTTTTACGTTTATATAGGACGGAAATGGTTTAGATCAGCGGTCGGCAACCCGCGGCCCGCGGGCCGCATGCGGCCCGCGAGCGTCCTCCTTGCGGCCCGCGAATCTAACCAACGGGGA
The DNA here is from genome assembly GCA_946902875.1 of Nematopogon swammerdamellus. Lineage (NCBI taxonomy): Eukaryota > Metazoa > Arthropoda > Insecta > Lepidoptera > Adelidae > Nematopogon > Nematopogon swammerdamellus. The sequence continues at coordinate 18,667,552 of OX336334.1, forward strand.
AAAAAATTCCCGTTGGCCAGACTAGTCTGACCATCAGTCTGACCACTGGGAAAAACTCGGAATTTTTTGTAAATAAAGGTCTTCGGAATGAAATATTTTAAAAGTCACCATGGTGCTGGCTGACATACCCGAATACGGCTAAAGCCCTAAACTTAAATTAAGATAAAAAAATTTTTTTTTTATTTCGCGTCTAAACTGAAATCTGACATTCACGAACGCGTTGGCTTACAAAAAATAAGCATTGTTCCCGATTAACTGATGCACATTTAGATGCGATACTGCGCGTTTCTACGTCTAAGATGCAAGCAGATATTCCAAAACTTGCAAGTGAAATGCAGCCACAAAAATATTAAGATTTTGACAGTTTTTTATAGTAATATTTCATTGAAATATATAACTTGAACTCAAATAAATATGATTTAAAATGCACCAATGCGTTTTATTAACCGACTTCAAAAAAAGGAAGAGGTTCTCAATTCGACTGTATTAAATTTTTTATTTTTTTTTATGTTTGTTACCTCAGAACTTTCGACTGGGTGAACCGATTTTGATGGTTCTTTTTTTATTTGAAAGGTGGTGCTTCCCGTGTGGTCCCATTTGGCCAAGATCGGATTGGAAAGCGCGGCGATTCCGCCGAGTACATGAATAGTAAAAAATTACTAACAAAAACTGTGAAATAAAAAACTATTTAAAAAAATATAAAAACTGTCTTCAAAAATGTATGAAATAAAAAAAAATCGAACCCTACCGTTGAAGGCGGTGCTAAAGCAAGCAAAAATGATGCATGAAAGAAAACATGAGTGGATGATATCCTTTGTGATTTGTGTAGCCTTCTTTAGCACCGCCTTGAACCGAACCCTAGAGGGTTCGGTTTTTTTTCATTTCATACATTTTTGAAGGCGGTTTTAATATTTTTTTAAATAGTTTTTTTTTTTATTTTAAAATTGTATGTGCTTATGAAGATGAGATGCGGCCCGCACTGATCCTCTGGTAACAATTATGGCCCTCCTATAGTAAAACGTTGCCGACCCCTGGTTTAGATTGAAAATACATTAGGACGCCATAGATTTATGAGCTCAGAAAAAAATAATTTAAAAGGAAAATCGTTATGGGTCGACACTGGACAAGTCCGCTTTTGTTCGCCGGCTCATTTGATATTCTTTTGAACTTGATCTTTGAACGGAGAGACGAACCGACAAAAAAGTGATCCTATAAGGGTTCAGTTTTTTCCTTTCAGGTACGGAACCCTCAACATTTACTAAAATAGCACTAGACGAGAATACTCTAATTAGAATTCCGGGGGGATCAGTCCCGACTCCCGCCCGAGGGGATCCCACCCAAGGGTTAATATTACAACAGAATTTTTACAAATAAGAATCGGTTGGCGATTATTCCCAAGCAGATAGGAAGGGTGAATATGCCTAACTCCAGCCCCCCTAAACATTTTTGCCTTGTTTTACTAAAAAACGATGAACAATCTAAAACTTTTTAATGGAGTTACAACTCTAGTTAATCCTCTAAGTTGGAATATCACTATTACCCCGATAAGTCAATTACAGTTCACACAACGAGCATTAGTAGTCACCGAGGCCGAGAGAGAGTGCTTTTCTCCCAAAAAGAGCTCAAGTGAACGGTCGACGTGAACTTCGGGAAGTGTGTTTACGAAGGTAAGATGGTATATTTTTATGGTTTAAATCTTTAATACTAGCAATATATAAAATAAATTACATTCTAGGATTACTTATTTGTTAGAAAATTTACTAATTTCAGAGAAAATGGGGGGGCTGGAGTTAGGTTGGTGATTTTTCATAAATTCTTTTTATCAGCCGGGGGCTGATGTTGGGCTTTGCTTCAGTTCGGACGATCCGTCGGAATGCGCCAATGCTGTCGCTGAGGTGGTTCTGGGAGGAACGGAAATGCTCATTCCCAGTGCTCTCATCCGCATAAGTGGTAAAAGCCAGCCCTGGTATAGTCGTGACTGTGCCGATGCTGTCGCAGGCTCGCAGCTAATGGTGCAGCTTATCGTGCATGGTCGTGCGCTCGTGCCAGAGGTTCTCCAAACATCCGCGAACTGAACAAAGAATACAACCGCCTCTCCAGATCCTGCAACAGGGCTATCGATAGGGCAAAATTCAAGTATGTCGGCAGAGTTGGCGACAGGCTGAACCAGCACCCAACTGGGAGCCGTGAGTTTTGGTCTCTCGCCAAATCTGTAGAGTTGAATTTCCGCCGCTCCTCACTTCTGCCTCTGCAATGCCCTGGGGGCTCACTTATTCACTCCGCAAAGGAGATAGCCGACTTACTGGTGTCTCTATTTGCGGGGAACTCTAACCTGGACGGGTTCCATCCATAACTAGGTGTGAGAACTTCATGCCGGAAGTACAGTTCCGACAACAAACTGTGCGGGTTCTCTCCCTAGACACCAGGAAGGCGAGTGGACCGGACAGGATTCCTGCATTGGTGTTGAAAAGGTGTGCTCCCGAGCTGGTTCCAGTGTTGACGCGCCTTTCCCGCCTCTCTTACTCCACTTGCCGTGTGCCGGCTGTCTGGAAATATGTGTTTGTCCAAGCAGTTCCCAAAAAGGGCGACCGCTCGAACGCGTCGAATTACTGACCTATAGCGATTACCTCCCTACTCTGTAAGGACATGGAGCGCATTATCAATGCACAGCTCATGACGTACCTGGAGACAAATAACCTCATCAGCGATCGGCAATATTCCGGCCAAACCGATCTGCTGGTGATCTCCTAGCGTACGTCACTCCCCTTTGGGGGCAATCACTTCACGGATATGGTGAATACTTGGCAATTGGTCTCGATATTGCTAAGGCATTTGACAGGGTTTAGCACAAGTTACTCTTGGGCAAGATTCCGGCGTACGGACTCCCTTCTGGCCTATGCGACTGGGTCGCGGACTTCCTACATGGGAGTAGCATTCAGCAGATCCTAGTGGACGGTTGCTCGTCGGACGCCATGTCAGTGAATGCCGGCATCCCACAGGGATCTGTGTTGTCATTGTTATCCACACTGTTTCTTCTGCATATCAAGATATGCTGACACTCAGCAACTTACATTGTTATGCCGATGACAGTACGGCAAACGGATCATAAGCCAGTCACCCTTCAACGGGATGTTGTTGATGAGAAGAGGCATGACTTGTGTCTGAACTCGAACACATGCTACGGTTTATTTCCGAATGGGGCCGTAGTATTTGGTCGAGTTCAACGCTTCCAAGACACAAGTTTGCGCGTTCAGTGCGAAGAGAACGGAGTTCACACCAGCTTCTTCCTTCCAGGGTACCTCGCTAAAATTAAGCGACCACCTCGGGGTCCTCGGAGTCGAACTGTCGCACGACCTAAACATAGGTCCTGCTTGGAGTACTGCTCTGACTTGTGGGATGGCTCAGCTAAATACCAGCTTGCGCCTTTGGATTCCATCCAGCGTCGAACCGTGCGACTAGTGAGTGGCCCCGACGTGTCCCGCGATCTATAACCACTGCAACTCCGTAGGAATGTCGGTGCCCTAAGTGTATCGCTTATTGCATGGGGAATGTTTGGAGAAGCTGTTTAACGCGATCCCACCGTCCCCTTTCCACCTTCGCGCACTGGGCAGGGATTGCATCACTATACGCTGGACTTACCACGGATGAGTACCAATCGGTTCTGCAGATCTTTCCTCCACAAAACTGGTAAACTCTGGAATGCTCTCCCTGTCCACATATTTCCCCTCAAGTATAGTCTCGGGTGCTTCAAGAGAGGCGTGAATAGGCACCTGTTAGGCCGGCATGGCATTCGCCACCCCCGCGTACGACCGAATCTCCATGGTCGTCGTTAGACATCTTATGGGTGGCTCGGCGCCATATGTCGCGCTTTCTATAAAAAATGTATTCACCGCTGCTGGCGCCTCCAAACACAAGACATAGAAAACAAAACAATTTTATTGGTATCTTCACATTACAATATCACATCTACACCATCCACACAACCAAGGTTTATGTACCTACTTACTTGGTCATTGGTACTGACTGCCAAAAGTACTGACTGCTCACTTAGGGTTCAATCTCAATTAAAACAAATAAAAAAATTAATTTGCTTGTCCCCATTCGTACAGCGGATAAGCACGGCGCTCATATTGTTCATCTAGTTCATACAGTTTTTTAAATAAACAATAAATAACCAATTTAAAAAAACATTTTGTACAAAAATAGTTGTCTTATTTTGTAACAGCCTGTACGCGGCTGGAATTAGGGAAAAATCCGGCTGATATTAGGGCAAAGACGGCTGGAATTAGGGTTTTTCGCCCTTCGTGAATTTAAACGCTTGTAATTTTTTTTCCCACAAATCTACGTAAAACTAAGTACTATTTTCGAAAAAAAGATTAATCAAGCTACCCAAAACTGTATCAACGATATTTTTAAGACAATAATTTGTGCCAGCAACAGAGTTTCAAAGTTAAAAAATGCTTGAGGGGGGCCGATCTTTGATATATCCACCCTACCTACCTACCTACTTACTACTACTTAGTACACGCTATTCGCTACTCGCTTACTAGATTCTAATTATAGCTCGCTTGCCCTTCCAATGAATTCACAACACAACACATCTCAGCATTTCCATACAGACTGTGCAGACTGCGCTACATAATATGTATGTACATAGGTAGAGTAGATACGTGGATATCATGCACGTTTGTGTGCCGCTCTAGGTAATTAAATGCATACTAGGTAAGTAGGTAACTACTAACTATGGCTACAGACAGCTAACGTACCTAGGTATGTACGACCCGCTAGCTTTATTGCTTTGTTGTACTTACTTATTTATTACTAAGTAGGTAGTAATAGGATAAGAATGAAGATTTAAGATTGAGATTTATTAGGTACCTACCGACCTAATTATGTATAAGTAGGTAGGTACCTACTTACTTTCTTTCTTGCTACAAATATGACTTTGGTTGGGATTGACGCAATACTAAAGGAAATGCTATTTTCCTTTTCCGTTTTCTACTGTAGGCACAAACAAATCTCAACTACTTACTTAGGTAGGTACCTATATCAACAGGTTTCCGATGGTGCTCTCGCAATGTGATGATGATTTGATTACCTACTTTACGTAGGTATGTAGCGCTCTTCAATAAAAACACAATAACATAAGTACTTATTGTTGTCAGAAATAAATAAATAGTTCGGTACCTACATTACATATGCAATAAATGGATGTACATCTTTATTTTGTCGTTACATATTCTTTTCGTCACGAGTTCACGACACTAGCTAGCGAGCAATCCGATACATAACCTCAAACTACAACTTCGCGCTGCTGGTTGTGAGGCGAATCTAACGAAACGAGTATTTCGAGTACATAACTCACAGTTTCTCCTTATCATTGCGTGGATGCAGTATCCCATCTCCGGCTCAGTCCAGCAATGTTTACGAAACACTTCACGCTCACGCATACACTCGCACAGTCATCGTTGCTCGACCGACCGACTATCCTCTGTTTTGACAGTTCCCCGTCCGAGTACAACTAATGACAGCTCCCCACCACTATCGACACGTTCGCGGCGAAAAATCGTCGAAGAAATTCGCCGGCCACCGCGCGCGCCGCTCCTCCGCCGCGCCCCGCTGCCGTGTCTTTACCGGTGTACGCCCGCCCGCGCCGCTGCTCCGGCCGCCATGTTCAATTAGGCCAAATTAATTCGTCGACAAACGCTCTGAGGAAATCCAAACTCAGTGTTTGGCGCTGTCTGTTGTCGGTTTTGTGGTGTTCGTCAACCAAGCACAGGCAGACGTACAGCGCGCGACGAGACGGCGCTGCGGCGGCGGAGGCGCGGCGGACTACGGACGGAGCGGCGGCAGTCGGCCGGCACGGTTCCATCCGCCGCACCGTCAGCTCATCGCGCGGCCACACACACACACACACACACCCTCACCTACACATACTCAACCTGCATACATGTTCGTACGAAACGGACGAGACGAGCTGCATGCAAGCGATAACGGCAGCCATTCCATAGTAGGTACACGTTTACTGTGTGTGTAGAGTAGTGTAGATATAACGATGTGCGTGCGTGCGTGCGTAGCATTGCTCGCTCACTCGAGCACTCGCACTCGCACGCGCCTTGCTAAGCTCGCACGCGCGCGCTCACGGCGTGTGGCCGAGTGGTCTGGGTGTCGGTTTCTCGTGCGAGAGGTCCCAGGTTCGAATCCGGTCGGCGTGTAGGTACCAATGAGCTTTTTCTGACGGACGAAAACATAAATTACGTTCATCCTACACCTGGTGCTTCACCGCTCGGAACCGGTATAAAACTGAAGGTCCCTTCCCTTGCCCCTTACTAGATGTAGATGGTAGGCTCAAATTTTAGCCGATTGGGTGGCTACCATCTTACTGGATGTAAGATGGCCGCATAGCAGTTCGGTTGTGTTCCCTTTAATCCAGTAAAGCCAGCAATCCAAAGGCAAGTCTCCGGTATGGCACATACCTTCTCGGAGGTGATATTGGCTGGCCGGAGCATGTGATTTGGCCCTCTGACACAGCCACCCATACCGGATTACATAAAAAAACATTCAGCAGCGACTGGCAGGGCAGTAGGTAGTGCGGAAACGTCGGCGCGCGAGCATCGCGCGAGTCCAACTCGCACTTAGCCGATTTTTTTTTTCTTTGGACCCAAACTTTCACCCCGAGGAGGTACCAGTCCGGCTTGAAGGCGGCCTAAAATTGCTGGGAAAGGCTATTAACCCGCGATTTGAAGATCCGGCGATTGTATGAGAACGGAAAGTTATTCCCCGGAATTACATTCAACACCCGGTTCTCAATCTATGGTCCGCGTACCACCAGCCAGTGGTACAAGAAAGAATGAAGGCTAGCTCTGCAACATTTAATAAGCGGCAATACAAAGTGTCATAGTACCTAATCCTAATTTAGAAAGTTGTGTTTATGACCATGAACAGAAATTTAATTCAGATGTTCTGATAAAAAACCCCCTGGCAAATGCTCATAGTGAGTTCAGAGGAATATTTTAAACAAGATTTTTCAGAACTAAATTCGATAAGAAATCAATTTTAGATTCGATTCCGAGATCACTTACATTCGAGAAAAGAGAATCATTAATTGAACTTTGGTGTATGCTAACCTCCAAAGAAAATTTAAGTATATCGAACTGTGCGAATTTTGGCTCAGATAAACAATGAATACAGTCTCTTAGCCCAGCGGTTTTAGCATTTAGGGTAGCATTAATTCATAATAAAGTTTTTTTAATAAAAAAAATCCTCCAGATATTTTCAGTGCATTTTTTTTTAATCAGTTTGTTAATTACTACTTCTCAACGGACGAATATTCAAGGTTGCTTTTAATTTTGAAAAATTGCAAATTTTTGTATGTACACATTAAAAAAATTAAGAATTAATTATGATCAGAAAAACATTACTTTTTTACCATAACAATTATTTCCATACAAAACCGGCGCGGTACGCCGGTGCGCGTGCATTCAAAATCCACCGATGACTTTGTCTCGTTCACGAGTATTGCCCTGTCTCACTTGCGCTCAGTCAACCTAACTACCTAGGGTACCTAGGGAGACGAGAATACTAGTGAAAGAGATAAAGTCGTCAATGCATTTTAGGTTCATGCACCTGTATCGGCAGTGGTGTATGGAAATGATATATATAAGGTAAATAATGTTTTTCTGATCGGAATTAATTTCTAATTTTTTTAGTGTGTAGATACAAAAATTTGCTATTTTTCAAAATAAAAATCAACCTTGAATATTCGTCCGTTGAAAAGTAGTAATTTAAAAACTGATTTAAAAAAAATGCACGGAAAATATCTGGAGGATTTTTTAAAATTTAATTTATATAAGGATACACTATAGCGATTGAGAAAAAAAACTCTATTATGAATTAATGCAAGCTTGAACCTTTTTTCAACCTAAAACCGCTGGGCTATCTGCCAAGATAAGCGATTAGATTTTTCATTTCTTTCGCAACTATACAGGGTGTTCGGCGCATCGACCGACAAAATTTTTTTGTAGGTAAGTGGGGTCATTTGCTACGTTTTGACCCATGATACCTTTTGTCAGATGCCACGCGGTATCGAGATACGATTTTTTTTTCTTTATTTTTGAAAATTACCAAAATCCCAGCTTTAAACCCTTGTAACTTTTTTGTTTATGATTTTATGAGCACGAAATAAAATTTATTGAATTTTACGATGTATTCTTGTTCTAGAAAAAATATTATTTGATGAAGTTAATACCATGAAAAGGTCTTATGACCTCACAAAGTTCCGAGAACGAGTAAAAAGAGGACAGAATCTTAATTTCTTAATTCATTAAAAAAAAATTACAGCAGTTGACAGGTTCATTTTCTTTTAAAAAGTTCACTAGTTTACGACCTTTCCATCGGTATACCACATGTCATACAAATAATTCAGTATGTGGCCAAAATTAGGCACAGAGACAGAACAGAACGACAAAATTAGGGATAATTTGCAAGAGTGCCCGCGCGACCGGTACATGTTCTAAATTTGAAAATGCTCCCGAAAACGCTCTCAATTAGGGCATCCAAAATCGAAAAATCGGAAATCGAAAAAACCGAAATCGGACAATTTTAGTGCAATTTTAAAACCGTTTTTTTTTATATCGAAAATCGATTTTTCCGATGTTCCGATTTTTATTAGGTTTTTCAAACATTCCCGTCATTTGGTTTTAAATGCATAAAAACAGTGCTATTTTATGTGAAATGGGTTATGGGTGGGTTACTTAATCATCATCATCATTTTTCATCCAATAAAGAACGAACATAATTAAAAAAATAATAATAATCACACCGGAATAATCAAGCTTTGAAATCAAGGATTGATCAACGCCTAACTATGAATGAACACCTACATGGTAATGTACCTACATAACCCTACTGCGTACTTCAGTCAGACGTGATGAAGTATACCCGGACAATGATGAACTGCCTGGTGGTATAGAACGAGTATATCGCAGATTACATTCGACTGTACAAAATCAAACACAGTTGGAGAGGTCGGAGTCTGCGTCCGCTTCATCTTCGCCGACACCTACTTTGGACATTGTCGATCCTCGGCTGGAGCTTGAAAGTGCCAAAGTTATGACAAAAAAACCTTCTAACACCGGTAAGGAAAATCTTCGTGATGTCACAAGAATTGAAATGACATTATTTGAGTGTAACGGTGAGAGAGACCGCATGTCTAGAAAAGGTATATCATAACCTACTCACGCACGATTCCGCCGACAAGTTTGGGAGCCGAAAGGGTATTTTCAGCAGCAGGTTATTTAACAAGAAATTTAAGAAGTGGCATGGGTGATCCCAGTTTAGACGCTCTATGTTTCCTTAAATCTCACTTTCAACTAAACAAAGATTAGTCAACTGTTGCTACGGTTGACCAGGTTCTCGAAAAAGTATCCTCTTTGGGGGAAGAAGAACTTGGTCAACTTCAACGTAGCCAAGACGCAAGCTTGTGCCTTCTCTACTAAGGCTGATCCGTTTCCTCTCCAAGCACTTTTCAGGGCAGCCAAGTCCCCAACGATGGTAGTCTGGGCGTCTTGGATATGGAGGCGTCCAGGGACGTTGGGTTTCGATCGTTCATAGAGAGCAAGGCAAAACTAGCGTCTCGAAAATTAAGGATCCTCTACCGATGTCGGCGATTTTTCACGCCGGTCCAACTACTTACACTCTACAAAGCACAAGTAAGACCGGTGATGGAATATTGCAGTCATCTTTGGGAGGGTTCCCATGAGTACCTTCTTTCAGCCTTGGATTCTATTCAGCGACGAGCCATTCGCCTCATTGGTGACTCTGTGCTCACAAAGGACCTTCAACCTCTAAAGTACAGACGTATGGTTGGTTCATTGAGCCTGTTTTATTGGTACTACTATGGCTGCTGCTCTGACGAACTTGCTTCCCTTATCCCTCCTTCTCCTGTTCACCTTCGCCAAACCCACCATACTCTCGCGGAACACCCCTTTGTAGTCGACAGAAGAGTTCTTCGAACTGCACGATTATCTAAATCTTTCTTGTGTCGCACTGCAAAGGTGTGGAACGGGCTCCCAGGGAATATATTTCCCCACTCCTACAATCCACGGATCTTCAAATCGCGGGTTAATGGCCTTTCCCCAGCAACAGTAGTCCACCATCAAGCCGGACTGGCATCTCCTCGGCGGTGAAATTGGCTGCCCCTGAGGTTTCGACCACGGGCGGAGCCACCCAGTTCGGAAGCAATAAAAAAAAGTCACGTTCACGTAGTTACCAAGTGGTTTATGTAATCACGTTAAAGTTAGAGTTAAGTTCCTATTCAACATTTTAATTTCAAAATTTGAACACATGTAATTTTAATATTGCACTGAAATATTAAATGTCACTTATTTTATTACTAGTATACTCTTTATCATTTATTTTCATGTGGCCCAGTGCAAAAATACCTACAAATTAAAGTTACACTTCACATTTTGCCGTAAAATCGAAAACATCGAAAAAATCGAAAAATCGATTTTAAAAATATGAGAATCGGAAAAAAACCGATTTTGGAAATGGCACCGATTTTGGATGCCCTACTCTCAATACAGGAAGCGACCACCGATTAGTGCCCGTTTTGTCGTTCTGTTCTGTCTCTGTGGCTAATTTTGACCACATAGTGAATTATTTGTATGACATGTGGTATACCGTTGGAAAGGGCGTAAACTAGCAAACTTTTTAAGAGAAAATGAAACACTCAATTGCTGTTAGTTTTTTTTTAATGAATTAAGAAATTAAGATTCTGTCACATTTTTATTTCGTGCTGATACAATCATAAACAAAAAAGTTACAAGGGTTTATAGCTGGGATTTTGGTTATTTTCAAAAATAAAGAAAAAAAATCGTATCTCGATACCACGTGACATCTGACAAAAGGTATCATCGGTCAAAACGTTGCAAATGACCCCACTTACCTATAAAAAAAATTGTCGGTCGATGTGCCGAACACCCTGTATATTTGTGTGAAAATGGCTTTTCCGCTTTAATATATATAAAAAATAAGTACCGAATCAAAATAAATGTTGAGCGAAATCTTCATTTAAAACTCGCAAAGGTTGAGCCACACATTGAATTATTTACTAGTGATTAAAATGCTGGCTCACCCTTCACATAATTTTTTGTAAGTTGCGTTGCACATCTAAATTGAAACCCGAAATATTTTTAATTATGAGCCAATTTTTAAGGCAAAAGGAAAGAAAGAGTAATACGACTGTTTTAAATAATTTCAACTTGCTCCTACCTATCTATGGTTTTGTATGTACCTATGTAGGGATAAGTATTAATTATTATATAGAAGATAAGTATTATTATTAGCTTCTTGTAGGTGGTACGCCGCGCCGCCAAACATATTGGTTTTAGTGGTACCTGAAAAAAAAAGATTGAGAATCCCTGTTCCACACCTTCTGTCGACTACAAAGTTCCGCGAGAGTATGGCGAGTTTGGCGAATGCCAACAGTGGGAGGGCGGGCGGATGAGGGAAAAGAGTTCATCAGAGAAACGGCTTAGTACCGATAAAACAGGCTCAATAATTATGTTTTTATGGAAAATGACGCGGTTGGCTATATCATCTATAACATCCATTATTTTAGCCCATAACATCGGGTGAACTAGGTGCATGTCAGTGCTTCCCTTCATTCATTTCATGTCGGCTACACTGAACTGGATGGAAAACACAAACTATTTACATAGCCGTTTCGACCGACGTTTCATTCAGTGCGGTGGTAGCAACCCAGGCGGGATAAACCCTACCACCTAGAAGGGAAGGGTGTGTGTGTGCGTTTTATTAGGCACCGAAATTGATTACGCGGACAAATTGTATTAATCTGTCCGTCAAAATCTTTAATTCCCTGTATGTACCCATGGCTGTAAGCACCAAACCGGGCGGGATAAACCCTACCACCTAGGAAGGTAAGAAGGGAAGGGACCTACAGTTTTACGTGGAATCCGAACCATCGTCAGCCTCTAACGGTCGAGCGGTCACCCATCCAAGTACTGACCGCGCCCAGGTGTCCTTAACAACAGTCGACCGAACGTACCAATGAGCTACCGAGGCTGACATGGCAATGACATAGACAATGATCCAACGATGCATGTGTGCTTAAGTAGTTGAAGGTCCTTCGTGGGTACAGACAGAGTCGCACAAGAGACATATCTCGTCGTTTAAGATTGAAAGTAGGTCGGGGATCCCTCCCGAAGATGATTGCAATACCCTATCACCTTTTTGTCATCCTCCTCGGTAGCTCAGGCTCAGTGATGCGATCGGTCGATTATCGGTCGTGATCGTAAGCACACCTTAAAATATTCTTATCGGACCAACCAAAAAGTTGTATCGTTGGGAAAAGAAAAAAGAAAAATAGTTGATCCGTTTCAGTTGGTCAGTTTAGTTGGTAGGAGTGGAAAGCCTGCGTTGGAGGCTAACCGTGGTTCAGATTCAACCTCGGATTCCACGTAAAAGTTTAGGTTCCTTTCCTTCTTATCTTACTAGGTGGTAGGGTTCAACCCGCCCGGGTTGTTACCACCGCACTGAATGAGAGTTCGGTTGAAACGGCTATGTGAATAGTCCGTGTTTTCCGTCGAGTTCAGTGTACCTGGCACGAACGAAGGGAAGCACTGACATGGCACCTAGTTGACCAAGGTGTTATGGGCTGACATCACGGTTGTAGTAGGTAATGTAGGCAACCACGTCACTTTCCATAAAACAAATGTTTTATTTCATTCATTCGTTTACATTTCGTGGGTGTGTACACTTTTTGCACAAATCAGGTGTCGTACTTGCTTTTTAGGTTTCCGTATCCCGTACGGAAGCCTATTACTAATACTCCGTCTGTCTGTCTGTCTGTCCGTCCGTCCGTCCGTCCGTCCGTCCGTCCGTCCGTCCGTCCGTCCGTCCGTCCGTCCGTCCGTCCGTCCGTCCGTCCGTCCGTCCGTCCGCCCGCCCGCCCGCCAGTCCGTCCGTCCGTCCGCCCGCCCGCCAGTCCGTCCGTCCGTCCGCCCGCCCGCCCTTCCGTCCGTCTGTCTGTCCGAGGGCTGTATCTCTTGAACCGTAATAGGTAGCCCGTTGAAACTTTCATAGAATATGCGTTACTATGGCGGATGAAACTACAAATACGAAAAATAAGAAAAAGTTAAAAATTAGGGGGTCCCTATACAACAAACATTTTATTAAAATAGATTAGTCACACTATTTAATAACAGATGGCGCAAACGGCTTTTATACATTGCATGTTGAAAGACAAAAGATAGGCAGATAATAGTGGATACATATTCTTGAATATTTAATTTTTCGAAATTTGAAAAGACAATATCATTTTGGTTTTTTATTTTTTCATGACTGTTTTCACATTGATGTATTTGATTTTCAAATATGACATCTTTGTTTATGTTGCATCTGTGGACATAATTGTTACCACGGTTGTTTCCAGGATAACGCTTACTTCCTTGGTTGGTTACCGTTGTTATTTACTAGGTCTAGGTTACGATTTTTGTACATAGGCGGATAGATACGGAAACCTTCGTGCGCGATTAAACTCGCACTTAACAGATTTTTTGGATTCCGTGTCCAATTTACCTACGGAAGCCTATTACTAAGCCTACGCCGTCTGTCTGTATGTCTGTCTATCTGTCTGTCCGTCCGTCCGTACATATATCGACAGGTACCGACAACCGTAATAGGTCGACAGTTGAAATTTTCACAGAATATGTCTTATTATGACATATTTACCACAGATCAAAGAGCTTGAGGAAGACTGCCGACGATCGCTGCTCTGTGGTGGATATTACCCACATGGGGAGAGTTGTTTACGGATAATTCGGAGGTCGTTATTGATGTCAACAAAACTTGCAAACAAATGTAAAAGTTATATCCTGAGCTACTCTCGATCCTGATGGCCATTGCATAACTCCGTACCTAAAATTGAAAATCAAGTCATCAATCTTGGTTTGTGGGTGGAAGATAAACTTAAAAATATAAAGGTGATCTACCCGTGCGGTGTGTTGTCCACCTTCGGCGTCGGATGACAAATACTGAGCCTTCATCAGATACAACCTGCTACACTCGCTCAAATTATAACGAGCTCGTTTATGATTTATGATTAGCTGTGCCACAGGCCCCCGCTCGCATGTTCTCTGACTTCGATGACTAAACTGTACAGATTCTACTTCGAATTTCTTATTTACCATTTTTACCATTCCTATTGCATTAGCGTCTAATTTATAGACACCAATGCAAATTCTGTATGTGTGTGTGGTTTTTTTTTAACCGACTTCCAAAAAAGGAGGAGGTTCTCAATTCGTCTGTATGTTTTTTTTTTTTTTTTTTATGTTTGTTACGCGATTTCTCCGTCAATTGAGGGCCGATTTAGAAAATTCTTTTTTTGTTAGTTAGGTCATACTTCCGAGGTGGTCCCATTTAAATTTTATCGAAATTGGTTCAGTGGTTTTCGAAAAATCAGCATAATACTATGGTGTGTGGTTACCTTCAGCAAAACTTGTGATGTGGTCGTTTTCGGCAATTTTCAGTTTGATAAATTAGTATGGTGTGTGGTTACCTTCAGCAAAACTTTTGTGATGTGGACTTATTCAGCAATTTGCAGTCTGACACATATGGCGAATAATTCTGTACCACTTCAATCGATTTCGATTATTCGATTTCGATTATTCTTTTTTATGTAATATTACTAAAAAGAATGAAATAAAAACTGTTTTAAAAAATATTAAACCGATTTCCAAAAAACAAAAAAAAAAGAACTAAAAAGTATTAAATACCTAATATTTTGAAATTTTCTCTGTCCTGTTGAAATACATGAATCGATATACTAGTGATACATATTCGGACCCTTGTTTCATGAATATTCTAAATTTGAAATTTTTTATCTTTTCCGACCGGCCAGGTGCGCTTAATTTATTATGGTACCTGACCGGTACCTACTGTACCGAGTACCATCGAGCTGGTCTGATGATGGAGACAAAAAGTGGCCATAGGAACTCCTAAACTACACATGATAAACCCATCGTGTTTGGGCTCGTTGCATTTGTCTTCACGAGAAATTTACTTTAGACCTAAGAGATTCTCAATTCGACGGTATGTTTTCTTTTTTTGGATGTTTGTTACGCGATTACTCCGTCAATTGTGGGCCGATTTTGAAAATTCTTTTTTTTTTTTATTTGAAAGGGGATAACCCTGAGGTTTTTGAAGTGAAAACTTCTTTAGCGGCGCTTAGCACTTTTTTAGGTGGGTAAAAAATGTATAACTCGCGACATCGCGTCAGCGTCATTTTTAAAATGAAACCTTAAGTCATTGCATTAAGGGTTAAGTTAGAGTGGCACGGGATCTGCCGGCACTCCCGGAGTGCAACTGTTAAGTAGGGTTCGGTAACACGTTTATGTCTGTCCATTCTACTAAGTTCTGCAAAATGAATGTAGGGTTCCGTAACAAATGCATGTCTGTCTGTTCTACTAAATTTAACATTTATTTCAAAATGGATGTAGGGTTCCGTAACAAATGCATGTCTGTCCGTTCTACTAAATTTTACAATTTTCAACCATGGTCCTCCGACGGTTATTTTATAATAAAAGTAGGGATTCCGTAACAAATGTATGTCTGTCCGTTCTACTAAATTTCACAATTTTCAACGAAGGTCCTCCGACGGTTATTTTATAATAAAAGTAGGCTTCCGTAACACGTTTATGTCTGTCCATTCTACTAAGTTCTGCAACATCACCTACAACGTCCGTGATGTCAGCCCATAACACCGGGTAAACTAAGTGCCATGTCAGTGCTTCCCCCTTTGATCGTGCTGACTACACTGAACTGGTCGGAAAACACAAACTATTTACATAGCCGTTTCGACCGACGTTTAATTCAGTGCGGTGGTACCAACCCGGGCAAGTTAAACCCTACCACCAAGTAAGATTAGGAAGGAAGGGACCTACAGTTTTACGAGGAATCCGAACGTCGGTCAGCCTCCAACGGTCAGCGGTCACCCATCCAAGTACTGACCGCACCCAGCGTTGCTTAACATTCAATAGCGACAGTTGACTGTCTGCACCACTGAGCTATCGAAGCTGACGTGGTCCTACTTTAATTGGGTCAAGATCGGGTTGAAAAGTGAGGCGGAATCGCGAGGCCGAAGGCCGAGCGATTCCGCCGAGTACAATAATAGCAAAAAATTACTAAAAAAAACTGTGAAATAAAAAAAAAGTTTTAAAAAACATAAAACCGACTTCCTAAAAAAAGTAAAACTAAAAAACTATTTAAAATAAAAATATGAAAACCGCCTTCAAAAATATATGAAATAAAAACCTAAAAAAAAAACGAACCCTGGAGTTGAAGGCGGTGCTAAAGCAAGCAAAAATGATGCATGAAAGAAAACATGAGTGGATGATAATATCCTTTGTGATTTGTGTAGCCTTTTTAGCACCGCCTTCAACTCTAGGGTTCGTTTTTTTTTTAGGTTTTTATTTCATATATTTTTGAAGGCGGTTTTTATATTTTTATTTTAAATAGTTTTTTAGTTTTACTTTTTTTAGGAAGTCGGTTTTATGTTTTTTAAAACTTTTTTTTTTATTAAACCCAGAATGGGTGGCTTTGTTGAGGGAGTGCAGCCGAGAGAACCAAATTCACCTCTCCTCACGAAACCGCGCTCGCCGAGGGGCCACACCAGCGGATTTGCGGACTGTTATTGCCATTACTGGGCTGTGTAAGTGCGCAGCCTACTTGCTGTGAAAAGATGTTATAAGATATGAAACGCAAATGATTGCGAAGAAGAATCATGAGAGAAGAAAACCAAAATTAGGGTCAGCTTCACTCACGTAACAAAACACAGATCAGAGAAGTATTTCTGTGTAACAAAACTATAGTGGTAATGGGCCGGACATGTGATAAAAACAAACGGACGATGGACAAGGAGATCACCCAGGAGGTACCTACGAAACGGCAACACAAATAAAGGAAGACAGAACGAGAAATAGGACGACGACATCGTGAAGATAGCTGGAAGAGTGTGGACACGAATTGCGAGGAATAGGAAAACGTGGAAGCTCATGCCTACACCCTTCAGTGCGGAATCCAGTAACGTCGAAAATAAAATAACAAATTAATTATAAATATGTATAGATGTATATGTATGTATATATTCTTTATTGAACACCAATTTATACAAGTTAGGCACAATAGGCCAGCTTAATGCCGTGAGGCATTCTATTCTAACTAACCTTTTGGATGTGGGAGAAGTATACGCAGGCGAATAAGAATTGTTTGTGGCAATGTATTAAGCAGTAAAGCAATATATAATAATAAACTACAAACTACTACATAAATAAGACGTAGTGGAGCTTAAATAGACTGGCAGATTATTCCAGAGGAGAGCTGTTTGTACTGTGAAAGGATCCGTGTAGTAGTTCAGCAGATCTTAAAGCCAGACCATGAGAAGAAAGAAATTCAAACCGTCACTCAAATATGTGAGAGCAGCAGCATCATTAGGTCTGCGGCATGATTGGGTTTAATAAATGGCATTATTATTATTCTATATCGCTATTGTCACGTTTACTATTTTATGTTCATATTTTTATATTAATTCTACACAATTGTAAAACCAATACAAAATTAATACAAATAATTAAAAAACTATTAAAAAAATATAAAAACCGCCTTCAAAAATGTATGAAATAAAAATAAATCGAACCCTAGAGTTGAAGGCGGTGCCTGTGGCGGTACTAAAGAAGGCTACACAAATGACAAAGGATATCATCCACTCATGTTTTCTTTCATGCATCATTTTTGCTTGCTTTAGCACCGCCTTCAACTCTAGGGTTCGATTTTTTTTTATTTCATACATTTTTGAAGGCGGTTTTTATATTTTTTTAAATAGTTTTTTATTTCACAGTTGTTTTTTAGTAATTTTTTGCTATTAATGTACTCGACTGAATCGCTCGGCCTTCGGCCTCGCGATTCCGCCTCGCTTTCCCATCCGATCTTGACCAAATTAAAATAGGACCACCTCAGGGTTATCCCCTTTCAAACAAAAAAAGAATTTTCAAAATCGGCCCACAATTGACGGAGTAATCGCGTAACAAACATAAAAAAAAGAAAACACCGTCGAATTGAGAATCTCCTAGGTCTAACTAAAGTAAATTGCTCGTGAAGACAAATGCAACAAGCCCAAACACGATGGGTTTATCATGTGTAGTTTAGGAGTTCCTATGGCCACCTTCCGTCTCCATCATCAGACCAGCTCGATGGTACTCGTACCATAATATATTAAGCGCATCTGGCCGGTCGGAAAAGATTTCAAAGGGCTTCGAAAGTTTGTGGCTTGGTCATCGTCCGCTATTTGGAAAAAAATAAATTAAAATAGGGGATTTCAAAATTAGATTTTAGGATTTTAAAGAATTTTATCCATACTGGGGGTGGCTTTGAAGAGGGGGGTTGAGGTAGGGGGGGGGGGGACCTTTCTGAACGCAGATCGGCCTTCGGCCTCGCCCTCAGTTACTTTCTTCGAGAAGGTTTATGGTCTTCCTGAACGAAGGTCGGCCTTCGGCCTCGCCCTTAATTACTTACTTTCTTCGAGAAGGTTTATAGTCTTTCTGAACGAAGCTCGGCATTCAGCCTCGCCCTCAGTTACTTACTTTTTTCGAGAAGGTTTATCCTCTTCCTGAACGCCTCGCCCTTTGTTACTTACTTTCTTCAAAGAGGTTTATCGTCTTCCTGAACGCAGCTCGGCCTTCGGCCTCGCTCTTAATGACCCGCTTTCTTAGAGATGGTTTATCGTCTTCCTGAACGCAGCTCGGCCTTCGGCCTCGCCCTCAGTTACGTACATTCTTCGAGAAGATTTATAGTCTTTCTGAACGCAGATCGGCCTTCGGCATCGCCCTCAGTTACTTACTTCCTTCGAGAAGATTTATTCTCTTCCTGAACGCAGCTCAGCCTTCGGCCTCGCCCTTTGTTACTTACTTTCTTCGAGAAGATTTATAGTCTTCCTGAACGCAGCTCGGCCTTCGGCCTCGCCCTCAGTTACTTACTGTCTTAATACTGCGCCTTGCACAGGTTAACGGGGGCTAGGTTCTATATGGTTACTTTTTGAGAACGTTGTTGATCTTTTCAATTAATAAAATTTGAATAAGATTTAGATTTCGACGTTTTACTATAATTTATGATATATATTAATTCGAGTACAAAAGACCACTGCTCAGCCAAAAGTGTCCTTTTTATTTTAATAATTTATTCTATAAATAATCTGGCTACGTACATTTTATTCCCATCCACTATATCCAGAAAGTAGGACACTAAAATTATAATATAATTGAAATGTTCTGAGGGTTTGGTTAGACGAAAATATAAGAGAAAATTAAACATCACTAAGCGTCGAATCAGAATTAGTACAGTTTACTATCGTATTGTCTGCGATTTTCCTTACTTATTACATAAGACAGCCTCGTTGTCATTTTTCCGAATATATTCCATGTACAGATTTTTTTGCATATACGATTTTATTATATGTATAGATATTCATCTTTAAGCGGCCTCGATTTGCAATCGCGCTAATAAAGAGTAGGAACTACTTGCATAATACGGAGCGATTCCAACAATCCACGGTTACAATCATTTTGGAGCGATTTTTAAGCAACATGTACGTAGAATTTTAATTCAGTGCCACCCACTACCCCGCCGAAGCGACCATCGCGCGCCCGCCCTCGGTTGTTGAGGACAGATGAAATGTTCTCTGTGTGTGTCTCGCTCGCCTCGCTCGCGTCGTTTGCACGCGCTTGTATTGTACGCGACGCGATCCCTCGTCCGCACCGCCACGCGACCTACTGCCGACATTCAGGGGTTTATTTGCTTCTACGTGCCTACGTTAGGAGCTGGGTGTTGAAAGGTGCTCCGTAACTTTGCATAAAAGTCATTTTCTATCTCTCTATCTATTACCCCATGTTAGTTTAGATATCGTAAAATGTATTGTATTTATTTTTAAAAATAAAATGTGCAATAATGATTAAATAGTTTACACATGTACCGTGTGGGGCCGGTACTTTAAAAAAATAGCCCCACTGCATCTCTCCCCGTGTATGTCGTAAAGGCGACTAAGGGATATTACCTACTCCCTTCTTATATGACTAGGTGGTAGGGTTTAACCCGCCCGGGTTGGTACCACCGCAATAAATGAAAGGTAGGTCGAAACGGCTGTGTAAATAGTTTGTGTTTTCCGTCCAGTTCAGTGTAGCCGGCACGACCGAAGGGAAGCACTGACGTGGCACCAAGTTCACCCGGTGTTATGGGCTGACACCACGGATGTTGTAGATGATGTAGCCAACCGTGACAGTTTCCATAAAAAAAAATATTATGTATTTAAATTATTTTCTAATAGATTCCGATTCAGATATTTATTTCGCCATAAAGAACACAAAACACAATATTTCATTGAGACATATGCATATTCAGTATGGTTCGTCATCATTTTTTTGTCATGTCCCGTTCAGCAATGCAATCTATGAGGAAGAACCGGGTAAGAAACCTTATAGAGCTTTTTTTTTTAATATAACTTACTTACTAAGTTTTAATTACTTATGTGAAATGTAACATACCTACTATGTATAAGTAAAAAAGAAAGTAAAATACAAAGAACATAGGGTTCAGTCATGCCATATCGATAAAAATTTAAATTAATTAAAAGATTTTTTTTAATGTACTCGTATAACTTGTTTATAAAAAACACTTCACATATTAAAAAGGACTGGGTTGGTACCACCGTACTGGATGTAAGATGGCGCATAGCAGCCTCGGTTGTGTTCTCCTCTAGTCCAGTATAGCCAGCAATCCAGGGAAGTCTCCGGTATGGCACCTACCTTCTCGGAGGTGATATTGGCTGGTCGGAGCATGCGCTTTGGCCCTTCCAAATCAGCCACCCATAACGGATTACATAAAAAAAAACCCCGACGACGCATCAAAACCCTCAAAAGTAAAAAAAATAATTTCCGCTTAGATAATTAAAGGCGTCGGGGAACCGAGTTGAATTTTTTTTATTAGCGGTCCCTCGAAGCCTTTAATTAACTAAGCGGAAGTGATTTTTTTCTCTTAAGCGTTTTCATGCGTCGGGTTTTTTTAATTTGTAATTATTTAAAGCTTTTCCAGATACTTTATTTGAACTTATAATAATTTTGTTAGGTTAGGTTAGTTAGACAGACACACTAAGATACAGACAGATACACTAACGAACAAATAGACACACAACACACAGACAGACATCCCAACACACAGACAGTTAAAACTAAATAGGTGCTAAATGGAATATTGGCTTTTCGTATAAATACATCGCCATCAAGTTAATATTAAAATAAAAACTTATAACACCCCTGACTTTGGGTCGGGAGTTAAAAATATGTTAAGTACTCATTTTACAACAATAAAGTATTTTTATTTAATAAACCCATTCGTCACCCTTCCCCTTGCGTCACATTTAGGAACATTCATCTCGCTGTATCAGAAGAAAAATCGCTTCGTTCTCATTCAATTGTGCTATTGTTGAATACGAATTGAGATCTATGAATGTGATAGTTGTCATAAAAGACTTGCCAAACAAGGTGTAAATTATAAAATATAGCATTAGCAGCAGCATTCACTTTAAAAAACTATATTAATAATATCTTGTCAAAATTGAAACACAACATATCTTTGTAGCTCTGGCCTTTTGATGTGTTCTTTTTTTAGGGATTCCGTATCCTTACTAAGCCTACGCCGCCGTCTGTCTGTCTGTCTGTACATCTGAGAGCTGTACCTTTTGAAACGTAATGGGTAGCCGGTTGAAATTTAATATGATTATGTATATTAAATTTACAATATAAAAATAATTAAATATAAAAGGACCATGGGCAAAAATGTATGAAGACTGGGCTCACCCACCAACAGAGATGAGATAACTTTTAATATATTTATTCTACCATAAATGTAAAGATATCAATCCATTTTTGTGCAGAATCAATGGGGTTATTTTGTTATTAAATATTTGTTCTACCGTAAATGTAAGGAGATATGTTTCTCTCCTTGCATGCTACGTACTTATCTTTTGTCTGCAATGGAATTGAACTCGGTACCTTAAGTAAAAATTGAAGTACGAACAGAGCCCTTTACAATGATATCACTGTTGGCCACTGAGCTCAATATTCTCATATGTGACTGAGCCCAATTTGACGCAAGGTCCTTTAATAGTATGATATAAATCAACAAATAATAAAAAATAAACGAAAGGAGTAGGGATACAAGTAGGTATCATAATATGCAGGAAAGCGCCATCTATCGAATTATCCAAACCTTTTAACTACAAAAGTGTAAACGGTCACCGATAGATGGCACGATACGCGAGATACGTGCGAGTGTGACCGCGTGATTACCGCGCACACTCGCTATACGTGCAACATGAAGGAACATATGGCTACGGAACCCTCTGTGTGTGAATAACGTTATCAGTTAATAGGTTTTATTACTATCTCACTGTGTTGGGCTGGGCCGATTATATTAAACTACCCTGAAAAAACGGTTAGTCTAAATTTTGTGTAATAATAATTTACAAAACAGTTTAGTTGCTGTGGTGACTACAAAACTAGCAGTTACAACAACTAAACCGAGTTTAGTAAATCAGTTTCGTTGCTTCCTACTTAACTGTTTGTTAAAGAGCAGCTAACGCTTTAAGTAATGCTACCGACTCGGTAGCATTACTTAACGCGACGCGTGTAACACGCGTCAGACCGAACAGATTATCTGTCTGTTTAGGTAATTTTGCAAATAGTAGCTATTACTTCAGTAGTTGGTTACAAAAGAGGGTTTTACTAAATTGTGGTTAGTTGCCGCAACTAAACCGGTTTAGTTAACTTTATTTAGTACTTACCAAATTTGAGTAAAAAAATTCTTTACTAAACAGTTTATTAAAAAAATAATTCTCAGTGTAAGTATGCATTCGATTCTTACCGTCTCTACAGTTGTCTCATGTCTGCGTATAGTTTTTTTTTTAATGAAAACTGACACGGTTGGCTACATCACCTACAACGTACGTGATGTCAGCCCATAACACCGGGTGAACTAGGTGCCATGTCAGTGCTTCCCCCTTTGATCGTGCCGGCTACACTGAACTGGTCGGAAAACACAAACTATTTACATAGCCGTTTCGACCGACGTTTAAAAGCTCTTATGCACGAAATAAGCACACACACTTTCCAGTGTCGAATTATACGAGTAACAATTGTCCCTATCCCTATTCTTAAAGAAGCGCGAAACGAGACGCGACGGTGCGGTGGGATAATGAAACGCATAACAGTAAGATGAGTCCCCATGTTAATGCTACAATAAATTAGTTAGAAGATGGTCCTGGAGCGGCAGGTGACCAGGTGACGATGGCAAAGTGAATAATTATTTATCTACGATGTGAAAGTGTTTCGTCCGCGCGGCGGGGCGCGGTGCGGCGGTGCATCGATTATAAGTAAAATTAGAATAACTGGACGCGTGCCCGAGTTGCAGCTCCTCGCAAATAGTACGACAGATCACTCTCTCCCGCTCAGAGATATACGAGTATGGACACGTGCATCGGACATCGTTGGAGTACGTCGCTCCCCCTCGCCGCAGCCGCGAGCGACGACACGCCCGCGCCGCCCCAGCAGCGCCGCCCGCCCTGCAGCCGCGAGATAGCCTTCATAATGTTTCAATAAGTACTCACCGCTCTTCACTTATATGGTAATTAGCTATATTTTACCTATCAAACTAAGCATCATATTTGTGAGTGCCATGAAAAATTAGGAATTAATTACTATATATTTATAGTGAAACAGGCCTAATCATGCTACGCCATCCGCTCGAATAGTCACGGATCCTTCTCAATTCCATACAGAAATTACATACAAGACATACATACATACCGCACGCTGTATACCGACAATCCGGGTAGGCAGAGTAATCAGGGTTGTGCTGCAAGTACTCTGGTACAGCACAACACCGACCACCACACAAACTGTTACAGAAAATATTACAATTTTGACGCAATTTTATAATTAAGTACAAAGTATTCGGCGATTCTCGCAATTTATTGCGCCGCGCCGCCGCGCCGCCGGCCTCCTCGCCGCGCCGAAACCAGAGGCACTGGTTAGTTAGAATATCGACTCTCGCTGAAAATACTTATGTTTCTGCTGACGTCATGTCCGTAAACTATTTTCGTCTCCCATTCCTTAAAATAATTCATAAATTTAGTACACAATCCTCTTCAATGATACTCTTAGGCCTACCTCCTCCGTCTTCTATTCGTAGGAAAATAATGAGATTACAAGTGGGACGATAGATTTCTTATTATAGATGTCAAAGAACGAACTAATCTGACTGGAGGTCTCCTTTACAGGAAACTAATGTAAACGATGTCGCGTAGAATCTTTCCGTATTTATTTTATTTTGTGTCCTAATAGCTATACTATAAGAGGTAGTGAGTGTAACGTTATGGAGGGTTGCACATCCAAATAAGAAGAGAAGAACAGGCAGAGTAAAGTGAGGTGTTGGCGGACTAAGCGCGTGCGCGAGGGTTCCATGGCAGACGACACGGGCGCGACGCGCGGACCAATGCGGAAGTCGGAGCGGCGCAGCGACATCGTCCTCCCGCCGACACGCCGCGCCCCGCCCCGCCCCTCCCCCGCTCCCGCCGCGCGCCGCCCGAATGAGATCGCGGACATTCGACGAATCTCGACCTAGCCCAAAGCTAACTACACTACAGCTAACTGCGCGCTCGAGATCTGTTAGATTATGCAAGTACCTATCATTAAAATATTACTGTACATATGTAAACAAACAGAAGAGTTTCTTTACAACATTTATGTAAGTACCTACGTAAGTACTCGTAGTGCACACCGTTTTACACCGTTCGGAACCGGTGTAAAACTGTAGGTCCCTTCACTTGCCCCGTACTAGGTGGTAGGCTCAAATTGTAGCCGACTGGGTTGGTACCACCGTACTGGATGTAAGATGGCCGCATAGCAGCCTCGGTTGTGTTCTCCTCTAGTCCAGTATAGCCAGCAATCCAGGGAAGTCTCCGGTATGGCACTTACCTTCTCGGAGGTGATATTGGCTGGTCGGAGCATGCGCTTCGGCCCCTCCAACTCAGCCACCCATACCGGATTACATAATAAAAAAAATAATTACACAAATGTTTCTCTATACAAACCGTAAACATTTACGTCCTGATAAATTATTTCGATAACGGACCTTGAATGAGCTTTCGTGTTATACAAGTGAACTCGAATTTCAGAAATAACCTATTTACCTATCTATGTATGTATTTACTATACCAAGTTTGCAATAAACTTCAGTTTTACAACAAGTAAATTAAGCTAGATTTTAAATACATATTTGCGAGAAAATTTAGTTAGTAGTAGTTAGTTTAGTTACTTAATGGCATTGAGGACCTCTAAGTAAAATAAAATGTAAAACTCAGACCTGCGCGGTTATTTACTTAGCGGTCCGTGTAACTAAACGGATTTTTTTTTTGCGTCGAGGTTGTTTAATTTGTAATTTAACTTTTTTAACATATGTTTTTCTGAAAAAAGGTTTTCGATGTTGAAAATGTACAGCATATTTTACTATGTATGTACATATGTCAGAAAGTTCCAATATTGTTTTTAACCCCCGACCCAAATGCCCCGTCTATTGAGTCGGGGGTTAAAAAGGTTGATCCCTCCGTCTGTCTGTGTGGCTGTCTGTGGCATCGTAGTTCCCAAACGAATGAGTCGAATTGGTTGCGGTTTTTTTACTAGAAAGCTGGGTTAATCGGGATGGATCTTAGCTATGATGGTTCTTATAATGAAGATCAGGTCAGCCGATTTGAAGATCATGAGGACTTTTCCTAATTGGTGAAGGGATATGTGCTGTAAAATGAAAAATTTATTACACACGGCGCCTTTATATAAATAAACGGAAATTATTACGAAACTAATTTATGTACTTGTAACCTAACTTAACCTAACAAAATTATTAAAAGTTCAAATTACGTCTTTTTAAAAAGCTTGAAATAAAAATGATTTTACCATGAATAAAAAAAACCGACACATCAACAACCCTTAGAAAGTAAAAAATAATTTCCGTTTAATTAATTAAAGGAGTCGGGGAATCGCTAAGTAAAAAAATAAATTCGGGGGACTGAGTTATTTAATTGTTTTGTATTAACTTTATTCAGAACTTAATAATTAATGACCATTTGTTTTCTGAGTTTAATTAACTAAGCGAAAATAATTTTTTACCTCTTAAGGATTGTTGATGTGTCGGGGTCGGGGGTTATTTAAATTTTTATTTTTATTTTTAGTCTCCATTAATTTTGTTTGAAAAAAATTGTAAGTTTAAACTTTATATGATATGCACGATAAATCCACCTTCATCGTAATAAACAAAACATATTATTATAGTCGAATTTCGACCTAATATTCCGAGATAGAAAGCCCGCGTTCAAAGCTTAGCCCAAATACATCACGGTTTGACGAGAGGCAGCCACCTCCGTATTCCGAATTATAGTATTATGTTAATACACTCTATAAAGTACTCGTACAATAATTTAAAAGTAATCCCTGGTATGGAAATGTGTCAGTAGTTAGTTATGTACATCGAGAACGAGCTTCGAAAGCTCCAGGCGGTGCTCGGTTCGCGCCGCGCGCCGGCGTAGAGGCGCGGTGCGGACGGGCGGTGGCGGCGCGGAGGGCGCTCGCTCGTCTGAAAGCTCCTCCGTACTAACGATTCCGTTAGCGCAGGCTCGCGGGCGGCCGGTGTGCGGTGGGGAGGCGGTGGCGGAGGGCGGGAGTAACGGAGGGCGGCGGTGGCGGCGCGCGGCGTGGGAGGTACCGTTAGTGACGTAGCGGGTGTGACGTCGCGGCGGCAGGGCTCGGTGACGTCAAGAGGCGCACGATATAGTCGGCGGGTGCGGCGCCGCTCCGCCTCAGTAACGCACAGACCGCTCTCGAGCGAGGCCGCCCAACGTGTCGCGCCGGTGCACCGTCCGCTCGCCGCGACCTCGCGCACGCGGCTCCACTCGCAGTTCGGAGGAAGTGAGTGTGTTGTCGCGAGTGGTGTTGACCGGGTGCCGGCCGGTGCTCGCCGGAGTGAGTGAGGCGCCCCGCCGCCGCCGGCCGCCGCATGAGGATCCTGCTGAGCGAGCTGGGACTGTCGGGAGCGTGCTACGCCGCGGCTGCGGAGCCGCTCTCCGTCCCGCTGGAGTCCGATAAGTCTCCGCCAGGTCAGCGGGCACACGCCACCTCCGAGTAGTCGCCTTCCGCCTGTGTTTATTTTCGCTTTCGTATGAGTAGAGCCTTCCCTATCGGTGTACCCCGTAGAGACAGTTTGAAGGTTCGCGCGGGTGTAGTGCGCGACGCGGCGTGCAGCATGGCTCGGCGCGGCTAGGATGCGAGGCGCGCTGCTGCGACCCTCCAGCCACCACTCTCACTGTGGCCTGCGACGCCTCCTCGCCCCGCCCGTTCCTCCGCCGCCCCCGCCGACGTCGCTCTGCCCGCACCGCGACCACTGTACGTACCCCGCATTATTTTATTTTCTCGTTTTACTACTTTACACCAAATTCGGATTCTTCCAAATCTGCAACTTTACAGTAGTTTCAGAAGAACTTGTTAGAATTAGACGTTCATTCGTAACTTATAATATTATATACATGCGGTGATGGCAGAGGACTACCTGAACTATGTTATTATTCTCAAGGAATATGCCTATAACGCCCATGTACTTGATATTATGAACTATGTCGGTACATAGACACCACACAACAATATTTGAAAATTCATACAAAATTATTCAAGTTTATTTTGTCATGTTAATCCCGAATTCAATGCTCGCAAAGTTTCCGCATTTGGTGTGATTTCAAATGAGTTAGGCGCAGACAACGAGGAAGTTAAGAAACCGGTCAACAGGTAGTTTAGCGGAAAATTATTTATTATTCCTTCATCTATGTTTATTTCGTAATTTTACATTTCTCTACAAAATGATATGTTTGCATTTAGGCAAACTCTGTACGAGTAGCTGCATGCCCATGCATAGTTGGTTTTTATTTATTATATTTGTATGATAGTGTATATGTTTTTATATGTAACAGAAGTATGTAAGCCTTATTCTTAGAACCAATATGTAGAGCAACCTGTCTGCCCTGAAATTTTTTGTCAAAAGTAATGTAAAAATAACGATTATGAAGTGAAAAATGTTTTTAACTTTTAAATTAAATCATTCCACTTTAATAAATAGTATTATCTAAACGACTAAGTAAGTTTTAGACGCGATCATTTATCGGTGTGAAGTTAGCTACGCGGGCTAACGTGCGTCACTTCGCGCGCTATCGTCTCAGACTCTACTACTGCGACAGTTTTGGACTAATTTAAGAGCGGCAAATGAACACAGTTTTACGTATACCTACAAGTGAAGTACTTAAAGTAAATAGCCTTAATCTCGAGGTGAAGTCGGTCGGTGGAATTACCGAAATGCTCGCACAGACCGAAAGACACCGACTGTAAAACAACCTTTTCTTTTGCTTAGTTTTTTGTACGCGGGTTTTATGCAATTTTGATTTTATGGTTTATTTAATTCCTTTTATTTCTAAACCATTAAGTGTGGTATATTTTTAAAATAGCTTATTCACGATGGGAGCTTGAATAAAAAAAATCAAAGTTTGACAATATGTCGCTTGGCCTACGAATACCTATATCTATGATACCGACTGTCGGGACGTGGTCGGGACGAATCCAACAAAACCACATAATATGTTGAAACCGGCTAATTAGTTGAGACTCTGTGAGGGAACAAAGAACCTACATTCATACATACATACACAAATACGCCGCCAAAATTATAAATAAGCCACATTTTGGTCTCTCCGTAATCGGGTAAAAAGCAAAGACATTTTATATCGAATTGCAGCATTTAATGGTTCTAGTACAATGTTATTCGAAAAATATTGAGCAAATACAAATATTACTGTTGTGATTCGATTAGGATACCTACCTTGCTGATCATAATAATATACAAATTACGGAATCGATTGTGTTTTAGGTCCAGTAATAAATTATAAACGATACACGGCTCCGCCACCCCGTTCGGCTGCAATAAAACAATTATTTTTATATTCTAATCCAAGCTACGTATATGTTAAATATTATGTATAAATAAATGGATGCAATAAATATTAAAGTGAATCAGTAGGTTTTATCTACTAATATACTTTTATCGGTCATTCCATAATTGACATGACATACCAAAGGCGCAGTAGCGTTAGTAATAAATATGAAAAACGTTAATCATTTCTTAGATATTCGCAATGTTGTTATTTTTATAAAATATGCCATAGTTATTTCAAGAAAACTTTTTTTTTCTAAGACTACACCATGATAATCTTGATAAAATCTGTAAATACATATCTAAAAAAATATGTTTAATTATGTTTATTCATTATTTACATCATTTCGTTAGATTTTCAGAATTTCTTCTTACAACGACTAGAAGAAAAAAAATCGGCCAGCATTCTTATAACCGATAACTAGCGTATTGTCACTTACACTCAAAACCATTAGAATTTGTACATAATATATTGAAACCCGTTATTTGACGTGTTTAGTAGCCGTAAAACCGAATTTGGTGAGATGATATGTCAGATGTTAATTGCTACAGTCGCAACATTCTCAATGACAGGCGACTAGGCGGAAATATAACTCTACTCCACTTAGGAGCATCCCCACAAAATCTTGTATTGGAGTAGTGTAGTCTGAAGTTGTATTTGAATTGTTTTCTTACTGTAAATAAACATTCTGCTGACTTTGATAACTCAAATTGTTTATATGCATAAACTCAAATTTTATTAATAACTTGACTGAACCCTACGTTCTTTGTTTTGTATTTTATTATCTTTTTTATGGGTATATCTTGACATATTTTTAATTTTTTGGCTACATATATTATGTTATATTTAACATAACGAAAGTTTAGTATGTAAGTTATATCTTTCAAAACAGCTCGGTAAGGTTTCTTACCCGGTTCTTCCTTATAGATTGATTGCACTGCTGAACGGGACATGACAAAAAAAAATTATGACAAACCATACTGAATATGCATATGTCTCAATGAAATTTTTAATTTTTTTTTTTTTTTTTTTATGGAAACTGACACGGTTGGCTACATCACCTACAACGTCCGTGATGTCAGCCCATAACACCGGGTGAACTAGGTGCCATGTCAGTGCTTCCCCCTTTGATCGTGCCGGCTACACTGAACTGGTCGGAAAACACAAACTATTTACATAGCCGTTTTAACCGACGTTTCATTCAGTGCGGTGGTACCAACCCGGGCGGGTTAAACCCTACCACCAAGTAATATTAGGAGGGTTAAAAAATTGGGTTAAATATTGTTATTGTTGTGTGTTCTTTATGGCGAAATTAATAGCTTAATCTGAATCATATATTACAACAAGCTGTGCCCGCGGCTCCGCCCGCTCTCATATTTCACTTCACTGCTAACCTCATAAGCTATTTAGCGTGATAGTAAGTAGCCTATAGTTGATGGGAAGAATCAAGCTATCCGTAGATTTTTGTTTTATTAAAATCGGTTCAGTGGTTCTCGAGTTATAAGCGGACAGACAGACACTCGACAGAAAGCAGACGTTGGATTTTATTATAGGTAAGGATAATTATTAGTGGTTTCAATCAAATTACCTAAGTTGGTACCTATAATCTGTGTACTCTGTAATAAAAATTAATCTAAACTGGCATGTCAGCAAACTCCGACATAAACAAGCTGTAATTTGGTCAATCACGGTCACGGGTGTAGGAGGTATGGTAATCAACCATTTAGGTTAAGAAAAATACAGTCAATTGAAAATCACTAATGGAGAGATTCAAGGGGTGAGTTAAATTTATGTATTACAAATGCAATATTAATATATGTTACCTACCCATTGGAAATAAAAAACACAAATTACTCCAAGTCCAATCCGATCACTGCAGACACTTCATACAACCGATGATGGTACAATCCCAAATCTACTACATAAATACAATATAGATCTACGTTAAAATTTAATTTTTTAAAGGTTTTTATTAAACAATTACCAATATATTGAAATGTCAAAGTGCTGACAATTTTCTACATAGTTTGTCCCCTTTTTATTCTCTATCATAAAAAAACGTTTTCAAATATGATAAATTGTTTTTAAATCTATCGGCCATGAACTAGATAGAAAATGTGTTTACTGCATTAAAAATGCACATTTCATAACTCGTTTTGTACGTGCATACTCGTATGTATACATATTATTATGTTTAGATGAAAAGATAGAAAAATATTCGCACCTCGGCCGCACTAGAGCGTTGTCCGTCTGCTCGTTGGGTAACACTTTTACTTTTTGTAAGGATTTCATCACAACACACGAATCTGTGCGCGACGCGGCGGGCGGCGGCGGCCGGCCGCCGACCGGCGCGGGGCGGCGGCGCGGCGGAGGCGGCGGTGTGTGCCGCCGGAGGTGTGCCGATGCTTGCATAAATTTTGCGTTGCGTCGCATCCTCTAATACAATACACCTATTTATTTTAAATGCAAGAGTTCGTTTTTATTTTTAAAAAAATAAGTTTTCACAAAGTGCATGCCTTCCTATGTATCTACCAAACTTGGTGGCATAAATATATCTAACAAAGAATGTATTTTAATTGAATCCTACATGGTTAGGTACATCATCTCCTATATCGGACATGCCAGGTCCCTAAATCATGCTCCTGTCGAAACCTAAGTGCCGTGCCCTTCATGCCCTTCTTCATATAAAGATTTATCTTCCTATGACACTTACCTATTTACCATCGAAGAATGTCCTTGGTAAACTAACAGAGCATTTATATCTAATTCTACCATTGATATCTATAATTCTACTATAATGTGCTTCATTTCGCGGAGTCACATCGAACGTTTTGATGAGGTTCACACATTTCCCACTGTCGATACGGCTCCTCCGAGCACTCCACAACGATTACACAACGTCACTGTTTGAATACAATATACATACATTAAGTAGTTACAAAATGCCTGGAGTAGTCAATAGCTTTCACAGTTAACGTCGCATTCGATGCTATATTCCCCGTTCATGCCGCACCTCGCACACGTAGAGCAATGTCGCGGAGAAAAATCGATTTCACACTTTGGTACCTACATGGGTACTTACAGGGAATTAAAGATGTTGACGGAAAGATCAATAAAATTTGTCCGCGTAATCAATTTCTGTAATAAAACGCATACGCACACTCTTCCCTTCTTACCTTACTAGGTGGTAGGGTTTATCCCTCCCGGGTTGGTACCACCGCACTGAATGAAACGTCGGTCGAAACGGCTATGTAAATAGTTCGGGTTTTCAGTCCAGATCTTCAGATCATTATGCCATTTAATACGAGATATCATTAGATTCAGAATTCACCACTTTACTTTGCCAAGTACGCTACCTAAAAGATATATAAAACTGTAAAGTTTATCAAGTGAACGAAACAAAAAATAAACGCACGCACGTGGATACGCGTCACGTCTCAAAAGTCTTCAAAAGTTCACTGACTTACTGGAAAAGTCGACTTTGAAAGCAAACACAGCTTAGACGGTCTCTGTACGTTCTGGAAAGTCGGATTATTTTCGTCGAAGACGGGACGAATCGTTCGAGAAATGTCGTCACCGTGAGTATTGTATTATGTAAATAAT
Organism: Nematopogon swammerdamellus; assembly: GCA_946902875.1. Lineage (NCBI taxonomy): Eukaryota > Metazoa > Arthropoda > Insecta > Lepidoptera > Adelidae > Nematopogon > Nematopogon swammerdamellus. The sequence continues at coordinate 18,700,301 of OX336334.1, forward strand.
TAAACCTTTGGTTGGATCGAGGATCTAACTAACTAAAGGAGTAGAAACGGCGCGGAGGAGGCGGCGCGGCGCGGCGAGGCGACACGGGGCGGCGGAGTGGCGGCGGCGGCTGGGCTGCGGCAGGCCTCCCCGACCGCGTGTTCTCTCGCCAGCCGGACGCATCGATCGGAGCCGCGTGACGCGCCGCGTGCCCCGCGCTGACGTCATCGTGACGCTCCCTCCGCTGACGTCATCCAGCGGGATCGATCCGCAAACATATTGTAGCACAGCCCAAGGACGCCACCATCGCCGCCCCCACGCGGGGCTCCTACGGAAACGCGATGGGGAAGGCGGTGTCGACGCCGACCTTGGCGGTGAATTTACGAGAAATCAATTTGGCAATGTCACGCCTATAAACTGAATAAGTTATATGTAATTATGTATTTGTGTGCCATTAGGCGTTCGCACCTTCCATACGCTGCTGAGATCAACTATATAAATGTATGTGCACTTAAGTTACATTACTTTCTCAATCAATCTGCAGACATTTTAGCTCATAGGCAAAAAAAGAAACGGACTACATAATTTAACCAATAATAAAAACATGTTAACTCTTTTAGAAGACGGAGTGTGTTTTTACAATAATCCTAGTTAGTTGCCCTTACCTACTACGAGATACGAATATTATGTTTTCGATACAATAAAGTTATCCTATACTAGCTTTTGCCCGTGGCTTCGCTCGCATAGCCTATGCCCATCCTCAGATCATCTGAAGTCCTTCTAAATATTGATCAAAGAATTTTTCGAAGAAAATAAACTCGAATGTTTATTTTCGGAGATTACCTCCTACATCCAAACTTACAAACTTTTGAACTTTACCTCTTTATAATATTAGTGTAGATTAGTGTAGATATACATTACACCCACAGAACAACTATCGGCGGCCGTTTTCCCCTAGACATCCTGGGAGAAAACGGCTGTGACTGTTACTCTGTGATCACACCGGAAGAGTACTTTCTCTACAATATGTAGAGCAGAGATAATGTCTGATGTACTATCCTCCAGATCTCTATGTGCCGTGTCCTGTAGATAATAGGTTTATACGTAACGATGAGGTTAAAAAAAAGGATCGATATGCTCGCACATACTTTAAAGAGACTTTAATTTTTAAAATTATCGCCCATAAATTAATACACAATTTTTCAGATAAAATGAACAATTTACGAATTGATTAGGTATTATCATTCTATCAAGAAACTCGTTCAAATATCTACTTGACTATTTGCGGGCTTCTACACTAGGTGGCAACTGGTCAACATCAATATTTTAAGTCGCCCTGTTTGTTTGTTTTTTTTGTTTTTTAAATACATTCAATATTGCCTTTACCTTCGATTTTATTATATGTATAGATACCTATGTGTTAATGATTATGATGGCACTTACCTGTGCACTTACCTACATAAAGTAATTTCTCGCGACGAATCACTAAATTAAATATATTTATAGTGAAATTCTAGTTAAACTTTAAATATCATATTTAGAAACGATAAATATTAAGCGATAATAGTTAACACTACCATAGAAAACGAAATTTATCGTTTAACTACATACACAAAGACACTTGAAAATTTGATCGATAAGTTTGAAGCTCGATCCGGTAGATGTGTTGAAAAACGTTGCTCACACATAGAGGGTTCCGTAGCCAACAGCCCAGCCCATTGCGCGCAGGGATCACGCGGTCGCACCGTATCCATTGTATAGCCTATGCTGGAAGATCTTTAAACAGCGTCGATGAAGGTGGGTCTAAAGTTGAACCTGGATAAAACCAAGGCCATTACGACCTAGGATAAGACGGCAGGACAAATCGTTATTGACGGAGAAGTGATCGAAGAGGTTGAAGAGTATGTATATTATGTCGGTCAAATCTGCGGCTTGGTGGACAAGGAGGTAGAGAGAGGAATTCAACTGGGTTGGGCTGCCTTCGGAAAGTTAAAATTCGCCCTGATGTCTTTCCGCAAAATTTCAAGACCCTTATAAATGACCAGCGCGTTCTCCCGGTTATTTTATTTTTTATTTATTTATACGCCGCCGAAGAGACGACGACCGTTGAGTAATCGTGTCCTACACAGGCGGCCGTGGACAGGAAAACGGAGTGTGGGAAGACCACACGTCAGATGGGACGACGACATCAAGTACGTCGACGGAAAGCAGTGGTTCCGTACAGCTGAAGGCCGGGAGGACTGGAGGAAGATTGGAGACAGAACCTTCCTTCATAATTTCATATATGTAGTGCCATTAGCCTCGGAATAAAATAGATGTGACATACGCACGAACGGACCGACGCGACGGTCAGAACGAAATTATGAGGATTCCGTTTTTGCCATTTGGCTACGGCACCCTTAAAATAAGAAATAAAACCATAACTATTCGACGACGAGACGAAATACTTTAGTCTGTTCATAATACATGTAGACATGACACAATGTTTGTCCTCTATGAAAAAACAAAATTGAAAGATTAGTCGACACGTCATAGTTGCGCTTCTCCCTCCCTTCCCCCGCCCCCACTCCCCCGCGCCCCCGCCCCTCTCTGACCTCAGCGGAGCGTCTTCGCGAGCGATTTAGCACACGGGCGGGGGAATGAGCGCTTAGTTATCTATCTATACAATACAAGTTTACTTGCTCTTATGTATAGGGAGTAGAGTAATTGCATGCTCGTAATAAATTTCACTTTTCAGCCGAAGTCCAGATACAAAATTTATTTAATTTTTTTTATTTTATGGGTGTTTATATTGTTCCGTACAAAAATTAGAAAACCGAACACTTACGGCCTCACTCCGGTGTCCGTCCATCCGTCACAAGATACCAGAACCAAACTGTACATACAATAAAACAATACAATTCGATTTAAAAGAAACAATTGTCATCACATCATCAACCCCTGAGAAGAATTCTAAAATGAATAACGATTGTAGATTATTTCCGTTATCCAAAAAGTAATATAATTAGTACGTAGGTAATGAGGTAATGATATTACTGAAAACTATATTTTATTTGTATTGCGAGGGAATCAGGTCACGTATGTGTTTACCGCGAACACAGAATAAATATACTTACTACGTTTAAATGTAAACAAGCTAACGAAGAGAAATCTACATTGATGTTCCTATAGGTATCCGTCGTCTTCCCTTTAAGAAGCTTTAACTTCTACCATGTGTACAGATCGATATATAGTACAATCATATTAATAGGTATAAATTTATATATATTATATCTACACTTTAATATAATAATATAGAGAGAAAAAGGTTGTAAGTTGGAATCTAGAAGGTAATCTAGAAGGTAATCAATAATATTTAGAATGGACCTTCAGGGTGGACATAAGCTATGCGACAGAAGCCGCGGGCAAAAGCTAGTAAATTATAAACTTCTACTTAGGACCGGTTTATCAACTCCCACTTAGAGCTAGGAATAACATTATGTGACAGATTGCCCATACGATATCTGTCACACAACGTTATTCCTAGCCGAGAGATTTCAAATTTATGGACTCTGGGCCCTAAGGCGTAGAGAAGATAGGTACTATGGGGATGATATTATCAATGTGATAAAAATTAAATAAAATAAAACTGTTTTAAAAAAACATCGAACCGTTAATATAAAGTTCGATTTTGATGAAACTTGCACTGTTTCTTAAGTTGAAGTAAATTCAAGTCAATAAACAAAACAACTAATTAGAACTAAAAATAAAAAAAAATTATAATTGAGTTGAAGGCGGCGCAAAAGCACAAAAGGGCTTCATTTATAAATTGTTAGGTGTGCTTTTGGACCGTCTTCAACGCAATTATTTAATAATTTTTAGTTTTAGTTCTAAGTAGTTGTTTTTAAAGTCGGTTCAATGTTTTTTAAAACAGTTTTTATTTCACTCTTTTTAGTAATATCAAATAGAAAGAATCACAGAAATCGGTTGTCGTGGTATTCGCCCATTTGACACACTTAACAGACCATACCTTGAAAGCTACTGAACCGATTTTGATTAAACTTGCACTGTTTCTTAAGTTGAAGTAAATTCAAGTCAATAAAAATGGTCTCAATCCGATTAATAGTTTCGGAGAAATACGTGGACAAACATAAAATATTGTAAATAAAATATTGTAAAATATTGGACCTATATTTGTTTGGAAGCCCTAATAGTTTATCATTTGTGAATATATTGCAGTTCCAATAATATTACATACATACGTGTCGAATGGATAACCTCCTTTTTTTTAAGTCGGTTAAAAAAGTGTGCGCGTCCCTTGTGCCTACTACACCAGTACACCTACCGACTACCGGAAGCTCAAGGTCACATACTTATCTGCCTATTTTTGTGTGATACCTAATTTATATATAAAACACTTACTTATCTGGTACCTATGCATAACTTCAAACTATGGCATAATTTTATTTATTCAAATAATATGTAAGTACTGCCTACGGACCTAAAACTCTAGTATCAGCGGTATCTTTGGATACGAATAACCACGTGTCGTTCACGCGGCAGTTAATAAAGCTGAGAGTTTAACATCCGCAATAAAACTAGTTTTGATAATTCGCTCTAAATCATGCGTGATTCACTTTGGATTATTGCCCGCCTCGATATTTAAGATTATTTGCATAACGTAGGTGGAGTCGACTACGAGACAGCCCCACTCAAGGTTTGCGAGTTGGCCCCACGTGACCACGGGACTAACAATCGATATTGTAACGCGCTCCTTAGTCCACAAATAGATATCCACGCTGTCGACGACGCGACGCGAACTAGCAACTAGCAAGCACATCCGCCCTACATCAACACCGCGCCTAGGAAGGACGGCCGCAATCGTGCCGCCCACACCTATACCCCGCCGCCCTGCACCCCACCCCGTGCGCCGAGCCAGCACACGCTAAATCTAGAATAACCGGCAAAAACTCCAGCCGCAATAAATAGAATGGGGGGTGGAAGTTCCGCCGCCGCCTTCTCCGGACTCACCGGTAAGCCAGACAAATGACGTCAGAGCGCCGAGCGGTGTGACGTCACCGCGAGTGCTCGCGTTCAGCTCAGCTGATGCTCACGCGACGGAGCTTTGCGCGAGATCCCCAACACACACATACAATGCGAAACTTAATCCACCGGACACACACATTTCAAGCTTCACGCACTCACCGATTCTGGTGCTCCCTACCAACTTCTGGAATCACGGTTCTTCGGGGTTTACTCTAACCAACGTACAAAAATACCTTGTACTTCACCGTTACGCAAGGGGATTCTAAAACAGTGGAGTGACGTGACGACAACGCGAATGACGCCACCACCTGGCTGTCACCCCGGGCGTGCGCCATCTAGCGAAAATTTGTAGGACCATTATGCGGTAGCCATCTAGTGGAAGACATCTACAACCCGTATAGGGGTTGTCATCCCCTATTTAAGAAACACTGCCTAATTTCGTAAAAGCCCTTTCGATGGCGCTGCGGTGAAATGCTATAAAAATAGCTGCAACATTGTTGTAACTGTTACAATGTAACAAGTAATTATATTACTCAGCTCGTCCGGTAAAGGAAAACAAGGTAAGGAAGGACACATATATTTATAAATTATCATACAAGTCAGTCAGGACGCAGCTGCTGGTCAATTTTATGCTTACCCTTGTAACTATAGTAGGGAACAGAGATCACAGAAATAATGGCTAGATGTGGGATCACGCGAGGCCGTCGCGTCGACGTCAAAATTGGCCATAAGACAGAGGATGTCTTCATATGGCGCGCTCTCATTGGCTGTACTGAGATGTGGACACGACATGCGATCGCTGAGGTCGCGAAGCAGTGTTCGCATTTTTGGCGACACCGTAATTTATATTACCATAGATAACGCTCTTGGCGGCCCACCTGAGCATTATTCTGATCTGTGGTAGGTACCTATAGGTACTAGTTACTGGCATAATACAAAATAAATCTATTTATTATACAAACGAAAAATAACTATATTCAATACGTTCCTTCTGTTTGAAATAAAATATAAAAATAAAAAAAGTATACCTATGTGTAATACATATATAACATTATTTTGCGAAAAAACATAATTATAACAAAATTATGCGAATTGTTCAGATGCAGGCGAGCCGGTATTGTAGCGGTGGGCGGTGTTGGGAGCACTAGTTCAAAATAAACTACTTTCAAAGGATGAACAATACAATAAATTGTTTTTAGTACAAAAAGTAAGAAGAAAATAAACTGGAAAATAATTATCTTATCTTACGTCCACTACAGTGGCATCAAACCAGCCTACTACACCACCTAGTAAGGGGCAGGGAAAAATCTAAACTTATAAATTTAAACTAGCCTCTGCACTAGATAAATCAGTAATTGTTCTTAATTTTAATCTTACTGCAAAATACAGAATAACAATAATATTATAATATTTATGAAACGGCAGTGATTTCTTTGGATTTTAGAATAGCAGCGGCGGCGGGTAAAAGTAATCGAGAAAAGGATGATATGGCTCGACTTGGCGGGGTCACTGCCGTGCCCCCAGATTTCGAATGAGTTGGCATTTTGTGTATTGACAAATACAATTTATAATAAATAAAATTAATGCTGATGTTATAGGAAAGATGGAAAAGCTTTAGCTAAAAAATTACATAAAAATGTATCATTATTTTAAATTGAATTAAATTTGCATTTATAAAGCTTTCGAAATAAAAGAGGTACCTACTTACTTAGGGGCTTCGGAAACTCGCTCAACTGAATCCGCGGCCGTCAGAGCTGGACCATCTACTAATTTATTATTACTTAATTTCTACTGCGTCATTTCCGTTTCACAAATTCATCAGTTTGCCACCCTATAGCCACTTCATACCCAAAATCTAAAAAGTATTTTACGTAAAAAAATCTAAATGGTAATATTCACAGTGCTACGGATGATACAGAGAGCTTCCGTCGCTCTCAGGAAACTAGATATATGTAGACAGTTCAGTGAGGAAATTTACTTCATGCGGAAAAGGCAAATCAAAGTCTAAAATACTTTATTGTACGTGCACCATAAAAACATGGAACACAAAAGGCGGGTTATTCATTAGAAATTAATTGGTAGAAGCGTGTAGGGCGAACAAAGCAGTCGGCTCTCTTCGAGAGCTGCATGAAGCGGCCGCGGCTCGGGCGGAGAGCTTCAACGCAACAAATTATACACACTATTCAAAATTTCGAATTTGTTGCGTTTACGGTGGAAACCCTCGGCCCGTGGAGCAGTAAAGCCAAAAGCTTCTTGAAGAGGCTCAACCCTCTTCTGGTGGACGCAACTGGCGTTCCGCAATTTTAAGGACCTACATAGTTACACTGGGTAAGCCTTGCCATCTAGCGGGGTAATGCCGCAAATGTTCTAAAGATATCCCGTTTGATAGATATTTGCATGTTTGTTAAGTTGTTTTTACTCATTTAATTATTTGTATTGCATTTTCAGTTAATTTATTAAAATCAATCACATCTCAAAATTATACAAGCGACTGTATGAGTTATTAGTATTGAAAAAAATCAATGGCATCCCGACATTGTCCATAATAGTAGCAAACATACAAGTAGCGTCGGAAAAGCGATGAATGTAAACTCATTGACGGATATCTATCTATCTTCCGAATTGTGGACGGCATCCTAGCTTCATTCAAGCTGAGCTAGTCCAGGACGAGCCGTTGCATGATGGGGAAAGCTAAGAATCGCAATCAGCGTACATAGACAGTCTGTTTAACCTAAACATTATGCAACCAAGGTAAACAATCAAGTGTCACTGAAAAACAACTGTTTTTTTATTTATAATTTTTTTCTATTATATTGACGATTAATGAATACTTTATACGTGTTGTAAGAAATTGATTGAAGTCGCTCTCTTATAATATAATTCCACGATGGTAATGATCGTTTCACAAAATACATACTAGTACAATGTAAACTTAGTTCTTTATAATAGTCAACCTGTGGTCAACTCAACAACGGTATAGGTAGACTGAGCGTGTCTCGTAGCTAGTGGCTACCTCATCCTCCGCGCCGCGCCGCCGCCGCTAGCGGAGTAGGAAGTGGACCCACTAGCGTTATTAATTGCCATAATAGAATTCTGACACAAATGGGTGGGCAAGTTTTAATCTGTTGCACCTATATCGTTAGATTTACATACGTTTTGAATTTATTCCAACATCGCTACAGATACTGGTTTAATTTGTCCTATGCTTAGTTCTGATATTTATTACGACTAGTTTTAAAAGTTAGGGTCCCGTTGCAAAATGGGAAAAAAGGGACCCTTATGGGATCGCTCTGGCATCTGTCTGTCTGTCAGTCACACGCAGATATCTCCGGACCTACTGAACCGATTTTGATGAAACTGACGCCAAATTACGTATAATTTTGCCGCTAGATAGATTATGGATAACTTTGTCTAATAGTTCTGTGGAAAGTACAGGGTACCCCAAAATGTGAACCAAAAATATTTTTTGTTTTTTTTAAACAAATCAAGTGTCATGCCATTCTACAGGTTAAGGCAGTGTTAAGGTAATTTCAAAAATATATAACTTTGATATTATAAATACGTTTGCTTTAACAAATATTTCGTTTAAAATAGTGGACAAAAACTGCAGTTTTGTCGCCGAACTTTTTCCTATTAAAGCTTGTTTGAAAATAAAAAAAAATATAGGTACTATTATGGAGTTGTGCATAAAACTATTAATTTTGCCCGAAATAGCATTCATTTTGAGATAAAGTTAAATGTCTGAACAGCCAAAATTGCAATATTTTGCGCGACATTTTGCTCACAGCTCAGGCTGTCGATGGCATAGTCTTGTTATTAATAAGTTAAAATCATCCTGAGAATTGACAAAATATAACAGTGAAAACCGTATGTAAATCGATGAAGTGGTTCTCGAGTTATAAGGATATTCATATATTGACGTACGTTACACGGTCGGTCGCCCGTAGAAACTTCGTTTTATTTATTAGGAAATAGCTATTGCCTGCGGCTTCGCCCGCGTGAAATTCGTATTTAAAAAGAAGAAAGTAGGTAAGCCCGGTAGGCACCGTACCTTTATTTCCGCGCGCGGAACAATTCGGTTTGTATGAGAGAGAGCCACATCTTAGCGTAACCGGAACTGAATTTTGTCCTATTAGCCTATCCTGTGTCCTGTATAATTAAATGTGCTTGTAGTAAGTTTCATCGAATTCGGATGATCGGTTTAAGAGTTATAGAGGAACATACATACATACATACAGAAAAGATTTCTAAAAATCGTAAATTTAGTTTTAGTATCATACATAGAGTCTACAAGCGTAGTATCTCTTATAAAAAAAAAGTTACTTACTCCATGACCATCCCTTACAAATTTATTATTAGTATTGATTGATATTGATGATTGATCATTATATATTATTAACATGGCACCTAGGTACGACAGAAAAAATATGTAATGGGCATCACGACTACATCAGCTACACCATCCGTGATGTCAGCCCCGGAACACCTTGGTGAACTAGGCGCCATGACAGTGCTTCCCTTCAGTCGTGCCGGCTACATTGAACTGGACGAAAAAAAAAGATTTACATACCAGAAAGTAGCAGTGAAAACAATAATCGAATATAATTTCATTCTAAAGGTAATTTCAATTGTAAATTCAAAAAAATAATTGAGGCAATTTCAAATATGTATTATACCTTATATATAATAACTAAGTTTGCTTTAACAAATATTTCGTTTAAAAGTTGACAAAAACTATAGTTTTATCACCGAAGTTTATCCTATTAACAGTTCTTTTAAAATTCTGAAAAAAGTTGCAATAGACGTACAAAGTCATATATTTTGAGAAAAAGCTGGATTTCTGAAGGGCCAAAATTTTTATTTTATTGAAGTAAGCAATGGATGTCGGATGAAAGCTGACAACGTACTAATTTAAAAAATGCAGAAAATTCTGAAAATATAATGGCAATAATAATCTAAACTAACTAGAACATCGATCGTGCTAAAGCCCTACCACCGACATAAGTATACATAGTAATGAAAACGGAAGAGACGTACAGTTTCACCGTCGAATCCGAACCACGACCGACTTCAACGTTTGAACCGCCATCCATCTAACTAGCCTGACTAGTAGATAATATTATAATAGTATTTTTTATGAAAACCAGTATGTGTGAGGGCAAGGCCAAGCTGGCCTCAAAAAAGCTGGGTGTACTGAACAAGGTGCGACGGTACTTCACGTCGGGCCAAAAACGGACGTTGTACAAAACACAGGTTAGGTCCTGCTTGGAGTACTGCTCGCACTTGTGGGATGGCTAAGCTAAATACCAGCTTGCGCCGCTAGACTCAATCCAGCGTCGTGCCGTGCGACTAGTAGGTGACCCTGTGGTGTCCCGCGACTTAGAACCAATGCAACTCCGTAGGGAGGTCGGCTCCCTAAGTGTGTTCTATGGTCTATTCCATGGGGAGTGTTCGGAGGAGCTATTTAACGCATTCCGCCGTCCACATTCCACCTCCGCACTACGCGTACTGGGCAGGGGATGCACCCCTATTCAATCGACCTACCACGGATGCCGGTTCCGGTTAACCGGTTCTGTAGGTATTTTATTCACAGAACCGGGAAAATGTGGAACGCACTCCCTGCCCATCTATTTCCTTCAAAGTACAGCCTGGGGTTTTTCAAAAGGGGCGTGAAAAGGCTCCTGTCAGGCCGGCATGGCATTCGCAAACCCCGTGCATCACAGAATGCCGATGGGCATCGTTAGACACCTACTTGTAGATGAAATGAGGCCACATGTCGCACTATCAATAAAAAAAAAATATGTGCCATGTCAGAAACAGCCAATTCCACCTCCCCACACGAAACCCAGCTAGGTGAGACACCATACCAGCAGATTTTCGGACCATAGAAGCGCTTGCAGCGTTCAAGACTCCCATGTTCAAAGTATCGGAATACACACTCGCCGGTAGACAATTCTATACCCTAGCAGTGTGACAGAGGAACGATTTTGAGAAACGATGGGTCCTCAAAAGCCAATGTCAACAACAAAAGAGTGTTCAGTTCCTCTGCGACGATAGGTTGGATGGCAAGGAATAAGGGATGCAGGTTCTTGCGAGCAGCGTCCATGATAGGACATGTAGAACAAACTGAGTGACCCTACAAATCGTCTCTGTGTGGCGCAGAGACTCCAGACCACGAGAGCAAAGAAACGGTGACGGGACCCTCGGCACGTGAACATGTTCACTTGACCGGTTTTATTTTTATTTATTTTTAACTCGATTTAACATTGAGACACGGTGACGCACTATTCCCAATACACTATTAGGGGAACATAGAGCGTCAAACCACATTATAAAATATTCTGTAATACACATTATAAAATATTCTGTAATACTTACCTACTTAGTTGTTTTCAACCTAGCCGGTAAAAATACTTAAAAATACCACGTGGGACTCGATACTTAAAAAGAATAGTCCCACTGAATCTCTTCCCGTGCAACTCCTAAAACGCAACTAAGGGCCAATTGCCGTACTAAAGGGCGGCAGGTTAGCTATATCTTGCCTTGGCACGGTCCTTCCACCAACTCATGCCGTAGGTAACTTCTGGCATTCTTTTTTTGTTCTAATATTTTCCTGAATATGATGGACGACGTTGTTCGGTCAATTATCAGCTAAACACCCATTACTCTGTTTACTCCGATTGTCGGGATACAGCTTGATGGTATGTATGTAACATGCTTTATTATATTTTTTTTTTTTTTTTTTATGGATTTTTTTTTATGGATGAATTATTTTCATTAATCTAATATATGGATAGGCTGGTTTAATTTTAGGTAGGTACCTATCACACTATCAACACAAAAGCATACGAGGGGCGTTAAAATAGTCAGTACGAGGTACAAACTCCTTGGAACTAAAAAAATAAAGCCTAAAGACATCTGACATTTCAAACTCGCGAATGTTGTTCTGTTTCACCAGGATAACGCGCCCTGGTCCACAGTTACAATGGCTACCATTCATGATGCTGGCTTTAAAATACTTGAGCAGCCTTCACCTCACTCCTAGTGATATATATTTCCGAGACTGAAGGAAAATCTGAAAGGCCAGAAATTTTAAGATGACGATTAGATTTTAAGCTTTGTTTTGGAAATTGTGGTTGTTATGTGCTTCAGATTGAATTTTTTTTTTGGAAGGGTATTTAAGTTTAGAAAAACGGGCCAAGTGTGAGTCAGACTGTACGACCATGTAATTAGCCGGTTTTTAATGTTTTTAGATAGATAGTAAATAGATAGGTACTTCAGAATTTGCACCATAATCACACCAAGTTTTACGCTTGTGTGTATTACCTACAGTTTATAGATAGAGCAAAAACAAAAGAACGTTGAAAAAAAAACACATTTCTTGTATGGGCACCCCCCTTAATATTTTACTGTTTTTTTATTATTCTTTATTCTTTATTCTTTATTCATCATTCGTATGGTAGTACACTACGCTTGAATTTGTCCTGTTTAGTTTTTACAATCCGGTTCGATTACACCCACAAAGAAGAGCCGGCAAGAAACTTCGCAGGGTTATTTTTTAACGTCTTCAATTACAATACATTGTGACTAGCTACACAATAGACACCGCTTACAGTGTTAAGATATAGTTTGAGAGCTAGAATAACTATAATTTAAGCTTGATAATTCTGACCACATAAAATCAAAAGTAAAAGTAAAAGTATAAATAAAATCAGGTGTATAGAGCCTTTGTCTATTTCAGATATCAGGTGTATAGAGCCTTTGCCTTTGATTATTTGTTAGGATATCAGCTATAATACATATTCTGTATAAATTTCATTTGGCTACCTATTACCATTCAAAAGGTGTTTTTATTTATACATAACTATATTAAAGCAGCCTTTTAAAGGTCGGGCGGACAGACAGACAAACGTCGTGGGTTTAGTAATAGGTTTCCATACAAGTATGGTACGGAAAGTGTGTTAACCTAAAGAATTATTATGTTGAAAAAAAATACACTTTACTGGAATATAATTATTCTCAATTTTATTTTAACGCAGTAGTTTTATATATATATTTCCCTAGTTATTATAAGATTCAACTGCTGCCCGTGTGTATAAACGTATGTTCGATTATAACTCAAGAATGGCTTAACCTATTCGCTTGCAGTTGTTGCGTATGTAATGCGACACACCTCCACCAAGGTTATATTACTGACTATGTTACATATTTTACCACGAGCGGAGCCGCGGGCACAGCTAGGATTATAATCAAACAGAAAACTGTACTACTACCTACATTTAAAATATTTGTAAGATATTAATTTGGGGGATGAAGGATAAGGTGATAAATGCATTAAGATCATCGTTGTCCTCCAGTTAATTTGGTCACACATCACACAGAAAGCGCAGACCCAAAAAGCACTGACCCAATTATATATTTTTTTATTTCAGGAAAATGTAGAGCTTTACTAGAATTAATTAAATACAGCATCACGTTATTATATGTAGTCATCTCTGGGGTGGATGCCCTCTTTACTTATTGGCGTCCTTGGACTCTATCCAGCGCCGCGCTATCCGTCTTGATCCCAAGCTCACGGAGGGACTTGAATCATTGGGCCACAGGCGAAAAATCGGTTCTCTTAGCCTGTTCTATAGGTACTACCATGGACGTTGCTCTGATGAATTGGCTTCCCTCATCCCTCCAGCCCCCATCCTCCGCCACACCCGCCGGACTCGCTCGGAACATCCATATGTTGTTGACACCCAACTACTAAGAACACATCGTTTTTCGAAATCGTTCCTGTGTCGAACGGCGAAAATATGGAACGGTCTTCCGGTGAGTGTGTTCCCCACCACCTATAACCTGGGAATCTTCAAAAGTCGTGTCAATAAATTAGACGACAACCTTTTTGTCCGCCTCATAGCCGGCATGGCGCATCTCTGAGCGTGGTTGCACGAGGAATGGTGTTATTGGCTGTGTCTAATCTTGCGTTGAAGTATTGGGCAGACACCCGCGCCGGGTGTCTATAAAAAAAAAAATCATGTGAGCTGAGCAGTGAGGTGTGTTTTTTTATGTGTTTCGCAATCATGTTGTTGATTATGTATGTATTTAGTTCACTATTCAGAAAAATGTTAAAAGGGGCCAACCGAAAAAACACAGTCCTACAGCAAAAATGCTGAATTGGTTCCTTTTTATCCTTCAGGTTTCTTTCTGTTATCGTTTTTCTTGTTTTCGTTTTATATGTGTACCTATAGGAGAAATAAATATTTTCATTACATTACAATACTCTGCAAAATTCTTCAAAATTCAAATTGATTTCTTCCAAACCTGTACTTCGTTGACCTTCTGTTTGTTAATTATCTATAAGTATTCGCGTATCAGCACAGCAGGTATTCTACTTATGTCACTTCTAGGTAATACAAAACCTTACCTAACCACGCAAGGATACCAGCTAGCTAGGCTGTCTTATTGTTTAAATTATGTTTATCTACTTGTCAACTAGAGAAGAGCTATGACCTCGTACGGACCAAATAGCGGAAATCGATCTTTTCCTCGATCTTTCCGGTAAGGTAGATAATCGATTCCACAAAAATCTGAACACAGAGCTGCAAACAATTTGTTTAAGTTATCATTTCCACTGATCATAATAAGGGACGCAACATAAACCCTCACATTTTTCTAAAATTGAATATCCCCATAATTTATAAACATTTAAAATATCTGCTTTTAGAAGCTCGGAAGAGATAAAGAAATAAAACGTTTTGTATAATATAATTACGCAACCTTGTTGGTGTGGAAGCAATAAATATAATAATAATATCTACTTCATTAAATTCTTAACACTGACTGACAGGCAACGCACAGCGTAAGCCGGTGGCTCTAGAAGCGTGAAATTTTGTACAGGAGTTCCATAACTTAGGTGTGCATTAAGAATTTTTTAAAATGTGTGCCCTAAGGGGGGTAAATAGGGGATTAAAGTTTGTATTGAAATTTCATCTTTTTTTAAGTTTTTAATTTTTAATTTTTTTTAAATCGATCATTTATTAAGAAACTTAACAGGTTATTCACAATTTATAAATTAAAATTATTAAATAAACTATAACTACCTATCAAATGAAATTTAAATTGATTTTTTTTTAAGTTAGAATATGCAAATGGTATTTAGGCTTCTCTTTATAAATAAAAGTCAGTTGTATCAGCGTTTTTGGAAATTGGTCTCCAAAGAAGGTTAAATAGGGGATGAAAGTTTACATTCAAATTGTGGGAACCTACAGACCAAAATAGTTTATACATTTAGGCTGAATAATATATACATGCATAGATAGCACACGCTATATTCCGACAATCAGATGAACAGAGTAATCGGTGTTGTGCTGCAAGGACTCTTGTAAATTACAGCACAACACCGACCACCACGTTTAACAAAGTATTCGGACAAGATAACTATCAAGCAGCCAGTAAGGCACGAAGACCCACTTGCTGCACGCCTCAGTGGAAGGATCGCGCCAAGGTGAGAGGTGGTTATCCTGTCACCCTTTCTTTAGCAAGGCATCTTATCCTTATCCCTTAGTCGACTTTTATCACATGCACGGGGAGAGATGCAGTGGGGCTATTCTGCCGGTTAAGTACTGGCTCCATACGATACAAAGGGAGGCTGGATGGATACTGACGTGATACTGACTGACTGCATTATTTACAAACTTTTAAAAGATAAATTCCTCAGAAACCCGAAGTAATTCGCACAGTTGGGATTTCCGGTGCTACGGCTACATATATACGAGCAGCTACAGCTATGTGTCATTTTATTTTAAATATATTTATATATACTTTGTTTTGCTGCATTCTACACTTTACTTCCCCGACCAAACGGTTTTCATGTAAAAAACCTCCCCCTTTAAAGTTCTTCGCGAGCAGCTGTATTTGAGTGAGGTAGGAATAGGCGACCATTACTGCGCTATGCGCATACTACATCCTTCCGCCGAAGTATTCGCTCGTCACAAGTATACATTACCAACATTACTCGCGAGCACGGCTCGAGTGCACTGCGCATAATCCCGAGACATGTGCACATTTTTTCACTATTAAATTAAATTTTAATGCTTTCGGCCGCCAATGTTTTTTCATTTAATGCAACTTTAAAACGGTCTTCAAATCGCTTAACGGAAAATAAAACCTGGTTTATTGCGGAGGGTTGAAAGGAGGCAATTAAATTATTAAATTACCAAATTAATGCTTTGTGGTAAATTTGTAATACAATAAAATGTCTACCTTTTAATTGAGATAATTCAACAAAAATAATACAGTATAATATAAATTATAATAACAATTTTGTATTTTATTTATGCATTTTCCTCGAAAATATCATTTTGTTATACTTATCTAGAAGACGAGTGGTGCAATTACATATTATGTAAGAAATATTATTAATATTAATTAAGAAATCTTATATACATTAAGAAATTATCTAAAGCATTAATTTACGTTACTTAGGTATAGCTATATTCTACAGGTGATTCAGCAATCACTAGCAACATGTTGAAGGTGATTCTGGGGCTCATATGTGTTCATATGAGCCCCAGAATCACCTTGACCCTTGAAAAACTAATACATTATTCAAATACATTTTTGTGGCTGTAAATACAAATTTATCTTTTATTTATGTATATTTAGGGAAACCAACGTTTAGTATACACACATAAGAAACTTAAACCAATTACAGGTTGCAGTATACTAACATATTATATTATTATATCGATTTAATCGGAAAATCTCAAAAACATAAAAATTAATAGGTTCATGTTGGAAACATTAAAAAGTTAAAACTATACAAGATAAAGGTCGAAACAAAAGAGAAAAATATATTAAATTTTTAATTAATGTAATTTCTTGAAAAAAACATTTTACAGTTGGATAAAAACGTATGAAATAAAAAAAACATTAAAAAATTAGTGTGAGACGGAAGGTGATCTAGAAAAGAGAAAAATTTGATAGATAGGTACATAGAACATATTTTATTGCCCCAAAAACATTTTACAGAAACAACACAACATAAAATTTACATGAGGTGCAAGGGCGGACATATCCCTTGCAAATATTTCTTCTAGTCAACCTAAGTTTAAGATGGTTGAATAATATGTTGAAATGTTAGTATGTAGTAGCAAAAAACTTGAACGTGAGAATAGAAAACAAAACACCTAATAAAAAGAAAACATATCAGATCCAGAAAGCAGCGCTGATCGACATTGCGCGCATCGTTCGGAGGTTTCTCTCCCTAGGGTCCGACCATTGGCAGAGAAATTAATGTAGTGCCTGCTGCAACAACCTGTGTATTAGATTAATCTCCTGCTGATGTGCGATCGTACTCACGATGTCCGTGTGGTAAATGTTTTCGCTCCAGTTCAATTTGCAGCGTGCAGCCTCCGCACACCTTGCAGGTATACCTACACGTACACTCGATTTCATCATTATTGCATTATCACTTGCATGAACCCTTTTTTATGGAAACTGACACGGTTGGCTACATCACCTACCAGCGGCGACTCCTGGTCCTGAATATTGGGTTGGCTCTGGCTAAGGATTTTTTTTTTCATAATTTCATAACTTAGGTACCTACGCGTTAATTTATTTCTACCACAATGAGTTCAAAAACTGAAAGACGATTACGATATAGATAGTTTATAATATTTAGTTTAAATGGTTTATTTTGCTCACTTACGATTTATTTGTCTGTAGATAGGTACCTACTGGTTATGTCAAAGCTGTCGAGTTGCAGCCGACAACAGCGACGTCTCCTCTGGCACGACGACGACGAGACAGGCATACAAGCTTGAATTGTTACATTTTATTTGTACATGAAGTCCACTCTTCGTTCCACAGACAAGAAATTTTCGATGACTCGATCGTGAAAATCTTCTTTCTTCCTCAATTTTGTTAGCAACTCCTTTCCACAGATATGTAAGAGTGCCAAATTACTGAGTCTCTCTTGTCCTTGAGTGCTCCGTAGATAGCTCGGTAGGAGTTTGCCATTATAATTACCAATAAATCACTTTAAATTTAACAACACTGCACAGGATTCATCCATACAAAGTCCATACCTACATAACGGAATATATGCAGCTATCAACTCGCGAGCCAATGCGCACACACACGCGCACATAACACACCTAGCCTAGCTCGCTAGTCGCATCGCATCGCACTTCGCACAGCACAAGAATACTCGTCGTGTGGACGCAGCGCGCACACACCCACACACGCAACACACACACACTAGCTCGCTCGCTAGCTCGCTCTACTCGCTACCGCGTCACTAAATGCACTCCCCGCTGCGCCAACTCGAAAGGCTGATCAGCGGGTCCGCGCGGGACGGGGGGGGACATCGGTCGCTTCCGCCTTGTATGGAATACGATGGCGCTTCAAAATGTAGCCAACCGGCCAATGAATGCCTTGATGTGTCGTCATTCGTCGTCGCCCGCGTTTGACGCGCGCGAAATTTAAAATTATGTAACGGGTACGGGATTGACGTTTTATCTTATTAATCGTGGATTATATGACATAAATAATATAACTCCGAAATTTTTTCACATTTATTTTAGCCTGATACTTCTGTATTAATGGTGTCATTCATTTTATTCGGTTTGGCGGCGCCAACCTCGCCAACTGAGAGGAGTCGCCGCTGTCACCTACCTACGCAACATCCGTGATGTCAGACCATAACACCGGGTGAACTTGATGCCACGTCAGTGCTTCCCTTCAATC
Source organism: Nematopogon swammerdamellus (assembly GCA_946902875.1). Taxonomy (NCBI): domain Eukaryota; kingdom Metazoa; phylum Arthropoda; class Insecta; order Lepidoptera; family Adelidae; genus Nematopogon; species Nematopogon swammerdamellus. The sequence goes on from OX336334.1 coordinate 18,719,042, forward strand.
GTGCCGGCTACACTGAACTGGACGGAAAACACAAACTATTTACATAGCCGTTTTGACCGACCATTCATTCAGGGCGGTGGTACCAACCCAGGTGGGTTAAACCCTACTAACTAAGGGAGTAATATCCCTTAGTCGACTTTTACGACATACACGGGGAGAGATGCAGTGGGGCTATTATTTTAAAGTAACGGCCCCACACGGTAAGATGGTTGGGAGAGGGGGCGGGGAGGTGAGAAGAGGGGCGACGAAGAAGGGGGAGGGGGAAGCGGTAGGGGAGATATGGTTGAACGATGGCTGAGGGAGGGAGGGATAGAAGTGGCAGAGGGAGGGAGAGCGAGGGCGGAGGAAAGGGCTGGGGTGGATTTGAGGAGAGGGGAGATGGGAAGGGAGGAGCGAGGGAGGCGAGGGAGTAGGGTGGGAGTTGAGGGAGGAGGGAGAGGGGTGGGAGGAGAAGAGGAAGGGTGGGAGGAGAAGAGGAAGGGTGCGGGGCGGAGGGATGGAGTGGGGGGGGGGGAGAAAGAGGGGGGCAAGGGGGGCTCGGGACAAGGGAGAGGGGAAAGAGGGAAGTAGGAAAAGAGGTAGGCTGATAACGAGGGGTTGGGAGAGAGGGATAAGAGAAGGGGAAAGAGGGGACGGAGAAGAGAGAGGGACGGGAGGGTAAAGGAGGGGAAGCGGGAGAGGAAGGTAGCGAGGGAGGGAGAGAGTGTTCAGGGAGACAGAGAGAGAGAATACAAGAGATGCGATCGTTTGTCCATCTATACATTTTCAGGTGTGCTTTTGTACCGCCTTCTACTCAAGATCAACTTATTATTTAATACTTTTTAGGGGTTGAAGTAGGTAAATGTTTTTTATTTCACTCTTTTTAGTAATATCCCATAATATTAAAATCGGTTGGCGGGAAGTGGGTGATTGGAAAATTTCTTAGTGTGAAAGTGTTCATCCTTTAATTTTCCACCCTTAGGGCCACCCCTTTCTTTCATAAAATTTATGAAATATACCCTGACCTAACCCCTGAGATATACCCTACTCATGAAAGATATAATCATTAAAATGGGTTGAAAATTGGCGAAGAAATCGAGTAAGATACACACAAAAAAAACATACAGACGAATTGAGAACCTCCTCCTTTTTGGAAGTCGGTTGAAAAGTGTTAAATAATATTTTTATTCATATTCGAACCCTTAAGTTGAAGGCGGTACAAAAGCACACCTGAAAATTTATAGATAGATCCCTTTCGTGCTTTTGTACCGCCTTCAACTCAAGGGTCCGAATATGAATCAAAATATTATGTGTCACTTTTAAGTTCTAAGTAGTCATTTTTGAAGTCGGTTCAATGTTTTTTAAAACAGTTTTTATTTTTAATAGTAGTAATCTACGCTTTCGAGGACATTTTAATTCAACGCATCGACCTGTTAAAACAATATTTTTATTCCCAACTCAGTTTTTGCGGTCCTTATTAATTAACAAGGACCCTGTACACGTCATGAAGTTGTTACCTTTCGGGAATCTATAAACATTACAACAACAAGTTTCCACAAAAATTGCTAGAATCGTTCAAGAGCTACAGGCTGTGACAGACCGACAAACGGACGAACGGACGCACGGACAGACACCTGAGTGTTTTAACAAGGTTCCCTGCCTGAGCTGGCTACGGAACCCTAAAAAAATGTCTCAATTTCATTTATTGGACGACGTACTGTTTGGGTCACTTTGGACCAACACAAATCATTATTTAAATTGGTAAACCCACTCCAGTAATTTTTAACGTGATGACGTCACGTCTTATAAATTGATGAGCACCGGCTGCACGTACGAAAGCGTGTCACGTTGATATTCAAAGTTACCATGGAAACGTCTTAAGAAGTAAAACTGTCAAGATCAGACAACAGAAGTTTTGATGGCCAGTCACAAGATGATTAATCTTTCTACTGGAAATAGAAATTACTGATCTTTGATCTATGTACTACGATTATTCCACGTCATCACGTAAAACTATCGTCCGTAAACCGACTTTACAGACAACCAATTTTTTTTTGAAATGCAAAAATACATAACAGCGCTTCTGAAATTTTCGTAAACATAAAATCTGCTTCAGAATAAGTACCTTATACGACCGTTTACTAGTTTGGATTCCAAATACAACAGTTACTGTAGATCCCATCCTCAGACCAGTAAAGGGATCCCATAGCCTGTTTACTTGCTTATTCTTCAACTTGTAGATTTTTTGCGAATGTTTTCAATGTAACAATACAACAATTATAACTTTTATTATATGTATTGATTAATTCTGTTACAACCGTGTACCTAATTTAATCTGAAAATGTTAAACGTAAAACATGCCGATGTGAAGTACGGATATGCTAGAACTTCACTGATCTGAGGGCTAAGCCCTCCTACTTTACATTTTATTGTCGATACATATTTCTAAAATTTATTAAGTATTTGAACATAACATTGCCAAACAAAATAAATTGTCCCTGTTGTTTTGTTTATACGAGCTAAACAAGCTGGAAATTAATGGTTTATCGCATAATAGAAACTGCAAATGCCACTGATTTCATAACCTCCCGTGGGACCCATCCGCTTCTCGCCCTAAACATTCGTCAGCGTTTCGTTGTCGCGCGAGTTGGCTCCCTCGCACTCGGCGCTAGAGTTGCATTTTTCCTGTCGCTCGATGGGGTTTAGCGCTTTTCGTGAGGGCCACAACGGGAGGTGGGCTCATAAAATTGAATCTACGGGGCGTGGTGAGGCGGACACCGTGACGCGGTATATTCAAAGCGCTAATATTGCGTATCTATTACGAGCGGTATAAAATTACGCCTCACTTGGAATTTAAATCATTTCACTCGCAACTCTCCTCGCTTTCAGACGATCGGTCAGACGACGAAATGTTTAAAAAATATATACAAATTCATAATGTCTGTGGATTCCTAGAATCGTGTTAAAAAGCCGAGTGTTTTGGGAAATATGTAGTCATGTCGTAGCTCGAGTGTAGAGTCAACGAGCATCGCAAGTAAGAGTGACGAAGGAGCGACAATCGATACGGTGGGCGCGAGCGGAGCTCGTATGTACGGTACGTGGGGCGGACAGACGGACGACGGACGGATCTATAATGTAAACTGGCCATAGCGTGATAGTTCAAGCCGGCTCATTACCGGAGCGGAGACCGCCTCCGCGCCGCCGCGCCACCGTGCGGGCGGGTGGGGGGAGGGCGAACATCACCCCATTGCCTACCACTATTCAAGCTTCGATATCTCCACAGACCTTCATGTACGTCAGGGTAGTTCGGAGGTTCACTCACTGAGACATACAATTATTGATTTGAGATCAAATCACGTTTCCCTTCGTCATGACAAGGTAGAGCATTTTATGAGGCGCCAAAACGTACATTAATTTGGTACCTAATAAAAATAAAATATGAAAAATAGGTAATAACGGTGTTGAGGCATTGCGTACCTTACCTCGCATTACCAGGTTGTTTCCATTGTTACAGGGCCAGGCCCGAGCGACGACCGCTCCGCGGGCGCCTACCCTTCCAGCAACACAAGCATGCTCCTGCTGCAAACACACGTAAGACTTACAATTATGATACGAGTAACATACAAGATTGAAAGTTGACCTCAGATCAGTAAGGAGATCTGAGGCCAGGTCTCATTTTTTGGATGAGAATTGCGAATAGAGAATGCAATTTCCATAACAAAACCCAAAAAAAAATTGAAGATTAAAAATTCAATAAATTAACATAATATCTTTTTTTACTTCGCGTAATAGCCCCTTAAATCTGTGAATCACATGATGACTATCGCAGTACACAAGCATAGCTATACTTAGGTACAAGGGATGATGTTAATGTTTATCTATTTACATTGGCTCATCTAATAAAATTATGATGTACCTAACAACGCATTGGTTCCATGCATTGATTCCATGATCTTCCGAAGAATATATAATAATATAGTGTGACTTAAACAAATGTTGGAACATGATCATTAGACCTAACTTCGTGGGCGCGAAAATCATAGCTAGGAATTCACCAGTGCGATAAATTTAGACGCCGCTTGTCGTCTGTTCGAATCTAATGTTAGGCTTAGACAATGCGGAACAAGTAGAAATTGTAACGAAAGAGAGAGTACCGCACCGCCGCGCCGCGCCTCCGCCGCCACCTCCGCCGCCGCCGCCCACTCGCCCAATCACCGGCGTCGCGGCGACCCGGGCGCGTCATTGGCGCGTCTCCGCCGCCCCTCGTGGCGTCCTCGGGCGCGGTCCGAGCCCGCGTCGCCGTCCCCGAACCACCTCCCTCCTAATTGCCTCCGACCAACTCAAAACTGATCGATCGCTCTTTCTTTATTTACAGAGTAACTACGGCACAGCGTTCACGGACTTGCTGTCGGCGCAGTACCACGACGACTCCTCCGACATCCTAGAAGAAAACCTCGACCCGTTCCCGGACGTCGAGTTCAACACGCCCGTGTCGCACGAAGCCGAGTCACACCGAGCGACACCGGTCAGCACCAGTGCGTCTCCGACCCCGCCTCCGCCGGGTCCGCCGCTGCCGAGCTTCGAAGAGACCTACTCCGTGCGCTACACCAAACCCGAGCTGGCGGAGACCTTCGGCCTCAAGATGGACGAAGACTGCTTCAACATCGCCGCCGCCGCCTACCACCACCAGGTTCACGGTCACGCAGCCGCTCCTCTGCTCTACGAATATCATCAACCGCAGACGCCCTACGTTCCGAACCCCTACTATGCACCGGCGCAGCCCTCCAGCCCGACGTTCGACACCGGAGGAACAACGCACGCGCAGGACTCATATTCTCTTCCGCCTTTTCCGAGCATGGTGGAGCTTCACGTGTCGACCGGACAGGGTCCGCGCCAGAGAAGAGCATCACTTCCTATGCAGCGCTCCGAGTCTACGAGCTCCAGCGAGAGTCCAAAGTTGCATGGTGGGCGCGTACACTGCATGCAAGTATCTGCCTCCTCTTCGGCGTCTAGTTCGCCCGGCAGCGGCCTGCCCGACATGCCCGCGATGGGACCTCGCGCGCAGCCGCCCTCGCCGTCGCAGCTGTGCGCCGTGTGCGGAGACACGGCCGCCTGCCAGCACTACGGTGTGCGAACATGCGAAGGATGCAAGGGCTTCTTCAAGAGGACCGTTCAGAAGGGCTCCAAATACGTCTGCCTCGCCGAGAAGGCTTGCCCTGTCGACAAAAGAAGAAGGAACCGATGCCAATTTTGCCGCTTTCAGAAATGTCTCAACGTCGGCATGGTGAAAGAGGTTGTCCGGACGGATTCGCTGAAAGGGCGTCGAGGGCGACTTCCGTCGAAACCCAAGTGCCCGCAGGAATCACCGCCCAGTCCACCCGTGTCGATGATTACGGCACTGGTGCGTGCGCACGTCGACACCTCGCCCGACTTCGCCAACCTCGACTACTCCCAGTACCGGGAACCGAGTCTCGCGGAAGCACCGATGGCGGAGGCGGACAAGATCCAGCAATTCTACACGTTGCTGACGACCTCCGTAGACGTGATCAAGGTGTTCGCCGAGAAGATGCCCGGCTTCACGGACCTGTGTGTGGAGGACCAAGAGCTGCTGTTCCAGTCGGCCTGCCTCGAGCTCTTCATCCTGCGGCTCGCGTACCGCACGCGGCACGACGACACCAAGATGACCTTCTGCAACGGCATGGTTCTGGACAAGCAACAATGCCAGAGATCCTTCGGCGAGTGGCTGCACGCAATACTCGACTTTAGTAATAGTTTACACGCCATGGAAATTGACATATCAGCCTTCGCCTGCCTTTGTGCCCTGACTCTCGTTACAGGTACCGAACTATTTCTAATTGAATATTTTGTTTTGAATTTAATTACCTGTGTCTTTACGAGTATTATTCACATTTATTTAATGCAAATGTCGATATTCTAAGCTAATACAGTACGATAGGTAGTATGCGGAATGCTGCTAATGACCTAGTTTCAATTCATGGATGAGTGTGCGGTGCGGATACGAGTATATGTTGCTTATGCATTGCCCACAGAACGACACGGGCTGAAGGAGCCGCACCGCGTGGAGCAGCTACAGATGAAGATGATCAGCGCGCTGCGGTCGCACGTGACGTATGGCGCGGAGGGGGCGCGCGCGCAGCTGTTCAGCCGCGTGCTGGGCGCGCTGCCGGAGCTACGGTCGCTGTCCGTGCAGGGGCTGCAGCGCATCTTCTACCTGAAGCTGGAGGACCTGGTGCCGGCGCCACCGCTCATCGAGAACATGTTCGTCACGAGCCTGCCGTTCTGAGTGCTCCGGCGCGCTCGTCCGGAAGGGCAACGCACCTCTGAGCCCCACTCGCTCCGTCTTCAGGCGCCTTCGTAGTTGTTTCTTATCGATACCTAGTTAGTTAGTCTTCTACTCGTAGGCGGAACGCAGAACCCGTTATTTTTGAAAGTGTAAGAGTAAAAGTATTTTTCTAGTGGCTCTCCGGGCGTTTCGTGCGTCGCGGCGGAAGCGGAACTCTGTTTTGTGGTTGAGTCCTTCGTGTGAATGTCCACGAAGGTGGTGCGATATACTTATGTAATATCTATTTACCTACCTTAGATAGACATGGACGTTGTGCGCGGGCGCGTCCCGCTCTAACTATATATAACTTTATCGTTACGTATTTATTGAAGCGGTGATTGAAGTTCAGTTTTACTTAAGTATGTGATTTGTGTGTGGACTATCCGTATATTGATAATTTTATGCATTTCAGTTACCGAACGTGATCGACGGCATCGTATCGTACAAATATTCCTACTTTATGACATTATTTACGTAAACGTAAGACAATTCTAGTCAAAAGACTTAGAAGTAAAGGTTCGGTCGCAGCGACCGAATGTGTTTAGTTAATTTTTAGATTTAGAATTTACTATGATTTATAAAAAAGATGTCTTATAGGCTACCATATCGATAATATAATTTGGTCCCTTTTGACCCGAAAATGTGTTAATTTAGCTATAGAATTATCGGTTTAAACGATGATTAACGATTTCTCAGATTTCATTTCGGAGTTACCTTGTAGAAATAAGTAATATTTTTATAAGTTAGCACATAACGCTAGAACAGTAATTGAAGCAAACTTGTTGTTTACTGTCCTGACTGTCGAACTGAAACGTTCAGCAAACGGGCTGCTTTCGGAATCTCATAGCTATTGTACTTTTCGACCAACCTACATAACTACACCTGCCGTGTGCGTATGATGCTGAGTCTGTGTGTACCTACCTACGTACCTATGTACCTATCTAAGTAAATTATGCAATAAATAAAGTTTCACAAATCAGTAAGCAGCATTATTCGTGATACAACTGTGTAAGTTTATTGATTTTCTGTCTAACATAACCAAATTACCTATGTAGGTACATAAATTACTACCTACTTACAAAATCAATGTTCATGCCTTCCTCTCTCTCAGCACACTCTCAGGCCGTCTTGTTCACCGGTATCTATTTTTCTATATTCAAACAAAATTCCTCATGTGCCCGTCTCATGCTGAATACGCAACTAATTTCTTTTTCATATAATAATAACTTTCCGTATTGAACTGGGATTTTCAACCTGGGAGTCTTCTACAATCCCCAAATCTGCTGGTACATGGTGTTTCGCTCGCTGAGTGTGGTTTCGCGAGGTAGGGTGGATTTGGCTGTTTCGGGTACATCTGGTCGCTCGGCACAGCCACCCAATTTGATTTTCATAAAAAAATTACTTAAATCGAAGAACCCTATATGTTTGCTTACAAATGTTTAAAGATCCGTCATACTTTATAACTCCCTCGACCCCTCTGACCCCTTCTGACCTCTGAATATAAAAAAAACTTCAAAAAGTAGAAACCACGGTATAAAAAAAATTCATAACGTTTTAAAAACAACAAATAAAAAAATATACTAAAATGAAAAAAACAGTTTAGGTTCTCGATTTGTTCTCAGAAAGCTTGTGGCGAAAATACGTTCATAAAATAAAATTTTATTTGACAGTTATTTTGTCCCAATATTTGGAATTCGCTTGGATCTTACAACTTGATACTTACTGGCACATTGAGCTCAACTGAAAAGTCAAGAGGCCACTTGCCATTAAAGAAAAAAAAGTTTGAAGAAAACATTTTATTCGCGCGACAAGCATTTTGAGAACAAATCGAAAACCTAAACTTTTTTTTATTTTAGGACATTTTTTATAAAAGCTTCTTTTTTTATAAAATGTTTTTTATTTAACATTTCATTAACATGCAGGTATTTTATTTGCAATCAAAGCAATCTCGTGAATTGCGCATATCCGAACAATGTTTTTTGAAGAACTTTATAGTTTCTTGTGTGAATTTTGTAAATGTATTTAAACTTCTTCTTCTTGTATGTATCTGCGCTGCAATAGAGATTTTTCAGTGACTTTCTTCTGGTGATTTTTCCTAATTCAAATAACGGCTGAAGGAAGGCATGTAGGGACCGACACCATTTAGGCAGGTATGAACATTTTTTTTTTCATGATTCACTTATTGGTAATGTGAATGAATATGCTTGAATGAAAAGTCTACAAGACTTACAGATATATACTTAAATAATTATAACATCGACTTATTATTATCATTACTTACTTATATTCCGAGTATTCGATTCATTTGTAACACTGTGTCACTGTATTTATTTCTTTACAGACGTAGTTATATTTACTTACCTACATGTAAATAAGATTTGGTTTACCTTAACTTATCATCTCCGAAAAAAAAACAACTTGAAACCAATAAAAGTATTAAAAACTTACATAATTTGTTTCTGTTGTATAAATATTTCCTACTTTATAAATGGTTGGTTTAATTTGAACAGTTATAACAAACTGTTCCGAGGTAACATAAGGAGGCAAATACCTTATACATCATAATATCGTATTGTATGATTTTTTTTTTTACTACAGAAAATGTAAGAGCTATTATTTGGCATGTGACATTTTCCATGTCAAGAAAAGTTTATTATGTACTAGCTGAACCCGTGGCTCTGCTCCACCTCTGCTCGCTCGGAATTCTTGTTGCATAATGACAGTGTAGAAAAATCTATTAAATATTAAACTAAAAAGAAAAGTCAAATTTATATCAATTACCTACGACAAATGGTGAACGCAAGTATTTTCGGAAATTCGGCCTTACTATTCGGCCCCTATAAGAGATGTACTAAAATATAAATAATTTCAAAACATCACAGATCATATTGCTTGAATTTTTATTGAATTTATTGAATTTATTTGAATTGTATGTAAATCGGTTCAGTTTTTTTGAGTAAATCACATTCGAACGCAAACTGCAGTGTTGAATTTTCTTCGACTGAGTTCACTTCCGTTCCCACTGCTTAGCTCGTAACATTATAATAATAATGGCTTTATAGCTATAAGGCAAAGCAATATAATTATATTGCACAAACGTTATTCCGATCTAAGCCGTATATTTTTCAGAAAACTTCATACGAATTGGGTCAGTAGTTTTTACGTACAAACATAGTAACAAACCGTTAAAAACCTAAAAGCTACTCGTATCATAATGCATTCTATCACCTATCCTACAACGTAACACAAATACAAAATGTATTTATGACCATGAGTAATTCGCGTAAAACTGTAGGTCCTTTTCCTTCTTACCGCTACTATTTTATATAGGTAGGTGGTGGTAGGATTTGACCCGCCCGGGCTGGTACCACCACGTTGTACTTGTACCAATCTTGGACATTAAAGTTGTTAAAATTTAAATTAATTTACAATACAGATTCCGGGTTTTTACAATAAGTCTAGGGTTATTATTAAACTGGATCTTACAATAGATCTGCAACAGATAGGGATATACATAAATCAAATCAACCTATTTTTAACCGCCTTCAAAAAAGGAGGAGGTTCTATGTTCGGCTGTATGTATTTTTTTTTTTATGTATGTTCAGCAATTTCTTCCCCAATTGTGAACCGATTTCGATGATTCTTTTTGTGTTCGGTTCAGTTTAGCTCCAAGGTGGTCCCATTTTTTTTTGGTCAAGATCGGATTGGAAAGCGTGGCGGAATCGCGAGGCCGAACGCCGAGCACATTAATAGCAAATAAAAATTACTAAAAAAACTGTGAAATAAAAAACTATTTAAAAAAATATAAAAACCGCCTTCAAAAATGTATGAAATAAAAAAATAAAAATCGAACCCTAGAGTTGAAGGCGGTGGTGCTAAAGCAAGCAAAAATAACCGACCGCCTTCAACTCTAGGGTTCGATTTTTATTTTTTTATTTCATACATTTTTGAAGGCGGTTTTTTATTTTGGAAACATAAATTCACATCTTTACATAGGTCCAATGACATGGACAATACAACAAAACACAATAGATACAATAGAAAAGAGACTACCCCTGCCTCCTATTAGGTATGTGTATGACTCTATGGGTATGGTATGGCGTGAGCAAAGGGCGTGAGCCGTGCCATAGGTAGGTAGGATGCAGGTGACTGTCATTTCATGTCAGCCTTATAATTAATTACAATTAAAGTTAATTGAATGAGTTACTTACATACCACACGCTGTATTCCGACATTCGGGGCGAGCAGAGTGGTCGTTGTTGTGCTGCAAGGAATCTTGTAAATTACAGTACAACGCCGAATGAATTTACTTGTATACTTTATATTTATTTATTTATTTATTTATTTATTTACCTATTAGGAAAGACTCACGAACAGGTTTCACATAATACCAAAAAAAAAACAAAAACATGTAATTATTATATTCTAATGTGAACCCTTATTACCTACAAGTGAGCACACCCACACACAACCCACCATGCAAAAAGGTTACACACCCACGAAATGTAAATGAATTATTTCAATTGAAATACTGGACTGTCGGTACTCGGTCTGATAACATTATTGGTTAGATGGGTGCTGTGTGTTTAGAAAATTTCTTATAAAATTGTTTTTAGTATTTGTTGCAAGAATTAGGACATTGTATGTACATAACATCGAACAAGAAAGTCGACACGAACACTAAACATTGATGTTAAAAAAAACCGGCTAAGTGCGAGTCGAACTCGCGCACCGAGGGTTCCGTATCGCCATGTCATGGTCAGCGCCACTCACGCCATCTATGTAATAGTTAAAATGCTTCATACTCTTTTCGGTAGATGGCGCGCATACACTTTTTAGTTTCTTCTATGGGGACCCCGTGATTTTCTTATTTTTATGATTTGTTGTTATATCGGCCATGATAAATAAATAACACATATTCTGTGAAAATTACAACGGGCTACTTATTATGGTTCAAGAGATACAGCCCTCGGACAGACGGACAGACAGACAGACAGACGGCGTAGGCTTAGTAATAGGGTCCCTTGAGGGTCCCATACGACGAATACCGAACCCTAATAAGAAAATGTGGCGACCTCTAGCCACAACTGCATGAAAGTTCGATAACATTCAAAACTTCGCGACGCAGATAGAGCCAATAAGACACTCACGACCACGCCAGCAGATGGCGGTACGGTCTAAACGACAAAACGTTAGGTACCATAAGTTTCTACAACGCACTCACAAATTCCTTCAACATACATACATACATAACACACGCTGTATCCCGACAATCAGGGTAAGCAGAGTAATCGGTGTTGTGCTATAAGGACTCTGGTAAATTACAGCACAACACCGACCACCACGTTTAGCACAGTATACGGACAAGACAACTATCAAGCAGCAAGTAAGACACGAAGAACCCACCTGCTGCATGACTAGGTGGAAGGACTGCGCCAAGGTGAGAAGTGGCTAGCCTGTCGCCCTTTAGCGCAGTATCTTGTCCTTATCCCTTAGTCGCCTCTTACGACATGCACGGGGAGAGATGCAGTGGGGCTATTCTTTTTAAGTACCGGCCCCACACGGTAATCCTTCAACACTCAGCATAAAATATCTTCTGAAAGCAAGGGCAGAGGTGCACACCAACCAGGCAGCTGCGCAGCTAACACACACGGTGGAGACAAAGGACACGGCACGACACCTCTCACACTCACACTTTTATCCTCACAAAATTTGTAACATCGATATTCCATATTCCATTAATATGGAATATCGATGTTATAAATAAATCTATTTTCATCAACGCCGATCGTTTATTCGTGCCATCATCATGACAGTGTGCTCATTCTTTGTTGGGCTAGTCTGATTTGTGGGTGGTGTGTGATATCCATCAAAGATAATTTATTGCAGAGAATAACATAAAACTGAAAGAAATAATGTATATTAAACATAAATCCTTTAATTGCTGACGTGGGTGAGTATGTAGGTGCACTAATTGCTGAAGACCCGCCTGAGAGACGGGTTTTTATGGTTCCGTAGTCAACAAGGAACCCTTATAGTTTCACCATGTCCGTCCGTCTGTCCGTGGCTTAGCTCAGAAACCCTTAGTACTAGAAAGTTGTAAGTTGGTATGGATATACATATTAATAACGCCGACAAAGTGGTAAAATAAAAATTTTGAAATAATTTTTTTTAGGGTAGTTAGTTACCTCCTCTACACGTAAAGTCGGGATGATTTTTTTTTTCACGTCTACCCCCATCGTGTGGGATGTCGTTGGATAAGTCTTTAGGAAATATTGCGGGTTTCTGAAAATCATTTTTCGATTTAGGGATCCGTTTGCGAATTATTAAGCTTTTAAGTGCAAATTTTTTTTAGAGTCAAGTGTACAATTTCTCTTCACATATCCGTAGTAGATTCTTCATTCACTGTGATTCCTACTTGAGGCGCTGCTGGAGGTTTACTATACTTACTTACACTACCTATTGTTGAACAACCCTGCCGGACGGTGCTGTTGATGCGCCGCGCCGGCGACGACGTAACGCGCGCGCACCGAATGGGTACGCGCGCGCGCGCGCGCTCATAGAGGCCACCTGAAAGAGCTACTGGCTCCTACAACCGCTCCTTTAGCTCCTTTCGGCAAACTTCGGCTCGAAGGAGGAATGTGTGGTATGGTATTATGACTGATGTTGTGTGGTATGTATTAGTGATGTTTTTGGTGGTTTAAAAAAAATAACCAGGGTTAATATCGTCGTAGTAGAGATAAACAGAGCTAAGCCACACATGCAACATTTCGAGATATTGACGATTAAACATTTAAAGTCTCGAAAATGTATACGTTTTAGTTGTATCTTTCAAACTACATATCATATTTTCCCAAAATTTTTACACGTGGTAGTAATGTACATATTCTAATGGGATAATATGAAGTTTGGACCCTATCATTTGTAGTTTTTTAGTTATTAAGGGTTTAGCACTTAACCTCTGTTTACTACTGAGAAAATGTTCTACCGCGTAAGCAGGATTGTGGTGGAGCATAGTGAAACTATGTTGGTTATCTCAGTTATGCATTTTATGTTTCATCCATTTAGAACCAATTTTCTGTGAATGTTGTTGGTCAACAGTATTTATGTAGCTAGGCTTCGTTCGGTAGTACAGAAATATTGAAAAATTTATTGATAGTAAACCAATACTATGACGCCTAAAGTTATTTATCTTTTAAAAAGTTTATATGGAATTTCAGTTAACATCCCTTTATCATAATAATTTATGTTTATGTGTTAGTACTAAGCACGTACTCGCTTTATATATATTTTTTATTAGAAAAATGCAAAGCGAAAAGCATACTTGTTCGCAAAAATTATGCGACATCATCATGAAGGTGCAAGAGAGCAAAAATTTGGAGATAATACGTAACGGTCCGGTGGCGTAGTTGGTTATCGCGTTGGCGGCTCAAGCCAAAGACCCAGGTTCGAATCCTGGCCGGGATGTATTTTTTCCAATGTTTTTCGCTTTGCATTTTTCTAATAAAAAATATCCCTTTATCATTATTGAAACTTCTAACCTCGTAATCGCTTGGCTCTCTTTTCCACTATAATCTCCGTCTCATTCTGAGTATTTTGGCATTAAAAACGCATTTTCGCTAAAATGTGGCTTGGCTCTGTTTTACTCTACCACGACGATATAGAGAAGATATATTCTCTATATTAACCCTAACCTAATGTTGAGACGGCGCATGTCGTTTTTGTTACGTTTGTATTTCCGAAAATAAAGCTTTCTTAGGTAGTTATAAAAAAAATAACCATAACCTAATTTTAACACCCTAACATTGCTTAAAAACAAAACAAAACAAATTTTGACAAAAGGCACACGAACCCATGGTCGAGATCGAAAAAATAAAAATCCTACACTCATATACCACTGAGCTAACAAATTACATAAACGACCAAACGAATATCGGATTCAGTTGGTTCGCTTTCGAGCCGAGTCAACCCGAGTGTTTCCGAAAGGAGCGTAGGAGGAGGCGCAGGATCAGCCAGAGCTGTCAAGTGTCAAACCCCATATTATCAGTCTGTTTTTTTTTTGGGAAGACGGAGGAAAGTGACGTTTAGAGTGTTGTCAGTTTCTGGCAAATTTTAAATAGGCATGTAGTTGCTATCGACTTTATCGATTGATTAACTAATGAAATGGTGTAAACTCTAATATTCACTTAATTGTGGACAACATATCTAGCTAGAAAAATGTTTAATTTAAGGCAGCGCCACAGGTAGCGCATAATAATGTGTGAAGGTGTGTCGTGCGTATCGTGTTCGTGTCGTGTTAAAGTCGATACTATTTTCATAAACTACAATCACTAGTGGTGGGTGCAAAGCGTGCAACACTCTAATGTCAGTACGAATTGGCTGTATGGTCAGATGATCTTTGCCTGCCTATTTATGGCGAAAACAATAACAACAACAACAATCTAATGTCAGTCAAACGTCAATTTTACTCCGTCTTCCACAGATAAATAACCGTCTTCCCAAGAAAGTCTTTGTATATTTTGAACGTTCTTTCCTTCCATCCAATCGATGCCTTGCTAAAGATTTAGGTAATCTGTGAGTGAAGATAAATATCATATTTACAGTCTACAGCACCACCCCAGTCCCCACATCTTCGCTGTGCTGTGATTGGCTACCAGAAGTCAGTGCTGCTTCTATCTGCCAAACTGCCAACCAAAATGGTATCTCATTCAGCGGATCTTGACGATTTTGTGGACCGTAACCTTGAGGAGGATGAGGTGCAGGAGGTCCTACGCGCCGGCACCGACCTGCGTCAATACGCGGTGCAGCTCGACCGCGGCATCAAGGAAGCCGAGAAGAAGTCAATTCAGGACTACTTGAAGGAGAGCGAGAACATCGTGTCGCTGCACGGCCAGATCGAGCAGTGCGACGACATCCTCGCTCGCATGGAGTCCATGCTCATGATTTTCCAGGTTAGTTGCTAGTTAGCTCTAATCATCCTAGGAAACATTCTGTCAACCAGCGATAGTTGCAGTTTCCCATACCTAGTCAGAGGCGGACTTTCCATATAGGCCGACTAGGCCCGGGCCTAGGGCGGCCAGATATTAGGGGCGGCCAATCTGTACCTGCTGCTGGAAGCAGTCAGCGCAGGTACAGAATAGAAAGGGTGCCGGCCGGAGCAAGTGCGTGCGACGTGCGGGAGTGGTGAGCGCGGCGGAGGTGATGACGCACTATTTACGCGGAAAAAATAATTTTGCTATGACTATAAGGTCAATATTGCCGTAAAACTTGTAAAAAGTACTTTTAATAAATGTAAAATAAGCCGAGAAATACCTAATATATTTTTGGCAGGTTGAACCGAACGCAATACTGATTTTCATACAACTTCACATTTGTATCTATGCTGTAAACTTGAAAGGGTCGGCTGCATTGAATTGGGGCGGCTGGTACTAAACGGCCTAGGGCGGCTAAGGCTGCTAGTCCGCCTCTGTACCTAGTCCAATTGCCATATAATATAGTGGCGGATCCAGCTTTAGACCTTATGGAAGAGCTTGGAGCCCTAAATGAATCTGGAAATTTTGGGTCTGAGCATGTAAGTGATGAGCATACCTCGGACTTTTTCAGCGCTAACAGGGCCAGACTCAAAGGAAATAAAGTTATTAATTTTTTTTTTTATTATTTGTCGCCTTTGCCAATGATTACCTTTTTCCCCTGACTAGGTATATTCATTTGTTTCACTCATTTGCAATTATTACGGGTAAAAGAGAGACAGCGCACTGTGTGGCGTGATCGCGCGGCAGCACAGACATCAAAGCGATGTGACGCTGCACTAACGCTGCCTACCTACTTAGCTCGTGTATTGTTTTGCTTGTATGCAATGCAGTGCATAAATAAGTAGGTAAACATCGACATTTTTGTCGTTGTTAAAGGTTGCACGTTGCACACATACACACACACACACGCGCGACGTGTGTTGGTGCAGCGCCGTATAGTACCTACAATCTTTGGTTACCTACACGTGCGGTTCAAATAACCTATACTAAATAAAAGGAGATAGCTACATAGTTTACGCCACTCTGTTCAATCACCAATTTAGAGCATTGCAAGTCCATTTGGGCTAGGTTGGTTAGGTTGGTTCTAAAATAAATTAAATATAATAATTCCATATAGAAATACGTGGAGACTATTCGCACCTGCACTCATGCTTGCCCACGAGTGAATTTCCGTTTTATAGGTATGTATAGTGCATGTGTTACTTGTTAGTGATTGAGTGCTACCCTGTTAGCGCTGGAAAATGCTTGAGGTATGGTGATGAGCGTGCGTCACGTCGGGTGTTTGTATTTGTGTATGTTGCGCTTAAAATTTTCAACATAATCACCTTTTAGGTTAACACACTTGATATAGTTTTTTCTAAACTAAAATTTCCTTCTTAAAAACTCTTATTTCTGCAATGCCCCGACGACTGCTTCGTCATCTTAAAATTTCTGGCCTTTCAGATTTTCCTTCAGTCTCGGAAATTGATAGATATCACTAGGAGTGAGGTGGAGGATGTTCAAATATTTCAAAGCCAGCATCATGAATGGTAGTCATTGTAACTGTAGACCAGAGCGTGTTATCCTGGTGAAACAGAGCCACATTCGCGAGTTTGAAATGTCAGATGTCATAACTAGGCCTTCCAGTATTATTTTTTTTAGTTCCAAGGAGTTTGTACCTCATTCTCACTTTAATTTGAATGCCCCTCGTATTTATTTCAGGATGACTTGGGCAGTATCAGCAATGAAATCATTAGTTTGCAGAAAAGATCAGTGAGCATGTCGGTACAGCTCACCAACCGTCAGGCATTGAAAGGACCGCTTACATCTTTTATCGAGGATATGGCTGTATCAGAAACTTTAATATTGTAAGTCAAACTCCTCTATCTATGAGGCAGTGGTAATTTCAAAAGTTCACTGTATACAAGACGTTATTCTTATAAGTTATCATTTTGTATTTTTACTTTCAGTGGCATTAACAATGTGCCAGTCACCGACAAGGAATTCATGGTACAGCTGGCTATATTGAATCAAAAGTTAAACTTTGTCAAAGAACAAAGCTTTAAGGAGACAAAGTCGTGCCAGGACGTCAAAGATGTGCTTGAGAAACTGAAAATAAAAGCGATAGCTAAAATTCGCACATACATACTCGAGCAAATATACAAATTTAGAAAACCAATGGCCAATTACCAAGTTCCTCAGAATGTCATGTTGAAATACAAATTTTTCTTCGAATTCATTCTGGCTAACGAAAGAAATGTGGCTCAGGAGATTTGTAATGAATACATCGATACACTTAGCAAAGTTTACTACTCATACTTTAAGTCTTACGCATCGCGTTTAGACAAGTTGAAATATGAGGAGGCTCCGACTAAGGACGACTTGATGGGAGTAGAGGATGGCTCCAAGGGTGGATTCTTTCAGAAGTCCAACCTGAAGAACAAGAGCACGATATTCACAATCGGTAACCGTGGTGATGTGCTAGCGCAGCAACTAGAGGCTCCCATTATAGTACCTCATGTGCAGCAGAAATTTAAAGTTGGTACCTATAGACTGATTCTTCTTGCCGAGTTAGGGGAAATTTCTTGTGTGCATGTGTGTGGCTGGTGTTCAAAATATTAATTATTAAATAACAGCTCAGTGGTAAGGGTGTGGTGTGTTGAATTATTGCAGATAATATAGAATGACACCACTTTTTTTATTAAGTTTAAATAATGTGTTATCTGTTGTTTGCAGTACTCCTATGAAGCCCTATTCCGAAGCCTGCAGTACGCGTTAGTGGATAATGGTTGCCGTGAATACCTCTTCATTACAGAATTTTTTCATGTGAAAGGAAGTCACGCCCAAGAACTCTTCGACAGAATTCTGGGGAAAACTCTATCACTACTTGTCGTAAGTGCGTTTTACCATATGAAATCATCGGAATTCTCGGAGCACAGAGGCACTGTCATTTAGTGCTGGCACAATGTATCCACAATTATTTAGAAAATATGGTATTCGACACGCGACAGTAATGGTGAGGAATGAAATGGTGTCGAATGATTGGGGATGAGAGGCTGGAACAATGAACAAATTTGTATATCTGGCAGATATACTTATTCACGTGTAATAGAAATGTCAATGAGATGTTGAAAAAAGAATGAAAGCTGGTGATCAAGTGAATGGGTCGTTGAACGCTATCATAGTAAAAGGAGATGAGTAGGTTAACTAGAGGCCATTTTTAAAATAATTACCTACGCTGCGCCGAGCCACCAGGGCTGTCACAACTCACAACACTAACACAATTGACAGGTAGTGAGCCTATAATGGTGGAAATGCAATTCCAGAGAGAAAGAGAGAGAGAGAGAGGAAGTAGTCAATCGTGTCAGTTTCCATTAAAAAAAAAAACAACAAAAAAACCGAGTGCGGGGCGGCCATCACTGACTACAAGCTAGGAATGTGAGGATGTAAGTCAATGATATTATAAGTTAAAAGGAGGTAGATAGGTTATCTGAGCTCCCAAGCGGCACATTAAATACAAGACCACAGTCCTGTCTGAAGTTAGTCGCCCACCAACTACGCACGTGTTCGGACCGTTAACCACGAGTCGCTAACACTTTGAAAATGCCGTCGTGTGTTATGAGATTCTGCACTAATTCTAATAATTGGAATAAGACTATTCGAGCTAAATTTTGGCTACTACAGCACGTTTGGCTGTCCATGGTAGAGTACTGGCCCCTACACTGATGTACGGGTGTGCAAGATGGGCATGGCAGACAAAACATAAAAGCAGAACAAATACTGTGAAAATACATGCGTGGAGGAATATGTGTGGAGTTACGATGAAATATTGATTAACAGTGTATTGCGAGAGTATTATGGCCTGAAAGAAGATACATATAGTGATACGGATTTAAGTGACACAAATTGAGAAAGAAATGCTTCTGTGGTTCGGCCACGTTCGAAGAATAGGTGATAAAAGACTTATGAACGAGATTTATGGAGCGAATGTGAGAATAGGCAGGCTGATCTACAAATATGAAATTACGGGTCGCAGGACTCAATCCATGAAAAAAAAAACAAAACCGGGTAGACCTCGCTGGACTGAATGCAGATTGCTAATTGAAATAAAATAATAATTATCAATAATATATAATAATAATATTGTTTTTATTGAAACTGGCACGGTTGGCTGCATCATACTACATCCGTGATGTCAGCCCTTGTGAACACCTTGGTGAACTACACTGAACTACCCACACGGCTACACTGAACTGGACGGAAAACACGAAAATTTATTCATCTCGGCTAACTATATAGTATCGATTATTTATTGATACACTTGTTCAATCCTTAGTAAGGTCATATTAATACTCCGAGAATTTTGATGAATGATAACTGATAAGATAACACCCATAGCTTACATTATTGCAGTTTTTAGATTACATACATGCCATAATATTTTTAAAGTTTTGTATTAAAGAAGTTGCTATTATAAGAACCCTTTGGTCATCATAATTATGTGTTAAAATGTTTTATACATTCTACAACAATAATTTATTTTAGAGGAATGAAATTAGTGTCCTAAAATCACTCATTTTAAAAAAAAATTTAATGTAAAACATTTTGTTTTTATTTTCAGAAAAATATTGAGAATTATGTTATGGAATGCTACGACTGTCTCGCTTTATTCCTCTGCATCCAACTAATAAACCGCTACCAACTGATGTGCCACAAGAGAGCAGTTCCTGCCCTAGACGGGTTAGTAAAATTGTGAATTGTGTGTAGGCATGCAATTTCCCCATCTAGTGTGCAGTTTCGAACTTTTGGCTGATCATCCTGTCAGCAAAAAGGCACAAATTATTTCAAATTAAAATAAAAAAAAAAACAGTGAAGTGCGAGTTACACTCGTGGCACCTTTGCTTTGACCTCAATTTATGTACTTAGGTCTGTGAAGTACAAGCACATAAATTACATGGCTTAGGGAAGCATACAAGGTAAAATTCCGCTCTTTCTGAGAGATGTACTGTTAATATTACCTGACATTCAGTTTTAATGTGTAAAACTTCCTATCAGGGCAGATCGGTAGTTTTTTGCAAACGCAATTTGATGAACTTCACTCAATAGAAAAAATAATGAAAATACCTCTGAATTTACTTATAAAAATGTTTGAGTTTTCCATGTTAATGAACTATTGATTGTATTGTATTGTTTATTGATCATTCATATGGCAGTTGAACTGCGCTCGAACTTGTCACAATTTGTTCTATCCGGTTCGATTACACCCACGAAGAAGAACCGACCCTTCGACCCGAACCGAAACTTCGCAGGGTATTTTTTTAAACATATTTTTACAAGTATTTAGTGACTAGCCACATAATAACACCGCCCATAGTCTATCTAAAACACAGCTTGAGAGTAAGATTAACAATTTTGCTGAGAGTTCTGACTACGAAGACTTATTAATTAAGTGAATCAGTTGTAAAATTGATTGGAGTGTGCCAACAAACTCCCCTTAACCTCTCTCCCACAGCCAAGCCAGTAGATAATAATAAATTTCGATTATTTTGATCCAAGCAACCCAGGAAATGTAAATTTGGTCTTCCTTAATAAAGAAAAAACGTAGTTACGTAATCCATATATGTATTGAATAAATATGTTTAACAACCGGTCCCGCTTATTCAGCATTTCTTCATAGGCGTCGAGGTAGCAAATATCGGTATAGTTTAAAATAGGGACGAGAAGGGATTGTGCCAGCCAATATAGTCTTAGTGCTGACCGGCGGGGAATTTGTGCACTCTTGAGAGAGTACATAACAGCGCCAACATTACTGGCTCACCTCACCGACCTGCACATTCCAAGCAGCAGATATTCCATGATTTTTTAAGGGGAAAACCAATGTCACAGTACACGCAATTATATTACCTAGGTGGCTAGGTACTATAAATGGAACATACATACCAGGGATGATGCGGATATTCGCATCCGAATCCGTAAATGCGGAGCATCCGCATTGATTTTGACATCCGCATCTGCATTCGCATCCACATTAAATCGATGCGGAACTCATGCGGATGCGGATGTAGTGCAGGTTGAGACTTGAATGAAATTGGGCGGAGTCCGCGAGTGGCGCGCGCTGCAATTGACCAATAGGAAGGGAATATGCTGTGCGACGGTGGAGTGCAGTGCTGACGACTTTGTTTTCCATTATTATTGCGTCATTTCATTCCGTCATGTTTCGTGTATGCATGCGTGTCTAAACACGCGCGACGACGCGTCTTCTAAGTTGAATTTCCGACTCGAGTATTCCACTTCCACTGTATATGTATAGTGCGGCGAAGTATAGTGTCCCAGAAGTGAATGATATTCATAAAGTGTAACAACAATGTCACCACCGGTACGAAGTGAGATTTGGACTTATTTTAAGGCGGATGAAAATGATCGCGAAAAATCGCTGTGTATAATATTAATATGTAATAAAACATACTCTCGCAAGGGCTGGAGTCTGAAAAGGCAGCCAAGTTACTTTTCATTAAATACAATAGCCCAATCTTGAAATTTTCTTACTAAAAATTAATTGATCAATAAAAGATATTAAAAGCATATTCTCTTTTATTCAAGGACTTAAACTAATCGGCTCTTCAAGCAATCTTGCTAACATCCTCATCCGCATCCGCATCCGCGGATGTGAGCGTCCAAAAATCCGCATCTGCATCCGTATCCGCGGATGTCAAATAAATCGCATCCGCAACATCCCTGATACATACCACACGCTGTATCCTGACAATCGGAATAAGCAGAGTAATCGGTGGTGTGCTGCAAGGACTCTTTTAAATTACAGCTCAACACCGACCACCACATTTCACAAAGTAATCCGACAAGATAAATATCAAGCAGCAAGTAAGGCACGAAGACCCACCTGCTGCATTACTCGGTGGAAGGACCGTGCCAAGATTAGAAGTGGCTATCC
Organism: Nematopogon swammerdamellus; assembly: GCA_946902875.1. Lineage (NCBI taxonomy): Eukaryota > Metazoa > Arthropoda > Insecta > Lepidoptera > Adelidae > Nematopogon > Nematopogon swammerdamellus. Next base: position 18,741,324 of record OX336334.1, read on the forward strand.
TGTCGTCCTTTAGCACTGCATCTCGTCCTTATCCCTTATTCTGCTTTTACGAAATGAACGGGGAAAGATGCAGAGGGGATATTATTTAAAAAACAAGTATTGTGTTACATCTCATATTTTTAAATATTTCCAGCTACTGGGACTCGCTGAAATCGATCTTGTGGCCACGACTAGATTTGGTTTTCAAGCTAAACATACAAAGTGTTCGTGAGTGTGATCCAGCCAAGTTATCGAACAAGGAAATGGGGCCTCACTACGTAAGTCACATAATTCAGATTTTTTTTTATGGGAAGCACGACATGGCCAACCACAGCTTAACCAGATAGCGCAGATGTGCAGTCCGACGGTGCCCACGGGCATTCGGCTATTTACGGGGGCTGCGAATACTGTGTCGGCCGGCTAGGTGCACCTCTGTATTCCCTAAAAACCACTTTTTCAATTTAGTTACGGCTTGTCTTAAAAAAAAACTGTTAAGGCGCTTAGGCCAGCCAATACCATAATATATCGTCGCTGTTAATGCAATAGGTCGTATGTCACGAAAAATCAATTTTTATGTTTTGATGCCATTCGTACCCAAATAAATCGATCTACTATACTGCAAAAACTCGTAAGTCAAGAAACAAAGGAAGTTATTTGAACGCACTCAATAAAAGATCTTGTATGTCGGCGATGTGAAAATTTGGTCTTTCAATTGATCGCATGTCAAACTCGATTAGCAACGATTAGCTCGACAATTTACTTGTTATATAATATTATTTCATTAATTCTGTACAAGGTGTTGATCTTCACACAAATATTATACAAATTTGTACAAATATATTAATTATAAATAGTTTACTATGACATACGGTCATAATAAATTTCCTATATTTTGACATACGACACATTGATTCTTCGTATTTTTTTTTCAGAGTAGCAGAAATAATTATGCCTAAGAAAAGTATCAGAGGTAGCCAATTGGTAAATCTAGCTCTCGAACAATCAATAAAGCCTGATCAGTGGGTAAATGAGCAGACAGACAATTGCATCCAGATCGCACATCCAAATGAGCGTATCCGTTATTTAGTTAAATTTCATGATAGGTGCAGATAAATATGATTTTTATCGCCTATAAAATAAGTTGGAAAAAGAAAGAGAGAGAAAATACGAAGTTTTTTTGTCTTTTTTTTTTTTTTTTTTATTGCTACCGAACTGGGTGGCTCTGTCCGAGGTCGCAACCTCAGGCGCAGCCAATTTCACACCCGAGGAGGTGCCAGTCCGGCTTGGAGGTGGACTAATGTTGCTGGGGAAAGGCTATTAACCCGCGATTTGAAGATCTGTGGATTGTAGGAGTGGGGGAAGATATTTCCTGGGAGCCCGTTCCACACCTTTGCAGTGCGGCACAAGAACGATTTAGAGAATCGTGCAGTTCGAAGAACTCTTCTGTCGACTACAAACGGGTGTTCCGCGAGAGTATGGCGGGTTTGGCGAAGGCGAACAGGAGGAGGAGGGATAAGGGAAGCAAGTTCGTCAGAGCAGCGGCCATAGTAGTACCGATAAAACAGGCTCAATGACCCAACGATACGTCTGTGCTTTAGAGGTTGAAGGTCCTTTGTGAGTACGGAGTCACCAATGAGGCGAATGGCTCGTCGCTGAATAGAATCCAAGGCTGAAAGAAGGTACTCAGGGGAACCCTCCCAAAGATGACTGCAATATTCCATCACCGGTCTTACTTGTGCTTTGTAGAGTGTAAGCAGTTGGACCGGCGTGAAAAATCGCCGACAGCGGTAAAGGACTCCTAATTTTCGAGACGCTAGTTTCGCCTTGGACTCTGAACGATCGAAACCCAACGTCCCTGGACACCTCCATACCCAGGACACCCAGACTACCATCGTTGGGGACTTGGCTGCCCTGAAAAGTGGCTTGGAGAGGAAACGGATCAGCCTTAGTAGAGAAGGCACAAGCTTGCGTCTTGGCTACGTTGAAGTTGACCAAGTTCTTCTTCCCCCAAGAGGATACTTTTTCGAGAACCTGGTCAACCCGAGCAACAGTTTCGCGTCTCGCGTTTGCTGCTGAGGCCTCTCTACCCTTCCAGTCCTTGATGAACCCTTCGTGCACCGTGCTGTCGTCCGCGTAACAGTGTATTTCGCCGAGCGAGAGCATGTCGTTGATGAACAATAAAAACAGCGTAGGCGACAGCACGGATCCTTGTGGAACACCAGCATTGATTGAGTAGTCGGCCGAGCAGGCACCATCTAGGGTGACAAATATCGACCGGCCACTCAAAAAGCTGGAGATCCAGGTGCACAGTTTTGTAGGGACACCGTAGGCCGGAAGCTTGCTTAAGAGTCCCCGGTGCCAGACGCGATCGAATGCTTTGGATATGTCCAGAGCGACCGCCAGCGATTCCCCAAAACCATCGAGCCTTTCAGCCCATAAATGCGTGACGTACGCTAGAAGATCTCCAGTCGACCTTTGCTTGCGAAAGCCGTATTGTTTGTCGTCGAGGAGTTTAGAGTCTTCTAGGTACGTCAGGAGCGCTGAGTTGACAATACGCTCCATAACCTTACTCAAAAGTGAGGTTATCGCAATAGGGCGATAGTTCGATGGGTTCGCTGGGTCCCCCTTCTTGGGGACCGGCTGGACCGAAGCTCTCTTCCAGCAAGAAGGCATTGATCCGGAGGAATAGGAGCGTTTGAATAGGCGGGTGAGGACTGGCGCCAATTCCAGAGCACAATTTTTCAAGACGATCGCCGGGACGCCGTCAGGCCCACTACTCTTCGAAATATCCAACTCACGTAGTGTTTTATGGACGACTCTGGGGTGGAACCTAATATTTGCCATCATACGCCCGCAATGGGGTAATGAAGGGGGGTTGGCGCCCAGGTCGTCCATGTTTGAGTTGGATGCGAAAAGGCGTGCAAAGATATTCGCCTTTTCTTTCGCGAGTATAGCGAGCGAGCCATCCGGACGTTCCAGCGGAGGTGTAGCTGGACGGCAGAAATTCCGACCGATGGATTTGGCGAGAGACCAGAAGGCGCGGCTACCCGAAGGGCTACGTGCAAGTTTCGCGCCAATTCCACGGTCGTGCCTGAACTTGGCCAAGTTTTGCGTTCGTTTGCAGGACCTAGCAACGACGTTGAGCTCTCGTCTGTTCTCGACAGACCTATTCTGCAGCCATTTCCTATAAGCCTTGTTCTTAGTGTCAATAGCCAGTCTGCATTGACAATCAAACCAAGGCTTATGGCGGCCGCCGATGGGAACGGTGGAGGTAGGTATGAAGAAATTCATACCCTGTGCGATCACATCGACGACCGATTGGGCACACAGGGATGGGTCTGGAGAAGAGAAGCAAACGTCGTGCCAAGGGTAGGCTCCCAGGAAGGATCGGAAGTCATCCCATTGTGCTGACCGGTAGTGCCAAACTGTTCGCGTACTACATTCACGTGCTTCCGCGAAGTGTACAGTTGGCACAGTTGAGCGTACAAGGCAATGGTCGGAGTTTCCGAGGGGAGCTTCGACCCTCACCTTGTAACCATTTGGCTCGGTAGTCAGCACAAGGTCCAACAAACTAGGTCGATGGGCAGGGTTATCAGGTATCCGAGTGGTTCCGGATACCAACTGCGTCAACCCGTGCGCAATGGCCAAGTTGTAAGCCTCCCTGCCGGCATGGTCAGTGATGGGGGAGCCCAACCAGTCTTGGTGTTTAGCATTGAAGTCACCCAGCATCACTAACTCCGCCGTAGGGAACTCGCAAAGCAGTTTGTCTGCCGTACTGCTGAGATGCTCATAAAATGCCTCTGTTCTTGACGCACTGAGGTTAGGGGATCTGTATGCACCCGCGTAAATCCTCACCACGTGGGGAAGATTCACGCGGATCCATAACACAGGAAAAACAGGGTCTTCAAATCGGGTGAGCCGGGTATAGGAGACACCAGATCCAACGTACAAGCAGACACCACCCTTCGCCATGAAACGTTCCTGAAGATTGTAACCAGGAACGTCCAGGTAGGATGCGTCCGCAGGACGCCCGATCTGGGTCTCCGTAAGAAAGAGGAGGTGAGGCCTCGCCGTCTGCAGATGGCAGGCGACGGATGAGAAATTTGTGTGTAGACCTCTTATATTGGCGAGGTCTACCTTAAATTTTGAGGGAGAACGGGCCGCTGAAGGTTTATACAGTTTTCTATTTTTTGTTCGGCTCATAATTTAGATGGGTGATTGATTCGTGGAGTGTATCGGAATGTGCCCAGGGCGCGGTGATGCCTTGTGCAACTCGGATAGACTCAACCAACTGACAGTCGCAGAGAGCGAGAGGACCCCCGGGCCCCCCCTCCCAGAAAACATGTGGTCTCCCATGGTCACCAGCCCCACAATGCTCTCTGACAGGGATTTTCGCGTGTTGATAGGGCAGCCAGCACACGGGTTGGTGAGGGCCGTGTGCCGGGCCCCTGTACTACCACGCAGGCAGGCAGCGGTCACCTGTTTCCACCGGCTCTCCCTGACCCCTGCGGCTGTCAGTCGGTTAAAAGGAGTCTGGAGTGCGAGCGACACTAGCATCCACAACCCAGGACACCCCCGACACACTCAAGTCCACCGACCGGCTAGTCGCAGGCTGGCCTCCAAGTGTAGCAGAGCCACATCAGGAGTTTTTCGCCTACGACCTGTGGTACCAACCCGGACGACATAGTGGAGGACTTGTCTACCACATAGTGAGGCTGAAAATAAATCCTGTTTAGGCGCAGGATGATCGCCTGCGTCCGACATTCCTCAGCTGTTGCGACTCTGGGACGGTGGTAATGCCAAAGGCATCGTCGCAACATTGCCCAGGGAGCACGACGAGGACGTGAATGTCGGACTTGCTGGGCTCTACTTTAGTGTGACCCACCGCTGGCACAGTAGATTGCTAGATTGGTAATTTGGTGAACTCCATACAGCTCCAGAGAACACTACCAATGCTTAACCCAGCGAACCCCCCAAAAAACTCTCCTAAAAACTTTATGTTTCTTGACATACGACCTATTGCATTAACAGCAAGATATATGCAAATAAGGCCAATATTTCACACTATTTACTGAGTAGGTAGCACAACAGATATCTATATTTGAGTATGTAATAAATATTTTAAAGAATTCACATACAGATTCTGATATTTACTCGAAAAAGTTGAAAATACTTTTCGTGTCGTTGGAGATTGTGAACATAAATGGACGACATAGGTAAATGTGCGTCGGGTCGGTCGACACGGGATATGTTTTTAGTGTTGCTTACCGAAATTGGACATCGAATCGAATAATGAAACTATGTTGTGTCAATGTGATCTCTAATAGTAACTACGGCAGCAGCAAGACAACAAAATTGAACCCATTATACCTTTTTCTTTCTTCATTATACACGGTGTTGCAGTTGCCCCCGCAATATTTTTAACTGACATAAGGGGGTTATTCTATATGTGAAACTAAACAACTTCAGTGAAGAAAAACACATTTTTTTAAACAAAAAATACCTATTCTCAAAATTTTTTCCATACAAATTTTAAATACCTATTCTCAAAATGTATGGAGAAAAAAATATTTTTTTTCTTCAAATAAAATAGTTGTTCTTTTTCACGTACAGAATCACCCCCTTTCGGGTTTTACGGTTGCAACACCGTGTATAAATGCAATGCTGAAAAAAAAAGAAAAATATGTCTCAACCAGGATTCGAACCTGGACCTCTGGCATGAGCCGTAAACGTGTTACCAATTGAAACCGGGTTTATGATGTATTCTCTCTAAATTTAAAACAGTTGCATCTTTTATCTATAGTGTAACGCAAGCTACTGTGTTCTGCCAACTTGCATGATTCCATATTGAATCTTATCACGTTAACAGCTGATCACGAACAGCATTCGCGATCCGCGTTTTGTGTATACTGTAGTAGTTGACTGTTTTACTGCTGCACACACATATACAATTCATCTATAAGAGGTGGGGGAGAGGCAGGGGGATGATTCGCTAACACCGCGAGCTAAGTAAGATAGAGCAGAGCGTACAATTTTTTCTTTTTTTGTAAAACTTACATTTTTGTATCGCTTGTGGTAAATAAATAAGAATATAAATATAATTGTTTTATTCATTATCCTAAAATAAAAAGATTTGCCTATTATTTAAAAAAAAATACCAATATATAGGTACCTAAGCTAACCATAAACCAATAATGCTGAAAATACTGTCGTATTTGCCATTGGACACTAGTGAGATTTTTGAATTTTATTCAGTTGTATAATAAGTACTAAGCATGTATTCGCTTTATATTTCTTCATTAGTTAGATGCAAAGCCGAAAATAAAGAGCAAACATATTTTTTCTCTTCGGCTTTGTACATATGAGTCCAGTAGTACGCGGCTGTAAATAATGCACATCGGGCTTTAGAAAGAGACAATGCGGTTGTAGAGCGAGCGTTATCCCTGTCACACAGAGATGTGCGACTGGGACACTGCTATACAACCGATTGGCTCTTTCTAAAGCCCAATGTGCATTATTTACTGCTGCTCACTGGACGTGCTTAGTACTAACATACCTACAACAAAATAAAAAAATTAATAAACCGTTATAAATACTTGTTTCGATAGGAACACAAAAATGTATTTGATGTTTATTAGATATAATATTGATTTTTCAGATAACAAGACGCTACGCAGAATTCTCAGCGGCTGTTGTTGGTCTGAGTGAGCAGTTCCCATCCGAGCAACTGAGTACTCTTCTGCTAGCTCTCCAGGACGAGGTGCACTGCTTCTTGATGAGAATGGCGGCCGAGTTTCCGCAGAGAATCCAGCAGCTCATATTTCTGATAAACAACTATGACATGATCCTCAGCATTCTGATGGAAAGAACCAGGGACAATACGAAGGAGGCGGAAAGTTTCAGAGAGCAGTTGCAGGCCAGGAGTTCTGAATACGTTGAGGAAATTTTGAGCCCCCATTTTGGAGGCATGATGCAGTTTGTCAAGGAAGGTGAATCCTTGCTGGAAAAGGATGAAAGGACTCAGTTAATACCTCTAGAGAGGAAAAGCTTGTCCCTGGTTGCATCCTTCAGCGCAGGCTGGAAGCAAAGCCTCGAGGAGGTTCACCGAGAGGTACTCGTGTCTTTCCCCAACCTGGTGACGGGCTCCGGACTGCTGCAGATGGCTCTCACCGCGCTAGTGCAGTACTACCACAAGTTCGTAAAGCTGCTCACCCCTAATGCCCGCACCCAACTAGTCAACATACACGTTATTATGGTGGAAATTAAGAAATATAAAACTAATTATTGAAGTAATTTGCTTTATGTGTAATTGGCTAAATTATGAATACACTTTACTTTCTTGATACAATAATATGTCAGTGTTTAGTTGTAAGGTATATACAACTACATACAATTAAATTAAACACATCACAGCTCTTTTTTAAGTTTTTCCATCAAATAGAGCTACAAACAATAGTTTCATTTATTATTTTTCCATATCTTTGTCTAGGGTACCTATCTCGGTACCTATAGTAGAAATCGTCCAAATCCAGCCGAAATCCTTAAAAGAATGCAATCTATTGTTTTGTACTGTGGTATTGTTAATTTGTAGTGGGATATTTTTTTATTATGCTAAATGGCACTTACTGCAGTAGACAAGGATAAATACCACATGGCCTATAAAATTGTACTGATAAAATGAGTTAATGCTTTTATGGCATATATTATTTTGGCTTTTATGGCAATAAGTTGGATTATAATTTTTTTTTCACAAAATTTCATACTATTTTTATTGTTTTGGCTCATTGAAGTTTAGCCCCAACTAATATGTATATGTGTGGTGTGGATGTTATAATTTAATTTGCTTACCTATATGTTTGTACATGGTGATAATGAAATGACGTAAGATGACATATGTTTATTTGCCAGACAAAATAGGTATCTATTAGGATTGAATTATTTATTAGTTGTGAAAAGGTAAGGATGTTACGTTTAATATCCTCTAAACCTTACTTATTACTTTTCTGCACTTTATTTATTTTCTTTTAGACACGTGAGTGTGACACAAAATACCTTTATTCGGCTGCAAAAGTTGCTATAGATCTTGCAATTCACGAGCGCGCGTAGACTTAATTTTTTATGTCAATGACTTTGACTAAATCATTGAATTTTATGACGCGTAAAAAAAATTTACTTCTATAAAATAACTTTAAAATTTTGGATTACGATTACATCATCGAGTACGACTGTCCCTTTCGTTCTTTCACCGATTCTCTATCGCCCTATCCGCCCTTTTTCTGTATGTTATCTTCGGCCTTCTGTATCTCTGTTTGTGTTTTGTGTGCAATAAAGCATTTCTATTGTGTGCGAGGTATAAGTGCGAGGAATTGGAGGTTGTAGATAATATAAAACATTTAGGCGTGGTTATAGATGAACATTTAACTTGGAGAAACCACATTGAGAAATCGGCTGCGCGCATTAGAAAACTAATTTATTTCTTTGTTCAGTGTAGACAAATAGCTGAATCAAAATTACTACGCACTATATACTTCTCACTGTGTCACTCCCTGCTATTGTATGGTACACTGGCCTGGGGTGGAACAGCAAAAACACATTTGGACCCGATAGTTAAAGCGCAAAAATCTATGAGTTATAAATTTCAAACCCTACAGATACCCATCTGATTTACTTTTTAAAGAATACAAGGTATTAGATGTACGTCAGAAGGTGTGGATCTAAGCTTACGATGGCTTCACCGAACATATCCGGGCCCATCGGCAGTAGAGGAGGGTATTAATCGAGGCCGGGACTAGCGAGTGGCCACTCTAAATTTCCCGCGCATGCTTCACGTTTCGGCTCGCTTCAAGCCCTCGTCAGCTAGTCTGCGTTGACTAGGACGCGGGGAAACCACCAGTCCCGCTCTCGACCTCCCTCTCTCTACCTATCCATATTCTGTAGGATGCTTCCAGTGACGTTTTCGAAGCTCTCTCCATATATGAGCTTAGCGTCGATCTTGGGAGCCCTAGATTCTTGAAGAGACTGTAGAGCGACTTCGCTGGTAGTCCCCTTGCTCCGACTTCCACAGCGAAGAGATCAGTCTTGAATCCGTTTCTCACAATCCGGTCTACTAAGTTGCAGTACTTGTTAAGTTTGATGTTGTGGTCCTTCGGTATGTTACTTTCCCATGGAACTGTAAGTTCAACAAGTACTACATGCTTTGTCGCTTTTGAGAATATGAGTATATCCGGTCTTAATGCTGTGGTACAGATTTCCGAAGGCATTTGGTAATGCTTCTCATGTGTGTCCATCAACAATTCCCAATCCTTTGCTGCTCCCAAAATTGAAGAAGGTTTAGTCCTATCTTTGGGCAGCTTATTGGCTCCAGGTTTCACAAAGTTGACCTTCTGGAAGCCGCTACTGGTTTGCCCTTTCCTGGTCCGTGCAATTGACAGGTTGATGGCCTCTCTGATGATTTGGAGGACTTTATCATGACGGTAGGAATACTGGCCTCGCTCAAGTAGTATTTTGCATCCGCATAACAAATGTTTGGCCGTGCCTACGAACTCCTTACATGACGGGCATAGTTTATTTGTAGATTTCCCCCATCTAACTAGGTTACTCGGGTCGGGGAGAGTAAGCTGGAATGCATTTAAGTAGAACTTAAGCAGCTCAGGGGACCAGTTGTATATTATGGATTTCCACTTCAATGCAGGAGGGATGCAGAAGTCACCCACTGTTAGCCAATCATTCTGCATTTCTAGGTTTAAGGCGTGAAGTTTGAAGCCTTGTTCCATGTCCTCCTGAGCAAAACCTTTCAGTATTTCTTTATCAGACTTTGCTGTTTCTATGCCCAATCCAGATCTATTGGTGCGTGTACCAACTTGGAATGATTTGTAGAAGTCGAGTCTCGATTCCAGTTCATCTGATAGTGATGTGTTGGGTAAGGCTTGAATAGCGCTATCATTGGAGTCTTTGAGTATACATCGTTTGGCTATTCTCGCCTTTTGATAAAATATCGACGGTTTCTTAATGTTCAGTCCAAAGTTATTGTGAGATCTGTATAGCGTTGACGAGTCAGCCGGGTGAGCCAGTCCAAACCATGATTTCAGGAATCTGGTCACATACGAGTCTAATTTAGTCAGGTTTTGCTTTGTGAAGTCGTAGACGAGAAATGGCCATGAAAGTTTTGATGTCAGGTAGTTATCGTAAATCCATGCCTTTTGTGTACCCAGGAGGGGAAGATTGTCAGTTTGGCGGAGGCTCTCTTCGAAAAGTTGGACAATATCATCAGTAGGATGCTCCTTTCCTCTGCTGGTGATCCTTTTGCCCAAGAATTTAAAAGGAGCTTCATCAGCCACGGTTGCGATTGGTTTTCCGGCTACTGTCAAACCTGGATTGCTCGAGGTAAACTTTGAACCTTTCCTGGTTAAGCTCAAACAGTAGCACTTCGCTGGTTTTATCTTCATCCCTTTGGTCCATTCACAATAGTCATCCACCACCTTAAGAAGCGACTGATTTTGTTTTGGATTGCGGGTTAACAGCGTAATATCATCCGCAAATGCCAGGATGGCCGCCATATATGTGTCTCCATATTTGAACCTGTATCCCCATTTCTTTTCTTTTACGACAAGCGTATCAATTAGAATGTTGATAACAATGTTAAATGTGACAGGAGAGAGGCAGCAACCCTGGAAAAGTCCTATGCCGTAACGAATTTCCGGTGTCTTCTCCGTTTCGCCTTTTACTTGTATTACAAAGGAAAGTTTTTTGTAGTAGGAGGCTATTATATTACAGATCAGAGGTGGCACATTATACCACTCTAGCGCCTTTAATAGTAACTCATGGCGCACCGAACCGAAGGCGTTTTCAAAGTCTAACCACGTGGCAGTTAATTGTCTCTCATTCTTCCTTGCATCTCTAAGACATTCAGTCAGCAAAGAATTATGTTCGAGGCACCCTGCAACTCTTGGGAGAAAACCTTTTTGGTACTTCTTCGGTAAGTAGTCGTTGGTACACATGTGTTTGAGTAGTCTGGCCTGTATAATGGAGAAGAATATTTTCGAAATTGTGTTCGTAAGGGCTATAGGTCTAATATCCTTGGGATCAGTAACTTCTTTCTTTTTTGGTAGAAGAACAAACACGGCTTTACCAAGACAGTCTGGCACTTCTCTGTTCGTCCAAATTCTTTTGTAGATGTTCAACATGTGTTTTCGCACTGATGGACATTTTTTGTATATGATGTATGGTATGCCATCGGGTCCCGGGGCGGAACTATTTGGTTTCCTTTTTATGTGGTATTCCAGCTCTTCCATCGTCGGTGAATCAGCATCAAATGCTAGAGCAGGTTCTTTGGGTTTTGGAGCTGGTGGATCCCTGTAAGTTATATCTGCCTCCGGGGTGGTATATGTGGATTTAAAGTAGTTGAACATCTCGTCCGTACTTAACCTAATTGTACCCTGCTGTTCCTTAAAAGCTTTTTTGGCGAAATAAAAGGGGTTCTTCTCGAAAGCTGCTATATTCTGAGCCTTTCGAAATTCATTGCCAGCATACATGCATAGGTTAGCTACGTATTTTCACACGCACACCGAATTACATAAATATGCAACTCACACATTTAACACTAGACAGAGAAAGATGCTCACACTGAACACCAATATACATCGCACCAAATTCTATCAACGGTCCTATCTGTTTCATGGACCACGATTGTACAATTCAATAAAAATAAAAACTCGTATCCAAATCGTATCCATACCTTCATTTAAAAAGCATCTACAGGAAGAGCTGGTGGAGCTTGGGAGAGAGAAATCTGAAGAGCGTTTATGCTCTGTACTTATGTAGATAGATGTGATGGACGTGATAGTATGATGAAGGACACTCAAATTGCTATGCTAATTGAAACTATGTTATTATTGTAGTAAAGTTACTGGGGTGTTTGTGGCAGAAGCAAATTGAAGATGAATTAATTTAAGCAGAATTAGTGTTAGTTTCCATTATCATTACTACTGAGACCACATATGTAGGAAACAATTAAATTTAATTATCTAATTATATTAGTTTTTATTTGACCATCCCTCCCGGTTCATAATTTATTTACTCTTCAACCACCGATTCTCAAACTTTTATTGGCCGGATGGCAGCTGACCCGGGCCTTCCGTGTCATCATACATTTTTACTGACAATGTATTTTGTGTTGGTGAGTTAATCTGGACGTTACGATAAATTGGACGATCTGACATTTGTCCTTATTAGCCAGTGGTCTTTCTAGCATCTGGACGTTACAACAAATTGGATGATCTGGCATTTGTCCTTATTGGCCAGTGGTATTTCTAGCATCTGGACTTTACGACAAATTGGATGATCTGGCATTTGTCCTTATTGGCCAGTGGTCTCTCTAGCATCTGGACGTTACGACAAATTGGACAATCTGGCATTTGTCCTTATTGGCATCTGGACGATAAGACACATTTGACGATCTGACAGTTTGGTCAATACACCCCGGAGCCATAAAACTAAGTATTGAATGTCTGATAAATCGCAGCATTATTTTGATAAGTAAAGGCTACAAAGGAAATAATATAGTTTGATTGCAAAGTTCAGCTTTTATTTACAAATTTTATATAAGCATCCACTTAAATACAATTTAGAGCTAAAGCACAATACACACTTGTTAGGAAATATTTACAACATAATTCTAGGATAAAAATATTTAACAATACATACTCAACTCTATTGATACACGGCAGAAATTTTTTGGTCAGATCTAGAAAGTCAATACACCGTAGTTCAAAGTACCCGAGTGTATTCAGTGCGTTGCACCGTCTGTTCTGGATAGCTAGCTAGGGGACGGCCCACTCCTAATGTAACCTGCTGTCATATTGCTTATTACTACGCTGCGCTCTACTCTGCCTTGTGTTCTTGTGCGAAGCACATCTACGCCCTTCATTTCTATTTCTGTACACCATACTCCCTAGCATCCAGTAATACAACACTAGCCTTCGTACAGGATTGAGGAGAGTGTACTAAATTACTAATACTTAAAATACTTCTCACTTCTTTCAAACTTTTCTCCACCACAGAAAAATTTGCCAATCAGAAATGCAATATTCTATGCCGTTATCAGGGAGCATATTTTTTTCATTCTGGTAACAGATTAAACACATGACACTCTACTTAAAACATTTACGCATATACACACACAGCATGTGCCTTGGTAAAACAAAATATTTCAGACTCAAACAGTGCAGTAATGTTTCATGATTAAAGGTGAGACTGCACTAAGCAGCACTGCTCTGCTGCGGAGCGGCGCGGCACGGTGAGCCAAAAAATATTATTTGTATGAAGTAAACCGCACTAGGCAGCGAGCTGGAGTATGGACAATTTTGTGTCACGTCGTGCCGCGCCTACCGCTTATACTGTCTGTTGGTCAAATCTTCATTGAATTGTGTCCAGCGTAATGATTGCTATACTTACATATTTATTATTACAGGCCTGAACCGAGAGTGGCTTCATATCTGGTCTAAACTTTCAAATAGTTTGTATACTGTTCAGGGGCGCCGACTTTTAGAAATCCTCGTGGGTGCTCATGCAATTTTTTTTTTCTTAACTTTAGCCACTTTTTTAAATAGAAGAGAATAAAAGAAGATATACTTGTAGGTGAAACGATGCCACATGTCGCGCTATACATAAAAAAGTGTAAAATCCTAGATTGAACAATCATCATTACCAGCGTGTTGCATCATCACAAGCGTATGTCCACTGCTGGACATATGCTTCTCCCATTTTTCTCTAATTCTCCCGGCACCCGGCAGCATGGATTCGCAAAACATTCGCACAATGTTTTGCATTTGCCCCATTTATACATTCGCACCGAAATAAGGAACTTTTATCGTAGCTCAAATCCGATTACTGATCAGTTTTTGTATCTATCGTCGTGGGTGCTCTGCACCCACTACTCACCGCTCGTGGGTGCTGGAGCCCCCGAGCACCCACGGAGTCGGCGCCTATGATACTGTTGAAGGTGCTGAAATGTTTAAGAACTTAAGAAACTTAACAAATTCACCACATCCTTACATATTATTTTTATATTATAAATCCAATCTGGCATATCTCTAGCGTATGTATGTTTTGACGCATATCATGACGTTATCATCAACACGAAACTGCTACCACAAATAGTATTCAATATAACAAATGATAAAGGCCAAAAACAATAATTAACTTTATTTATTTTAGACTGGGAATGATTTTGCCCATTATAACCTGGCGGCAGGCGAACATTTTTAAACAAATATTAAAAACTAGCTTTTGCCCGCGGCTTCGCTCGCGTGAAATTCGTATTTCAAAGAAAGCAAGTAAGTAACTAAGGCCGATCTGTGTTAAGTAAGGTAAACGATAGACCTTCTCAACTAAAGTAAGTAACTAACGGCGAAGCTTCAGGCTGTGCTGCATTCTGGAAGACAATAAACCTTCTCGAAGAAAGTAAGTAACTAAGGGCGAGGCCGAAGGCCGAGCTGCGTTCAGGAAGACGATAAACCCACTCAAAGAAAGTAAGTAATTGAGGGCGAGGCCGAAGGCCGAGCTGCGCACAGCAAGACTATAAACCTTCTTGAAGAAAGTAAGTCACTGAGGGCGATGCCGAAGGCCGAGCTGCGATCAGGAAGACGATAACCTTTTCGAAGAAGTAAGCAACAGAGGGCGAGGCCGAAGGCCGAGCTGCACTCAGGAAGACCATAAACCTTCTCGAAGAAAGTAAGTAACTAAGGGCGAGGCCGAAGGCCGAGCTGCGTTCAGGAAGACTATAAACCTTCCCGAGGAAATTAAGTAATTGAGGGCGAGGCAGAAGGCCGAGCTGCGTTCAGGAAGACGATAAACCTACTTAAAGAAAGTAAGTAATTGAGGGCGAGGCCGAAGGCTGAGCTGCGTACAGCAAGACTATAAACCTTCTTGAAGAAAGTAAGTCACTGAGGGCGAGGCCGAAGGCCGAGCTGCGTTCAGGAAGACCATAAACCTTCTCGAAGAAAGTAAGTAACTAAGGGCGAGGCCGAAGGCCGAGCTGCGTTCAGGAATACTATAAACCTTCTCGATGAAAGTAAGTACCTAACTGAGGGCGAGGCCGAAGGCCGAGCTGCGTTCAGGAAGACGATAACCTTTTCGAAGAAAGTAAGTAACAGAGGGCGAGGCCGAAGGCCGAGCTGCGTTCAGGAAACCATAAACCTTCTCGAAGAAAGTAAGTAACTAAGGGCGAGGCCGAAGGCCGAGCTGCGTTCAGGAAGACCATAAACCTTCTCGAAGAAATTAAGCAATTGAGGGCGAGGCCGAAGGCCGAGCTTCGTTCAGGAAGACTATAAACCGTCTTGAAGAAAGTAAGTAACTATCGCCCATAGTTACTTACTGTCATCGAGAAGGTTTAGTGTCTTCCAGAATACAGCTTGGCCTTCGGCCACGCCCTTAGTTACTTTCTTCGAGAAGGATTATAGTCTTCCTGAATGCAGCTCGACCTTAGGCCTCGCCCTCAGTTACTTACTTTCGAGAACTTGTTCGATAAGGTTGAAGGTCTTCCTGAACGCAGCTCGGCCTTCGGCCTCGCCCTTTGTTGCTTATTTTCTTCGAAAAGGTTTAACCTCTTCCTGAACGCAGCTCGGCCTTCGGCCTCGCCTTTAGTATGTTACTTACTTTCTTTGAGAATGTTTATTGTTTTTATCTGAATCCAGTTCGCCCTCCGGTCCCGGCCTAAGTTACTTAGTTTCTTCTTTTGAAATACGAATTTCACGCGAGCGAATCGGCGGGAAAAAGCTATCGATATGAAATTTAAAAAAATCAATTAAAATAAATAAAAATACTTTTTATAATAATATTATATATATATATATATATATATATAATATAATATATATATAATATATATATATAGTATTTTTATAATAATAAAAATACTTTAGATACCTACCTAACTAAGTAAAATACTCCACATATTAGCATAACCGGAACTGAATTTTATTTTAGCTAAATGTGCGTGTAGTAATTTTAATCGAATTTAGATGATCGGCTTAAATTTTATGGAGGAAATTCATACAGACATATTCGCCTCGTCCCGCTGCTGCCCCCCGCTGAGAGAAGCGCAGCGCTTCTCTCAAGACATTCTCATCGTCGTAACTTTTAAACTATTTGTCCAAATTACTTAGTGTAACAGCCAAAGTTTATCTACTTTAAATACCAGAAGTGATAAAAGTATGTATTTTGATAAGAATTTATTCAAAACTATTAAATGTGCATTGTAAATACAGTATCCAATTTAAATGTATTTTTGGTTCACTATTTTGGCTATAGTGGTAGATATATGCTGTCGCGGACTTTTTTTTAGAACTATTTTAGAGAAACAACCTCACCATACACTATCTTCGTGTAACTCTAACGGTTTATGCAGCGCACGCCGAGATAGCTCTCAGAAGGCAGGATTTTTCCGACTTACTTGACATTTATCGATATTTGGGCAAATTTACACAATGTCTTTATAAATTATAGCCTTTTTGATGTATAAGCTATAGTACTGTAAAGGCTCATCAAAATCTGTTCAGTAGTTTTTGCGTGAAAGAGGAATATTATATAGTGCGGCTGCTCGGTTCGCTGTGAGTTTATAGACCGCGCCCCCCCCCCCCCCCGCGCCACCCCCGCGCCGCCGCGCCGTCAACTGCCGCTCGCTCGGTAAATACCTATGTAATAGTACTAAGGCGCGCGGATTGAACATATCGGTTTGTATGGGAGCCACACCTTAGCGTAACCGGAACTGAATTTTATGTAGCCTATCCTGTGTCCCATATAGTTAAATGTGCTTGTACAAAGTTTCATCGAATTCGGATGATCGGTTTAAGAGTTATGGCGGAACATACATACATACATACATACAGAAAAGATTTCTAAAAATCGTCAATTTAGCTTTAGTATCATACATACAGGCTACAAACTCAATATTTCCTAAAACAAAGTAACTTACTCCATGACCACCCCTTACAGATTTATTATTAGTATTGATTAGTATTGATATTAAAAATAAATTAAGGAAACAGAATCAATCCCAGAATAAGACCCGGGGCGGGGTCTTATCCCTGGTGGAGAAATCTCAATACTGAAGAACTAACACCCGCCGAGTGCGCCACCCGTAGTAGTTACACCCTGGCCACAGAACATTTGAGTTGATTAGAGGGGAAAGGGGAGCGTGGTCGACGCGGCGCAAAAGACGACCGAGTGGCTTACTTCCTACTAGGCACGAGATCGCATGACTCAGTGTAGACAATCAGTCGCACTAGAAACATATATGAGTAGACTACTTAGAAGTATGGACGAATTGTAAGTAAACTGGTCATTGCGGTTTCACTACAAGTTCAGTAATACGGCCGGTCCATGGCCCTTCCAGCTACTCCTTATTCCGTGACCCCACACCATGTGCCACCTGCAAATGTGCTACAGGTGGCACACCCGGTTTGAACGTGTTAATAATTTGTATAAATGGTGGGAAAAAAATAACACAAAATATATTAACCCAATTTGCCTATAAACAACTGTGTCACATTACATCTTATTGTGACTAACTAATTATGTACACATAATTTTTTCTTATTTACACAATGCTTTCCTATGTATTATAAAAAAAAAACATTTTCCAAATAGTGTTACAATAATGAATTCTATAGGTACTTCTCTTTGTTTATATGTTATCAGTTTTTTTTCATTGCATAATGCTTCAGCAATCATCTCGTTTACTGATTCAGGAGACATGAGAGTCTGTTTGATGATTTTGACAAGCAACTTCGCTTACACATGTGAAGAGTAATCCATAGGCATAGGCTCATTGCAATACAATGTCTGTATCCAAGTGTGGAGAGGAACTTCTTGAATGAATATTTTTATTAGCTTCATTAGTTCTGAGGACACCTCACCTTTTGGTGTCCATGTTTTCAAAATGTTCATTACGCGATACTTGTTATATCGCCTCAGCAATATCAGACTTTTAACTATTGCCTGCTCCACTGCAAATGAAGCTGAAACATACAATACGCATATTAATACTTTTGATACGATCAAGACAATTTGTAGGGCAATGGTACTGTGTTTTTTTTTTCAGAATTAATGAAAAAACTTAAGAGATGACAAAAATATGCTCAAAAAGGGTCAAGTGCGTACAGGTAGCGGCACGAGTTAAGAGCGCTCGGCGAAAATTGTGGAGTATCTCTTCTATAGTATAACGCACGCGTCTATCCCACACTGACTCATGGCGAGCTTACCCCCACATTTTTCGCCGAGCGTTCTTAACTCGTGCCGGTACCTATAGTACCCGTAACACGAGCATGTATGAATAACATTATGAAAGTGGAAAAGGTGGCAGTGGTGTGTCAGGATCGTGGCACATGGAGATCCGTCGTCTCTGCCTACCCCACTGGGAAACAGGCATGACGCTATGTATGTATGTTTTGTTGTTTGTGTATAAATTCGAAATAATACAACATTTCTCATGTGGATGTGTTATTTTTGTTGTGTTAATGTTGGAGGTTTTATCCATTCGCGAGTGTGTGAAATCGAAAAAATTATAATAATTTTACCTAACTATATATTTTGTGAAGGGCTCGTGCAATGTTCAAATCACAATGTGGAATCAAAACAAAGGGCAGTGCACTATATGTTATATATAAGTTACTTAGTAGGAATTTTGCAACAATTAAAACCATGCTAAATTTGCTATAGGTGTTCTTATATTTTTTTCCAAAAAAACAGTATTTATAACTCTTGCCAAAAGAATCGCGCGCGGAAACCTCCAACGGTTTACGGAGATGGATGAGGTCGCGGCGGCGCCGACGCCTGACATTTAATAGTTAACACTCAGATGTCATGATTTTGTACATCATGTTGGGACAAAGAAATAAAAAATTTACTTACCTTGGTCTTGCATTAGAAGCGCCAGCTTGTCAAATGTCATTATAGAATACACCTTCATGTTGTCTAGGTACGGTCTGTGCACATTACCCAGCAAAGCAATACAAAAGCTTTTTGCACAATCTGAGCTAGTTTTGCTGTCAATGATGGGTGTCAACATTTCATCCACAATGCACTTTTGACACCACTTCACACCTTTACGTTTTGAAATGAGTATAAATGCTGTAGCCAATAAATGCTTCTCTTTTTCATTGTCTGAAATGAAAACAAAGGAAATCTTTAAAATATGGATTTTTTTTTTATTGATACTGACACGGTTGGCTACATCACCTACAACATCCGTGATGTCAGCCCATAACACCGGGTGAACTTGGTGCCACGTCAGTGCTTCCCTTCGGTCGTGCCGGCTACACTGAACTGGACGGAAAACACAAACTATTTACGATGGATATAGTTAGATACCTAAATAACAATTTCTACTGTTTTTCTGCAGGAGCTTGTAAATCAGTAATAACTGGCAAAAACTGTATCTCACACTGAGTGACAAATGTCTGTCCCACGTACAATGGTTGAAATTTTACAAAAATTATAATAATAAGAGAATGGTCATGTCACATTCTACTGGGACCGGCCCATTATTACAGATAGGACTATTCTCGCGAACAGAACTGATATTGATGATTGTGATAGTGGACCGGGAGGCAAGGTACGCTCGTCGATATCGCTGTGCCGCATGATGGTAACCTCGTCAGTAAGGAAGCAGAGAAGATGTTAAAGTATCTGGATCTGCAGCACGGAGGTACCAAAATGTGGTCCGTCGACTCGACGATCGTTGTGCCCATAGTCGTTTCGGCGCATGAGCTGATAGCAAAGAACCTTGACGACCACCTTGAGAGGCTCTCGCTGAGTGGTTGGGTCAAGGACCAGATCCAGAAGGCAGCCCTGCTGGACACTGCACGCATCGTCCGGAGGTTTCTCTCTTTGGGACCCGACCATCGGTAGCTTGGGTTCGCCCCGCCGCCGGTGGTGGAAGCTCCCTTTATTTTTATATTAATTTTAGGTTTTAATTAAAAAAAAATTTAAATTTATATAAAAAGAAACGTGTAAATTAATGGATTAAATAATAATAATAATATGCATAAACCCTGATACAATATATTTTATTCAGTTCTCAATGATTGCTCAATTTTTGCTAATATTCTCGCAACAAGATAGCATTATTTCCAATCAATGCTAACTAACAAACATTAACATGGCACCTAGTTCACCCGGTGTTATGGGCTGACATCACGGATGTTGTAGGTGATGTAGCCAACTGTGTCAGTTTCCATAAAAAAAAAACTAAAGTACCTAAAGCGCCACCCAAGCAGTTCTCCATAAAATATTAAATTAAAAAAATATATGAATTCGGTATCACGAAATTGTGACCAAAATTCAAAGTGGTCATTAAATAATTTTACATAAATACCTTTTAGAGTAATGACATTGCCTCTCAATATCTGAAGAACGTCCTGCTCAGTCATTTGTTTCATATTGTAGGAATATTTGTAGGTGAGCATTTTCTTCAGTGCATCCACTTGTTCTGTAGACTTGTGATCGTCCAGGCGGAAGTAGAACACCATGTACACCAACACCAGCACCAGTGGAGTGTTCGCTGGAACATAACACAGTATACATCAATTAACAAACCATCATCTACAGGTGAGTGTTTAGTAAGAAATGGTAGGGGTTGCTATTAAATATACTGCTCTGCGTAAAAAGTATCCAGAATGTATTGTGAAAAAATAGAACACGTTAAAAATACCGCCATATTTTTCCCCCATATGTTGGTAGCACTGGCGTAGTTGTATTGCAAGCGGAGGGGCCTACTTTGAAGGCGACAAAATAAATTTTGTTGAATAAAGAATTTTTTTTTTTCATTATATTTTAACAATTCCGGATACTTATTAGACTGAATATATAAATATACAGGTGTACCAGATCGCGGCATATTACTACCATTCTTTATATTTTTAACCCATGCCAAATACAGGCACTCAACCCCAAGGATATAACTCGTTTCATAGTGGAAATCGGACTTGAGGGCGATATATAAACTTTTGAGAGATCACTATAGATCTTCTTAGGTCGCAGTGATAACAGGGCTCAGGGGCCCTTATCTCAAACTTTAAATCATACATAATCAACGTGTTTCGTTTAGTGTAGGGTTGCCATTCGTCCCGGTACACCGGGAGTTGTCACCGGTTTACAATCTCAGTCCCGGTCGTCCCGCCTGACCACCAAATGTCCCGGTCGGAAACCAAAAGCCAGTTAGTTTTATCCATACTAATATTATAAAAAATCTTTAAAGGGTTTAGTGTTTCTTCTTATTTCCTTCACCGATTGCTTTCAAAATCGATATCTGGGTGTCTGTGTGGGCTCTGAATACGAAACCGTTGTCAACATTTAAAAAAAGTGGCCGCCATTTTGAACTTTTTAGTTACCGGACCGATTGCTTTCAAAATCGATATCTGGGTGTCTTATATTTCGTCTAGAAATAAGATTCAGGCGAAAAAACATCAACATTCGAGAAAATATGAAAAAATAGGTTGCTTTTTTTTCTCTCCAGTATTATCGACTTAAGGGAAAAACGTATAAGAATAAAAGTGTATTATATTTCATTTAGAAATAGAATTCAGGTGAAAAAACATCAACATTCGAGAAAATATGAAATAAATTTTCCCAGGATTCTGAAGGCATATCCACGCTAAGATAACGGTCACCAAATCCCGGGAATGGCACTACCTACTCCGATCACTGCTCCTTACAGAGCGTTTCAGGCATCATAAGTCCGCATATTTCAGTCGCAGATGTCAATTATGTGTATATATAGACCACAAACGTTCAGTGAAGACTTTTGGCTAACTATCTGTGAGTTTACAGAGCTGGGTGGATCGTTCTTAATCGGACAATTTTCTGGGGCCTATAATTTATTAACTATGGCCTATGGGCATTTAAAACCATTGCCTACCTAATTATCTAATAGAATTTATGCATAATCTATCCTTAAATGTAAAAGATACCTATCATCTAAAATAACAGGTGCTGCATTTCCCCGCTCAAAGACAACCTACTTTTCTTAGGTTTTAATAGTGTCCCGGTCAGTACCTGCACCTTTATGGCAACCCTATTTTAGTGTCAACAAGCCTGAGCGTTATAAAAAATACATATGCCATTTGATTTTCGATTTCATAAGGTACAAAAAAAGTAATACAATCCCGAAAAACTTGGAAACTATAAACCCGCTTGAATAAATCATAATGTTATGCTGTCGATCTGGAACAACCTGTACAGCCCTCTATTTGTTTGAAAATTTAAAGGAAACTCGTAGAGGAATTTTTATTTATTTATTATGGAATAAGTAATCGTTCTTATGTCTTTCCATTGTTTCGCTGTAAGTACTAACATGAAACCTTAAGTTGAAATACGTACCTTGTGCCATGTGTGCCAACGGTAGGGTGTGCATCCACACATCCAAGCATTGCTTTATCAATGGTATGGATTTGTAATTCATACAATACATTGCCACCACCAAAAATGTTCTTAAATGATCTCTCGAATGTCGTAATTTGCAGAGAACTGCAAAATAGCGAGCCAGGTTCTCCACTTGCACTATCGAAGGTGTGAAGCTAAGTCTGAATAACTTGTAATCGATTAGTTTCATAATTTCATTGACAATGTCAACAGAAGGCCACTTCTTGTGAAGTGCGTCGAGCACATAACAAAGGGCTTGCTCCGGCTTAGCCATAGGTGGCATCCGCGGCTTGTACGCCTGACACATTATGTCCTTGTTCCGATTATAGCTCATTAAAAACTCCACCAGCGAAACTACGAATAATTTATGGGGTTTACTCTCCAGTTGACTCACAAGAACATCTAACTCTTGTTCAGTGGGGACATTAGCAATACCGCCCAAATTACTTTCCAGTATATTCGTAATAGCTCCAACATCGCAATCTGAAAAAATTAATTATAAATTAAATGTGTTGATGAAGTTACAAAAGTATTGGAAATTGATTTTAGTCAGTATCAGTCCCCTCAGACGTCGGGTCGCCCTCGCAATGTTGTGCTCGAAAATTCGCATTTGTTTTCATTGGCCAACACAATTCCAATATATCGTCGCCGATACAGAATCAATGAAATGTATGTAGCAACCTATGTACGTCACTTCTTTACTCACCGAAGTGTCCTGCCTATCATCAATACAATAGGAAAAAAATACCCCTCACAAAAATATGACCTCTCACTACCGGCGGGCTCCCATTGTGCCCGCGGGCACATTTTCGTCTAGTGCTATTTCAGTAATTTTTTCTCATTCCAATGAGACAGAATAGTCGATACATGGTTAAAATCCTTGCCTTAATCATCTAACATACGTTATCAAAACTACACCTTCAAATAGAAAAACAAAAATTCTGATGGCTGTCAGATGTTGTAACGGCCAGTACATAAAATTTAGGAAATGATTATTGGGATCAATGCTAACAAAAAAAGTCAAATAACTTTTTCGTGAATTCCCTTTAATAAAAAGTTACAGTTTTCATACAAACTAATTGATTAATTTAGTGTAAAAAGGATCTAATGTTCCGCGCGAACGTGGGAATGAAAAGCGCGCAGTGAGTGAGCGAGCAAGGACGAGTACCCGGAGTAAGGAGATGCGCGGCGGCGGCGCGGCGTGAGTTTTTCGACCCCGGCCGTTCCCGCGCCAGCACCCTCCCCCTGCGCGCGCCAATTACACTTGACGAAAAACTTTATTTACTTTTTTGTCTCGGAAAAACATGAGGATTGCGCTGGTGAAATTAATGTACTGGCCGTTACAACAACCTGTATATGAACACCTATCGTCGTATTATCGGCGCACGAGCTCATGCGCTGCGCCGTCAGAAGTAAGGAAGGAGGGGCGAGGCGAGTTTACCTCCCGCATCCTATCGCGCGGGGGTTTGTCGTAGCCAACAGGCTGCGAACGTCAGTTGATGATTTAGAGAAGAGAAGGCTATGAGAAGAGGTATTGGGAAAAAGATGGTCTATTAGAAAATACAATAGACAAATTCATAATAAATCTGCATGACAATGAGTGATAGCAGCAGTGACGACAGTGATTTTGCAGACGATGCAAATTCCAGTTTATCTGATTAATTAAAATTTTAGCTTTTTTAATTATTAATTAGCATAAGGATCTTGTGTTGTATTATTTTCAACCATAAATAAACATATTACACAACTGATATGCATCTACATTTATTTATAAAAAAACAGAAAAACTCTTCCAAATAATAAATTAAATAAGAACATTGGTAACAAATAAACTCATCCATAATTACACTGAGAGTAATTATTAAAAATATTATTCTTTTCAAATATATTATCGATGGTTTTTGCTAATGTGTCACTTCCCTTCACGAGGTTATCGCATTGCTAACGCATCGCATGAGCTCACGCACGGACAGTACAACAAATTTAAAGGTAATTTTGACAAAACTTCCTACAGTTATTTTTTATATCTTGTATTGCAGTGATATTTTGTCATGTACACTGACAAGAGCCTAGGGATGTAAGTGTCTTTCCAATATTGAAACCAACTGTGAATTAGTGTACACAATGAAGCGCAGAGAGTTAGGGAGTGAATGACCGAATCGAATGTGGCATTCAGCGGCGGCGCGTATCGGTTCCGATGGTTACGTTGCATTTTGCTTCCAGCTTAGACGTGAGGCGCGCTAATGTGTGGTCCCTAGGCTCCTTCACTAGGTTCACAATTGACATTTAAAAAAGCCCCTGTCTCAGCCACTGTCCGAGTCTGGCTGTCGTTCAGATTCCATGTAAAACTATAAGTTCCTTCTCTTTCCCTTACTAGATGTAATAGGCCCTTAGAGTGGTGATAAAAAAATTGGCCGGATTGATACCACCACACTTAATGAAAGGTCGGTCAGATTCGTGTTTCCGTTCCCTTAAATGTAGCTAGCACGATCAAAGGGAAGTACTGACATGGCACCTAGCTCACAAAGATGTAATAGGCCAGCATCACGGGATCCACATCACGTGGATGGTTACATCATCTACTGTAGTAACCATCCATATAAAGTTCGATAAACAAACATTAATGTTACAAATAATATGATGTAATCTTATAATCACCTGGAAAATTTACAGGACTAGTTTTACGTGGTTGACACCTTCCATATTTTGATAACATGCTTTTGAAAAATTCACTTTTTCCTGCTTGATCCTTCATCTGCGCCTCAACCGATGTTCCAGAAATTTTGCAACTACTATTCAAATAAGTATTATCATTACATGAAAATGTTCCTTGTGGTATTGTATTCTGGATGTGTTTTGTCCTGTTTAGTTCTTTAGCAACACTATCTGCACTAACAATACAATTTCTCATTGCAGCAATAGGTCTATTGAACGATGGCGCAACTTCAGGTCGTTTCGAAGAAATAGCTGTGTCTTCCAGCATTTTTGCACTACACAATGATTTCCCAGAAATGTGCTCAAACACATTTTGAAATTTGTTTGAATTCCCCTCTGAGGATATTATTTCATGTTCATTTGTATGTACTGGTTCTAAGAGGTTACAATTTTTTCTTTTCCTTTGTACTTTGGTGGTGGATAATACTTGCATATCCGAACTGCCGCTACCAGATTGCATCAAATCTGTTGGACAAATATGATTTAGCAAATTCTTAGGGTATGTTGATAAATCGCCCGACACATTATAGTCTGTCATTTTCGTGGAAGAAGTAGGATTCTGGTTGTTTTCATTGTTTGATTTAGATTGGGAAATTATTTCAGGTTTATCCAAGTAGTCTGCAGAAGTACTGCTATGCACATCCCCAATACTTTCTTCACAGTCAAACATACTCAAATCACTATAGTCCGTCATATTCAACTCTGACTGGCAATCCGAATGGTGTTCCACAGCAAAGTCAGGAGAATTTCTTGGACATTTTGTTTTTGTTACTTCTTTCTGGGGGCTATAAGGTTTTGTGATTTTGGCTTGTTGAGGACCATCAGTACTTACTCCTTGAGAGCTAATAATCTGATTTGTGATTACTGTTTCATGTGGTCTATCAGTTCCCTCTGTGATATTTCGTGAGTATTGTTGATTTTTTGCAATGAAATCGACCTTTTCAGAGTCTATGTTTGAGTTAGATGCCGGACTGGGGATTTGCTTGTTGGTTTCATTAGATATAACTGACTCCTTAGCATGACTTCGCAATGTCCGAATTGTCGAAAATGTTGGTTTAGTTTCTTTATTTCGTAACTTTTTATGTCTTATATGCTCTTTGCTCGTCAAATTGTCTTGAATTATCTGCTCTTCAGTTAAATAATTGTGCACTGAGCAGGTATTATTAGACCCAGAGAATGAAAATACTGAGGCACCCATTTCAATTGTGTTGATGGGTAACTTTTGCAAGCAAATTATCAGCTCTGATTTCAATTTTGGTAGCTTTGTATCTTCACTTGTATTGTTCGTATTAACATGATTTACCACTGCAGCATTGCCTGGCTGTGTAATACCATTATCTGATTGGCTAGTTCTGTTTGAATTGTCATTATTTTTACTAGGACTTACTTTCGATGCCGACCGAGTGATTCTGAGTGAACAATTCGACTTTTCTGAATAATCTTTAGAGTTAGACTTTGCATTCAATTGCGCCATGACTTTAATAGCTTTCTCGTAAGCTTCCTTGTTATTGAGTGTGTTGTGCGATTTCTGAGAATTCAACAATGGTGTGATACTATTATCAGGTGAAATAACGGTGTTCTGCACATTATGTTTTCTTTTAGAACATGGCGACAAATCATCTCTTGCAATTTTTGATGTTTGTTTAAATTTTTTTTTTAATTTATCTAATTTACTCATTTTGCGCTTTCTCTGGTGTTGTATATTTTGCACTTTATGGCTTTCCCCAATTTCATTAATGACTGATGTCGATGAGCTGGCATTTGCATTAAATGTTGGTTCTGTACATGCTCCAATGACTGGAGCATGTACGGAAATCTCGCCTCTATGAAGATTTTCTGACATTTTCGTAGAATTTGAAGAGGAGTCCAGTTCATCACTCGTGTTGTTGCCAAAAAGTGCAACTTCTTTAAAATGTTGTTTAGAATGACTCGACTTTGACATTTTCTTTGAACGTTTTTCATCCACCACTTCATTTACTGCACGTTTGTTTTGAGAATTGTTAAATACCTTGTGTATTTTCGTAAATATTTCTGTGTTAATTGTTGCACATTTTGGCTCAAGGGGTTCTCTCTCTTCTATTTTGAATCGTTTCGTGGCCTTACCCATAATGCTGAGTAATTTTACAAGTGAATCCTCGTCCAAGAGCATTGAATCGATTCTGGGCTTAGAGTAATGTTTTAGCAAAATTTTGTTTGCAACCAGCATTTGCCTCCTCTGCCTACAGAGCTCTTTGTTCAGCTTATGCGTAGTAAGTTTCAATCTTCTCACTTCCCCTGATATATTCATCATATTTAAAGATTTGTTATTTCGTTTTATCTGTTGTTCTTTCCTATGACTTCTCAAGACTTTCCTTACATTTGGCGGTGTAGACGGGATTGGTGTCAAGGGCTTTATGTTGTTCAGCAATGCCATTTCTTTGAAAATGTTCTTAATTTCCAAGTCGTAAGAAGCTTCACTGCATTGCTCTCTCTTGGTTACATTATCACTGTCGAGACTTTCGCATCCTTTCAGTCCACTATGCTGAGCTGAATCACAAATTGCTGTGATATTGGATGTGAAATGTATGGGACTGGTAGCCCGGTTGCATTTTTCATAGATACAATCAGTGTTAGTGCTCACTGACAGCAATGTTTTTGTCTGTGGCTTAAAAAGTTCTTGTGACTTGATGCTTGTGGTGAAATCCTTTTTTCCCCAGTGCAGGTCGGTTGAGGAAATCATTTCTCGTGAAGATTCAACTGTGTTAGTGCCCACCGATGAAACCAATTTCACGGTTTCATTTTCTGATATGAGCGTATAGTTCTGTTGGTTTTTCACAGGTCTAGTGCCGGTGTGTACTTTAGTCGGTGTGATGGCTTCGTCAATGGTGTTTGAATCACAAGAAACATTTCCTGGTGTCGGTGGTATTTCCTCGTACGTACTGGACTGCGTAAACTGTGAATCGGGACTCCAAAGTTTCTCGTCGTCGGACATCAGCGAGGAACCAATTCCAGTGTCCACACTTCCACAGCTAGGCGGCATGTTATCCACATCCTCTGTGGCTTCATAACTTTCCCCAGCTTCTTGTAAATACTTCTTCAACAAATTTTTATTTTTTATGCTAAGTTTACCTGTAACAATGGCATTGACAATATAAATATTTAGTTGTTGTAATTCATTACACCGAAACAATATTTTAGTTCTAGTAAGTAATAATAAATATGTAGTACAGGTTTTCTGAAAAAAAAAATACAAAACGAAAATATAATTGAATATCTAGTAATGATACATACCACTTTTTGATGCCAGCTTTCCAAACAAAATTATATGTTTCATGTGTTTATTGTTTGTTTTATTATCTCCAGGTGCAATAGATTTTTCAAGAGAAAGAATCTCTATTTTCTCCTGCAATTCTTTCACGAGAGCCTGAAAAAAAAACACAGTTATTTCTGAAAATTCATTAACTTCTTGGCTTCCCAAATATTTAATATGCTTACACCCCTTGGCTTCCATACCATTTTCGCAGCACAAAAATTCACGAATTTTGGCGCATTTAAACTCAAGTAATGAAGTCAGAGCATTAACCTCTATGGGCTCTTGACAGGTAATGAAGTTCCCAACAAAACGGCATACAACAAGTGAGGATTCACTTATTTAGATGAACAGATGGATGGAACGCGATAAATTTTTTTTTTATTTTGAAGAATATAATCTAAAACTTACAAAAAATACAAAATCTGCCGGTTTCCGCATGACCGGAAGTGTGGAGGAGCCATTTCGTCTTCCGAAAAACGCGTTGCGGCATATAAATCGCAAACGATACATTTTACAAAAAAAAAGGTTTAAATAAAAAAACATTTTATTTTATTTTACACAAAAAAGGTCTCTTTATATTTTTGTCTAAAGTCAAAACTTTTGGACTTATAGCATCATAAAAACTCAAACTCCCGGTTTTTTGAGTATATCTCGTAAACGAAGGGTGTAAAAAAATTTATATGAAACAACGATGATTAAATTATATATATATATGATTAAATTAGGTATCTAACTTTTATTATATCTCAAACTTTTTTTTTTCCTAAAGCTTCTCAAAAATTTTTGTGGACTCAAAAAAAGTTCCACATATCTGTATAAAAATGTATTATTAACATGTACAGTTTCATTTATTTATAACATTCAATAGCCTGTTGATCCTCAAATGGTTTTTTGGACGTACCGTAAGCAAAAAGGAGTGGAACGAAAAAAAAAACTTTTTTTCGTCAGATTAAGAGAACCTACCAACATTTTTGTCAGATTAAGAAAATATGCTTTCAGGACACCGAGATAAACCCTCCCTATAAAAATCTGACGCTCTCGAGTATATGAAAAGAATGTTTTTTTTTTGCATTTTCAAAAATTTGTCTTAAGTTATCGTCACGCCGAAATCGTCATTTTTTTTAAGGGAGCTTCCTTGGGGCCTACTTAACACCCCTTCTGAAAATCTGACGCGCGAATTTTTTTTTCGGATTTTTGACTATCTTGTATGCCTACCCCCACCACGCAAACCGGCAGATCAGTATACCGTTGTTATCAGAGGCACTTGGGGCAAACGTGGTATGAATATCTGACGTCACCGAGCATACTACGGGAGTGGCAACCGTCGAGCGCTATTATATGGGAAAATTAGCCGCGTCTTAGTGCATTATGCTCTTACAATATAATAGTCTGCGGGATCGAACGTCAGTGCACATGTGACTTGGGGACAAAGAACACGTATATGTGCACTACGCAAAATGGCGAGTTGTGCAGTTCGTATGTGTCGAAAGAGCTCAAGATCATCAGGAATAACAAAAGATGGCGTAACCTTTCATAGGTAAGTCATTTTAATGATAATACAACGCTTAAAACGTGAAAAATACAATAATTCCGCGAGTTATGAGCACGACTGCGCGCCATACCGGGCGCGTACACATGATAGGCAAATTTGACAGACTGAAAAGAAATTTGAAATCAATTATTGTATACGGGGATGTTGTTTATAATAAATGCGATGTTGTTTATCATAAATGCGAAAGTATATTTGTTTGTTTATTTGTTTGCTATCATGTTGTTTATCATAAATGCGAAAGTATATTTGTTTGTTTATTTGTTTGCTTGTTTTTTTTTAAAGTGAAAATTTCTTTAGCGGTGCTTGGCACTTTTTTAGGTGGGTATAAAATTTATAACTCGAAATCGCGACATCGCGTCAGCGTCATTTTTAAAATGAAACCTTAAGTCATTGCATTAAGGGTTAAGTTAGAGTGGCACGGGATCTGCCGGCACACCCGGAGTGCAACTGTTAAGTAGGGTTCGGTAACAGGTTTATGTCTGTCCATTCTACTAAGTTCTGCAAAATGAATGTAGGGTTCCGTAACAAATGCATGTCTGTCCGTTCTACAAAATTTAACATTTATTTCAAAATGAATGTAGGGTTCCGTAACAAATGCATGTCTGTCCGTTCTACTAAATTTTACAATTTTCAACCAAGGTCCTCCGACGGTTATTTTATAATAAAAGTAGGGTTCCGTAACACGTTTATGTCTGTCCATTCTACTAATAAGTTCTGCAAAATGAATGTAGGGTTCCGTAACAAATGCATGTCTGTCCGTTCTACAAAATTTAACATTTATTTCAAAATGAATGTAGGGTTCCGTAACAAATGCATGTCTGTCCGTTCTACTAAATTTTACAATTTTCAACCAAGGTCCTCCGACGGTTATTTTATAATAAAAGTGTCTGTGTGGGCTCTGAATACGAATCCGTTGTCAAAATTAAAAAAAAGTGGCCGCCATTTTGAACTTTTTAGTTACTGGACCGATTGCTTTCAAAATCGATATCTGGGTGTCCGTGTGGGCTCTGAATACGAATCCGTTGTCAAAATTTAAAAAAAGTGGCCGCCATTTTGAACTTTTTAGTTACTGGACCGATTGCTTTCAAAATCGATATCTGGGTGTCCGTGTGGGCTCTGAATACGAATCCGTTGTCAAAATTTAAAAACGTGGCCGCCATTTTGATCTTTTTAGTTATTGGACCGATTGCTTTCAAAATCGATATCTGGGTGTCCGTGTGGGCTCTGAATACGAATCCGTTGTCAAAATTTTAAAAAAGTGGCCGCCATTTTGAACTTTTTAGTTACTGGACCGATTGCTTTCAAAATCGATATTTGGGTGTCCGTGTGGGCTCTGAATACGAATCCGTTGTCAAAATTTTAAAAAGTGACCGCCATTTTGAACTTTTTAGTTACGGGGCCGATTTTTTAAATGTTCACTACAGATTCTTATTCAGAGCCCACACAGACACCCAGATATCGTTTTTGAAAGTAATTGGTCCAGTAACTAAAAAGTCCAAAATGGCGGCCACTTTTTTTACATTTTGACAACGGATTCGTATTCAGAGCCCACACAGACACCCAGATATCGATTTTGAAAGCAATCGGTCCAGTAACTAAAAAGTTCAAAATGGCGGCCACTTTTTTAAATTTTGACTACAGATTCGTATTCAGAGCCCACACATACACCCAGATATCGATTTTGAAAGCAATCGGTCCAGTAACTAAAAAGTTCAAAATGCCGGCCACTTTTTTTTTATTTTTACTACAGATTCGTATTCAGAGCCCACACATACACCCAGATATCGATTTTGAAAGCAATCGGTACAGTAACTAAAAAGTTCAAAATGGCGACCACTTTTTTTACATTTTGACAACGGATTTGTATTCAGAGCCCACACAGACACCCAGATATCGATTTTGAAAGCAATCGGTCCAGTAACTAAAAAGTTCAAAATGGCGGCCACTTTTTTTAAATTTTGACTACAGATTCGTATTCAGAGCACACACATACACCCAGATATCGATTTTGAAAGCAATCGGTCCAGTAACTAAAAAGTTCAAAATGGCGGCCACTTTTTTTAAATTTTTACTACAGATTCGTATTCAGAGCCCACACATACACCCAGTTATCGATTTTGAAAGCAATCGGTCCAGTAACTAAAAAGTTCAAAATGGCGGCCACTTTTTTTACATTTTGACAACGGATTCGTATTCAGAGCCCACACAGACACCCAGATATCGATTTTGAAAGCAATCGGTCCAGTAACTAAAAAGTTCAAAATGTCGGCCACTTTTTTTTAATTTTGACTACAGATTCGTATTCAGAGCCCACACATACACCCAGATATCGATTTTGAAAGCAATCGGTCCACTATCTAAAAAGTTCAAAATGGCGGCCACTTTTTTTAAATTTTTACTACAGATTCGTAATCAGAGCCCACACATACACCCAGATATCGATTTTGAAAGCAATCGGTCCAGTAACTAAAAAGTTCAAAATGGCGGCCACTTTTTTTAAATCGCGAGATTAAAACACCATGAATATTATTAAACCGGAAAAAAATATTGTTTTAAGGAAGACTCCAATCTTTTACTCTATTCCTCGAAGTTTAGGTAAATAAGCCCTACTTATTCCTATCACTGATTATAAGTACAACTTTTCAAAAATATTAGAACAACAGTCTGGTTTAATTTTTCAATATTTTTTTTTGGATTCAAACAATAATATTCGTTCAGTAAAAACTATTTGAAATAATATTACAAATAACAATTTCAAAATTCACAAATATACCGCACCATCAACGTGCGTCAGACTGGCATTCGTAGTGATCCCGTCAAGTTGCCGTCAAGCAAGGCTTCCGATTTGTCGGACGGTCGGCTCTTACTACCAGATACCCGAGCCAAGCCAGCGATAACAAACCTGTCGCTGGCCTTGCTCGCTCTGTCTCTCTCCATATCGCAGGGCGCGATATGGGTAACGGAGATAGACAAGTCACGTCATAAAAGATTAAATTGCGATTTCGATTTTCGTAGTAGTAGGGATTTTTGGCTAGCCGTGCTCCGATACAAACGCAGTAGCGTTGCGTCTCCCGTAGTATGCTCGGTGTCTGACGTGCTTGAGAATGCCCAAGTAACTGTCTTTTTTTTACATTTTTGAAAAACCGTACACGCCATACCCACCGCTAAAATGGTTTTTACCATACTAGCTTTTCTTTTCGAAATTACTTCATCTTTCGATTTTAATAGGTCTCGACGGTGCTCGAGAATGCCGTCATTTAGCGACCTCACCTCCCTAACTATAACGTTAGACTAGAAACCAGTTTACCATCCTGCCAGAAATGACAGAAATGACTATGGCCATCGTGCTATGACCACGATGTAGGATCGTGCTATGACTAAAGGTTTAAAAAAATAATTTACAGCTGTCAAAATATTGTTTTTTTTTTTAGATAATTTCGTCTCTTCCCGAAAGAGGCAAAACTCATTAGAGTATACAGCCAATTCTGTCGTAGCTTTTAACGTCTGTTGTATAAGTTCTCGCACCGCGAGAACCACAAAAATATATTTTTCTAATTACAACGACGACGCGACAAACTCCCGCCGTTTTTTTCTCAAGACTTGGGAATATTTTTAAAGTATGTTTGGAAAGGCAAAGATTTTTATCCGTACAGCCAAACATTCTCACTTGATCTAATAAGAAAAATTCATAAAAATAGCCATTTGCTATACTTTTTCGATCATTTTATTTTTTTGGCCGAGCAGCCCTTCCGGAAATCAACGGATGTAAGTGCTTTGAGGGCCGGGGCTTGGCCCTTCCGGAAACCAAGTTAAGATTTCAATTGCTAATATGTTGAGAAATCACCAGCAATCATTATTGCAGGTGATTTCCCCTTTAAGAATAACACAATCTATATAATAAAATCGAAAAACCAGAACGATAGAAAAGAAACGAGACAGAGCGGGAGGGCGCTCGCAAACGGCACACAATTTTTCAGGAATTTTATTTAATTTGATCCCTTGACCTCGGGAATCGCGACAAACTTGATAAAATATGACATTAGGCGTGCAATTTTTGTATACTTAACAAGTAAAATAATATCGCAAGTTCAAATTTCGAGCCAAAAGAGAGTGAATCCATTGTCTATGCCAGTTTTGTCGTTTATAACATATAATATGAAAAAGTTATGACATTTCTTTGGTTGGTTTTGAGATTTAAGGCCAATTGGTCGATGTTATGCTGTCATTTATGCGAGTATTGGAGAACAATACTGATTATTTTGCTCATCCCTATCATCAGGATACAGGTGACGGACCATGACTTCAACTAAAAAACTGATGTTCTGACAGCTCTAAAAAAATATGTTATTACTATAATAACAAGCATACCTGCAGTTGAGCTGCATGGGCTTGAAAAGCTTCAAGTTCCGCTTGTGATTGTGTGCATGTTGTAGTCAGTTCTGATATCTTTAAGGTCTTTTCATCCAATTCCTGTAAATAATGAAATTATTACTAGTTTATTGTTAGGTGATGGCTGAAATAATGCAAACCGCTGACTCAAGAAGAAGACTCCCCAAGATAACCTGACCACCAATCTATCAATAGACCCATTCTTAGTAGGGCAAGAGCATTATTAACACTAGAGTGCACGCGCGCTCTACTATGGTAGAACACACTTGCGATTTTGCACGTCTCTTTCTCATTTCTGGACATTTCCCCCCATTTCTGTTTTCTGATGATTGTTTTCTGAGGCCGGCAATGTCTACAAGGACAAGCGTAATCCAGGCGGCCACTCAGATTGTATTAAGATCCGACTGAACCATTCGAGTCAGCAAGTCAACTGGCTCGTTGGCTGACTTTGTGCCTCGAACAGGTCAAACTGACTTCACCACAATACGAATCGAGTCAGCTCGCTCCAACATTGACTCGATTTGAACCGATTTCACAACTCGGATCACCAGTAACAAAAAGCTATAATTTTCAAGATTTTTCTATGCTGTCATATTAAGTAAATACAAGCTATAACAGATTACCGAATTGGTACATTTTAAGTAAACATATTTTGTTTCCATTGTGAAAACCACAATAACAAACATTCCATAATGACAAGCATATTGTTAGTAATGCGTAAAGTTAGGTAAGTACCTAATTTAAGCTATAAACTGTTATAATTAAGAAATCCTAAAAACCTGAGAAGTTTCTTGCCGGTCTCTTCTTTGTGGGTGTAATCGAACCGGATTGTAAAAACTAAACAGGACAAATTCAAGCGTAGTGTACTACCATACGAATGATGAATAAAGAATCTAATTACTAATTAAAAATACGCAGACTTTATGGGTTTTTTTTATTTCTAAGGTTACTTACATTTTCCAACGGCCGGCACTTTTTCAAAAGTTCTTGATGGTTAGATCTTAATTTTGATAGCTCATTTTCTGCTTCCGATAGTTTCATCTTATTTAAGCATTTTAATTTTCCCAAATAACTGAAAAATAAATATTGTATTAAAACACACCTGAGTGCAAATTCTGATTAATATTTTCCATCAAATTGAAGGAATACAGTTTCTGTGATGTTTTCTTGCATTTTGTTTTCCAAAATGGACATTTTGAATTTCAAATTTTCTGGATGAAATTAACCCTTCATAAACAAGCTCTACCACCTCCGTGTATCACACCCTGCCAGCACCCTTGGTCCACGCCTGCGTCGACCTTGACATAAACTGATTAACTTGTATTTAGCATTGATGTTAAACTTCCTTAGCTCCTGCTAATAAAGATCTTAAAATTGCATGGCTCTAGCTAGATCTAAGTAGTTGTTGATTTACTGAACACAAATAATAAGAGTAGGTAATAATGAATACATACGCAGCTTTGTCGACCATTTCTTTCACCAATTTGATATTTCGGGACACTTTCTCATGTTTTCTGTCACCATCCTGCAATACACAACAGTCACCAAATTGCGAAATTCAAATGCCAATGAAATTCAGAATAAAGTCCGATATTTAGAGGAAATTTCGCCAAGTCATATCACATCTCGTCAACATATATACATGTGTGGACCGCCCAATTTTGCAAGATGATAGTGTCATGCGGTAATTTACTGTGAGTTTTATAAATC
The DNA here is from genome assembly GCA_946902875.1 of Nematopogon swammerdamellus. NCBI lineage: Eukaryota > Metazoa > Arthropoda > Insecta > Lepidoptera > Adelidae > Nematopogon > Nematopogon swammerdamellus. The sequence continues at coordinate 18,777,380 of OX336334.1, forward strand.
CCTTCAACAATGCACACATTTGAAGAATACATTGTCGTGTTATGTAATTTGTTTAACCGGTTAGGTTCCACGGTTATAATAATGCTTAACCCCAAGTCCCATGCCACTTTCGCCGCACGGAGATTGAGTTAAAAAAATATTGTGCTTGTAAATAAGTGAATCCTCACTTATTATACATCGTTTTTGGGTGGCTTAATGTTCAAGTAGAGTTTATTGATCTGACTTCAGTATTATATGAAATATTTGAGTTTATGTTTTTTTGGAATCCAACAGGTTAATAAAGCGCTGTTTTTTTTATCATCCTTTAAAAATGTCACTGTAAATGTACAGGACAACTATTATTAATAATAGGTACCTAGAATGTATAACCCAATTTTTTTAACCGTGCACTTCGAGCTGTGAAAGCAGTTGCACGTTACTTCTCCTCACCTCACCGCCGACGCCTATCAGTACGGTCTGCACTCCGTACTGATTAGGCGTCGGCGGTGACGTGAGGAAGTACAAGCGGGGGGTGAATTCAGTGCTGAGAACTTAACGACTGACAGCTCGAAGTGCACAGTTAAAAAAATTTGGTTATTACCTACCTAGGTTATGTCTTGGTCCTCATGTTTTCGTTCAATGTCTTGGCAGATCATACTTCCAATTTCCATTGAGGTACCTATCCTAATTGTCTTTCCTACTATTATTAGACCAGGAGGTCTAGGGGAATCTATTCACACTTCTCTTGTCATATAAGTTACTAACCTATAAATAATTTTTTTTTCAAAAATCGTGCCTGACGTACAGGATACAGCTCCCGTTTCAAGAACGTCGGTACCGGAATCATATTTTGTTATAAACGTATTCCACTCCCATATTCCCTCTTAAAGCTCAAAGTATTATATACAAACATAACCTACACCGCACCTTTGAGACCACGCTGAGGTTGTCAAAGAAGCTGTCGAAATCGAACGTAGACTCGGCCGGCTCCAGCATCTTACTAACAGCACACTACTTACGCCCTGAGAGACACTTACGACACGAAACAACTTTTACCGGTAACCAGACATTTTGGGTTTGCGATACGATGACGGTCACCGGCAGTGGTTATATCAAAGAATATTATTCTCTGTGGGTCGCAGTGTTGCCAGCGGGGTCTTGTCAAAAGTTACCTAAAATAGAAAAAAAGTTACCTTTTAGTGTGAAAAAGTAACCTTTCATTTTTTTTTCAGTATTAAGTAGTGTTTATCGGTTATCCTCATCCTCGTACCTATTTATTTGTACACTTACCTAGTTTTTCAGTCGTTTTTTTTTTCAATTCAAACCAATATGTAAGTAGGCCCGACCGACACAAACAAACAAAACTAAACTTTCTTTCATTCATCGACCAACACGACACGACGATCGGCGACTGGAGGCGACACGAACGAACGACAGCAAACGAACTCGAAAAGAGCGAATTAGATTGAAGCGAGACGCTTTTGTGATTTGGTTATTCACACCCTTTAGTGTGAGAGAGAAAGTCGTATTTTCAACATGTTTTTAGAATACACACAGAACCACGACGATTTAAGAGCGAAGTCTTGCGTTGCCAACATGAAAAACATATAAAAGAGTTCTGCCCACAGAACTCGCATTGAATCCACAGTAAAGTATAATAGTCTGTGGCACAAACCTAGATATATTTCCGCCGTTTAATCGGTTTCGTGTAAGAAAAGAAATTAAAAATGTATTATACAAATTATTTCTGAAAAATCACCTAAAAGTAACCTTTTCAGTCGTGTAACCTAGAAGTAACCTTTCAGCGTTAAAAGTAACCTAAAAGGTTACAAAAGTAACCTTCTGGCAACGCTAGTGGGCCGTTCGGCGCGCCCGCTCGATCGCTCGAATTTTTTTTAAATTAATTTTTGGCTCGGATGCCAGGGTCCTTCTGCCATTTCTTAAGCCGCGTACAGACCTAGCGAGCGAGAGCGCCCGAAGGCTAACAAGCGAGACCGCGCGAACAGGTCTGGACGGTACAGCGACGCTAAGCGAATGCGAAGGCGCGCACTCGATTGCGTTCGGTGGCGTTCGGTCGTGCTCCGGAATCAGCCGTTCGACCGTGCGCAGTGTGGACGGTGTTTTAAATGCCCTATTGAATGGAGTATTTGGCCGGAACACTAACGCGCGAGAGCGCGCGAACGATTGCGAATTAGTGTGGCCGTAACAGCGATAGCAAACGATGGCGAGCGAGGGTTCGCTTGCAATCGGCGATGGGCATTCGCTGGGCCTTGCTGGCTCTCGCTCGCTAGGTATGTACGCGGCTTGAGACGATGCTGTCCAGTGTTGCCAGATGGCCATATGAATTTCCCCCAACTTTATTCAAAATCCCCCCGAAAACTCGCTTTTTGAAAGAAAAAAACCCCAAAACAGTTTTGGCTCATTTTAAAGATATGAAAAAACAAAGTTACCACATCACATAGTCAAAGATTTTAGCATTTTTTTTTTGTTTATACCTTCTTTTAGTTTAGTTAGTTACTTTTTTTTAAACCATTTAACCTTTCGGATAGGCTAAAGTATTTTGACCATACTGCCTTGTCTTTAGTTGGTTACATAATATTATACAAATGTTTTTGTTCGTAATACACGTACAAAAACATTTTATTCATCTCCTCTTCGTTTCGACAATCTTATGTTTGGCCGCCGAATGCCGACTGGGTTAGTACCACCGTACTGGATGTAAGATGGCCGCATAGCAGCCTCGGCTGTGTTCTCTTCTAGTTCAGTATATCCAGCAATCCAGGGAAGTCTCCGGTATGCACGGGCACCTACCTTCTCGGATGTGATATTGGCTGGTCGGAGCATGTGCTTAGGCCCCTTCGACTCAGGCGACCAGATTACATAAAAAAGTATTATTTTTAGTATTATAGGTTACTAGCTTTTGCCCGCTCTCGTGAAATACGTATTTCAAAAGAAGAAAGTTAGTTACAAAGGGCGAGGTCGAAAGCTGAGCTGCATTCAGGGTAATGATAAACCTTCTCGAACAAAATATGTAACTACTGACGAGGCCGAAGGTCGAGCTCCTTTCAAGTAAACGTTATTTTTCCCGAAGAAACTAAGTTACCTATGGCGACGCCGAAGGCGGAGCTCCCTATAGGTAAACCATATACTCTTTCAAAGAGGCCGGCAAGGCCGAAGGCCGAGCTGCGTTCAAGTAAATGATAATCCTCCTAAAATAAACTAAGTTAATGCCCTGCCGAACGCCGAGCTGCGTTCGCGTAAACGATATTCTCGCCCTTACTCGCTACTTTCATCGAGAAATATATCGTTAACTTGAACGAAGCTCCGCTTTCGGCTTCGCCCTTAGTTACTTACTTCGAGAAGGTACATGTTTCGTATCGGTGACGTCAATATACACGGTGTTGCAGTTGCCCCCGTAATATTTTTAACTGACATAAGGGGGTTATTCTATATGTGAAACTAAACAACTTCAGTGAAGAAAAAAAAATTTTTGAAACAAAAAAAATTTTTTTTCCATACTAATTTTAATTACTTACCTATTCTCAAAATGTATGGAGAAAAAAAAATTTTTTTTTTCAAATAAAAAAGTCGTAGAACAAAAGTTGTTCTATTTCACGTACAGAATCACCCCCTTTCGGGTTTTACGGTTGGGGTTGCAACACCGTGTATAGCCCAAATCAATCGAAATCTCAACTTCGAAATTTTGGACGATTACAATAATTCCTTTCTCCTTACAGTCGCTCGAAAGTAAAAAGGAAAAAAAATCGTGTCCCGATACCACGTGACAACTGACAAAAGGTATCATGGGTCAAAACCTTGCAAATTACCCCACTTACCTACAGATTTTTTTTTCGGTCTGTTTTAAATTACATTTTATTATCTTTAGATAAAATATACACCATTTTGTATTCAAGATTTTATTAATAATCTTCTTGTTTTTTTCATTTTTACATTACATATATTTTATTATATACAACATCTTCCCCCTAAATAAAACAAAATATATATATAATATAACAACTCTATTATCCTGTAACTAAGTAAAGCCAAATGTAGGTCATCATTTTTCCTCAATAATTTTTTTGCAATTTTGACTGCACTCTCTGACATGCTATTTGACCTTGGGTAGTTTGGACTTGATGTTACAATGTTAAATTTCCAAGAATTTGCAAACTCCAATGAATTAAAAGGCATATTATCACACACCACTACATTGGGAATGCCGTGTACACTAAAGATCGACTTAAATGCTCCAATGACGGCACTAGAGTTTTTAGAATTCAGTGGTTTCACTTCTAGCCACTTTGAAAAATAATCAATGACAACTAGATAATCCATAGTTACATATGTACAAATATCAGCTGCATTTTTTTAAAATGGTAAACCAGGAATATCGTGACTTATCATCGGTTCCTTAATATTATTAGGTCTGTATTTCTCGCATATTTTGCACTTCATTATGTAATTTTCAATATCGGTTCTCATTCATAACCAATAGTATAATTCAATAGCTCGTTCTACAGTTTTGTTAACACCAAATGTCCAAGGTTGTGTAAGTCACTGATAATTTTATTTTTTATAGTATTTGGTCTATTATCTAAAAATAAGAGCTCACCCAGAACACTTATCTTATTTATTTAAACTCAAAAACTTCTTTAAAATAATATTATCAGTATTCGCTGGCCTTTTACAAAATTTGTTTACAACTTTGAGCACACTATCATCATCAGTAGCTTTTCGTATTATCTCCAGATCTTTCGGACTACAACTTACATATTCACTAATATTATGGACAACTTCTAACATAGTTGGATCGTCAGTAACTTTATCTTTTAGGTAAGCACGTGATAGTGCATCCGCAATGTACATAAATTTTCCAGGCAAATACTCCACATTTAAATCATATTTCAATAGCTTGATTTTCATTCGCTGCAATCTATTGGACCCTACCTTTGCTATATCTTTAATCATAGGCGCCGACTACGTGGGTGCTCGGGGGCTCGAGCACCCACGAGCGGTGAGTAGTGGGTGCGGAGCACCCACGACGATAGATATATAAACTGATCAGTAATAGGATTTGAGCTACGATAAAAGTGCCTTATTTACTTACAAGCCTTTGAGCGGCCACATTTACACATTCGCACTAGTGGCGCGACGCATAGCGTACGTTATAGTACTCCTATATTATTCTATACCATGCAATAGAATATAGGAGCACTACATGTGTAGGTACATCGTGCGAATGTGTAAATGCGGCAAATGCAAAACATTGTGCGAACGTTTTGCGAATCCATGGTGCCAGGTGCCGGGAGAATTAATGAAAAATTGGAGAAGCATATGTCCAGCAGTGGACGGCAAAACTTGGATGATTATTGTTCAATAAAAAAAAAATTGCATGAGCACCCACGAGGTTTTTTTTTTTTTTTTTTTTATTGAAACTGACATGGTTGACTGCATCACCTACAACATCCATGATGTCAGCCCATAACACCGGGTGAACTTGGTGCCACGTCAGTGCTTCCAGAGGTGCTTTTCAGAGGTATTCTAAAATTCGGCGCCGCTGTCTTTAATCATAATGGACGCAAGAGGTTAATGGTCAGTAATAATTTTTACGCGCCTACCGTAAATAAAATTGTGAAATTTTATAGTAGAAAATACAATTGCTAACATTTCTTTTTCTATTTGGGCATAATTCTTTTCACAGTCAGTCAACGACCTGGATGCATAATATATTGGCTTATTGTCTTGAAGCATACAACATCCTAAACCATCTTTAGAAGCGTCACACTGTATCACAATTTCTTTTTCATCATTAAAATTAGAAAGCAAAGGTGCTGAAACTAGCTTGCGTTTTATCTTTTCCAATGCTTTATCATGATACTCGCTCCACATGAATACATTTTTCTCTTTTAGTAGTTCTCTAAGGCAACATGTAATTTGCGACAATGACGGGATAAATGGTCTAAAATAATTAACTACTCCTAATAGCCGCATGAGCTCTTTCTTGTCTTTAGGAATCTCTAGTTGAGTTATTGCTTTTATTCTGTCAGGGTCTGGCCTTTTTCCAAATTCACTGAATATATGCCCTAAATATTTTACCTCCTTCACTTTATATTGCACTTTTGTCATGTTGAACTTAACAGAATGTTCTCTAGCTCTCTTTAATACATGTTCTACATTTCGGTCGTGTTCTTCTTCTGTACTTCCTGATATAAGAATATCATCAAAGTAAATCTCAACTCCTTTTAAACCCTCGAAAATCTTTTCATTAATTTTTTTAAAATATTCTGGGGCTACACAAATTCCAAACGGCATTCTCAAAAACCGATATATTCCAAATGGCGTACTAAATCCACACAATTTGAGCCAGACGAGAAGTTGTGGATGAAAAGAGGCGAAGACTTGTGTCTGAACTCGAATAAACGCTTCGGTCTATTTCCGAATGGGGCCGTAGCAATTTGGTCGAGTTCAACGCTTCAAAAACACAAGTTTGCGCGTTCAGTGCGAAGAGAGCGGCGTTCACACCAGCTCCTTCCTTCCAAGGCACGTCGCTTAAATTAAGCGACCACCTCGGGGTCCTCGGAGTCGAACTGTCGCACGACCTAAATTACCGGCGCCATATCGAGGGCAAGGCCAAGCTGGCCTCAAAAAAGCTAGGCGTACTCAATAAGGTTCGACGGTACTTCACGCCGGGCCAAAGGCTGCTTCTGTATAAATCGCAGATTAGGTCCTGCTTGGAGTACTGCTCGCACCTGTGGGATGGCTCAGCCAAATACCAGCTTGCGCCTTTGGACTCGATCCAGCGTCGAGCCGTGCGACTAGTGGATGACCCCGACGTGTCCCGGGATCTAGAACCGCTGCAACTTCGTAGGGATTTCGGCGCCCTAAGCGTGTTCTATCGCTTATTCCACGGGGAGTGCTCGGAGGAGCTGTTTAACGCGATTCCGGCGTCCCCTTTCCACCTCCGTACAACGCGCACTGGGCAGGGATTGCATCCCTATACGCTGGACTTACCGCGGATGCGTACAAATCGGTTCTGCAGATCCTTTCTCCACAGAACCGGCAAACTCTGGAACGCTCTACCTGCCCACATATTTCCCCCCAAGTATAGTCTCGGGTCCTTCAACAGAGGCGTGAATGGGCACCTGTCAGGCCGGCATGGCATTCGCAGCCCCCGCCTGCGTCCGAATGTCCATGGGCGTCGCTAGACACCTTATGGGTGACTCGGCGCCACATGTCGCGCTTAGTATATAAAAAAAAAAACAATTTACTCGAATAGTCATCTAATTGTACCTGATAAAATCCATCTTTCATATCTAGTACTGTAAAACATTTTTTATTAACTAAATTACTTGAAATGTCATCTAGAGTCGGAATTGCGTAGAATTGTCTTTTCAAATTTCTATTTAAATCTTGTGGGTCGATACAAACTCTTAATTTTCCGTTCGGTTTTTCCAGTACTACCAGATTACTTACCCAATCCAAAGGTTCATTTGCCGCGCATATAATATGATTTTTTTCTAGTTCATCTAAAGTTGATTTTAATTTGCTCTGAACAGTCTGAGCTGAGGTAATCTTATAAGCGGTCTTCTAACTGGGATGCTGTTCTCTTTTATTTGCAACCGAATTGGTGGGTAAATTTTCCCCATACCTTCAAAAACATCCTGATTTACTTTAATAAAAGCATCTTTAGCAAACGCTGCTGAAACATTTACATTATCTACCTTCTTTACCAAACCAAACTCAATACAACCCTGTAAACCAAGTAGAGGACGGGAGTTCACATCTACTATTAAAAACTTTAAATATTTTTGTTTTGAACCGACTTTACAATCTAAAAATACAGTGCCGATTGTTTTCAACTTTCCACCACCATATGCTTCCAGTGTTACTTTGCATGGTGCAACCTTAAAGTCCTTTTTTATTTTTCTAAAAATATACAAAGGCAACACGTTCACCTCTGCACCTGTGTCTAGCTTAAAGTTCACAAATCAACCTTCAACTTGCACTAACTGGAACCATGCCTTTGGATGTGTGTCCGAGCCATGCTGTATGTTGTCTAAGGCGCTCTCTTCCACACCCTCAGCCTTTTGCTTATTCAAGATCTTCACGTGACATGATGCCTTGAAGTGGTTCTTCAGTCCACACCTTCGACACGTCGTCCCCCATGCTGGACATTCTTTTGGTCCATGACTGGTATTACAGCGACGGCAACGAAACGTAACAATACTCGGCTCTGATGTCTGATCTGTTCTTTTACACATACTTATTTTACTATAGACCGTTTCCAGTTGTTTTAATGTGACTTCCGCATTACGACATATGGTGATAGCTGTATGCACGTTTACCTCTTCAGTATTTAGTAGTTTTTCTTGTAATTTTCTGTCATTCACACCCATCACTATCTTGTCCCTTATCATTGACTCTTCTAGATTCTCATATTCACATGATTTCGCCAATAATTTTATTTCTTTGACGAATACATCAAAACTTTCTCCGTCTTCTTGTACTCTGTTAGTAAAGACGAATCTTTCGTACACCACATTTTTCCTTGTCAAAATAACTTTACCTAATTCTTTCACTATTGTGGAAAGCTGCTTAAAGTCCGTGAGTTCTAGTGAATTGTACAACTTTTAACCCTTCTCTGCCAATTGTGTTCAAAAACACACATATCTTGACTTTTTCTGGCAGTACATCTTTGCCAGATGCCACCATATAAATATCGAATTCCTGGAGGAAAATCTCCCAGTTACCTTTTATATCTCCATCTAGCGATCATTCTGGTGGTATTTTTGCCGCCATATTTTAAATTACATTTTATTATCTTTAGATAAAATTTACACCATTTTGTATTCAAGATTTTATTAATAATCTTCTTGTTTTCATTTTGACATTACATATATTTTATTATATCTATACAACACGGTCGATGTGCCAAACTCATTGTATATTTGAGAATTTCTACATTTTCTACTTTGTCGAGCTGCTGTCGCCACAAATGTTACTATAATCACAGATTACTCCATAATGTTCTTTTTTCACAAGTTCACAATTTGTAGTTTTGTAGTACATATTATATTAATTTCTTACTTGTTTCTCGGTCGGGTAACTTTTCAAACTTGTAGTCTGATTAGGTATTTTAATTATTTATTTTGTTTTCAGATTTCGTCTGGTTTTCAGTCTCAACTAGCACTGAAAAAACATTTATTCACAGAAACAAAACAATACTATTTAATTAATATTAATCTAACTAAACCTATTATATTAAACTAACAAACTAAACTAATTAAAATTTTTTTAAAAGCTAAACCTAAATAAATAGGTAAATCAATTAAAAACCGACCAGGGCCAGGGACATGTGAGCCGGAATCGCAGCGTTGCCGGGAGCCACCAACGATGTCGGTGCCCATTAAACGAGATAGAAAATCTCACCCATGGGCACCGACGACGGCGGAAAGGCCGCCGGCCGACGCTCGCAGCGTTCCCCGTCTGCACGGCCAGACTGACGCGCTGGAGGAGGAATGAGCCGGCCCAACAGTCCCCAGACGATTGGCGCAGACTCTTGCCCAGTTCCCTCAACAATAAAATTGTTTTCCGGCTGCAAAAATGGGACCTAAAGCATTAAGTAATCTGTGCCTAAAGTTTCTATTGAATATATAATTTTGAGAAATTATAGACCGGTATTTAGATATTTTTGCGCGAGCTTTCGTCTCAGCAGCGGAGGCCGCCGTCCTTGCGGTTGATGCGACGTGTGAAGCCGCAAGCGTGTCGACGCAGGTAGCTTCCCAGAGACGAGAGCATTACCGTGTGACCAGGGAATCAGTGTCATCCCGTCTAGGCGCTTGCCGTCCTGCCTGCTGAGACATGGCTCCAGGACAGACCACAGACGGCACGTTGGCCGAAGTTAAGGCCCGTTTTAGGATTTCGTTGATAGCATGGTGACGCGAGTGTCTACCGGCACTCTTAGAGCAGCTGAAGGCGTGTATCTAGATTTTTCGAATGGGACCTGGGACCTTCGACCTGGGACCCTTCAAAAATAAATCTTAGACATATACTATACACTCACGTCACTGGCTGACACATCAATGAAAGTTGATTAATTTCTCGGTGGTAGACTTTTGAAGATTTTGAAATGACAAGCAGGTTGTATGTCAACCAAAGAGTTTGAATATGCATGTCAATTGGGCTTGTTTTAAAATTTCGTTCAAAAATTTCCAGTACGAAGCAAATTAGTTATTTATTACCTATAACAAGTAATTTCTGAAATATCACAATGAAATTAAATGGAAACATTATGAACATAATAAAGAATGCTGTTTATTTGAACATCGATAATATGCACCTACACACCATGGTTCGCCAAAAAAATGTCAGAAACTATTGCTACAAGCCAAAGGCGAAAGCTCTGGAGACATGCGTAATGGACAGCTGCACTGTTAATCCGTGTAACCCAGAACCTAGAGTTGTCATCATTGGAGCGGGTATGGCAGGTCTGTCGGCAGCGCAGCGCCTGGTTCAATGCGGCATTCGCAACTTCATAGTTCTTGAGGCTACTGAAAGGTGACCTTCATTTTTAACCAACTTCAAAAAGAAAAATGCTATTCATTTACATAAGTACTTATCACAGATTCATAACTCCCCATCAGAAACGCAATAAAACATTGGAAGTCATAAAGCAGATACCTACCTCTAACGCAATCAAGTACCTAGGTAGATATATTTCAGATCTGACACAGAATGTATGTTTTTCTTGTAGACCTGGGGGACGAATTCATTCTTGCTGGCTTGGTGATGTGGTTGCTGAATTGGGTGCTCAATGGATACATGGCGCATGTTTGCCGAACTCAGTGTACACCTTAGCATCCCAAGAAAATCTACTGCAATCGCCGCTAACCCGACTTGACCCGTCTCAGGGCATATTCTGTACAAGTGAAGGGCGCGCTATTGACTTGCCGGTCACCATAACCGCATACCACACCTTCCGCCAAATAGAACAGCAGGCCGCCAACTTATTTAAACTGGGCGGAAGCGAACAGCACGGAACGCTTCTCAATTTTATTGGCATACGAATACAACAAGAACTTCACAACTTTCCCGAAGATCAAAGGTTTGATGCAGCTCGGGTCATGTTCGGAATGAGCAATGTCTTGAGAAATAAATGCGGAGATGACCTGTCTCTCGTCAGTGCTGACCAGTTCGGTAGTTCCGTAGAGATGCCGGGAGGCAGCGTTCTGGTACCACTCGGCTACGTCGGCGTATTGGCACCGTTACTGCGGCAAATTCCAGAAAATGCAATCCGATACTCAAAATCTGTAAGAGTGATCAGATGGGGACCCCTGACGCAGGCGGGTGGTCCAAGGGCAAACGTCGAGTGCTGCGATGGGGATTGTCTGGATGCGGATTACGTCATTGTGACCGTATCTCTCGGCTGCCTCAAATGTCACGCCGAACGGTTGTTCTGCCCAACCCTTCCGGCGTCTAAGACGGAAGCCATCCAGGCCCTCGGCTTCGGACTATGCAATAAGGTATTCCTCGAATACTGCAACCCATTTTGGGTTCGCCGCGAAGGTAATTTGAAGCTGGCGTGGTCGGCCGAGGAGCTGAGGAGCCGATGTGAGTGGACCGGCGGCGTGTGCGCGGTGGATGAGCTGCCCGGGAGCTCACACGTGCTGTGCGCGTGGGTGTCGGGCGAGGAGGCCGCGCAGATGGAGACGCTGCCCGAGCGGGACGTGGCGGAGGGTCTGACGAGGCTACTGCGCAGGTTCACAGGCAACCCCTGCCTGCCGTACCCGAGCGCGGTACTGAGATCGGCGTGGGCGTCGGATCCACACTTCTGCGGCGCCTACTCGTACATCGGATGCCGCTCATCAGTGGCGCACCAGTGCGAGCTAAGCGCACCGCTGCCGGGCGCGTGCGAGTCGGCACCGCCGCCCGTGCTGCTGTTCGCGGGCGAGGCCACCGTGCCCGGTCACTTCTCCACAGTGCACGGCGCTCGGCTCAGCGGCATCCGCGAGGCAGAGCGAATCATATTACTCACTAATAAATTTGGAGGGCCCCCTCGATAGCAATTCATCAAAATGTTCTATAAAAAAATCAAATTGTTTTTTTATGTGTAACATTAAGATTGTATCCTTGATGTTGAAGAAATAAAACTAAATAATATTTTCTGCTTTAATAAATCTTCTACCTACTCGTTCCTAGATAAAAACGATAAGTCCCGATTAAATGGTAGGTCCAATAATTAGTACATATTAAATGGAATTGATGGAAAAAATATCTGTACCTAATACCTACCACGCGGTAGTACAGAGAGGAATCGAACTTTTTAGGATACCGTAGCCAAATGGCAAAAACGGAACCCTAATAATTAGGGTTTGTCGTCCTGTCCGTCTGTCCGTCCGTCCGTATGTCACAGACAATTTACTCGGATACTATTTGTATACATAGATGAAATGGAATTGGAAGGAAGGTGTGTTCTATGAACCGTTATACAATGGTCTGATGAAATTTAAGAAATAAAAATTAAGGGTGCCACACCATACATTTAACTAAGGGATGAAAAAAAAATCCGCGCACATAAGCGTGTGGGCATTATTGGTCTTAAACATTATAAAGAAGTTCAAAAATTACTTTTTAGGTTTCCATATCCCGTATGGAAGCCTAATACTAAGCATCCGCCGTCTGTCCGTCCGTCTGTCCGAGGGCTGTATCTCTTGAACCGTAATAGGTAGCCCGTTGAAATTTTCACAAAATATGTGTTACTATGGCGGATATAACAACAAATAATAAAAATAATTCAATGTTAAAAATTAAAGGGGGCTCCTATACAACAAACGTCAATTAGTCACGCTACTGAATAATATATGGCGCCACAGGTTTTTATACATTGCATTGCTGAAAGACAAAAGATAGGCGGATAGATACGGAAACCTCCGTGCGCGAGTAAAACTCGCACTTAACATATTATATAATAGTATATAATATATAATATATATATAATATATATAATATAGTATGTAATAGTTGGCGAAATATGCGCTCTTAAAGTCGTAAAAAGTTTGTCCACTTATCACGGATGCGTACCAATCGGTTCTGCATATCTTTCCTCTACAGAACTGGTAAACTCTAGAACGCTCTTCCCTGCCCACATAGATATTTCCGCCCAAGTATAGTCTCGGGTCCTTCAAGAGAGGCGTGAATCAGGCCGGCATGGCATTCGCAACCCCCGCGTACGACTGAATGTCCATGGGAGTCGTTAGACACCTTATGAGTGGCTCGGCTCCACATGTCGCGCTTTCTATAAAAAAAAACTCAACGAAAATTAGTTTGAATAAGATATGTCGTGTATCTAGTTTTTGAGATCTTGGATATTTTCGGTTAAGTACACCATGAACGTTCTTCCCGACTACGGACGGACCACGCACTTGGTAAATTTTTCCATTCCCAATTTCAGCTCCAATTAATATTTTTATTCCACCGTATACGTAATGTACCTACTGAGACACGTAAATCTCTCGTTTCCGTAGAAACATAGCTATACTTAGTTACGAATCTCGAATATACATACTGTGAGTGTCCAAGTTCGACCGGGTTTGCTTACAACTGCGGGATTCCTCGTTGTGCTTCAAAAAAAGCTCCAAAAGTATATTTTTATAAGTGCTAGGGTTTTTCTGGATAATAACTATTAAACATCCGTCTCCGATGCTGAACACGGTTTTGGCGACTCTTTCCTAACGCATAAAACCTCGATTATCTCGAAAACGGAAAATACGAGTAACGACAAAAATACTACTGAGCTTTTTTTGAAGCGTATTAAATGGGGAATCCTTCCTGTGGTTATGGTGGCAAGCAATGGGGAATCCTTTCTGTGGTCGTAAGCAAATGCGGTCGAACTGGGTCCAAAACACCTCCTCTCCTGCCTGCATTCCTAGTCCAGGTAAATATTTAAACGGTGCTGTTTCGCTTCCTTAAGGTCTACCGCGAAGGTTGAGGTGTCTTCAGTAAGCAGAACAGAACTTGGGCGGGGCCGTTAGAGAACCCAGTAGACGTCTAGCTCGGCTCCGTCCGCGTCTAAGAGTGCGGCCGAGGCAGGTGTACTGGTTTTTAGTAGGCGAACATAAATCTGTGTGAAAACTGTATGAAAATCCATCACTAACCTTCTTGCCACTTCTACCACTTTTCTATTCTGTGCTTCTACCTTCCTGGTACTTCGGCTGAATGAAAGTTGAATCTGTACTCGTCACAAATTGGAACTTTGTCATATGCAACTAGGATCGCAGAACTCGCAGAAGCAGAAGTGTGTAGGAGGTTTGAATGACCACACGCTGTATGATCGACGGTCGAAATACAGCAGATTTCCACTAGGAATCCCCTGGGGATTCAACAAGACTTGCTATTCCACTAGTAGCTACGATTCACGTATGTTATGTTATTGACATCTCATACAAAATAAAACTAAAATAAAAACCGATATAATTTTTTTATTAAAGTAGTTTTATAGGTTTAGTACTTTTTTAATTATTTGCAGTCAACAGGGATTTATAGTATTTTACCATGTAAAATACAAAAGTTAGTTCAATCACATTTGAAATATAATTACATATATATAACCATATGTAGGTAACAACTACTATTAAGTGAGATAATATATTCAATATAAGTATACAGGCAACAGGGAACAGGCAAACATCCATTTACATATCAATCATAAAACAATTTCTTCCCATTGGCGGCTTATCGACAAACATTAGTTAATGTCTATAACGATGTGGGCATTGTGAAACCAACATAAAGTCCTTAAACATAAATAAATAAATAGGTACCTACTGTACAATAACAATTCCCTAAATAGGTAATAGGAAGCACACAAAGGACGCAGGGACCGGACCGCGATGCGAGGTTCCGACGCAACAGGAACCTAGATGCCGTTAGACTTAGGAGCGTTAAGCACTATGTCGGCCGTCTGCTGAATTTCCCGCCACGAGTACTCGATGTCGCTCTCCTCGGAGAAGCGCGAGCACACCGCGAACCGCAGGAAGTAGGAGTCGTCGATCTTGGAGGGCACCAGGTGGATTTTTCCGCGCCCGTTGAGCGTGCGCAGGAGGTCCTCGCTGCGTGCGTTGTCGCCCTTCAAGCGGAAGCAGACCAACGCCATAGTGACCTCCTCGACCACCTCGAAGCGCTCGTCGGACAGGCAGAGGCGCTCGAAGAGGTGCGCGAGCGCAATGTGCTTCCGTATGTGGTTCTGCAAGTTGTCGACGCCGTATAGCCGCAGCACGAACCAGAGTTTGAGAGAGCGGAAGCGGCGTCCGAGCGGTATCTGCCAGTGCCGATAGTCGGGCACGGCGCCCTGCTGGTCGTGCTTCAAGTACAGCGGGTCCACGTTGAAAGCGTCCACCACCCAGCTGGGATCCTTGAGCCACATCGCCGAGCAGTCGAAGTTGACGAGCAGCCACTTGTGCGGATTGAAGTTGAACGAGTCTGCGCGCTCCACGCCGTCCATCAGGTGACGATACTCGGGGCAGATGAAGGCGGCGCCCGCGTAGGCCGCGTCCACGTGCAGCCACACTTCTTCCTCGTTGCACACCTCGCCGATCTCTGTCAGTGAGTCGAAAGTGCACGATGAGGTTGTTCCGAGAGTAGCCACCGTCTGCGTAAAAATGTTATATTTAATAATGACTGTTATCAAGTTACTAGGGTTTTATTAGCGGTAAGTAATGTCAGCTTTCAAGAGCGCTCAAAAAATGCATATTCAATACTAATCAAAGCAAGCACTCGTATGCACCTAAGTAATAATGATTAAAATGACATACGTAGAAGGGTATGAGCCCCTTGGCCTTGTCCGCCCTGATGGCGTCGCGCAGGCTGTCGCCGCGCAGGCTGCGCTTGCCGTCCGGTTGGAGCATGCGCAGATGCACGCCGCCCAGCAGCCCCGCGCGCTCCACGGACGAGTGCGCTTGTTCTGTACATCACACCACACCATGTCGCAAACATTATATTATATATATATATTTCTTTTTATGCAACCCTGTATGAGTGGGTGAATCAGAGGGACCAAAACAGCTGGTCAGACCAGCCAATATCACCTCCGAGAAGCTGTCATACCGGAGACTTACCTTTAGATTACTAGCTATACGAACTAGAGGACAACTCAGCCTAGGCTGCTATGCGGCTATCTTTCTGTTCATTGTATTATTTCATCCAAGTAAAAAACCTACATATAACATAAAATATAAACCTATTATATTAAACTAACAAACAATCTTAAACTATCTTAAAAATTCACTCATCAAAGAAGAAAGCCTCGACCCCTCGACCCTGAAAATTAATAGTTTTGTGCACAACTTACATCGACAAGATCGTTTATTTTTTTCAGAATTTTGAAACAACCCTTAATAAGAAAAACAAACGTCGACAAAACTGTAGTATTTTGTCAACTTTTAAACGAAATATTTTTAAAGCAAACTTATTGAAGCAAAGTTATATATTTTTGAAATTGCCTTAGAATACATATGTATTCTAAAACAATTTCTACCTATATCGGTAGAATGACATGACACTTGATTTATTTAAAAAAATATATATTTTTCGTACAGATAGACGCCAGAGCGATCCCATAAGGGTTTTCGCATTTTGCGACGGAACCCTAAAAAAGGTCCGTGTACTTATGTTGCAGCTTTGGAAGTTATACCTTGTCTCCCGGAGATGAGGGGACGAGCCCCCTCCTCCCCCCCCCCCCTCGACCCCTCGTCTCCTCGACCCCTCGACCCCTGTATCCCCTCAAAGGCAGCATCGCACAATACCTACATACAAATAATGTATGCCGTGTATGCCGTGACGATGACGATGACGTGAAGTTTTTTTCTGAGTTTACTCCCCATTTTCATAACGCGACTAAAGAAGTTCAATTTATTTCATAACGTGCATAAAGAAGTATAATTATTTCAGAATAACTTAAAAAAAATCTAAAATTTATTTGAAAATTCGAAAAACTAATTCGTGCACACGAATTCAGAAATATGCGATTATCAAAGAGTTTGTATTACGTCGCTGCCGATTATGTACCTACTCTTTTTTTCATGACACGCCTTTCTCTCGATCCCTACAAAGTATACCGAAGGAAAAGATCAATCTTATTCACTCACTATTGCAATATCCGACGAGCTTAGGTATGATGTCGGCGTCCGTCCACTCGGGGTGCTGTTTCTTCACTCGCTGCAGAGCCTTCGCCTTGGCGCCGAGCAGTGCGACGAGCGTCGCCTCGCTCGCGGTGCCCTGGATGACGCCGCCGCCGGTGCCCCCCGAGCAGGCGAGGAAGGCGTCGGGCAGCCCGAGCATCTGGCCCAGCCAGTCCATCATCACCACCTCCAGCTCCGTGCACGCGGGAGATGCGATCTGCAATGCCACAGTTCGCATTTGCATTTTAGAACCATTGCGATTTACCTCTTACTTAGTATTTTATTGTTTGGAATCCGATCTCCTCTACCGATATATATAAAACGTGACTACGAAAAAATAAGGTAATAACAAGGAAAGGCTGAAAAGAAAATTCTGTATTCGAGCTCTTTGTTTATTCGAATCCTTCTACACGCCCAACTGTACCGTGTGGGGCCGGTACTTTAAAAGAATAGCCCCACTGCATCTCTCCCCGTGTATGTCGTAAAAGGCGACTAAGGGGTATGACTCCCTTCTTATATTACTAGGTAGGTGGTAGGGTTTAACCCGCCCGGGTTGGTACCACCACACTGAATGAAAGGTCGGTCGAAACGGCTATGTAAATAGTTTGTGTTTTCCGTCCAGTTCAGTCAGTGTAGCCGGCACGACCGAAGGGAAGCACTGACGTGGCACCAAGTTCACCCGGTGTTATGGGCTGACATCACGGATGTTGTAGGTGATGTAGCCAACCGTGTCAGTTTCCATAAAAAAAATTAAAAAACATTTCTAATGCTCTTTAGCAACTATACGTACCTGCTAAGTACGTATAATATACAGAGTATATGGTATAGTTACATCAAATGCAAGAAGGTGCTCTGTGTGAGGTAGAGAGAGAGAGATAGAGGTGAACTGACTGACCCAGGTGAAGCCGATGCAGGCGATCGCGCCACTCAGCATGTCGGCGACGATGGAGGGGTAGGAGTTGGCGGTGGGGAAGTACGCGTGGAAGCGCGGCGAGTGCCAGTGCGTCACCCCCGGCATGATCACGCGCTCGATGTCTGCCATCACGGCGGTCCAGGGCTCCGCCTGCCGCGGCGCCTGCGCCGGCACCAGCGGCCGCAGGTACCCCGGCGACACGTCCGGGACCACACGCCTGCACAAACCACAACACTCAATATTATGATCTCTCCCTAAAACGCAACGTCTGCATCTGTGTGTTAGTGTATGCAGAGGCTGTTTTTAGAGTTCCGTACCTCAAAAGAGGAAAACACTTAACCCTTATAGGATCACTCTCGTGTCTGACTGTCTGTCCGCCTGTCACACCTTATTTTCTCCGTATCTACTGGACGAAAAAAGTATAAATTTGGTACATTATAGAGTTTGATGTGAGTGATGTGATAACTCAATCACGGAATTATAGGGTAAATGAACGAATTTGATTTTGGGGGACAAATTAGAAAGTAAACAATATATATTGTTTTCCAGAGCACCATGTGCCATATCATTGGAACGGGCTCGTTATAAGAAATGCAAATATATTTTTTATAATTTAAAAAAGCGCAGTCCGTTTTAAAATTATAAAAAATAAAAGGAAAGGAAAAATAAAATATACGAAATCGAACAAACCAAAAAATATGAAGAAAATAATGTTTTTTCATTTACCTGTCGCGAATATTTTCTAGGTAGTTAGTGATGTAATCCACCATCTCCTTTGCGAAGTCCTTGAAATCAGGCGCCTCCATGACTTCTGTTGAAAATAATCTGGGGTTCATAAGGTATTTCGAAAGCAAAACAAAACAAAAACACTCCCAAAACCCTTAAACAAGACATAACCTTTCCTATTTGCAGGTAGAGACGCTTGTCGCATCACTAGCCGACTGCTTGCAAGACCGTACTGTGTCTACTGCGGCTCCTATTTTACCTACTCGAACATACAGATCATGTCTACATACATATACTTTATAATAAATAACTGTGTTGGTATAAGCCACAGTTTATGGACAAAGTCATTTGTATAGATAAAAAAGAAGGGGGGCAATTTCGTGTTTTGCGTCCAATTTAGTGTAACCGACAAGACCAAAGAGAAGCTCTGACATGGTACACACACAGTTAACCAAGGTTTGATATCATACTAGTGACATCACGGGTGATGATGAATAATGACGGTAGGTGATGAAACCGACCATGTCAGGTTTCATAATAAAAAGTGCAAGTGTTTAAAAGTATGTAGGTTCTTCAATAGACATTGTATTAAAACTAATGACAGAACCTCTGTAATTACTTTTTTCGAAGCAAAACCATAGAAAACAATATTTATTTCAAAAAAAGCAAGCGACAGACACAAAACTCGAACAACACAAACATGATTGAGATACCCCCAAATGTAGTCGTCTTACCAAACTGTAAACGTGTCTGTTTTTCAGCCATGGTCCTGCTCGCTGTCGAAGTTAAGGACAAAATATTTTATTAGGTAAATACGCGATTATTAAAAAAATCTAGTGTTTGATTTACAAAACAACTGACAAAATCAGTATTTATAATTTGGACCTCTGAGATTTGGACACTATATTCTCAAACATCTGATAAAAGTAGATATCCGTAACTTTCACGAAAATAATATGTATTTTTCTTTAAAACGTGGTAGGTATAACTTCTTTGTGAAAATAATAAAGCTCATCGGAACCGCAAGAGCTTTGTACGACGTCGGAATGATTTTCTCTTTATTGCTAAGTCGGGGACCGCCGAATTAGCTAAATTCCCTAGAGAAAGGGGTTTAGGCAATCGGCGGATTCTGATGCGTACCTCAATCTTCCCACTGTACCTACTTTTTTTTTATTGCGGTAAACTTACAGTGTAATTAATTACTTCAATATAAACGTACAATACAATTTACAGGACATCAATTACAAGTTTACACATTTATATAAGCAACACATTATTACACAAATGATGAAAACAAAATAGATAGTGGACAGTCTGAATGTACGTATTGTAACTTAAGAACGGCTCAATCGATTTACTTGCTGTTTTGCCTATGTAATGCTACATATCTCCGTCAGGTTATAGGGTATATAGCATCAAGCCATTATTCATACGGGCTCAGCAGGTGGGGCCTAAAGCGAACACAGTCGGAGAAAATTCTATTATTTCCGATTTGCTGTTACATCTTTGTGTTACATTGACATTACCGTGAACAGAGCTGGCGGACACATCTAGTCCATACATATGAAAATTTTAAACTTTTCGTGTTTTTTTTTTATTTAAGTGCATCAAAAATTGCGAAAAAAAATTATAGGGGGATAACTTTGTACGCGCATCACGTCAAAACTACAGACCAATTCAAGTCAAATTCAATTTTCATGTCCAGCTTCAGTAGCCAGCTTCACGTGTGCTCGAAACGACATTAGTCAAAGGGCATCATTTTACTCGTAAACCATTGCGAGTTTGGTTAGAAATAAAAATATAGGGATCGTGGCACGTGGAGATCCGTTGTCTCTGCCTACTCCAGTGGGAAACAGGCGTGACGCTATGTATGTATGTATGTAAATAAAATTGGCCCACAAATAGATACGTGTAATAGATCTGAAATTGGAATTGACATTAGTAATTGATACCACGTCCCACCCACCACGTCAGCTAGAACAGATACAACTCAGTTGCTATCTACCTAGCCTAGACATAGAAATAGTGATAGATCATAACCGGATCTAATTAGTAATTACTTAGATTATACGTAGGATAAAACAATCATTATAGATTAGACAGTTTATTAGGTAGTTTCACAGGCATTTAATGAATAGGTGTAGTTAGATACGGATTAGTTGGGCTTAATGTAGGTAAGTAAATTATGTAAGGTAATTATAAAACAGTGTTGTGTAATTTTTCTATATTTGCTATTTAAACGAAAATTTATAATAAACATGGGAAGCCAAATGGAAACATTTGTTTGTAGTAACAAACGTTCGTCGTTCTCAAAAAAATAAAAGATCTAAGTATTTTACGTACATGACCAAATTAATTCTAACCTCCCTAATACAAACCCAAATAAATGTAACAAATTAAATACTACTTTTTATTACAAATTGTTAAATTGATTAATAAATTGTTATTCGTAATTGTTAGATACATAAATTGTTAATTCAACTTATTTTTAAAATAATTTTATTTATCTCACCCGCCTGAAACTGTAAATGCATCGAAGTTCGATGATCGAACATTAGACACAAATATGTCTGCAAATGTAAAAGGCAAAGTCTGTTTGTCTGCTAAGAAAATTATTCAACTTTAGACTCAACCTTGGATATAATTTAAATGTGTAGGTAGCTCCGATATCCACGACCTACGTCGCATAAAAATCAGTTAGTACCTAGGTCCTAGACATAACTACTTAGTCGCAGATCATAGATAAAATTTTCTTAGATATTAGATATTTAAAAACATTGCGGAAATAGATAGACACGTACGATTAGGTAACTACGTTATAGATTAAAAACCTATTAGGTCGTTTCATACATATTAATAGATCAGGATTATTGGAATAAATTATTAGTTGATTGATTGTTACCTACAGTAAGTATAGCCGGCGCCGTGACTCTGCTTCTCGAGACGTGGAGGTGGCGTATGAAAAGTAGCCTCTCAACAAGCAGGCTATGGTCAGTGCTATGGTAGTGTTTGATAAGAGTAGCGAGCTGGCTGCCAAGTCTGCCTGTTGAAATGTCTACGATGGTATTAAGTAAATAGACGAAAGTGCCCAAATATGCGATAGGTACCTACTGGTTTATGAAATTGTATTGTTTTCGACAGCCTCGATAGCTCAGTGGTGCGATCGATCGACAGACGTTCGTGATCATAAGCACGCCTGGTAGCTGCGGTCAGAACTTGGGTCGCGTTCACCCGTTGGAGACTGATCGTGGTTCGGATTCCACGCAAAACTATAGATCCCTTCCCTTCTTACCTTACTAGGTGGTAGGGTTTAACTCGCCCGGATTGGTTACAACGCACTGAATGAAAGATCGGTCGAAACGGCTATGTAAATACATGGTTCGTGTTTTCCGTCCAGTTCAGTGTAGCCGGCAAGACCAAAGTGAAGCACTGACACGGCACCTAGTTCACTAAGGTATTATGGGCTGACATCACGGATATTATAGGTGATGTATAGCCAACCGTGTCAGTTTTCACAAGAAAAAAATTCATGCATAACAGTTCCACTAGCTTTTAGAATGTTTATCTATTAAGGCTACGCAACAGTTTACAGAACATGTGTATTGTAAATTAATATTTGACAATAGTGTACAATAATTGTTTTCTTGGCTGTTAAGAGGCTGTCAGAGATTTTACCTTTTAGTGACAGTTGGCGGAACACAGACATATCACATAATCGAAGGACTCCAAAGAAGGATGACTTTACTCACACGGTATGAGAAGAAATTTATGTGTTTTTGTAATTTTAAGATCAGGCTGTGTAAAGCTTTACAATGCATTTGGTTGTTCGGGTTTTTCGTTTAATACTCTATCTATAACACCACAGTCTTGTAAACGTCACGAATTCAATATTGCCGCTCCTACTTCATCCGTCACCTGGCTGTTGTCAACCCTATTCCATAGTAGGATAGTAGGTCACTTTCCTCTCATACTACTATAATTTTTACTATAATAATAATTTCTAGATGTCCCATTATAAAGCAGATAAGTAGTAGACTCAGTTTAGTTAGATTGTTTGTACCATATCTATTAGAAATGATCTAAACTTGTCCGTTTGGCATGAACAATAAATAAAACACAAATTTTAAGCAATACCTACGTTAGTAGGTAATAATTACTAATTACTAATATATAAATAAATCATCGATTGCCATTGGTAGTACCAATGTATAAATATAGAGTATCGTTTGTGGTAACAGTCGGTCAATGTCACCAAGGAACTGGGTGACCTCACTCATGATCAGATCGTGTGTGTCTGTCTGTCAGATACGAGTACCTTGTAGGTATGTGCATTATGTCTGGTAGGCACCGCACGTACAGTACCCGGCAGCAAATAATGCGTGTCGAGCTTTAAAAAGAGACAATCCGGTTGTAGAGGGTCGTTCCTGCCGCACGAACTCGCACGTCTCTGTGCGACAGGGACGACACTCTACAACCGGATTGTCTCTTTCTAAAGCCCGACACGCATTATTTTCTTCCGGGAACTGTACCTACGTGCCTACCATACACACCAGCTGTTACCAGCTGGTCTTCGACCATGCTAACAATATGTAATAACTAATTAAGATAGGCAACTTCTCCTTGTAACTAGATAGCTTGAAGCAGTATGTTCATATAATAATAATAATAATGGATGATCTGAAACTGTTTGCCAGGTCGGACACCGAACTAATGTCGATGATGAAGATAACAGAAGGCTTCAGCAACGGAGACGTTTATTTCAGAAAAGAATATAGCTGTATCGTATTACAGAGTGATTTCGTTAATCTATACATATATAAAATAAAAAAGAACAACCCCGGACTAGTGATATGAATGAGATCTGTAAATCAGGTTGATTTACAGATCGACAACGACATTGGAATGGAGTTTGGCTTGGAGAACTGTGGGACCATCCATGAGGAACGTGGTGAGGTCGTGAGCTCCGGCGGCATACAGTTGTCGGAGTCCGTGAATGTTCGGGCTCTCTCCGAAGGCGAAACTTATAAATATCTGGTAATATCGGAGGCTCTCAGTACACGGGATAAGAATAAGGACATGAAACAATCAGTTAAGGAAATTTTTGCACATATAATTTTCCTAATTGCACTGTATTAAACGATTTCATTTAGTGTATTATGCACCACCTATGTTATGTATATAAATAATAAGCATCTGTTGTTCAGACTAACCAGGTCGAGCACATGTATATTATAAATACCTACACATTGCCCACCCAATAATAATACGGTTATCTCTCACGGCTCATACTCTACTCTACTCTACTCTACTCTACTAGTAGACCGGTTTGCTTCGACAACGCTGGACCAATTCTCAAATTCGCCTTTAATTAATAGACGAATCGGCCTGGGGATCTTCAAAAAGCGTGTTCATATATTGTACGACGACATTTTTGTCCGCCGGTACGGCACGTCACGGCACGGCGCGGCGACGCGGCGGCGGCGCGGCGCGGCGGCGCGGAGCGGCGGGGCGGTGCGAGACGCCTCTCTGATCGTGGGTTCGCGAGAACACAACTAAGATTATGTATTCGTTGTATTATTATATTTTAATCATTAATAAAAATAAATAAAATCATGTATACGGACCTCTTCTGCGCCTTGAACGAGCGCACTTGTAATGACTAATGATAATTGTTGGGTTCACATTTCGATAAAGTATATCATTTTGCATTGCAAAAGGATTTAATCTCACAATCCGTTTTTTTTTATTTTTTATAATATGCAACATGTTCGTGGAACTGAGAGCTTTGTGAATAAGTAAGTACTTACTGACATACCTATACTAACTGGTTGTAACGAGACTGTGACAAAGTTACTTGACCTCCAAAACCGGAGATAACGTTGCTTATTATTTATTATATAAGAACTTGTAAATATTGGATTGTGATACGAAATTCGTATAGGCGGTGGTGGCGGGGCATAGCAATACCACATTCAATGTCAGGAGAACGGCGGCGGAGGCTCGAGGCTATCGCGGCGCGGCACTCGCTGTTGGCAGCGGCACCGCTAGCAGCGGCAAGCTAGACACGACGCGGCTCAGACGGACTAGAGAGAGGTACCCTTGCACAATCCTCGCCGGAAACTGGTGCGAGGTTATACACGGAGCCGAACGGCCTCCCATCCTGCCTGAGTAATCACTGGAAAGAACGCGTACCTGAGAAATTCACGACAGTCCTTGAAGATCAACTGGGCAAGGAGCTCATAGTTTTATCAATCAAACCGATTGTATGGAGCGAGTGAGAGCAGCATGATCGTAGCGTAGCGAAATAATTCACACCCAGTTTCATTGAAAAATGTCTACAAGGTGATTTTCTCGAGCTAACATTTTCTCAACGTGACGTAGGTCATGACCGCTATTTCTTATTGCTTCGTCATTCTTATAATTCTGTTGAAAGGAAACAATAAATGTAAATCTGTCATTGATCATAGATTATGAGTAGGTAATACAACAAAAATATATTATTCACAATACTAGGGAAATGTAGAGCACCTGGAGAAAATTCAATTGGTTGGAAGTTCCAACCAATTAAATTTTCTCCGTTGGCACCGCGCACGAAATAAAGAAAATATATTGATTTTAGGGTTGTCGGAATTAACGTGGTTTTATAGGCAGACTGATTTCTCTGAAATGTCATTTGTCGGCGATTTGAAGAGTCGAGAATTATGTCCTATTCCATACAAGGATAAGTTTACATAACCTACGTAGAATTTATCTGTGATGTATGGATGGTGCACAATAGCGTCTTTACCATAGGGGCACACGGGCCACGGGCCCAGGGCCCCCGATATCAAGGGGGCCCCGGGGCCCCTGCATGGCCTAAGACGGCCCTGATGGTGCACGTAGAT
Source organism: Nematopogon swammerdamellus (assembly GCA_946902875.1). NCBI lineage: Eukaryota > Metazoa > Arthropoda > Insecta > Lepidoptera > Adelidae > Nematopogon > Nematopogon swammerdamellus. Next base: position 18,803,059 of record OX336334.1, read on the forward strand.
ATAGTGCAGAGCCTGAGCGTATTTCAATGTTCTGTTGTATCGCGTTTCTGAATCGCTCCGCTTCGACTCGTTGAACAATTCAGATAAGGTTCACGGCCTATTTGATACATAACATTGTTTTACGCTTTACGGCTGCGAGAGAATCATCGAGTTCCATGAAATCTTTACTAATGTGCACGCACACGCGAGTCAAGGTTCTGCAAGAAATATACTTAGTGAGTAGGTAGGTATTCGGGTCGCGTGCTGAAATCAGCACGCGACCCGCTCCGGAGCACAAGTTTTTTTTTAAATTAAATTTAATACTCTACCCACGCTCGATTAATGAATTATCTATCATCAATTAATTCAAACGGATAGATTCTGCTATTGAATGCTGAATGAATGAGCTCGCATCTATTGGCATATTGGCATACATTTCATAGTTGACTTCGTCACCAATATCATAATTTCAACAACAATTTGCACGCGTGTTCATACGAGAGTTCATAAGATACCTGCTCTGCTGCTCTGACATAATAGTTATTAACTGCTCGAGTTGTATTCTAATCTACTCGTAAGTTATTCATAAATCCTCAAACATAACATAGGTAATAAATTTTTTTATGTAATCCGGTATGGGTGGCTGAGTCAGAGAGGCTAAAGCACATGCTCCGACCAGCCAATATCACCTCCGAGAAGGTAGGTGCCATAGCGGCCACTTCCCTTTAGATTTCTGGCTATTATACTGGATGAGAACACAACCGAGGCTGCTATGCGGCCATCTTAAGTACATCCAGTACGGCGGTACCAACACAGTCGGCTACAATTTGAGCACACCACCTAGGAAGGGGCAAGGGTAGACTTACAATTTTACACCGGTTCCGAACGTTGAAGAAGCAGGTGTAGGTATGCGAGTAAATTTCTCCGACAGAAAAACCTCATTGATACACGCCGACCGAACCTCGCGCCGAACGAATTTGAACGTCGGACCTCTCGCAAGAGATGCCGACGCGACGCCCAGACCACTCGGCCATCCGCCGCGCCGCTTAGAAAATTGCCTAGGTAGCATAGGACATGATGATTTAGAGAGAGATGCTGGTGCGAGGGTGGTAGACAAGGCGGTAGAGGGCGGTGGGTAGGGGTAGATGGGCCGGGAGAGTCACAAAGCAGGGAAATTGGGTTATATCCGCTACCGGCCTGAAGTTGAAAGGACTCCACTTGACCGACTGCCCAAGACCGAAATCATATGAATTGTGTATGTATGTAGGTCCTCATAGCTATGAATGTATATACAATGCAATAAAGTACCCCGCAGTAACGAAGTCGCAGCACGAAGTCGCACGTCTCTGTGCGACAGAGACGACGCTCTACAACCGGATTATCTCTTTCTAAAGCTCGATGTATATATTATTTACTGCGAGGTACTGTAGATACTAATTTTATTAGTTTGTTGGACACCAATGTACATGCATGCAGGGACGTATTTATAGCTTCCACATGGGGGGTGTCCTGGCGAAATAGGGATCGGTTCAACTCAATAAGATTCTAGTCTAGTGTTCCTGTTGAGTCGTTCTCTATTTCGGCCTAGCTATCTCCTTTTAAATAAAAGGAACAAAAAATAAAAACAAGACAATGCAAATTGAATGCATGTTTTATCAATTTTTTAGGGTTCCCTACCTCAAAGGAGGAAAAAACGGAACCCTTATAGGATCACTTTGTTGTCCGTCTGTCTGTCTGGCTGCCTGGGTGTCTGTCTGTCAAGACCTTTTTTCTCAAGAACGGGTAGAGCTATCAAGTTGAAATGAATATCAAATACTAAGGTCTACGTTTCCTCGGAGGTGTAAAAAATTTAAGCTTCTAAGTCTACGCAATCAATAGATACGGCCATTTAAGTCACATATTTTGCTACTGGCAAATGAAATCAAAACCTATAGAGTACTTCCCGTTAACCTAGAATCATGAAATTTGGTAAAGAGCAAGGTCTCACAGCACAAGTAAAGGAAAAAATCCCAAAAATAGTAAATTTATAGTTATGTGACATTTAAAAAAATATTTGTTTGTTTTGTATGTCAAGGGCCCTTTTTCTCAGAAACGGAACAAGATAACAAATTGAAATTAATATGAAATATTAAGATCTACAATCTCTATAAGCTGTAGAAAATTAAAGCTTCCAAATCAACGCAATCAAAAGATACGGCCATCTATGTTAGATTTCATACTCGCAAACTCAATCAAATCAAATCAAAACCTATAGGGTATTTCCCGTCAACATAGAATCATAAAATTTTGTAAGAAGCAAGGTCTTACAGCACAAGAAAATTGTAAACTTGTAGTTATATGACATTAAATTTTTTTTTTCTTTTGTATGTCAAGGACCCTTTTTGTCAGGAACGGATCAAGATAACAAATTGAAATTAATATAAAATACTAAGATCTACGATCTCTTTAAGGTATAGAAAACGCAAGCTTCTAAATCAACGCAATCAAAAGATACGGCCATCTATGTCAGATTTCATACTCGCAAATTCACTCCAATCAAATCAAAACCCATAGGGTATTTCCCGTCAACCTAGAATCATAAAATTTGGTAAGAAGCACGGTCTCATAGCACAAGTAAAGGAAAAATCCTAAAATTTTAAACTTGTGGTTATATGATATTAAAAAAAATTTCCTTGTTTTGTGTGTCAAGACCCTTTTTCTCAGCAAGATATCAAATTGAAATTAATATGAAATACTGACGTCTGCGATCCCTTTGAGTTATAGAAAATGAAAGCTTCTAAATCAACATAATCAAAAGAAACGGCTATTTATAGCAAATGTTTATACTTGCAAACTCACTCAAATGAAATCAAAACCTATAGGGTATTTACCGATGACCTAGACTAGAGTAAGGAAATTTGGCAAGAAGCAAGGTCTCACACCACAAGTAAAGGAAAAATCCGAAAATTGTAAATATGTATTCATAATATTGTAGTCTTATATCATAAGAAATATATTTTTTTATATTTCAACCACATGAATGCCTCACAGTCAAACCATTGCTGTAGTGTTTATTTAGGCGGTTCGTGATTTTTCAAAACAATAATTGTTTTTGTACATACATAAAACAAATATATTGAGTGATGATACGGAACCCTCGGTGCGCGAGTCCAACTCGCACTTGGCGACTTTTTTTTATATACAACCTCCTACGTTTACCTTACTTATTTACTATTTGGTTATGATCTAAATTCACTGCCACATCCCGGTGAACGCTCATAAGGGCGAGACCAGTGTGTCTCTCGTCTCCCATTTTTAACCGACTTCAAAAAAGGAGGAGGTTCTCAATTCGACTGTATTTTTTTTTATGTTTGTCCCCTCAGAACTTTCGACTGGGTGAACCGATTTTGATGATTCTTTTTTTATTTGACAGCTGGTGCTTCCCGTGTGGTCCCATTTCAATTTGGTCAAGATCGGATGGGAAAGCGAGGCGGATTCCGCCGAGTACATTAATAGCAAAAAATTACTAAAAAAAAATGTGAAATAAAAAAACTATTTAAAAAAATATAAAAACCGCCTTCAAAAATGTATGAAATAAAAAAAATCTAACCCTAGAGTTGAAGGCGGTGCTAAAGCAAGCAAAAATAACCGATCGCCTTCAACTCTAGTCTAGGGTTAGATTTTTTTTTATTTCATATTGTTTATTGTATAATTTCATCCATAGGTAGGTAACCTACGCTTGCATATGTCGAAAATTCCGCCAGTTCTAAATATACATTTCTGAAGGCGGTTTTATATTTTTTTTGTTTCTAAGATACGTCTTCAATCTTGGGTAGAGAAACTTCTTTCGGGAGTGGACACGGGAAGCGTGGCCAAGATCCTCAATAATTTCTTAATTTGTGGAAAAAACTCGCTTTGATCGATCGATAGCTTCTAATGCACTGCTTGGTTTTTCTAGGGTGTCCCAGTGATTGTGCCAGATCTCATATTCACTTTAGAAGCATTTTACTTCATTTTCACCAAGGAAAAGTTGAGCAATTTTGATGAGAGTTTCCTTTGTATCAGGTAGAAGTAATTGAATTCCTGCGATTGTTTCTTCGTGAGGTTTAAAGCGAGCATCAAGTTCGCAAATTACATGTTCTATGAAGGGATAAAAAATTCACAGATTTCGTGCCTCACACGACTATCGAGCACATTGGAAATGAATCTACGGAATTTGAAAAAAAAAAGTTCTGACTTTTTTCAAAAAGGTTAGGCTACAGGGGGAACCCTTAACCCGATCATCTTTGTTTTAGGCTCAAATTGTAGCTGACTAAATTGTCCAGAGAAGTTTGTCTCAAATTTATGATATCATTCTTCGTTTCCAAAATATCGAGCGCCAAAATAAAAAAATTGGAAAAAATTGAATATTTTTTTCACTATTTCGGCCATAACTTTTTTCGTTTTTAACTTTCTCCAATAATTCTTTTTGCACCTTTCAGATGAATACGCGTCTTTTGAGCCTTTTTTGAATATCATATATTCACAACTCTCCGAGATATAAGGGGATCACACTTTTTCGTGAAATCGGAGCGTACACTGGAGCGAACGAAAAGACATTTCCAATGTCAAAACGTTTAGTCGGTAGTAGACTTCAGTGGTCTCTCCTGGGGCGTTATTGCGCATCGTTTGTGTTCCGGTTGTTCTGGGAGCAATTATGTCATTAGGGTTTAACTTTTTTGCTTCCTCAAAAAGGATTGAAAACTCACTATCATTGCGAATGTTTTGCATGGTAGTTTTTACTGTCTTTGCATGATTGCACGACTTAGTTAAGTCAACATTGACCTTTTGCAATGCTTTGTTTAAGTTCGCCGTTTATGAAAAACCTTTTCTTGAAATTACTAGGGAAACGACGAATTGGCTGTTTTCCATGGATACCTGCAGTTGATAGGCTTGGGTGGCGACAACCCTACCAGTGTTTTGGAGTGCTTCAAGTGTTGCAGTTTGCAGTTTGAAAATTTAATTATATCTAGTGTAAACTGCGTGTCGAAGGAGGGGGTCCGGACCCCCTAAACCCCCCCCCCCCCCCCCCCCTTATATACGTCGTTGCATGCATGTATAATATCAGGGAGCTGGGTTAGTGGTTTCAAACCAGCCCCCCTCCCCCCATCGAGAAACCATTTAGACTAGACAGAAAGGATTGATATGAAATTAAAATCGGTCCGTAAGATAAATAAATGGTAATTAATGGTAAAATAAAGCAATTGCACAATCCCAGTCGTAGGTATCTGTACAACTGTGTTTGTTCAAGGCGCAAATGAGTTGAGAATTAACATTTTATTTTGCACTAGCTGAGCTCGCGGCTCCGCTCGCCTGGTTTTCTTTTTTCATAACGCCAATTTGTTCTGAGAGACTGCGTTAATCAACAGATAATCGACAGTAACACGGCGCGTCTCTAAACCTCCCATAAGTAAGTCTACTTAAGTACTTGGTGGTTGGTTGAAGTTCATTACAGTAGGTTTGATATGAGCATTTTTGCGGGCGCCGTCGTCGTCGTCGGCGTCAAGAACCAACACAGTTGTATTTGTTGGTGAAGTGTTATTTTAGTCTAATTTTTTATTTTATGATATTTTTGGGCGGCTCCGGCGCCAAGGACAACCCGGGATGGGTTTGTTGGTTGAGGTTCATTTCATTCTAGTATTTTATTTTATTCGGCTGAAATGCATTCCAGTTCGGTAGGTAGAAAGTTTAGTTCTCCAAACCGAACCGTGTTTACACAGAGGGTTCCCAGCCGTGTCCTTCTTGTGCGCATAGCTAAAGTGCGCGCATCAACCACCCGGTCGCACTGTGCCATTTCCGTTTCAGAGTATTTATTTCTCTGGAAGTGGCGTGAACAAATGACATTGATTCCGGGAGTGTTCATTAATTTCTGATAATGTTCAAATTGTACTAAGTAATTAAGGAAAACCGGATTCTAAAAGTGGTTGTATCGCAGCGCCACGCGTCATCACCGCCTGCGCTGCGCGTGCGTTGTTTACTCACATTCACGAGGAAAACCCGCGGACAGAAACTGGGGTCGAGCCGCCGCACCTCCGCCGCCGTGGCCGTCGCGACGGGCTTCGGGGAGACCCCAGACGTTTGGGCTGGTCCGAATAGAAACTATATTTCAAATTGTATATATTGCTGTGTTGCATTTAGTTATGTTATTCTGTTGTGCTGTATTTTTTTTTCTGTTCTTTTTGTAATTATTCTGTTTTTTTATGTGTTATTATAAGGTATTGTTTTATGTAGTTATTTATAGTGTTAGTTTTTGTTTGTAGATAAAAAAAAGTATCGTGTTTATGTTTCATAGTGTTCTATATTTACTACTCTGGGCCCATCTGAAAAACAGCGCTATAGGCCGCCTTGTGCACCTATAGCCTATGCTGAGATGGTTCCATATTGTCATTACTTGTGTTGTTAATTTAGGTTTTACGTGTATAAGTTATTTTTGTAATGTTTTCTTTTCTTTGTATTCCTATGATAATGACAATAAATAATATTTTTCTTTCTTTCTTTCTTTATTGTTGTATGGAATGGAAATGACTCAGGAGAGTGTCGAATACCCTGACGTAGTGGACTACGCCGCCGCCACCACTCATTGTTCAATCACCTGTCCAAAATACTCATCTCATAGGCCAATCAGTGATGAATAGAAAGAAAATACTTTATAGTTTTGCAAAAATCAACACAATTTAACTATTTACAGAAGGTACAAAGGCGCACATATCCCTTGCAAAGGTTTCTTCCTGTTCCTTGGATGTTCGAGAGTCAATTGATCGTCATCGTCATCATCAGTCAGTATCGGTCCACTGCTGGACATTACCCTCTCTCAAGGCACGCCACCGCAAGCGGTCTTTGGCTCTTCTCATCCATCCACTACTTTTTTAGGTCGTCTGTGCACCTAGCCGGGGGGTGTTCTACGCTACATTTGCTTGAACGTGGCCTTCATTGGAGCGAGCGCCTGTCCCAGCGGTTGTCGTATCTGCCACAGGTGTGCCCAGCCCACTGCCCTTTCAGCTTGCAAAGTATGCAATGTCGACTGCGCCTTGGTTCTTGGTCGTATTTCGTAACTACGAATTCGATAAATATAACTAGTGAAATATAAGGAGGTGCAAGTGCAATTCAGCGAGTGAAATTGTTGAACACCTCACTTGAATATCCTAAGCGAACCACCGGTTCTGACACTCAGTCTGATATTATGTGCCTTTTTCGCGTTTCCGTAACAGATTTTTTATTAATATTGTACCTACGTCGCGTACTCGGTTTAAGTGACAATACCAGTTGCCCACTGATAAAAAATAACAACCACGTCTGATAGGCGAGAAACCATTAAAAGTTAATTTGTCACAATCAGATACGCTATCTAACTAAAGTACATACGAGTACCTACCTACCGCAGGTACCTACCTAACTACCTACGTACATAATGTTCTATATCGTATGTCCATAGGGTCAATTTTAAAAATAGTATATATTGAAAAAAACGTGTGCTGTCCTCCACCTAGTAGCCTACATAAGAAATAGACTAGCACCAATATTAATATTATCTTGATTCAAATTGGTTCAAATTGACAGCTAACAACTCAAACAATATTCAAGAGAACAATTATTATTCGATTTGACCTGATTTGACGCCTGAAAAAAAAATGTAAACTTTAACCCTCACCGATCGATCTACAATTTACCTGTGTCCCCCTCTGAGTGTCCCACTATAAAGAAATCTTAGAGCATTATACATAAATTTTTATTTTATTTTATTTGTAAAACCAACAGCTCTCTAGCTACTTTTACATAATATATGAATTTATAAAACTACGGCCTATAACAGGTTTCCACAAAAGGAAGAATTTAAAGAAGAAATATTACAGCAAAAAAAGTTAAATATAATAAAATATTTTTTTTTACCACATTAAGAACGCTTAATAATTCTATTTTAGATAGGAAATTTAGAATTTGAAGAAAAAAATCAAATGCATGAATTATTGTATGAATATTTCTTATTTTCTTAGGAAAATTATGGATTGGCAATCAAAATAATTTATTGGAATCTTATTTCAAAAATTTGGCCCGACTGCTAAAAAGGGTGCCTAGCTATCTCTTAAAATATTGAAAGTACTTACATACTTACGCACCTAGCTATGCGTAAGCTTAGGAATGAAATCATGCAGCTTTCAGCAGGTAACCTAGGTGTGACCTAGGTAGTCTATGTATATTTTGTGATAAAGAACTAAAATACTAATAAATAATGCGGAAATATGTAACTGTCTAGATACCTACCTATGCGCCGCAATCATTCTATGTTCGCTTACAGGTCATAAGTCGAGCGAGACTATTCAATCAATTCGTGTGAGGTTTTCACTGAAGTTTTTAGGCACATCTTCTACCTATACCATAGTTTTCAGGCACATCTTCTACCTATACGATTGTTTTCAGGCACATCTTCTACCTATACGATAGTTTTCAGGCACATCTTCTACCTATACGATAGTCTTCAGGCACATCTTCTACCTATACGATATTTTTCCGCGAAGCGAAGCCGCGAGAACAGCTTGTACATTATACGAGTATTATATATATTGTTTATAAGGTCTTTCAATAGTAGGTAACGATACGCTAAGGGGTGTATGTGTATCAGATACTGATCACGTTCCCATACCAATTTTTTTTACGATATGAAAAACATACTTATTAAGGTGAAATACGCGCACTGCACGTATTAAATTGGAGGAGTGAGTAGGTTTTTAATATCGTAAAAAAAATATTGGTATGGGAACGTGATCAGTATCTGATACACATACACCCCTGGCCCTGAGCGTATCGTTACCTACCATTGAAAGACCTTATATATTTCCGACATCCAAAAAACATTTCGAAACACGTTTTACTCAAGGTTTTCGTTTATAGACTAGACAGATACTTAATTAAAATGTGTTTGCCAATATCATACAAAATTGCAGTCCTCTAAATTGCTCTCACTCAAATGATCAATGAAACTCACCCACTTATCTACAATGCGTCCCACAAGTCAACTCGCCGGAACCGTCCGCGTCGTCCCACTAGAGCACAGTCTCACTCAAGAGATTTAGCACCTTTCAGTGGATGACTTTTGAATGGTTGTTGGCGCGAACGGTTGACCGCGTAGCGTCGGCGCTCGAGTCCGCGAACTGTATGCGGGCGGGGCGACCTCCGCGCCGACTTTATACTGAGTGCGATCAAGCTGCACGCACACACACAAGTGTAGCAGCTAGGTGTCTACCAACATACGCAGCAGGCGGCAGGGCAGGACGTGCCATAGGTTGAATACCGTGTTTGAAAATTTGACAAGTCAAGCCAGGGTAGAAAACCCTGTACGATCATACACCAGTCCCTGGTTCAAAACTTGCTTGAAGACTAATTTATTAGCATCTATCTAAGGCCCACTTGCACCAACACGAATTTAACTATAAACCAGTTTAACTCGTTAAACTAGCACCCGTTGTATGTGGGAACCGCGTTTGAACCGCGTTTAAATCCATAACTCGCTATTTAACTCTAAACTCGTGTTGGTGCAAGTGGGCATAAGACTAAGATTTAAAATTATAAAAAAAAATTTAAACAAAGCTGCTTGCTTTGAGTTCACATGACATATTATAATATAGGTAGGTTTATAGTTTTTACACGACTACAGCGAAGCCAAAAGGTAACTTGAAAACTGGTCCCTCTTCCCACTTCTCCCTCTTCCTTCTTCCCTCGGCTGAAATTAATTACACATTACTTACATCTTGGTAGGTAAGATCTTTAGTTCGCATTACGTAGGTAAAAACCGCAAGTACAATAACAAATACAATAACAAAAAACAAACGCAGCAAACATACATATAGACGGTATAATGCAGAGAAAGCGTAGATAAGAGAAGAGAAGATAAGATAGAGATTTTAAAATGTCTCTTCTGATCTGACCCCACTGTTCAGCTCATATCAATAATGGCGTGATAAGGGAGGTCTATGTCTAATAGCGAGAAAATAAAAGAGCCATAGCTTATGATTTAAATAAGAGACGAAATATTGTGCAATTTATTTCCTTAAATTTCTATCAATTCGACCATACTACTCATCCCCTAGAGAAGAGATGGTGTGATGTTACGAACATATGAATAATTACAAAACATTACAGATCACATTTCTCAAAACTCTATGTAAATCGGTTTAGTATTTTTCGAGTAAATCACATAAACGCAAACCGAAGTAACGATTTTTCTCCGACTACATTTACTTACGACCCTACTGCTCAGATCATATGAATAATGCCGTTATGCTATGTATGCCTATATGTCACACCGAGTTAAACCCCATATTTTTCTGAAAGCTCCATTCGAATTGGTTCAATAGTTTTCACGTGATGCGTGCACAAACAAACTTTATTAATGGGAAAAGCTCGCCAATTTTTAAGGTTGGATGTACTGTGAATTTTTTTTTATAGAAAGTGCGACTTGTGGCACCGAACCACCGGTACGGTATCTAACGACGCCCATGGACATCCGGTCGTACGCGGGGGTTGCGAATGCCATGCCGGCCTGGAAAATGCCTATTCACGCCTCTCTTGAAGGACCGGAGACTGTACTTGATGGGAAATATGTGGGCAGGGAGAGCGTTCCAGTTTTTGTTTTTTTTATGGAAACTGACACGGTTTGCTACATCACCTACAACATCCGTGATTTCAGCCTATAAACACCGGGTGACTTAGGTGCCATGTCAGTGCTTCCCTTCATTTCATCTCATGTCGGCTACACTGAACTGGACGGAAAAACGAACTATTTACATAACCGTTTCGACCGACGAGGTTTCATTCAGTGCGGCGGTATCAACCCGGGCGGGATAACCCTAGCACCTAGTAAGGTAAGAAAGGAAGGGACCTACAGTTTTACGTGGAATCCGAACACCGGTCAACCTCCAACAACGGTCGAGCTCAGGGTGTAATCACTAAGATTTTCGGGTGTTTTCCCTTTGTGCAGTGAGACTTTGCTTCTTGCCAAATTTAATTATTCTAGGTCAATGGGAAGTAGATACTAAGGATTTTGATTTTTTTTTATGGAAACTGACACGGTTGGCTACATCACCTACAACATGCGTGATATCAGCCCATAACACCGGGTGAACTAGGTGCCATGCCAGTGCTTCCCTTCGGTCGTGCCGGCTACACTGAACTGGACGGAAAACACAAACTATTTACATAGCCGTTTCGACCGACGTGATGAGTGAGTCTGCGAGTATTAAAATATGTGACATAAATGGCAGTATCTTTTAATTGTGTTGACTAAGAAGCTTGAATTTTGTACACCTCTATGAGATCGTACACCTCAGTATTGGATTATTATTTAAACTTGATACCTCTACCTGTTCTTGAAAAAAATGTCTTGACAGACGGACATCAAAGTGATAATGTAAGGGTTCCGTTTTTTTTTTCATTTTGAGGTACGGACGGATCCCTAAATAGGTAAGAGGACGACGCGGCGGCGGCGGCGGCGGCGGCAGCGGTGCGGGCGCGGAGGCATAACATTTTTGAAATCAGTACGTTAGCAGGTTTCACCCGCATTAGCAGCATCCATATTGCCAACTTCCACTCGAACTTCCATCCTTATTATTATTTTGCCTTTTCACAATAAAAGTGAAATTTTGGCCATTCAGGAATCTAAGTAGCTGTTTCTCAGAATCTATGACTTTTTGAGCAAAATGAACAATTTTGTGCACAACTACATTTATTGTTTTCAGAATCTTCAAACAACCGTTAAGTATATGAAACTTTCGGGGATAAAACCATTGTTTTTATCAACTTTCAAACGAAATATTTGTTAAAGCGCAAACTGAGTGATAATAGCCATGTAACATATTTTTGAAATTACGTCAGAAATACATATTATAGAAAGACACAATCTCGATTTATTAAAAAACATTTTTTTTTACAATTTGGGGTACCCTTGTTTCACAGAACTGTTGTACACGTTTTAAAATTATTCGTATTTTGACGCCAGTTTCATCAAAATCGGTTCAGTAGATCTGGAGATATCTGCGTGTGACCGACAGACGGATAGACAGATAGACACCACCAGAGTAATCCCATAACAGTCCTATTTTTTCACATTTTGCGACGGGACCCAAAAAAAGAAAAAAAAGGCACATTCCAAAGTTCTTTTGCATAGTTTCAATGAAACATTGCTATACGTATTTACTAGTACTTACTTACTTATGCCTGTTTAATTAATAATGTACCTACGTGAAATACAGTCATTATTGTGGCATTCTGACAGTAAGTAAGTAATGCCATGCATTTCACTCGCTCTGCTGCCGCCGCCGTCTCATCGACTTTAGGTAGGTGCCTACCGGTAGAGTACCTACTCGATACTCCGCGATGACGTCGCGTCGCGGTACTTCTGCTGAAAGCCGCACTCGCAAGTGTCTAGGGAATTACTCGCTATTATTCTCTCGATTGTTCTTCTATCTTTATTTTCGCTTGATTTTTCTTATTTCCTTTTAGTAATTCACGAAATGAAATTAATAACATGTAATTTAGTGAAATTATTGAAAAATTCAATATGTATGTTTAAATAAATGAAAAAAATTCAATGTCCCGAACACCTTTGAAGTTTAGCGGTACCGAATGTAGCGTGTGCGTGTACCACGGCACCGACCACGCCACGGTCCACTGCTTGAGTAAGATCGTAAGTATGGAAATCTCAAGATGATAATAAAGTTTAGGTACTTAATTAATAATTATAGAATCTGTTAAGATTAGGTACCTTACTCTGGATTGCGTAGTAGCTACGTAATGTTTATTTGTACACGTTTTCATACGAAATAATAATATTTAATTGCCGACAATAACTATATGCCACTGTTTTCTAAATATTTTGTAAATATGTAGTTACATAAGAAAAATTTTAAATTGGAGGTGGAGTAAATTGATAACGTCAGTCAAAATTGTGACAGAACAATCCGTGTACCTATTTATACCTACAATCAGTGATACGCGACGCACGCAACGCAACGCTAGTAATGATTACAATACGTTGCTGGCGAGTCACCGCAGTAGGTACAGACGCAGCAGTAAATAATGTACATCGGGCTTTAGAGAGAGACAATCCGGTTGTAGAGCGTGGTCTCTGTCGCACTAACTCCTTTGCGACAAGGACGACGCTCTGCAACCGGATTTTCTATTTCTAAACACCGATGTTCATTATTTACTACCCGGTACTGTACGTGATATACGATAGGTGCAATTTGACAGCTACCTACTGAAGTTTCATTGAATGAAGATGCATTGAAAAGATCGAAGATAGTGTATGTTGTAGGTAAGAGGTAATATGGTTTTCGAACAAAACGGACATTACTTAAATGATTAGCACAACTAACCAGAAACGAACTATTTAGAATTCAGAGGCAAAGAGGATAGAGTCGTAATAAAATTCTCGGTAAAATTATTATTTACCTAATTAGGCGTCGACTTTAACGTAGGACTTTCTCATACTAACTATTTTCTCGCGGTCATCCGTATAAAGGCTTCCTTAAACAGATACAATGAGGTCGCTAAATCGTATCTTCCACTCGGAGATTTATTTCTTCCCAGTTGCCCCTGAATAATGCACTAAGTGGGGCACAAAGGACCCCGGAGCGAGCCAGCTAAGTGAATTGGGAGGAAGCGTGGGCGGGGGCCGGAGCCGTTAGGCGGCGCGGCGAGGGCGGCGGGGGCTGCGGCGGGGGCGGCGGGGGTGAAAGTCGAGCGGATCGTTTGATGGCGCTCTTCACGCTTTCACTAACACGTATAATAGATTTAAGCCAGACAAGGGTGCGCTACGATGTCAGTTCTCCCTGGCTTCCTAGATTACTTTCTCATACATGTTGTGTATAGCCATCCTTTAGATTTAGATCATCTAACTAAAGGATGACAAGCTCAGCTAACAGATATTTCAATTTTTAGGGCTCAAAAGAAAAAAACGTAACCCATATAAGATCACTTTCTTGCCCGTCCGTCCGTCTGGCTATCTGTCCGTCTGTCAAGGACCTTTTTCTCAGGAACGGGTAGAGGTATAAAGTAGAAATTTGAGTTAAAAAAAAATCAACGTAATCAAAAGATACGGCCATGTATGTCACATATTTTGATACTCTCACTCATCAAAACCTACGGGTACCTACTTCCCGTTGACTTAAAATCATGAAATTTGGCAGTACATATATAAAATTTGAGAGATATATCTCTCAAATTTTCCTCCAGTCCTCCCGACCTTCAGCGATACGAAACCAATACTTACCGCCGACGTACTTGATGTCGTCGTCCCACCTGGCGGGTGGTCTTCACTCTTCCCACACTCCGTTTTCTTGCCCACGGTCGCCAGTGTAGGACACAGGTAACCCAACGGTCGTCATCTTTTCGGCTGACGTGCTCAGCCAACCGGTGCCCCATATACTTTGATGCGTTGGTGTTTGTAATAAAAGTATACTTACCTTCTTTATTACGAACACATAGGAACGCGCGGCGGCGCGGGGCGGAGGCAGCAGTGCCAAACAACGCTATAAAGAGTGATAGGTTAGGTAACATGTCAGTTGTATGAGTTGTATCCTAAATCTCAGGGATAATGATGACATATTATTTGATCAGGTTCAACGCGTGAGTTAAGAGAGCGAATACACTTGACAAATTCTAAAGTAGCGCCATTAGGAGACAACACGATAAGATTTCTCGGAGAAAAGTTGCAACAATGATTATTCCGGGCTTCGCGTAGGTATAAATATAATATATTGTATGTCTATTGTGTGTCTGAATGGACAAGTATGTATGTATATATTTAGGTATTATGTATAATATAAATTGTAATTCATATGTATTTCATGTAATTTATAAATAGTAATTTATATGTTTAATTAACTAGTACGTACTTATATGTAGTGTACATTATAGTTTATCATAGTTATTTTCCTTATATTATATTATACATTCCCACACTTAAGTCTTTTGCTTATCACTGCTTATATCTCACAACATACGACTCTCAAACATCCAAAGGTTGACTGGGAGAAATCCCTGTTAAGGGATAAGTCCGCCTTTGCCCCTCATGCACATTACTTATTGTCTGTTTATGTAAAATGTTTTCTGGAGCAATAAAGTATTTTCTATCTATCTATCTAATATATTGAATATTGAGATTTGAGAATCGCGTTGTCGGAAATATGACTAAGTACCTATTTATCATATTATGTTTCTTACCATTTCTCCGTCACGCACGACACGTTGCCACACTCACACCCACACACACCTCAAATGAGCACGGTGTAATCGGGTGGGGTAGATAGTGGTAGGGGTGGGTAGATATTACATGACGATCGTAATTAAATAGTGACAGGGCGAGAAATCAGGAACAAGGTAAGTTTTAATTAGGTATGTTGTCAATAAATAGTAAACAGTGTGTTGCAGAGTCTGAAAATGTTAGACGATCCCTTATCAAAAAAAGCCACAAACTTTTTGTATTTCCTAAAATAATTCTTAGGTGGTTAAAAAAAACTAAACACCCTAAAAAATTTTAACACCGTAATATTGCTTAAAAAAGAAAACAAAAGAAAAAAAAGTCTCAGGTGCACTCCGAGAGTGCCGGCAGAAGTGAAAACACCGTAACATAGCTTAAAAAAAAAAAGTTTAAGTTTTAAGTTTATTTATAAAGAAGGTTTAAAAAAAATTTAATATAAAAAAAAACAATGAAAAAAAAATATTTAAAACAAAAATTAATGAAAAAAAATATATTAAAAAAAATATAAAAAAAAAATATGAAAAAAAAAATAATAAAAAAAAATTTATGTAAAATTTAGTAGAACGGACAGACATGCATTTGTTACGGAACCCTACATTCATTTTGCAGAACTTAGTAGAATGGACAGACATAAACGTGTTACGGAACCCTACTTTTATTATAAAATAACCGTCGGAGGACCTTGGTTGAAAATTGTAAAATTTAGTAGAACGAACAGACATGCATTTGTCACGGAACCCTTCATTCATTTTGAAATAAATGTTAAATTTAGTAGAACGGACAGTCATGCATTTGTTACGGAACCCAACATTCATTTTGCAGAACTTAGTAGAATGGACAGACATAAACGTGTTACGGAACCCTACTTTTATTATAAAATAACCGTCGGAGGACCTTGGTTGAAAATTGTAAAATTTAGTAGAACGGACAGACATGCATTTATTACGGAACCCTACATTCATTTTGAAATAAATGTTAAATTTAGTAGAACGGACAGACATGCATTTGTTACGGAACCCTACAATTCATTTTGCAGAACTTAGTAGAATGGACAGACATAAACGTGTTACGAAACGAAACCCTACATTCGAACCCATGGTCAAAAAATACAAATCCTACATTCTTACCATTGAGCCACGAAATCACATAAACGACCAAACGAATATCGGATTCCCTTGATTCGCTTTCGGCGTTACTGTCACTGAGAGACGAACAGAATTGATCCCGAGCCA
This sequence comes from Nematopogon swammerdamellus, assembly GCA_946902875.1. Classification (NCBI taxonomy): domain Eukaryota; kingdom Metazoa; phylum Arthropoda; class Insecta; order Lepidoptera; family Adelidae; genus Nematopogon; species Nematopogon swammerdamellus. Next base: position 18,819,541 of record OX336334.1, read on the forward strand.
TCGTAACTTAACCCTTAATGCAATGACTTTTTAAATAATAAAAATAAATCTGTCGCTTTTCGAGATCTGTCGCGAGTCTAACATTTTTTACCCACCTAAAAAAGTGCCAAGCGCCGCTAAAGAAGTTTTCACTTCAAAACATGGTCATGTGAACCATGTTCAAGTGCCGAGGGTCCCGTAACCGCTGCTTCGCTTTCATCTAATTATATTTTCTACTAAGGTGCGGTCAGATTTCGGATGGGTGGCCGTACGACCGTTCAACTTGGCCGTGGTTCGGATTCCACATGAAACTGTAGTTTCATCCCTTTATCTTACTATGTACATATTTAGCTGGTACACCAACACTGAACGAAGGTCGGTCGAAGAAAACGGCTATAAAAATTATACGTCTCTTCTGCCTAGTCCAATGTAGCCGGCACGACCAAAGGAAAGACTGACATAGCCCCTCGCTGACACTGACTGACTGACCAACAATATTTCCTACTTGCACCTTAATTATTATTTTGAGATCTAAATAAAAAAGAATTTGTAAAAAAACTTTTAAGTTAAACGGTTTTATTTAAAACTAGCTGAGCCCGCGGCTCCGCTCGCGTGAAATTCGTATTCCAAAGAAGAACGTAAGTAACTAAGTGCGAGGCCGAAGGCCGAGCTGCGTTCAGGTAATCGATAAACCTTCTTAAAGAAAGTAACTAACTAAGGGCGAGGCCGAAGGCCGAGCTGCTTTCAGGTAAACGATAAACCTTTCTCAAATAAAGGAAGTATTTAAGCGCGAGGCCGAAGGCCGAGCTGCGTTCAGGAAGACGATAAACCTTCTGGAAGAAAGGAAGGAACTAAGTGCGAGGCCGAAGGCCGAGCTGCGTTCAGGTAAACCAAAAACCCTCTTCCGCCTTCGGGCCTCGCCCTTAAAGACTTCCTTTGTTCGATAGAATATAATATCGTTTACTCAATCTATTTATTTCATAAAAATAAAAAAGTAATATTAATAACTAAAGAATTAAACCTACCTAACAAACATTAAAATAACTATCAAAACGGGCATTTTCAAATGTTCTTAGAGCACTTGCGGCATTACCCCGCTGGATGGCAAGGCTTACCCTTTGAATGAAGTACATAAGCCCTTGATGGCGGGACACCAGTTGCGTCAACCAGCTCACGCCTCTTTTGGCTTCACTGCTCCACGGACCGAGGGTTTCAACCGCAAACGCAACAAATTCGAAATCTTGAATTATATTTCTATATTTGCTGCGTTTGAGGCTCTCCGCCCCAGCCTCGGCCGCGCCAGCCGCTCTTGAAGATGTCCTAACGTGACTTGGAGCCAATGTGAGAACAAAAGTGGCGTCCCACATCAAAGAACTACCCTTAGTCCATGGCACTAAGGTGATAGCATCGGGCCTCTTGCCATCCAGCCGGGAATAACCGCGAGGTTCTAGGATGCACGGTATATTTGCCGTTAGAAGCGTGGACTTTATAATAAAATTTAAATTAAATTTACTCAATCTTAATATTAATTAACTTTATTCGAGATGGTTTAGCTTCTTCCTGAACGCAGCTCGGCCTTCGGCCTCGCCCTTAGTTACTTGCTTTCCTCGAGATGGCTTATCATTTGTCAGAACGTAGCTCGGCCTTCGGCCTCTCCTTAGTTACTTACTTTCTTCAAGATGGTTTAGCTTCTTCCTGAACGCAGCTCGGCCTTCGGCCTCGCCCTTAGTTACTTGCTTTCTTCAAGATGGTTTTTCAATTATACGAACGTAGGTCGGCCTTCGGCCTCGCCTTAGTTACTTACTTTCTTCAAGATGGTTTAGCTTCTTCCTGAACGCAGCTCGGCCTGCGGCCTCGCCCATAGTTACTTACTTTCTTCGAGAAGGTTTATGGTCTTCCAGAATAGAGCTCGGCCTTCGGCCTCGCTCTTAGTTACTTACTTTCTTCAAGAATGTTTTTCTTCTTCCTGAACTCAGCTCCGCCTTCCGCCTCGCCCTTAGTTACTTTCATCGAGAAAAAATTTCGTTTACGTGAGCGCAGATCCGCCTTCGGGCCCGCCTTTAGTTACTTACTTTCTTTTTTTTAAATACGAATTTCACGCGAGCGAAGCCGCGGGCAACAGATATATAAATTTTATGGCACCATTATTATTTTTATTTATCAAACAATTTGTCACCGGCCAGCTCACGTCGAGATGACAGTTCTCCGTTGTCAACATGACATTTAAAATTGTTTTTACCTTTACTTTGGATTACGTGATTTTTATTATATTTTTTAATTATTATGTTAATCCGGGATATACACTGTCACTATAAAAAGTTTCATCAAATTCCGTTCAGTAGTTTTTGCGAGATGCGCGTACAAATAGACATTTTTGCATTTACGATTTTATGATATGTATAGAAAGAATAGATATGTATAGACTATTGTGTTCAAGTTATAAAAAAGAAGAACTGTCATTTTCGTTGTATCTACTTATTTTTAAATTTCGAATGAATATTTTATTCAAGTTGTATTTGCTGCCAGTTCTCAAGATATAATTATGTACTTTGGACTACGTGATTTTAAACGCGCAATAATGTTTATAATTGTTAATTTTTTTTTATTTTTGTTATTTTTTTTTAGGTATTATGTTAACCCGGCATATAAACTGCCACTATACAAAGTTTCGTCTAATTCCGTTCAGTGGTTTTTGCGTGATGCGCGTACAGACAAACAAACAAACAAACAAAAATTTTAAAAACTGTTCTAACATGTTCAGTATCTCATTTTAAGCCACCCTGGTTAGTTTTTTTCCGAATACATTCAATGTACAGACTTTCTTACCTCTACGATTTTATTATATGTATAGATAGATTCTCAGCTGTACCAAAAACTAGAAAATAATTAGGACACAAACCTGGGCCTTCTTGAGATTTACGTCTGAGTAAGAAATCTTGCGTACTAGCAGTGCTGTCTTCTCATGTCCGATGCCAAGGGGCACTTTGTGTCGCAGCGTCAGCGGAATAATAAATTGGGAATTACAACAGACTAATATAAAAACGTGGGGCGCATTTGATGTTAATTTATTTTACCAATTTTTTTTATTTTCTCGTTTTTAGTTTGATTTTTGGCTCGTATCATTACGCAAACTCCTCATCCTTTCTAACTCTCTCATTGCATCTTTGTTACACGGTTTCTTACCTGTCAACTTCTTACAATCAAGCTCCTCAATATATAGCCCCCTAAAGAGAAAGTCAGTATAGTAGTAGTTCAGCATGCCTGTCATCTTCACTCATTTTAACGCGTTTTTCTCTATACTTTTCCTCCGATATTTCTAGCCTCCTTTTTCGCTGCGTTTCAGTTTAAATTTTTTTATAATTTTTTTCCTTCATGCTGTTCCCACGAATATTGGCCCAATAACAGTCGCTCCCAAAAGGGGTCCGTGTAGAGGGGCAAGCTCTCATACAACAAGTTGTGCCCAGCCTTGAGGTTGAAATGCTAACGACATAATATCATTTTTATCCACCCTAATGCCACACAGTTCTCGGCACGATTCAAACGTTGACTTGGGTGGTGTATACTGTATCGATAACGACGTATCATTTTTAGCCACCCTAATGCCACATAGTTCTCGACACAATACAGAAACCTTAACTTGAGTGGATTCAAACAATCAATAATTATTCCAATGAAATATTCTGATAATTTTTTTTCACAGTCCACCTCGCGCCTCCATAATCAGATCCTCGTCACCAAGTGTATTGGTGGAAGTATGGGACACTCGTCATAACCAATCAAATGAGCCCAAACTCGAAGGGGTTACTAGTAACGGTTGATTGAAGAGTTCCACAGTCCACCTCCTCCCTCCATCATCAGACCCTCGTCACCAAGTGTGTTGTAAGAGACACTTACCCAAACCAACGAAATGAGCCCAATCTCGATGGGGTTACTAGTAACGGTTGAAGAGTTCCAAAGTCCACCTCCTCCCTCCACCATCAGCCTCTCGTCACCAAGTGTGTTGTAAGGGACACTCACCCAACCCAACGAAATGAGCCCAATCTCGATGGGGTTACTAGTAACGGTCGAAGAGTTCCACTGTCAACCTTCTGACTCCATCAGACCGTCGTCACCAAGTGTATTGGTGGAAGTATGGGACACTCGTCCAAACCCACAAAATGAGCCCAAACTCGAGGGAGTTACTAGTAGCGGTTCCACTGTCCACCTCCTGGCTCCATGATCAGCCCCTTGTCACCTTGTCACCGAGTGTTTAAAAAATGAGCGATGATTCAGAATGATGTAATTTTTCAATAAAATTCAATTTTAATGTTTAACGTATTTTATTTATGGTTGGTAACTCCCTATTATAAATATGGTATGTTGTATTATATTACTAATATGTAATAAATAACACAAAATATAATAAACAATAAACTATTAATAAACTGCTGTTACCGGAACTTTTTCGTAGTAGTGTGTAACGATAGAACTAACACACTAGCAGCAGGTTGCACACTTGCACTGTAAGCGATTAGGAGGAAGGGTGGGGCCTGGGGCGTGTCTTCATGGATTGAACTAACTGTAGTAACCGAGGTAGTAACTACATTATACATTAATTACAAGTTAGTGCGTAGTACCCGAAACATGGAAGCCTGCAATGCAATCCAAAGGGAAGGGTCTCCAGTATGGCAACTTCACGGAAGTGATATTGGTTGGTTGGAGCATGTGCCCCCTCTGACTAAGCCGAAATCGTACTTGGCCGGTTTTTTATATGAGGTAACTTCGGAGCGGCGGGTGGCCAAGTGGTTTGGGCATCGGCTTCTCATGCGAGAGGTCGGACGTTCGAATCCGGTTGGCGTGTACCAATGAGTTTTTTTCTGACGAAAAAATTTACGTGCATACCTACACCCGCTGCTTCACCGTTCGGAACCGATGTAAAACTCTAGATCCCTTCCCTTGCCCCTTGCCTTGTAATTACTAGGCGGTAGGTTCAAATTGTAGCCGACTGGGTTGGTACCACCGTACTGTATGTAAGATGGCCGCATAGCAGCCTCGGTTGTGTTCTCGTCTAGTTCAGTATAGCCAGCAATCCAGGGAGTCTCCGGTATGGCACCTACCTTATCGGAGGTGATATTGGGTGCTCGGAGCACGTGCTTTGGCCCCTCCGTCTCTGACCATTACCGGATTACATAAAAAAAAACCGACGAGCATGTATGAAGAACATTATGATAGTGGAAGACGTGGCAGAGGTGTGTCTGTCAGGCAGGATCGTGGCACGTAGAGATCCGGTTATCTCTGCCTACCCCACTGGGAAACAGGCGTGACGCTATGTATATGTATGCATGTATGTACAAGTAGGAAGAATCATCTAATAATATTATTTATATGTAACCTTATTTTGATAAAATTGTTCCTACAGGCCATTGATTTTATCAATGCTACAGGCACACAGATCTTGCATAGTAATAGAATCCAGGTTAAACATATCTTCGTACCTTAGTCTATAAATATAAGTACTTATACAACATTCTTAAATAATAATCTTATATAATACTGACATACTATTTCTTACGGTTTAGGATTTCGCCGACACACACAACTATAAAACGAAATTCAGGAATATGATTGATGTGATGTCTAAGCAATAGCAACTAGCAACGACCCTTGACGTTCACCTACCAATAATAGCGTTTACTATATGTAAGTATATACAGGATGTTCGGCACATCGACCGACAAATTTTTTTTGTAGGTAAGTGGGGTCATTTGCATCGTTTTGACCTATGATACCTTTTGTCAGATGTCACGTGGTATCGAGATACGATTTTTTTTCTTTATTTTTGAAAATTACCGAAATTCCAGCTTTAAACCCTTGTAACTTTTTTGTTTATGATTTTATCAGCACGAAATAAAATTTATTGAATTTTACGATGTATTCTTGTTCCAGAGAAAATATTATTTGATGAAGTTAATACCATGAAAAGATCTTATGACCTCCCAAAGTCCCGAGAACGAGTAAAAATATGACAGAATCTTAATTTCTTAATTCATTTAAAAAAACTGACAGCAATTGATAGCTTCATTTTCTTTTAAAAAGTTTGCTAGTTTATGCCCTTTCCAACGGTATACCACATGTCATACAAATAATTCACTATGTGGTCAAAATTAGGCACAGAGACAGAACAGAACGACAAAATTAGGGTTAATTTGCAAGAGTGACCGCGCGACCGGTACATATTCTAAATTTGAAAATGCTCCCGAAAAAGCTCTCAATACGGGAAGCGAGTGCCCGTCGTGTTGTTGTTCTGTTCTGTCTCTGTGCCTAATTGTGCGGGACTTTGGGAGGTCATAAAACCTTTTCATGGTATTAACTTCATCAAATAATATTTTTTTCTAGAACAAGGATACATCGTAAAATTCAATACAGTTTATTTCGTGCTGATACAATCATAAACAAAAAAGTTACAAGGGTTTAAAGCTGGAATTTTGGTAATTTTCAAAAATAAAGAAAACAAATCGTATATTTATACCACGTGACATCTGACAAAAGGTATCATGTGGGTCAAAACGTTGCAAATGACCCCACTTACCTACAAAAAAAATTTGTCGGTCGATGTGCCGAACATCCTTTATATAATTAATACTTCGAAGATAATTATTAAGTACTTTTTATTATTTTTTATGTCCTTTATTTCACATTATTAAAATTTTACATGAATTTTACATATATTATACAAAAAAGTAATAAAAATACACAAAATTAGTGTAAAAATAAAAAACGGTAATACCACCGGCGGCGGGAGACAAGCTTCCAAGCGCGCCGGCGGGTGCAGGCCGTGGCTACGAAGGTATTATTTTTATTATTATCATTTATTTACACATCTATTTACAATAATTTTACATATAACTCCCGCGGGTCCCGTAAGAGACCGGAAGTACATACCGTGCAGCTCCTTGCCTTTCCATAAGTACTGCCATGCGGTCCTCGGTGCTCAGTACAACCGGCTTCCGCCAGTTCTCTTTTCCCATGCTCAGTGGGGTAAGACCTTATCGCTGGTGACGGCATCGCGGTGCATCTCACAAACATCAGTCTTTTCCAAAAAGTACTGACGGAGATTGCATACCTCGCGGTTGTGCAGGTTCTTGGCATTTAACATACCTCGACCCCCAGACTTCCGCGGGATATACAACCTCATGGTCATGACATGACCGATGATCGTGGGTGATGCATACGCGATTTCGTCATCAGCGTCCTGTCCTGACCTTTCTGTCCAGCGAGTCTAATTCGGTCTGAGTCCATCTGAGAATAACGAAGGTATATACGAGCACAGGCATGACCCAACCGTTATAGGCACGAATTTTATTGCCGCCTGACAAAAGGCTATTTAGTACTTTTATAAGACGACGAAAAAACTTTTCCTTTAACAGATTGTTTCATGTCCGTATCCCGTATGTTGAGCGCCTCCGATATTCCCAGATATTTATAGGTTTCGTCTTCGGAGAGAGCTCGAACATTCATGGACTCCGACAACTGTATGCCGCCGGAGTTAACGATCACACCACGTTCCACATGGATGGTCCCACATTTTTCCAAGCCGAACTCCATTCCAATGTCGTTGCTGAAGCCTTCAGTTATCTTCATCATCGACATTAGTTCGGTGTCCGACTTGGCAAACAGTTTGAGGTCATCCATATAAAATACTACTACGCAGTACTACCAGATTATGGAGCAGGTGGGTGACACCAGTAGTCGTGAACTCTGGGAGAACCCGACGGTTGAGGGCATCTTGGAATTGAACAGCCAAGCGGGAGCGGCAGCTTCTGAACCATTTCAGTCAGAATTTCTGCAATCAGTCCGGCCCTGGAGATTTCCAGTTCAGTGCCTGGCGGATTGCAGAACCTACATGCTCTTCGCTGATATTTATGGCTGAAATTGTTTTCGCTGAATGAAAATGGCTGAAATTATATCGACTGACACACCCGCTGGACAACTCTCATCCGTTCACCCCCGACGTGACAGACAGGATCCGACCAGATATTTTTCCAAAATGAAGCATTTTCTTGATCAGTCGGTTGGATCGTGTCTGTCGGTCGTTGGTTCGGGTGCTCCCAGTTCCGGTATACCCACCTTTGGTCACTCTGGAATCGACGATTCTGATGATAACGGTCGACACACTTCCTATAGCGACGGATACGTTGGGCTCACGCGCTAATTTGCTGCTTCAGGTCATCTATGCGTTATTATTATTATTTGTTAGAATAAATCCGCCATAATTTCATTCTGTGAAAATTTAAACCGGCTACCTATTTCGGTAGATATTATAAACATATAAGATAATTAAGATATTACAAAAATATTATAATCATGTAAATGGAACACATAGCAGCGCAAGAAAAACGCCCATACGAGCACGACAAAACCGCGGATAACGATTTCCCAGTCGCGTACTTCACTTCAGTAGTAGCGGAGCTCTGCCTGTAAGCCGGTACTTGTTGCGTCAGGGCCGCGCCCCCTCATTCCGTTTCCATGGCAACGTCATGCACTCACTGACTCTGACCTCGGCTCTCTCGCCCCTGCCTACCAACTCACTGCCCAACGATTTAGAGCGGGCGCCCAAGAGCAACTTTTATCTTAGATAGATAGATAGAAAATAATGTATTGTTCCAAAAATATTTTACAGAAACCGGTACAATATTTAATTACAATCCTTGAATGTTTGAGAGTAGATTATTATAGTGAAATGTGCCCTTTTTACCCTACTATAGAATGTACTTGGCTAGTATTCTGTCGGTCACGTGATATGGACAGAGCCTTCATCCGGTCCTCGTACGTTGGTAGAACTGCCAATCGGCGGGGAATTTCCCTGTTTTAAGTGAGGAGCGTGGATCGATTTTTAGCGATTTAGGTAGTAGGTAGGTACCTACTAAACATTTACGTTGACAGCAGTGCTTTGCGTGAATGCATACGAGTCGGAAAAAAAACTTGCCCTAGGCAGATCGCTTTTTGTGGACATCTGCCGAACATGGAATCAAATGTCATCACATCACTCATCACGACCCCTCGACCCCTCGAACACATTTCGTTATTATTTCGCGTACTAAATTAGTCTCATTTCGAAACTTGAAACTTTGGTTACTCATCACATCTTGTCAACATCTTGAAAAAAACTATTTTGAATAAGATTAATATTCATGATTAGTTAAATTATTCGGTAGATGGCGCGCGCGCATACACTTTTTGGTTTCTTCTATGGGAACCCCCATGATTTTTTTTACTTTTTCTTATTTTTATTATTTGTTGTTATAATTGGCCATAATAAATAACACATACTTACCCTATTCTGTGAAAATTTCAACGGGCTACCTATTACGGTTCAAGAGATACAGCCCTCGGACAGACGGACGGACGAACGGACGGACGGACAGACAGACAGACAGACAGACGGCGCGGCGTAGGCTTAGTAATAGGGTCCCGTACCGGTTACGGGTGGAGAGGGGAGGGTTTGTTTCATTTTTAAACAAATCCCTCCCCTCTCCACCCGAGCGGGGAATGTTTGCCGTCCGACTCAGTAAACAAAAACATTGTGTATGCCCACAAAAATGTGTATGGCCGCGCCCCAATGTTTCGATGTTTTTGTGTAAAGCCGCGTCTCCTGCGAATGTTTTTTTCGAAACATTAGGTACACAGAAACATCGAAACATTGGGTTGTGGTCAGAATACACATTTGTATGAAAACCATAGAGAAATAATGTTTTTGAGTAATGTTTCGAAAAAACATGCGCAGGAGACCCGGCTAAATGGTAATGTTTCGAAAAATAGTCGCAGGAGCGCGGCTTAATATTAGCTCAAAAGGACATTGCATCCAGAGCCGGAAAGATTTTAATATGAAGATGGCGGATGAACAAGTTTGTTTGCCGCGTCGTCGTCCGTCGTAAATAAAAAGTATATATTTTTGAGATTCTCGCAATACGAGAAGAAAACAACAGACATTATAAGTACAACAGAAATGGCTGTATACTTTAATTAGTTTTGTCTGTCCCGAAAAGGGCCGAATAAATAATAAAAAAATGCTACGTGTCAGCCTGCAACATACCACACACACCGAGAGGAGCAAACAAGAGCAAGAAGGCTATAGAGAGGGGACGCGATTGACCTAGTGCGAAAGAGACAAAATTAGCTAGTTAGTCTAGCTAGACTTTATTTTTCATGCAAATCTAAATCTTTTGTGTTAGAATGTGACATGACGAGACTAAACTTTCGTCTTTGATTTTAGTGACATTTCGCCCGCGGATACAAATTTCTCGCTGTTGGGGACAGGCGCCAGTGTAGGTTTTATATCAAAGAAAACAGAAAAATTATATTGTATTATATTTTTATCGACGTGGGCCAAACAGTGGATAGGAACGGTGCCCAATTGTGGATTAGGGGCGAAAGGAATGCAAAAAACATAATATCCTTCCATCAGAAAGTCGCGTCGTACATACCAATAATAGAATGATTTTTATAATGTTAAGCAAGTACATATTATTATGTATTATTATTTTAAACTGAAACCTGTTATATTATCTATTATTTCAAAGCAGCCGTATATTGTAATTTTATGTATAAGATTTAATAGGAGAGTGGGCATTGGGAATTTTCTCATATTATCGTGTTCGCCAGTAATAATTAATCTAAGGCATATCCTATTTATTACAATATTATGGATATGTTTTCTACGTATGTTTTTCAAGTTATCCGTTTCATGATCAACGCGCACGCACACACTCTAAGATTTGACAAAGGGAGGCCATTTTTCGGTTCTGATATTTTCATCTCTAATAGTCTATACCTCTATGGCCGAGAGGAAGTAGGAAGGAACCAAACCAAACCAACTGTCAGTCAGTCAAGTAAAGATTACACGATTACACGTTGTATTGTTTTCGTGTTAGGATTTTATTGTGTAAGCAAGTATGAACAGTCGGTGATCTTCAGTCGCAACTCGCAACTAGTAGTATTATATTCTTTGACTCGCAACTTGCAAAAGTTCGTCAAAAACATGTCGAAGTGTAAAACTTTATTTACAGTGTTCATTGTTGCCGCAATATACGTTTCATGCTCGTCTGGGCACTCGCACTCCCATTCTCACGAGCCTCCGTCGTTCAAATATTCGAAAGAGGCTAATGTGAAGACCGAAGAACACCACGAGCACACTCACCGCGACCAAGTCGTCGACACGGACCTGTGGGTAAAGGCCATCGGCTCGACCATCTTCATTAGTATCGTGCCATACTTTATTTTATTTTTTGTACCTATTGACGGATCGGTTGAGAAGCAACCCCTGCTGAAGGTGCTCCTGGCGTTCGCTTCAGGCGGACTCCTCGGAGATGCTTTTCTTCACCTCATTCCTCATGCACTGATGTCGTCCGGAGGTGAGCACTCGCATAGCCACAGCCACTCGCACGGCGGCGGCGGCCACGAGGCGCACGCCCACGACATGACGGTCGGACTCGGCGTACTCGGCGGGATCATCACGTTTCTCGTGGTGGAAAAGACTATTCGGCTGTTCGACAGTGGGCACGGACACTCCCATGGAGGAGACAAGAAGAAGAACGACGACAAAGGCAAGGCGAAGAAGGTAAAGACGGAGGAGATAAAGATAGCCGGGTACTTAAACCTCGCGGCTGACTTCACGCACAACTTCACAGATGGACTCGCCATCGGCGCGTCGTACATTGCTGGAGGAGCTGTTGGCTACATCACGACCATCACCATACTGCTGCACGAGATCCCGCATGAGATTGGAGACTTTGCGATCCTGGTGCAGTCGGGCTGCTCGCGGCGGAGAGCAATGCTGCTGCAGCTGTTGACGGCGGTGGGCGCGTTGTCGGGCACCGCGCTCTCGCTCTACGCGCGGGACGCGGGCGACGGCCTCGTCTCCTCTCTCATTCTCCCCTTCACTGCGGGCGGCTTCATCTACATCGCCACCGTTTCTGTCATTCCAGAACTTCTCGAAAGCGGGAATGCAAAGTTTACGCAATCCATAAAAGAGATAGGAGCTTTACTAGCAGGAGTTTATATGATGGTTCTTATAGCACAGTACGAATGATAGCTAGAATTAAATTTAAGATCTAAGCTTCTGTTTGCTAGTGTTTCACAGATTGATAACTTTGTTCTATAAGCTGTAAGTATTGTTACTTACATAATATTCTTTATTCATCATTGGTATGGTAGAACACTACGCTTGAATTTGTCCAATTTAGTTTTTACAATCCGGTTCGATTACACAATATGAATATTATGTAGGAAGTTTATGTTGTAATATTGTTTTTTTACTATGTGCGGCGCAATTCCCAGATTTACTTAAAATAATAGACTTTATGTACAGTCAGGCAGAAAGAGTATAAAAAAATGTATGTGTTTGTCTCTCAGGTGAACTCAGTTTTACAGTACATATGTCGCAGTATTATCATAAGATTAGGAAAATTATAATTTTACTAGTAAAATCATAATGCTTCGCATTATTGTGAGTCAAAGCAAAAATTCACAATCTTACTGGTTAAAGTTATCATTATTATAATTTTACTAGACTACCTTAGAAATATTGTAAATCGCTATGATTTCTTACAATTTTACTGCTTCACCTTTTAGATATCTAGTAAAATTATAATTTTATTAATTGTGGTTAGTAAGATTGTATTTCTGAGGAGCGCGCGGGGCGGGCGGGAGATGACGCTTGCAGTGATTGGCCGATATCGCGTGGAGCCATGTCGTCGGGGCAATATGCATCATTGGCGTTCACTGAAGATTGTTAGTTGAAATATAGGCACATGCACATCTGTGATGTAGGTTGTACCGCCTCAACATTAGATTTTAGAAGATGCGTCGCTACGCGACACATCTTCTAAAATTAATCCAAACCTAATATTGAAGTGTCGCATGTCGTTTTTGTTACGTTTCGTTTCGAGCCATGGCCACGCCTTCGTCACTTGCTCAAGGTCGCGCGTTAGATGCCTACCGCTTGGCGTGTCGGTTAATGCACAAGTAACAGTGGGCTGCCGCTATCCAGCCAGAGCGAGCGGAAATTAGAAATGTCGAAATCACGTCATTATTGTGCAGCATTTTGATTTATTTCTAGTAATTTATTTATTCATATTAGTAGGAGGACATAGATCATATTGCCAATAACATTAGATAGATGACGCCGAACAGCGTGGTATGTATGACCGAATTCGTATAACGATAGTAATAGAACATTCATTCGTTCTCTGTCTCTCAATGTGGGTTTTATACAATAAAAAACACCAGTGAAACAATAGCTACATTGTAGATGATCATTAAATTTATTGATCAAACAAAACTATCACTGGAAGGTTGCACGCTTCCATGTGAGAAACTAATTGTGACGCTAACGCATGCATGAATTTGCCGTAGCTAAATATCGTATCGTTGGTAGGTATCATCTTCATTTTATTCCTCACAAAAAGACAGCCCAAAGTCACAGCCCTTACACGCGCTGAACGACACGCTTTCGAGTATGAGTTACGCGACAGAAAGACAAGCGAAATGTAGGTTGTTATCGTGGTTAGGCATGCAGCTCTGTGCGAGTCAATTTGTACTTTATCGCGTCGTCGCAGTGTAGCTTTCCTTTGTGAGTGATTGTACAGAGAAGCTTCTGTACGTATCTATTCTGTGCCATGGCAGTGAACGCCAATGATGCATATTGCCCCGAGACGCTCGTGTCCTACTAAGCTCCAGATATGCACAATATTTAATTTAAACCAATCAGCGCACGCTATACGTCTTCACACAATTTTACTAGCTATGTTTAGTAAAATATTTTACTAAAAATCTGCCCAATCAATCAGTAAAATTGTGAGAAAATATCATTTTTTACAATCGTTCTTAGGTAGTCTAGTAAAATTATAATAATGCTAACTTTAACCAGTAAGATTGTGAATTTTTGCTTTGACTCGATGGCTTTGACTCACAATAATACGAAGGATTATGATTTTACTAGTAAAATTATAATTTTACTAATCTTATAATAATACTGCGACATATACATTGTATTGTATACATGTGGTTATACATAACCTAATTTAGTTATTAAAATGTGTGCAACATAACATACACGGGCATAATTTTGTTGAGAATGTTCTTATAAACATTAAAATGAATTTATATGTATAGGTATTTTTATGGAAACTGACACAGTTCGCTACATCACCTATTAGATCCGTGATGTCAGCCTATAACACCTTGGTGAACTAGTAAACCAACCCTACACTCTTACCACTGAGCCACCAAATCACATAAGAGTCATTTTCACCAACTTTGTCCTTTTGAGAAAAAATTTGACCCAATTTCTAAATTGAGAAATTAATTATATTTCCTTGTTTATTTGTTAAACTTAAATGTCATTTAACAGAAAATATCTTTATTCATTGGGAATTGATAGTGTACCTATAAGCTCTACTTCTTTTAATTATTTGGAAATTGTACGATTAAAACGAAGCCCTGATTTTGCTCTCCATTCAAAAATCGTCATGTCCCTCTCGACCTTTGCAGGTTTAGAATTTTTTTTTAAATAGTTTCTATTATTCAATTAATTTACTTACATATTAAACCAATCATAGTAATGTTCTATTACATTTCTTTATCAATTAGGACTATATCTCTTCGATTCTTTTCGAAATGAATTTTTTTTTTTGCATGTCGCACTTTTTTTAGACTTTCGTTACATAATGTTTCGTTACGCGTTTGGGTAGTGATTTATCAAGATATTGAACGCTGCTTTAAGTCATACGGTTGGCAACACCGACCCGATGTTTATTGGTGAACGAAAAAACTGCAATGGCGTTGGCGTCTTTGGAAGCAGTGAGAGCAGTCAGGTGAGAATGTCGTTGCAAAAAAGTGAAAAAAATTTCGTTACGCTGGACTAAAACACAACCTTTTCCCGCAAATTTGTTCTAGAATATTGATCCCGATTTTATATGTAATAGATCTTACGTTTATCTAGTGCTTTTGTAATGTTTTGATTCTATTGTTGTCACGGAAGTAATTTTTAGGATATTTTTTGCAAAAAATTTCGTTACGTTTCGTTACGATTTCATTATATTTCGTTACGTAACGAAATCTTCGTAGTATAAAGCTCCATACACATTGGAATTTTCTCCACATAACATTATTTATAAAAAATATAAAAACTGACTTCAAATATGTTTGAAATAATATTTATTTCAGTACCCTGGAGTTGAAAGCGTCACAAAAGTATAAATGGATTTTATCCACTCATGTCTTCTTTCATCCATAATTTTTTTGCTTGCTTTTGTCCTAAAAGAATTATTATTTCATACATTTATGAAGTAGGTTTTTATATTTTTTCAAGATTCAACTGATAAACCAACAAGATCCAATAAATTTTGGTTATTCAATACATTTTGTGCTTTTATTTACCTATCCATTAAAATGCAAGCCAATGTGAATGTCACTTTATAAATAAATTTTCTTTACATATTTAGAGTTTCGTTACAGTGTTTCGTTATGGGACAAAGTTCGTGAAAATGACTCATCATAATAACGTAACATGACAACATAAACGACCAAACGAATATCGGCTTCAATTGGTTCGCTTTCGAGCCGAGTCAATCCGAGTGTTTCCGAAAGGAATAGGATCGAAGGAATGAGGGATCCGCAGGATCCAAAAAGGCTTTCAGGTGCCGTACCGGCTAACCTGCGCTGCGGTACGGCACCTGAAAGCCTTTTAAGATCCTGCGGTGCCTCGAACCTTCGCATCTATAACATCTACATAATATATCTGCGCAATGTTATAACCACCTAAGCATTATTTTCGGAAATACAAACGTAACAAAAACGACATGCACCGCCTCAACATTAGGTTAGGGTTAATCTACAGAAGCGACGACGCATCTTCTATAATATATTAACCCTGGTTATTTTTTTTTAAACCACCAAAACATCACTCATCTCATACCACTTGCCGATAAGTATATTATGATAACGATATCGAAGATAAGTATGCACGAAAGGAGTAGGATGCGCAGGTTCGAGGCACCGCAGGATCTAAAAGGCTTTCAGGTGGCGGGCCGGCTAACCTGAGCTCTATAATGCAATAATCGGTTTGTATGATTTTCCTGTACGAAATATATAAATCCCGGGTCTCGCTCGATAGAACAACAGCATCTTTGAAAAATATAGGTAAAGCAGCAGGTAACACTTTTTACGATTTTCCACGTAATGCCAACCTAGTGGGAAGATGAAATGACACATGTTAGAGGTAAAATAACTGTGCACGGACGCAAGCGGCACATGATAGAACAAAGGAACGCTTGGGCTGTAGATCAGCTGATTGTAAACGCGAAGTGGCAGAAACGAAACGTAACAAAAACGACATGCACCGCCTCAACATTAGGTTAGGGTAAATTTTTTTTTTTTTTATTGATAGCGCGACATATACCGCCGAGCCACCCATAAGGTGTCTAACGCAGTGGCGGCTTTGACCTATAAATCTTAGTGAGGCGACTAAAAAATCCACCTACATTGCTATTACTTTATGATAAATTGAAAAACCTAAACCTAATTTTTTTTGGCCCTAACAATACTTAACCAAAAACTACTATCGAATCGCGCACCGAGGGTACCGTATCGCCATGTCACGGCTAGCGCCACTAGATGAATTTCATAACACGCCACGCCATCTAGATGGCGTGTTATGAAATACTTCATATTAGTTAGTCACGATTAGAAAATGATTCATCATCTATTTGGTAGATGGCGCGCGCGCATACACTTTTTGAAACCAAAAAGTGTATGCGCGCGCGCCATCTATGGGAACCCCCGTGAGTTTTTTACTTTTTATTATTTTCATTATTTTTTGTTATATCGGCCATAATAACACATTTTCTGTGAACATTTCAACGGGCTACCAAATTACGGTTCAAGAGATACAGGCCTCGGACAGACGGACGGACAGACAAGCGGCGGGTGGCCGAGTGGTTTGGGCATTGGCTTCAAATGCGAGAGGTGCGAGGTTCGAATCCGGTCGGCGTGTAACAATGAGTTTTTTCTGACGAAAAAATTTACGTATATGCATACCTACACCTGCTGCTGCCGCATAGCAGCCTCGGCTGTGTTCTCCTCTAGTCTAGTATAGCCAGCAATCCAGGGAAGTCTCCGGTATGGCACCTACCTTCTCGGAGGTGATATTGGCTGGTCGGAGCATGCGCTTTGGCCCCTCCGGCTCAGCCACCCATACCGGATTACATAAAAAAAAAAGACGGACGGACGGACGGACAGACAGACAGACAGACAGACAGACGGCGTAGGCTTAGTAATAGGGTCCCGTACCGGATACGGAACCCTAAAAACAAAAAAAAAGAATTCGCAAAAGTGAGATTCGAACCAACGTCACTAGATTGAAAAGCGAAGCATATGCCATTGAGCTATGAAACTTACCGTAACTAGTGCGAATTTCGCCATCATGTTAATCACGGAGGTAAAACAAACCGACTTATAGAAAACGTGATCGCCCCATCTCGCTCTGCATTCTTTTAATTGCATATAGATGTCTCGTCCGGCGCCATTTATCAGAGCCTCAGCTGCTCCCTACATCCAAAGCCTCCAAGGTCAACCTGTTGTCTTTACGCTTGGTGAAGCGATATCAAAATAAGCGATTCGTCGCCGCACCGGACCGGGGTGAGTCACCATATGCCATGCCGTACGTGACACGTCACACGTCACGTCTGTGTGTGTGTGCGTGCTGTGTTTTTTTTTTTTTTTTTTTTTTTTTTTATGGAAACTGACATGGTTGGCTACATCACCTACAACATCCGTGATGTCAGCCCATAACACCGGGTGAACTAGGTGCTATGTCAGTGCTTCCCTTCATTTCGCGCCGGCTACACTGAACTGGACGGAAAACACGAACTATTTACATAGCCGTTTCGACCGACGTTTCACTCAGTGCGGTGGTACCAACCCGGCCGGGATAAACCCTACCACCCAGTAAGGTAAGAAGGGAAGGGACCTACAGTTTAACGTGGAATCCGAACCACGGTCAGCCTCCAACGGTCGGGCGGTCACCCATCCAATAACTGACCGCACCACTGAGCTGCCGAGGCTGACGATCCCTTAGTCGACTTTTACGACATGCGACGGGGAGAGATGCAGTGGGGCTATTCTTTTTAAGTACCGACCCCACACGGTACGCACGGTATGTTGGTGGTGTTGATGCACTAACACATCCGTATTTCGTCGCGCGCGTCGCACCAGCCGCCTCCGCCTCCTCCGCGCCGCCGCCGCGCTAATATTGTGATCAGTTCGGATCGGATATACTTGACTTTTTTAAGTTTTCTTTCTTGATATTTTGAAATGTTTTTTTTTCTTTACTTTCAAGATAATTAAGTGAGGCGGTGCTTCACTTGCTTCACCTGGGGAACCGCCACTGGTCTAACGACGCCCATGGACATTCGGTCGTATGCGGGGGTTGCGAATGCCATGCCGGCCTGAAAGGTGCCCATTCACGCCCCTCTTGAAGGACCCGAGACTGTACTTGGGGGGAAATATATGGGCAGGGAGAGCGTTCCAGAGTTTACCGGTTCTGTAGAGGAAAGATCTGCAGAATCGATTGGTACGCATCCGCGGTAAGTCCAGCGTGTAGGGATGCAATCCCTGCCCAGTGCGCGTGGTGCGAAGGTGGAAAGGGGACGGCGGGATCGCATTAAACAGCTCCTCCGAGCTCTCCCCATGGAATAAGCGATAGAACACACTTAGGGAGCCGACATCCCTACGGTGTTGCAGTGGTTCTAGATCGCAGGACACTTCGGCGTCACCCACTGGTCGCACGGCTCGACGCTGGATTGAGTCCAGAGGCGCAAGCTGATAATTGGCAGAGCCATCCCACAGGTGCGAGCAGTACTCCAAGCAGGACCTGATCTGCGATTTATACAGAAGCAGCTTTTGGTCGGGCGTGAAGTACCGTCGCACCTTATTGAGTACGCCCAGCTTTTTAGAAGCCAGCGTGGCCTTCCCCTCGATATGGCGACGAAAGTTCAGGTCGTGCGACAGTTCGACTCCGAGGACCCCGAAGTGTTCGCTTAATTTATGCGGCGTGCCTTGGAATGAAGGAGCCGGTGTGAACGCCGCTCTCTTCGCACTGAACGCGCAAACTTGTGTCTTGGAAGCGTTGAACTCGACCAAATTAATACGGCCCCATTCGGAAATAGAGCCGAGTGTGTGTTCGAGCTCAGACACAAGTCTTCGCCTCTTCTCATCCACAACATCCCGACTGGCTGAAGGGTGACTGGTGTAGGATCCGTGTGCCGTATTGTCATCTGCTTAACAATGTATGTTGCCCAGAGACAGCATATCATTGATATGCAGAATAAACAGCGTGGGTGACAACACAGATCCTTCTGGTACGCCGGCGTTCACTGACTAATATAGAGAAGATGCATCTTCTTTTTCCTTTTTCCCTGGTAATTTTTTTTTAACCTTTAAAAAATCACAGTTGATCTACAGCGCCATCTTTCCTTTGTTCTCTCTTGTGCCAGACCCTGAACGGACTGTGACCGTTCACAGTTATTTTACCTCTAGCCATCAAGTTGGCTAACCTGAGCTCTGTCTTGCCATAATTGGTTCGTACTATTTCCCTGTACGAAATATTTGAATATATTTTTAGAATAGAATAGAATAGAAACTCCTTATTGCACACAAATTGAAGGAAGAACAGTACACGATAAGAAACAAGAAATGCAGGAGTGCGCAAAGGTGGACTTATCACTGCAAGTACAACAGGTACATATCCCAATGCTCCTAAATACCTAAGTGATCGTTTTTCCTTTCTCAGCTCCCACGGGCTATCGCTAAGGTCAAATGATAACTTGGTGCTGACTATTCCTTCCCATTCTACTACATCATATTCGGACTCATTCACGATACATGCAGCTCGTCTGTGGAATCAGCTCCCTGTCAATCTCCGTCTGTCTTCTTCCATTCACACATTCAAAATTCTTTTAAAGAAGCACTTTTTGTCAACTTAATTTCTCTGATCCAAAAGTATGTCTCTCATGTTCAGAGTTAGTAAATATATATGATATGTAAAAACTAAGTATATTTAGTCTATCTTATGTATATATATGGTATATAGGTATAGTATTTAATTATTCATATTTAAGTTTATCTATCTTTTGTATTCCCGTACATCTGTCATACCATAATATTTAAATTTCTCTTTCCGCCACTCACCTAGCAGTTATCATACCCCAAAGGTACCCTGTTAGAAAATGCCTAGAGGCATTAAGTGTTACCTTTTGCCCATATTCTATTTGAGTGCAATAAATATATACAATACAATACAATACAATACATAATTTTCACTACCACAGGTAAAAATAGCAAGTAACCCTTTTTAGAACCGTAGTATAATGCGCGGGACGGATCTCGGCGTGTCGTCGCCCGCCGCCACGCGAATACACTATACAAGTACGGTGCGGGTGCGAGGGAGAACACTGACGAGCCGCTGCGACGGCAACACGCCGAGATCCGCCCCGCGCATTATACTAGTGACAGCAAGTGGTGCCAACCTAGCGGAAGATACAATGAGTCAAATGACAAACTGTGAATGATCTTTATTCTGTGCTTGTTTGGCTGTCAAGCAAGTGTCAAGTCAAAGGAGACTGGTATTTTTAAATTTTCATTTCCTCAATAAACCTCTTTGATTTCCTCTGTAAATAAATAATTGATTATTTTCTCTGTGCCTGTAGCAAGCAAGGTGGTGGATTGAGTATAATTAGAATTTATAGCCAGTCCATAGTTATATCACTCTCATAAAACCAAGTTACACTAACAAGTCGTTTTAAGCAATGGAGCGTACCCCCATATCTCGCAGACAGAACAGCGTCTTTACCCCAAGGAAAACTCGCGCGGGTCTTTCTGATAAAAATAGCAAAACCTGTACTCTGGCCGAAGGCGGTAAGTCGAATTACCCAAAAAAAACAATCAAAAGTTCTGCCGCCTGTACGCCAAATCTCAGTGATACAGAATCGCAGAAGATAAGCGTTTCGGTGCGTGTGAGACCTCCCAACTCAACAGACAGTGAACACGACCGCTACTGCCTCTCCAAATCGGGCAACAATGAAATTCTCGTACAGTCGAACCAGAACAAGGACACGAAAGATTACTTGGCCTTCCATTATGATCACGTATTCTGGTTCGAAGAAGACGGAGGTACAGTCTCGGGGCAGTCCGATATATTCGATAAAATAGCTATACCACTCCTCAAATCAATCATTGAAGGCTACAATGCATGCCTATTTGCATATGGACAAACAGGCTCCGGGAAAACTTACAGTCTCATGGGTGCAGATGAACTCTTCACAGAAGAAGGTATGGGAATAATTCCGAGATTCTGCAAGGAATTGATAAAAAGCAAATGCACTACAGATGTTAAATTTAACATTAACGTGAGCTACTATGAAATATATCATGAGAAAATTTATGATTTATTAAGTGAGGAAACGAACACGGATGGACGAACAAGTCTTAAGGTGCGAGAACACCCGCTAACTGGACCGTACGTGTCGGGCTCCACCGCTGCGTGCGTAGACACGTTCCAGGAAGTACTATTGCTGCTCGCCCTGGGGAACCGGCGTAGGATGACAGGCGCCACTCTCAACAACGAACGCTCCTCTCGCTCCCACACCATATTTGATATATCACTACATAAATCCACACACGAGCAGACCAAAGTTAGGTTAGTGGACTTAGCGGGCAGCGAGAGAGTGTCTCAGTGTGCCGTGACCGAGGAGCGCTTCAAGGAAGGTTTGAGCATAAATAAGTCCCTGCTGATCCTGGGAAAGGTCATAACGGCTCTCGCCGAGCGCAAGAAGAAGAACTACATCCCGTACCGAGAGTCGCTGCTGACGTGGCTGCTGCGAGATTCGCTGGGCGGCAACTCTCGCACGTGCATGCTCGCCACTGTCTCGCCTGACCTGGGCGCCCTCGACGAGACACTCTCCACACTACGCTGGGCACACAAGACTCGCAGTATCCTCTGCACCGTCACCAAAAACGAGGATCCTCAAATACGTCTCATCGTTGAACTGCAAAATGAGGTCAGAACATTTTCAGTGCTGCTTTGCTTGGATACAAGTAAATATTTTGTACGTATAACCCAGTGGTGCCCATACTTTTTACTACGAAGGATCTACCTACAAAAAAATTTTATGTTGTGAGATCGAAAGTTGTACCAAAAGGATTTTGTTCAATAACTTACAATATTTTTTGTTCTAATTATTATAATAAATTATTCAAAGTGTAGGTATACTATAAATTTTTGTTATTTTACGGTAAATAAACCATACGCACCTACATATTATTTCAAAATTTCAATAAAAAAATATTTTATAAATGACACTTAATTAAATTGAACCAATCTTGATCATATGGAATTCACATACCTACTGAAAGATACATCTACTGCATCCTTTGTATTTGTTACCATTTCGGTTCTTGCGGAACGGTGGTGTCCACTCGGTTAATGGTTGATGTTTCTACAAGTCACTTTTTGCTCTGACATATTTTCACCGATCGACCTAAAAGCCTCTTGCGATCGTCCTGTCGTTCGCGATCTACCGTTTGGGCACCACTGGTATAACCCCTCACGCGTCGGCACATGCGCGACACCCGCCTGTGTAAATATAGT
Organism: Nematopogon swammerdamellus; assembly: GCA_946902875.1. Classification (NCBI taxonomy): domain Eukaryota; kingdom Metazoa; phylum Arthropoda; class Insecta; order Lepidoptera; family Adelidae; genus Nematopogon; species Nematopogon swammerdamellus. Next base: position 18,842,204 of record OX336334.1, read on the forward strand.
TTTTTTGTCACGGCCGGAATTAGTTCGGCAAGGAAAAAAATGTTTTTTTTTTCAGAAACAGCTATAGCAAATTTTGCATGGTTGTAATCGGTTGAACATTTAAATTGAGATTATGCTTGTTTCGATTTCACACACACACACCCGAATGGATAAAATCCTCTAATCACATTCACTTCAGAAATGTTGTATTCTTTCGAATTTATGCACAACACCACCACAAACTAATGACTAAAAACACAAAAATAGTTTGTATTTGCGGCGGCGGCGCAACGAACGATGACTTTTCGACTCCAACTAAAAAGTTTGTTATTAGGTTTCCGTATCCCAGACGGAAGCCTATTACTAAGCCTCCGTCGTCTGTCCGTCCGTCCGTCCGTCTGTCCGAGGGCTGTATCTCTTGAACCGTAATAGGTAGCCGGTTGAAACTTTCACAGAATATGTGTTACTATGGCGGATGAAACGACAAATAAGAAAAAGTTAAAAATTAAGGGGGGCCATACAAGAAACGTTTCATAAAATCGATTAGTCACACTATTGAATAACAGATAGCGCCACAAGCTTTTATACATTGCATTGTTATAGCCGCTAAATTGCCAACGACCTCATTGAGGTGCTGTCTTTTTCCCACCATAAATTGCTATCGACCTCATTGAGGCTTCTCTCCGATCGTCCTACATATCTTCGAAATTAAAATTCGAAGACCATGCTACCTGAGCGGATAGGCGAATATTATTGATAGCTGATAGATACGGAAACCTTTGTGCGCATTTAACAGATTTTTTTGTTCTAAGTTGACGACAAAGTGAAACGGATCAATTAGGGCATATCTTCACCCTTTTTTAGAAGTATAATTGAGCCTTATCCCCTTATTGAAAAAGTGTGTATTTTCATGTGGAAAGTTGGACACCCCACCGTTTCAGCTTGTGGAAATCCACGTTATGGTCACTTTGCGGCGCCTTTCCACACCCTGGAACGCGACACTTGAGCGATTAAACATAATTTTGCTGAAACTATCACCAGCTCATTGATTTAAGTACTTACCTACTATTCTAGTTAAAAGTACATCTAGCATTCTCACATAATTAGTCAACTACGTAGTTAGATAACGGTTGATTGTTGCAGGTTAAGAGGCTGCGAGCACTCCGCAACGACATGTGCAACAAGTCCCCTGCTCGAGATTCCCTGTCGGAGCTGGAGGAGTTGCAAGCCAAGCTAGAGTTGGAGAAGCAACAGAAATCTGCAGAGTGCAAACTACAAAGTGAATTAACAAAACTAGAAATGAACCTAAACGAGGCCGAGAAAAGAAAATGTGAACTCGAATCCCAAAGAGAAGTCATTATACAAGAAGCTTCTGAAAATTCCATACCGTCATATAAAAGTAACTTCTACGACAACTTAAAAAATATCCTGGATAGCTCCATGAACGATTCAGTTGGTGAAATCATGCAGGAAGATCTCACTTCTAAGAAGAAATCAACTTCTCAGCTAAAAGAGAAGTACCTTCATAAGATGAAGAACCTGTCGGAGTGTTTGCAGTCCATCTACAGAGCTGAAAGCTCAACGCACTCCAATGTGTCAAAAGCTCAAATAGCTTTATTGATAATGAATGAGATTCAAGAACGACTTGACAAAATAATTGAATTGGCCTGAGGTGGGTGCTTTTTAGGGTTCCGTATCTGTTGTGCGGGACCCTATTATTAAGCCTACGCCGTCTGTCTGTCTGTCTGTCTGTCTGTCTGTCTGTCTGTCCGTCTGTCTGTTCGAGGGCTGTATCTCTTGAACCGTAATAGCTAGCCCGTTGAAATTTTCACAGAATATGTGTTATTATGGCCGATATAACAACAAATAAGAAAAAGTAAAAAATTCACAGGGTTCCCCATACAAGAAACTAAAAAGTGTATCTACCGAAGCGCCATCTACCGAAAACAGTATGAAGCATTTTAACTAATCATGAATTTTAACTAAAACATTAAACACGCCATAGATGGCATGATTAGCGCTGACCATGACATGGCGATACGGAACCCTCGGTGCGCGAGTTCGACTCGCACTTGGCCGGTTTTTCTTAATATTCTGCTTATTTTTCGAAGAAATGAGTAGGTACCTAGTTAATATGGCAATAAATTCTTCAATCATGCATATTATGCCTTCGACAGCAATCCTGAAAAAAAAACTCAAGCCATTGCCAATTGTGGTTGGTAAATCTACACAGTCAGAAATGGATCGACAGATAAGATCTCACCCTTTAATCCACATATCATTTGAGTAGGTAAGACTAGAGAAGAAGGCGTGGTTGACGCGCCTCAGGTAAGTGCAGGTTGCCTTCATTCATAATAGGAGTGATTCGCATGACTCAATGCAATACGGATGGCCGCTGGAGGTACGTGTCTGTGTAGGTCCATGTATGTGCATTCTGGTAGAACGGTATTGGAAACATGACGAAACCTCTAATAATAACCTGTTCCCTAAGTTAAGATTTTAATTTGAAAAATCATTTCTGAGTGACATTTGTTTATGGACTTTCCTGGATATTGTTTGACGAAAGAAATTTATGTAGCAAATGTGAGTGGATGAGTCGGGTAGGGTTGCCCTAGGCGCACGTACCTGGACCAGATCGGGCATTTGCTCAAAAAGGTATGTATGTATGTATACAGGGTGTTTGGTAATTCGATACATTCGCATACAATTTGTAACAAATTAGCTCTAAAATGAACCATTAGAAGGAATGTATCGAATTACCAAACAGCCTGTTAACAAATTAACTCTAGAATGACCCCTTAGAAGGAATGTATCGAATTACCAAACAACCTGTATATGTATAATTAATTACTTACCTAGTAATATGTTAAGTAAGAACAATGTATAGTACTGTTGGTTAGGCCAAATGCTCTCGCGCAATCGATGGCTGTATGGTCTTGTGTAATGTACTTTAACCTAGTCCTATCCTTGTTCCCCCCCCATACACCTGTCTCTCTCTCTCTCACCTGATGGAGCGAAGACTGACAGCAAGTCCTGTCGAAAATGAACTGAAAAGGCTTTCAGTGTGCAAATTCGCCTTGCTACGCGCGGACCATTACTGTCGTCGTAGCCCTTCCCGCCAAAATCATACCACGCTACCGCCGGGTCGTTCGTTACCCAGATTTTGAGTACTTCGCCAAGTACTGTGTACGCTCAGAGATATAAACCCCAAAGGAACTGCTTCGCTATCTTCATCACCGCGGCTGCAACTCTCAACAACCTGTGGGAGAGGAAGGAACAGCGTGGTGGCCACCAGCGCAATCCAGGAAGTCTCCATCAGGGTGAGTCTTCCCACCTTCCTTATTCTTTTACCCCTAGGATATTGTGTATTGCATAGGACCATCCATACACTTTGTGCGAACCGATATAGGCCTTTTTCTACTTTATAAATTTTCTAAAATCCAGCGACCTACCGCGCCGCCATAAGTTGGTCACTTCGTACCGGAACCCCTGTCGGTTCGCGTATATTTTTTCATTATTCATTTATTTTAGTATGCATTAAAAATGCCTAACGATCCCGCAGATAAATCTGGTGAGAGCGAACGTCAGCAAAGACTGTTTGAGCGTAGCGCGAAGCGCACAGAAAGTAAGGTGTGTACGTACTTCGAGCGCGTTCAAGCTATCTATGATAAAATTCCTCAAATCACACCGCAAAATGTGGATTCGTTCGTCGCAACCGCAGCTACGATCGACTTGATCCGCAAAGAATTTCAAACCGCGTTAGATGAGCACAATATATTACTCGAATCCAATCCAAATGGCGCGGAGCCTAACTACAGCGCTATTAATGCGTTCGAGGATTTATACTCGCAAATAAAGTACAAATATAATGAGATAATCTCTTCCCGCGCAAGTAGGCAACCTAGTCAAAATAATGACTCGCATAAATCACTTCGTCAGTCGCCGAAACTGCCGCGCCTCGAATTATGTGCATTCAATGGAGACGTTCAAAATTGGCCGATGTTCTATGAAACTTTTAGAACAGTCATCCATGAAAATAGTGATCTGTCTGATGGTGAGAAAATTCAATACTTGGTAGGCAGACTCACTGGCAAAGCGCAAAACATTTGCCAAGGTTTCTTACCTACATCAGAAAACTATATTGTATTGTGGAACGCTTTACTAAACAAATACAATGACAAACGAGTTCTAGCCGCTTCCTATCTCGACCAGTTACTAAACTTGCCACCTGTCGTCGGTGAGCCTACATCCAGCAGTCTAGAAAATTTCATTGACAAATTCTCTTCTACAATTGCCGCGTTAAAACAACTGAACATCGACCACTTGGACGATTTTGTGTTCATTCATGTTGGTTCGAAAAAACTGGGTGTAGAAACAGTAAAAATGTTCGAAATGTCTATCAGAGGCGAATCAGAAATGCCTACGTCGGCAAAGTTCATAGACTTTGTTCGAGAACAATCCCGCGTTTTACAGCGCGCGTATGCGGGTACGTCGAAAACTCCGCAACCGCAGCGCGAAAATAATCTGTCGTCCGCCAATAAGTACAACTCGCCATCAGCCAAATCGACTTCCCATCTCCCGCCGACACCGCGTAATAATTACAATAATAAAAACTCATTCAAGACATTCGTAAGTATCCCGGACGAACGATGTGTTTCCTGTGGAGGAGTTGATCATGTACTGCTATATCACTGTTCTAAATTCACCTCTATGTCCGCCCGGGAACGATTTAATTTCGTTAAAACTAATAAATTATGTGTAAATTGCTTGAGTAGCAAACACATACTCCGCCAATGCAAATCGGAAGCCAGGTGTCGTCTTTGCTCCCGATCGCACCATACGCTACTTCATTTTGAAGTAAATAATGATTTCCCGCTCTCCAATACTGTAAATAATGCAAATAATAGGTATCGAAATGCCTCCGCCACTCCTCCGCCAGCCGCCTTCGCCCCCGCTCCCGCCGCCTCCGCCGCTGCCTACACCGGCGCTCGCGTCGCCGCGCACTCCGCCGCCGCCACCGCTCCCTCCATCGTAGCGAGGCCTCCGCCTCCCCCGCTTCCGCACGCCCCCGCCGATACTGCCTTATCACTTTGCTCCGTCGGGCCGTGTCTCGCTGAAACCACCGGGTTTCCTAATAACACCGTTCTACTGAGCACCGCTTTATGTAACGTACTAGATACCGATACCCGCACCGTGCGTACTATACGTATTTTGGTAGATAATGCCTCGCAAAGAGACTTGATTACCGCCGCTTGTTGTCATAGATTGAACTTAAATATTCATCCGCTACCGCGAAACAACTCTGTTGCAGGAGTAGGTGATATTACTAATCCTATTGAAGGAATCACCTGCCTAACCATCCGCTCCCGCCTCGACGATTCTGTAGGGTTCACAATACAACCGTACGTCGTAAACCGCATCACCAATGAATTACCATGCAATAAAATAGATATTTCGCCCTTCAAGCACTTACATAACATACCGCTCGCAGATGATAATTATTATGAGCCTGGCCAAATCGACGCTATTGTCGGAGCCAACTTGTTCCTCCGCATTCTAGGTAGTAATAAGATCGTTGGTTCTGACAACGAACCGGGCGCAGTCGAAACCTCATTAGGTTATTTAGTTTCAGGAGAAGTGCCTCTAATACCTACCGCTTACAATACAGTGCGTACCTACTGTAACATAAATGACTCGCTCGAGAAAAATATGAATCGGTTTTTCGAGTTAGAGGATGTTCCCGCCGCGTCGCCGTTCACACCGGAAGAGCAGGAATGTGAATTGATTTACGCTAACACTGTCAAGCGCGACGCGAAGGGTCGGTACAGCGTTGCATTACCTTTCAAGGACGAGCCGACCTTGGGTGACTCACTGAAGTTGGCCGAGCGTAGATTTCAGTCATTAGAGCGAAAACTGTCATCTGATACTGCGATTAAGTGCGAATATGACAAGGTCTTTGACGAATATCTACAGAAGGGCTACTTAGAACCTGTTGGGCTCTTTTCGGAGCATGTTGCTCAGACGCACGCGCATATTCAACAATACGTTATCCCGCATCATAGTGTAGTTCGACAAGATAAATCGACTACAAAGGTTCGAGTAGTGATGGACGCAAGTATGAAGACTAGTTCGGGTCATTCGCTCAATGACTTCTTGCACACTGGTCCGAATTTACAAAATGAACTATTTAAAATTATTTTAAACTTTCGCTTATACCCGATAGCATTGAGTGCTGATATACGTCAAATGTACATGCAAATACATGTTGACGAAAAATATAGACGTTTTCAAAGAGTATTGTACCGATTTAATAAGAATGAACCGCTTAGAATATATGAACTGACACGCGTACCGTTCGGTTTACGCTGTAGTCCATATCTTGCGCTGCGAACAGTACGCCAATTAGCCGCAGACGAGCGCTCTCGTGCGCCACTGGCCGCACTGGTAGCAGAACGAGACATCTACATGGATGATTTAGCTACAAGCTGCTCCACTGTAGGTGAGGCCACAGAACTCTCGAATCAGCTGATCGATTTGTTCTTTGCTGGAGGGTTCGAGCTGGTGAAGTTCTCGAGTAACTCACCACAAGTAATGAAAGGCATACCTACTGCTCACCGCGTCTCGGAAGCGGTAGAATTTAGCTCTGATGATCACTATAAAATCCTTGGGCTGCACTGGCTACCTGGTGTTGACGTTTTTACGTTTACCGTTAGCGCAGAAAACCGCAAATGTACGAAACGTACCATTTTATCTACGATTGCCCGTTTGTGGGATTTAATGGGATACGCCGCTCCTGCTATTCTTTTAGCAAAACTGATTCTTAAATCGTTATGGGAAAACAAAATTGATTGGGATGAGTCTCCTCCTGCAGGTGTCGTCTCGCTCTGGCACCAGTTTGTGACAGAGCTTCCCTACCTACAAAATATTCGATTACCGCGACACATCGGTGTCGATGCTGACTGTACTGTCTCACTACTAGGATTCGCAGATGCTAGCGAGAAAGCTTACGGAGCCGTGGTCTATATACACGTGTGGTTCCCGCTAGAACAGCGTTACCGAATGACTTTGGTTTGTGCAAAATCGAAGGTGGCACCGCTGCGTAATATTTCGCTCGCTCGTCTCGAACTTTGCGGAAATTTAATTCTCGCAAAATTAATGCGTGTCGTGATCGATACCTACACCGCCCGCTGCACTATAAACAACGTGCTCGCATTCACGGACAGTACAGTGGCGCTCGCTTGGATACATTCTGCCCCCTCTCGTTGGCAAACCTTTATCGCAAATCGAGTTAGTAAAATTCAAGATAATATCGCAGCGAGTAATTTTTATCACATACCTGGTAAAGACAATCCCGCGGACTGCCTGTCGCGTGGTTTGACGCCCGCACAGCTGATCGCACACCCGCTATGGTTTGATGGACCGAGTTTCGCTCACTTACCTTTCGATGAATGGCCGGTCCACAAATTTGACCCGCGCACCGTAGACGAGCCGCCTGAAATTAAAATAAATGTGATGTCCACTACTACGGACTTACCTGATCCGCCACTGCTTGTCACGGTCGCCTCCCGCATCTCTTCGTGGTCGAAGCTACTTAGAGTCGTAATCTACATTTACAGATTCATTAAAAAATTGTCCAATAATTTCGAAATAGCACATCTAAATCACGCTGAACTGGCCGTGATAAAGGCAGTTCAACACGTTCATTTTATGGAAGAATTTAAAAATGCACGATCGGGTAAAATTCTCTCGCCCGCATTCAGGAAACTGAACGCCTTTGTCGACGAAACTGGTGTTTTTCGTGTGGGTGGAAGACTAGCCAATTCTAGTCTGCCCTACGATAGCCAGCATCCGATCCTGCTTCCGCGCCGCGATCACGTCGTTGATCTCATTATTGATTACCACCACCGCAAATACCTACACACCGGGCCTCAGCTTCTCATGTCGCTACTGCGACAGAAGTATTGGATCTTAGCGGCACGTAATATAGTGCGCAAGCGAGTGCAACAATGCAACATCTGCTTTAAATCTAATCCAAAACCCCAATTCCCGCTAATGGCTGATCTGCCCGCGTGCAGGGTAAATGAAGTTAAGAGTTTTTGTCATTCTGGCGTAGACTACGCCGGACCTCTGAATATTTTGCCTATTCGGCGCAGAGGAACGCGAAGCGTAAAGGCTTACATATGCCTTTTCGTGTGTTTAGTAACTAAAGCCGTACACATAGAACTGGCCTCAGACTTGAGCACTGAATCATTTTTGAGCGCCTTTAAACGTTTCATCGCACGAAGAGGTCCTGTAAGCTGCGTATATTCCGACTGCGGAACGAATTTCGTTGGCGCAAAATCATATCTTGACGTCATCTATGACTTGATCGCCACCGAGGAGTACCAAGATAAGTTCGCAAACGAACTTCGGGAAAATAACATCGAATGGAAGTTCAACCCACCATCGGCTCCCCACTTTGGCTCCATGTGGGAAACGAACGTTCGTTCGGTCAAATTACATCTCTATAAAGTTGTGGGCAACCAGCTTCTCACCTTTGAAGAAATGCTCACAGTTCTCGTCCAAATCGAGGCTATTCTCAACTCGAGACCTCTCTCCACGTTGAGTTCTGATCCTACCGAGCCTCTAGCGCTCACTCCAGCTCACTTTCTCACATTAACGCCTCTTAAATCCTTCCCTTCGGAGGACGTTTCTCGTGAAACCATTGATCTCCTTCACAGGAAACGCAAAGTCGATCATATTATTCAATCGTTTTGGCGAAGGTGGAAAATAGAGTACCTAAATAATTTACAACCGCGTCCAAAATGGAATACTGCCTCGCAGCCTCTTCAGAAGGGCACTGTCGTAATACTCAAATCTGGGGACTGCGCCCCTTTGAACTGGCCTCTAGGTATAGTCGAAGATACCTTTCCTGGGAAAGATGGAGTAGTTAGGGTCGTGAATGTTCGTACTAAGACTGGAACATATAGGCGCCCAGTGGTAAAAATTTGCCCATTGCCTAGCCAGTAACACTTCCTATAGTCATTATTATATTTTAACCGCAAAAAAATATATTAATTAATAATAATCTAATTTATAATATTTGTTTTAAGTTTGAGTTCGCTCTTGATTCACTCTGCAATTTTGCCATTCACCGCATTGTCGCTTATAATCGCATACTTTAACTCATAGTTTAACCGCATTGGAATATCCATTATTTAACCGCTTCAGTTAGAAATCTGTTCATTAATTTAATTAGTTTTCGCCGCAATAATATTAATTTCTTTTCACTTAATTTTGAAAGGACTGGGTCCTCTCAAGCTGGGGGGCATGGTTAGGCCAAATGCTCTCGCGCAATCGATGGCTGTATGGTCTTGTGTAATGTACTTTAACCTAGTCCTATCCTTGTTCCCCCCCATACACCTGTCTCTCTCTCTCTCACCTGATGGAGCGAAGACTGACAGCAAGTGCTGTCGAAAATGAACTGAAAAGGCTTTCAGTGTGCAAATTCGCCTTGCTACGCGCGGACCGTTACTGTCGTCGTAGCCCTTCCCGCCAAAATCATACCACGCTACCGCCGGGTCTTTCGTTACCCAGATTTTGAGTACTTCGCCAAGTACTGTGTACGCTCAGAGATATAAACCCCAAAGGAACTGCTTCGCTATCTTCATCACCGCGGCTGCAACTCTCAACAACCTGTGGGAGAGGAAGGAACAGCGTGGTGGCCACCAGCGCAATCCAGGAAGTCTCCATCAGGGTGAGTCTTCCCACCTTCCTTATTCTTTTACCCCTAGGATATTGTGTATTGCATAGGACCATCCATACACTTTGTGCGAACCGATATAGGCCTTTTTCTACTTTATAAATTTTCTAAAATCCAGCGACCTACCGCGCCGCCAACTGTATTGTTGTGAACCAAAGACAATCAAACTACATACTAGACCGATAACAAGGACAAAATTGTAATCCTATAAATGATTACTTAGGTAATAGGTAATAATGTAATCACTCATACTAGTGCGACACTAGTTGACACGCCTGTATGTGAGGTTGTAGATGCCATTATTGATGTTCGAGATCAAAGTGTTTGCATGAAAATGTTCCCAATGACCACTCTATAATCTTGTTATATGTAAATCTCTTTGTTGTGAACCAACATAGACAGACGTCAGACGTTACCAATCATTCTTTGAAGTCAATATCTAAAGAAGAATATATTCAGTGATATTTATTGAACAAATTAACTGACCTGTCAGGATACATTTGGCTAACTGTAAATCTGTAAATGTCATTTTCTGTAATATTATATTCATGTAACAGCTTGTTCTAATTTAATTAAAATGTTTATGGTTTGTACAAGCGTTCTTTTATAATTTATAATAAGTGAGTGCAACTTAAACTTTTGCAACGTAGAGAATAGCGGTATTGCTGTTCCTGTCATGCAATCAAAGAATTTTTTTAAATCTCTTTGCATGCAATCAAATACAGGAACAATTTGTTATAATAGGATACCGTACCTCAAAAGAGGAAAAATCCCAACCCTTATAAGATCACGTCTGTCCGTCTGGCACCTTATTTTGTCCTAATCTACTGGATGAAAAAAGTTTAAATTTGGAACATTATAAGTACTTATAGAGTTTGATGACGCAATCACGGACGTATAGTGTAAATAAATGAATTTTGATTTTGAGAGACAAATTAGAACGTATTTTTTTTTAAGTGCATCATGTGACATATCCTATGAAGGACTTGATAAGAAAGAAATGCAAATATATTAATTTATATATCTTTTTTTTATAATTATAAAATGAGTAGCTTAAAAGAGAAACTACTGAATCTAAAATAAAAAAATAGGAAATATAGGGTCTCGTTTACAGGAAAACCTACACGAAAATCCTAAGTCTTAAAGTTCTTACGGAAAACGGAATGGTACGGTTGCATTTGACCGCTTGACGCATTGATTCGCACTTGACCGCTTTTTACAAGCTTTTATTTAGTTTCACCTGTCCCGGTGTCTGTGCGTAATCAAATCTTATAAGTTAAATTTGACCCACTTCCCCGTGTTTGATTGAGCTGAAATATTGATACATATTGAAATCGGATGACAATGCAATATAATGATGTCATAGCTGGTCTGACGATGGAGCCAGAAAGTAGCCACAGGAAATCTGTAACGTAACAACGTAACCACATCGAGTTTGGGCTCGTTTGATTTGTCTTCACAAGTACTCTGGTCCTAGATTATGTTTATGCCATCATCATACAATACTAAAAAGTAAAAAATAAATGTAAAATCAAAATTTAAAACAAGGTTTTCTATTGATAAAAATGAACTAAAAACTTAAAAATACATTTCCGATTGAAAACAAGCCATTTTTTAAATTGTTTACTGTTTTCAAATAAAAGCATGGTACATTTGACAGCAGGAGAGAAAAAGAGGGTGTAACACGTTTTTATTTGAAAAACTGTAAAAAATTAAGAAAATGGCTTGTTTCCAATCGGAATGAATTTATTTTTATTTTTTTAGTTAATTTTTATCAATATAAAAGCTTGTTTTTAAAATGCATGGCTTGCCCCACGAGGTGCCCGGCATGGAAACAGGCCTGGTGTTACTTGATTGGTTGGTCAGTAATAAACATAGGTACCTACCTATATATGTAAATGTAAATAAATATGTTAGTTGCAATACCAAAAGATAAAAAGACAACATTGAAAAGGCACGCATAATATATTCAATCATTCACTGTGTAACAATGATAAATAATAATAAACAACAGAATTATTACATCCACACGCATCCCATGTGAACTTAACTACATAACAAGTTGTGTTAGTCTTGTGTCAGACACACAAATGTTTGCATAAACATTTTAGAATCCATCTCTTCATTGAAGTAATGTTCTGATGAAAACTTCAGATTAATAGAGAATGTATGTCGGCGCCGACAGCTGTGTAGTTCATAATTTGTATTTCCTATTATAAAATGTAGGTATTAAAAATTGACAAACTTGGATTTTGTTTTGCACAATGTACTCACTGTTTGTTCCCACAATCGGTCATTCTTAGAATTGACTCGATTTATCATAAGGCTGTAGTAAAAATAGGAGTTACACTAGCTGCCTACAACAGCAGGGGCATCGGCCACTCCGTGGCGTGCGCGCGCGTCTCACGCGCTCTACCCCGGCCCCCGGCCCGCCCAGTGCAGTTTGCAACCACATTCCTGTCATGTCTACCAATTATTATAAAAAGTACTCACCCACGTGAGTACAGCAATTTTACATAGGTACCTTCTCTCGCCTTATCTGCATCGTGACTTCTCTCATATACCTACAGGATGTATAAAGACGCACCACGCACCGAGTGGCACCGTGGTCCTTTCACCAGCACACTTCTGTAATTGTTTTTATTTTTTAATAAAAACTGCATGTAGCTTTGACTTTTGTAAGAAGTCTTATGACTTATGAGATAAAATACTATCAAAATTTTACTCCAAGTGGCCTGGGGAATAATACCCTGGAGAAAGGCCGCGGTACGTTTTTATACACCCAGTCAAATTTTCCCAAGCGATTATTTTGCAAATAATTTTTGTAACTTGTAATTTTCCTATAAAAATGTACTTACAATAATTACGAAAAGTACGTAGTACTATTAGGTACATATCTATGAAGTTTTTTTAGTTCAGTATAGTCTTGTTCATTCTAAATGCACTGAATGTGTTGGTGTGAAATCGAAATTTATTCCCCACCAACACATCAATATCATTCATACATATTATATCGTGGAACAGTAACAATAATCTAAATACCTTTAGGTATACAATCGCTTCCATGTTGGGACTGCCTACGCTATGTAACTGTGTGTGCATGTACCTACCTATGTACATAAACAGTTGTACTTTATTATCTCGTAAATAATAAACATAATCTGGCAAGTTGGAGACTAGGTCAACTTATAAAACATTGTTCCCTGAGAGGGAGAGCTCCGAACACTATCTACTAGCTGTTGATGTACTTAATTTAAATTCTATAGTGATGTCATCCATTCATTTCAAATCAAAATTATTTCTCTAAATTTTGGCTGAAACGTAGATATATATATATTAATTTCAATTTCATTTAAAAATACTTCTTTTGTGCAAAATTATTAGCTAGGAACAGATTAATATATCTATATTTTGACAATAATGTAATAGGTAGTACCTACCTATTGCAGGTAGTTGGCTTTATGCGTTGCAGTATGCGAGTAGAGAAGACTATTTATTATTTTGAGCAATGTATATATGCATTTATATTATTCCAATGAAGATTCGTAAATACATTTTGAAGACAGGATTCATAGGTCACCCACACAAAACAGTAGATAACATATGGTCACCTCGTTTATACTTCAGAAAACAAAATTTAGGTATTGAGCTTATCACATAAATTGTAAATTCAATACAATAATTCAGTTCAATATAGGTTGTTTAGAGATGTGGAAAGCACAGAGGTGTAGCATAATATAGTAGGTAGTACTTAGGTAAAAAAATTATTACCTATCCAGTATACACTACCTATGTATAGATGAGTAATTGCTTTCCTGCAATTCATCTAACTATTTACATTTGCAGAAACTTATCATAAGTTATTAAATTTTAACTATAAAATGACGTGTCATCTTATGAATTAGTGAAATTCATATAGTCACATACTCGAAATTCTATGTACACGAGCCTACAATCAATGTTCATAATATATATTTATAAATTACTCAATAAAAAAAGAATGAATATTTGTCTTGTGGAATACATTTTATGATCCAAGTCAAAGATCATAGGCAATATTTCTAAGTATAAAATTCACATTAAACATTAAAAATCGAATTAATAAATTAATAATAAAATTGTTTATCTCTTATAACAACGCTAAACTTATCGAAATGCCAACAATGTATTACTCAATAATCTCCATAATATTATATTAACATATTCAAATAAGAAATTGAACGTCATCATACATACATAACATGTATTGATGCGCTATGCCATACCTACCATAGGTAAAGATTTAACTATAAGAAAGCTACTAAGTTTATTATTCGATGATAAAATAATATTCGAAATAAAATTATCTGCAGCGCAACCTCACAGTAACCAACCGTACATATATGTAGGTGTTTCTTAGCGGAATTTGATACCCTACCTACATATTGTTACAAATTGATCAGCCAAATACCCATAGGCGGAATCGTGATCATCTCGTTCACAGACGTTCACAGCTCAGCTATTGTTACATAACTTCCAGGAGCTAAATTATTTAATTCCGCCTCTTAACACCTCAAATTCAATGCGATTCCCGCATACCCTAAGTACCTACTTAATTCACACTATAGTCTTTATGGCTTCCAAAAAGACGGGATTTTGTGACTCAAATCAATTATCGAACCATCAATTCCATACATAAACGGAGTGTCGTCGGTAACCGGTTGCCGGTCATCTCAATCGTGCACTTGGCATTGTCAGTATCTATCGAAAATAGTCATCAGTGTGTACAAGAGAGGGGAGTGGACATGTTTGAGCAGCGCGTCCAGCACGCGTGCGTTCATCACAATGCTTCAACACAAACCAAGCTAATAAGTACCTACGTTCAATGCTGCACAAACCAAATAGTATTGCACGTGTACACAGACGCTGGAGGCAGGTGATGCGTTGTGTCGGGGTCGTGTGACGCTGTGTGCACGCGTGGACTCCGCTGCACAGCTCTGGAGCGCCGGCTGCTGCTGCAGCGAGAGCGATGGAGCGCGGCCGCGCCCGCGCCGCCCCGGCCGCTACGTCAGCAGCTTGAAGAACATGATCGCTAGCGAGATGTTGATGAACAACACCAGGATTACCAGCTGTTGGCGTGAAAACCAATCCTGAAAAATAACATTAAATAGGTATTTATCCACTTAGTAGGTACTTACCATAGGTTCTTGGTATGGGGGATTATTTTACCATACTGGCCCTCTCAGGGGTTAAAACCATCTGTGCACTAAGTAGATTATTCCAAAAAACAGGTCAAGTGCGAGACGGACTCGCGCACCGGGGTTTCCGTACCACTACGGAATTGGCCGGTTTTTATTATTTTGTTGTTATACTTTTGGGTTTGCAGTATAAAATCATAGGTACCAAGTTTGACGCTTTTATGCATTACCTACCTATTTTACAATAAACCAAAAAGAATCACTCGAAAAACGTTCAAAAATACTTTTCTGGTATTGGGTGGGGGTATGTATTTTTTATGATTTGTTAGGATATCCGCCATAATAAAACATTCTGTGAACATTTCAACCGGCTAACTATTAATCAGACGGTGCAGGCTTAGTAAACACCGCTACGGTACGGAAACCTAAAGAAGAATGGTGGCGCAATTATAAGAAAAAAATTTAGTTCTCCATAGGTACATTTTCGAAAATGATAACGCAATTCTTTTTTTTTTTGCGAATTTCCCCGCCGTTCTTTTTTGGAATCGACTTAACCACCGGGATAGCTGAGCCTAAACCCGCGTTCTCACGGGCCGATGGTCAACTTAAATTTCCTTCCTAATTGAAAGACAATCGTATGTAAGCCCCATCCAAGCCCTCGCGCTTCACGCCACCACCGCGCCATAGCGGAGCAGGAGCCAGGAGTTCAGTACATGGTACCTACACGCAGCCGGCAGATCTGTGCATCTGTCGGTCTACCATTGAAAAAGTACCTATTTCTGTATTACTCAATAAGAGTCATTTTCACCAACTTTGTCCTTTTGAGAAATTGTTTTGTCGCAATTTCTAAATTGAAACTACACATTAAATGTCATTTAACAGAAAATATCTTTATTCGTTGGGAATTAAAGTGTATAAGCTCTACTTCTTTTAATTATTTGGCAATTGTACGATTAACGAAGCCCTGATTTTGCTCTCCATACAAAAATCGTCATGTCACTCTCGACCTTTGCAGGTTTAGACATTTTTTTTAAATAGTTTCTATTATTCTATTAATTTACTTACTTATTAAACCAATCAGAGTAATGTTCTATCCCACCAAAAGATATTAATATAAAAAGATGCCAAGTCTCGCACGCAACCTTTCCACCGTAAAAAGTTGTAAGATCCCATGCAGAGCCAAGTCTTTTCATATCATTGAAGCCCGAATTCAACAATGTTGCCATAAATTATATTTTCTACTTAATAATAATCAATATTTAGTTACTCCTCTTATATTTAACATCTTCATTTCTATAAAAAAAACACCTTGACTTGGCAATCGGACAGCACAAAACAGATCGCTGCGTAAAGATTCCTTTTCAGTTTACAACAAAGTAAACATAGCATGCTGCAGGTGGGTCTGCGTACCTTACTTGCTGCTTGATCGATTGAATCTTGTTCGAATAGGTACTTTGCGAAACGCGGTGGTCGGTGTTGTGATGTAATTTACCAGAGTTCTTGCAACACAACACCGATTATTCTGCTTACCCCAATTGTCGGGATTCAGCGTGTGTGATAGTATATGTACGTATGTAACAAACTGGTATTAGGTTTGTTCATATTATTGTTATAATATTTTAGCTGTCCGATTGCCAAGTCAAGGTGTTTTTTTATAGAAATGAAGATGTTAAATATAAGAGGAGTAACTAAATATTGATTATTATTAAGTAGAAAATATAATTTATGGCAACATTGTTGAATTCGGGCTTCAATGATATGAAAAGACTTGGCTCTGCATGGGATCTTACAACTTTTTACGGTGGACAGGTTGCGTGCGAGACTTGGCATCTTTTTATATTAATATGTTTTGGTGGGATCTCATTTCTTTTTGTAGGTATTCTTCCTTCTTAAACGGTTTTATCCCGCGCCGCAACGCGCAGCACCGCGCCGCCCCGCGCCGCACCGCGCCGCCCCGCGCCGCACCGCGCCGCCCCGCGCCGTCCCGCGCCGCTCCGCGCCGTCCCGCGTCGCTCCGCGCCGCACCGCGCCGCACCACCCCGCGCCCCTCCGCGCCGTCCCGCGCCGCGCCGCGCCGCCCCGCCCCGCGCGGCTCCGCGCCGCGCCGCCCCGCGCCGTACCCGCGCCGCACCGCGCCGCCCCGCGCCGCACCGCGCCGCCCCGCGCCGCACCGCGCCGCACCGCACCGCACCGCGCCGCACCGCACCGCACCGCTCCGCACCGCGCCGCACCGCGCCGCACCGCGCCGCACCGCGCCGCACCGCGCCGCACCGCTCCGCACCGCGCCGCTCCGCGCCGTCCCGCGCCGCTCCGCGCCGCCCCTCGCCGCCCCCCGCCGCGCCGCGCCCCGTAAGAACCATCCTCGTACTTCAAGGAATATTCTAAAAAAAGAATTAGCGAAATCGGTTCAGCTGCTCTCGAGATTTGCGCTTAGCAACACATTCAGCGATTCATTTTTATATTATAGAGATAGACTTTGTATGGAAAGGTAAGTTTACCCGCATAAGGCGACAAGCTAGCCACCTCTCACCTTGGCACGTTCTTTCCACGCTTACCCCGATTGTCGGGATACGACGTGTGGTGTGTATGTGTATGTGTACTTATGCAACTGACAAAATTATTTGTCATTTGTCATAGACTTTGTATGGAAAGGTACGCTTACCCATAATAAAAAACGGGGCTTAAATTTTAGGATGTTTGAGTTTTTCCTTTCGTTGTGGGCTAAACATTAGCTGAATACAAAATTTCAAGTTTGTAGGTCTGCTGGAAGTACCTTAGATTTTTGATGATCGGTGAGTGAGTGAGTGAGTAAAAACCGGAACTTTGACTGGCGATATCTCGCAAACTATAATAGGTACAAACTTATAATTTGGGGGTATAGCTAGGTTTGGTAAGCACTCTTGGTAACTAAAGTTTCAGGTGTTTATCTCTATCCACAACAAAGATACAGGGAGGCCAAAAGTACCCTGAGTTGCTTCGAGAAAAGGATGGTACGGCCGTGTTTGCTCGACTTGGCGGGGGCACTGCCGTGCCCCCAGATTTTACATTTCTTTATCAATTAGGACTATATCTCTTCGATTCTTCTCGAAATGAATTTTTTTTTGCATGTCGCACTTTTTTTAGAGTTTCGTTACATAATGTTACATTACGCTTTTGGGCACTGATTTATCGAGATATTGAACGCTGCTTTAAGTCATACGGCAACACCGGCCCGATGTTTATTGGTGTACGAAAAAACTGCAATGGCGTCTTTGGAAGCAGTGAGAGCAGTTCAGGTGAGAATGTCGTTTCAAAAAAGTGAAAAAAGTTTCGTTACGCTGGACTAAAACACAACCTTTTCCCGGAAAGTTGTTCTAGAATATTGATCCCGATTTTATATGTCATAGATCTTACGTTTATCTAGTGCTTTTGTAATGTTTTGATTCCATTGTTGTCAGGGAAGTAATTTTTAGGATATTTTTTGCAAACAATTTCGTTACGTTTCGTTACGATTTCGTTATATTTCGTTACGTAACGAAATCTTTGTAGTATAAAGCTCCATGCATATTGGAATTTTCTCAACATGACATTATTTATAAAAAATATAAAAACCCACTTCAAATATGTATGAAATAATATATCTTTTAGGACCCTGGAGTTCAAAGCGTGACAAAATCATAAAAGGATTTTATCCACTTATGTTATTTCATACATTTTTGAAGTAGGTTTTTATATTTTTGCAAGATTCAACTGATAAACCAACAAGATCCAATAAATTTTGGTTATTCAATACATTTTGTGTTTTTATTTACCTATCCATTAAAATGCAAGCAATGTGAATGTTACTTTATAAATAAAATTTCGTTACATATTTAGAGTTTCGTTACAAAAAATTCGTTACAGTGTTTCGTTATGGGGCAAAGTTGGTGAAAATGACTCATAAATAATTACTTATGTAAGAAAGGACAATCGTCATTTACACCCGGTCAGAACCCCAACAGGACGGCGGATACCGCATACATCCCCGGAGTATAGTGAGTATTTTTTGTAGAATGACAAGAGTAGATTTACTGTCAACTTTCGGTGTTCGAGTCGGTTCAATTCTACGACGTACGCGCGCGATGACATGCGCCATCTTGAACTATCCGGTTAGAATTATCGGTTCCTGCGTGAGACAGCAAGTCGTTTGCGATTTTACTCGATCAACTCAAAGTTGACTGACTGACTTGCCTCGTGAAAAAGCGGCTTAAGGTATACCAGAGGGCCAGCACAAAGATAACTGCCCCTTGCCCATTACTAGGTGGTAGGCTCAAATTGTAGCCGACTGGGTTGGTACCACCGTACTGGATGTAAGATGGCCGCATAGCAGCCTCGGTTGTGTTCTCTATAGTCCAGTATAGCCAGCAATACAGGGAAGTCTCCGGTATGGCACCTACCTTCTCGGAGGTGATATTGGCTAGTCAGAGCATGTGCTTTGGCCCCTCTTGACCCCGAAGGGTTTTTTTTTACATAAAAAAAAATCCTTCGGAACTATTTTATTGATTAAAGGCTTAAAATTTTTACCCGACAACGGGAAAGTCTAACGAAGGGAAGTACCTACGCACTTAGGTGTCATTCGAATCGTCTCACGAGAGTGTCATACTTATTATATATAAACCAGTTTAACTCGCTAAACCAGTTTAAGCTAGCACCCTTTGACTGTGGGAACCGCGTTTAAATCCATAACTCGCTACTTAACTTTAAACTCGTGTTGGTGCAAGTGGGGCTCAGGCCCACTTGCACCAACACGAGTTTAAAGTTAAGTAGCGAGTTATGGATTTAAACGCGGTTCCCACAGTCAACGGGTGCTAGCTTAACGAGTTAAACTGGTTTATATATTAAATTTGTGTTGGTGCAAGTGGGCCTAAATCTAAAATTAAACCATTTTCAAAGTTAAACCTGGCCGGCCATCGACCCTCAAACGTCTAATTGTCCAACCGTAAAAGTTAAATGTACTTAGGTACCTATCTTTTACGGTTGCATAATTAATTAGGTACCTAACGTTATAGAAGAAAATTGGAAAAGCAATTTCAGATATTTCACTATCTATATTATCTCAAAAAGGAATAAAATCCGACTAAGTATATACTTTTTCTTTACTCTAAATAGCAGGGGTAGGTGGGGCGGCGGCGACGACGACGGTGCGGAGGTGTCGCGGTTGCGGCAAGAAGATACATAATGAACATTCATCGTTCACGAATCAGTTATCGTTTCAGTCTGACATTAGTACAGTCAAATGGTCGAAAAAAAACAGGCTTACATTTTATTTAGGCAACAATTTATTTCTTGGAAACTGTTGGGGCTCGGTAGTGAGTATAAAACTCAGTTTTAGGGATCGCAATGTCCCGGGACCCCGCGGGTCATCTTAAAAATAGGGGTGCAAACAGATTTTATAGTTTATAGTTAATACTTTTACCTAAATAAATATCTCGGTTACCGTGAAGATCTTTTTGATGTGTAAAAATCTTAGGGCTCGACTTGAACATTTTTTTTTATTTGGGAGTGAATCGGAAATATCGCCTACCAACCACCATTATCGATGATTATTGCTATGCTATTCAAATGTTCTTCCCGAAAACTTAGTATTATACTCACCGCCAGGAAATAATATAAGTCTACCCAAATGTTTCATAAATGATAAAACTATCACTTTAAACTTTTTATACCTACTTAGGCATGGTTTGTTTTTTTTCAGAATTGTATAACAAAAAGGTTCGGATATAAGGTGGCCCGACAAGACACAACTAAGCTAGGCAACCTAATCGCCATCTACATACAAGTTGTCTTTATGCTAGCTAGGTGGCTATGCCACCTAGCTAGCATAAAGTACACGGTATCGTATGTCTTATCCATAGAGAAATTTAATAATGTCTTATCCGAATAACAGATGGGGGGATAACCTCCTTAGGCCGGATATTGTATTGTAGGTACTATAAAATCTTCTTTTTTTCTGACAACCGAAAAACCTAGACAGGTGTTACAAATTTAGTACTAATATAAAAAGACCTTCAAAACTCAAATATTGTATCTACACGTTGTCCTTCCTAGGCCAACGTGAATTAATTAGGAAAATATATGAATTGACCTCCTTAGATTAAATGCCCTCATCAGTCATATCTTTTATTCGGATGAGACATAACTAGTTTATCAAACAAAAATGTATGAAATAAAAAAAATCGAACCCTAGAGTTGAAGGCGGTGCTAAAGAAGGCTACACAAATCACAAAGGATATCCACTATGTTTTCTTTCATGCATAATTTTTGCTTGCTTTAGCACCGCTGCACCGCCTTCAACTGTAGGGTTCGATTTTTTTTATTTCGTACATTTTTGAAGGCGGTTTTTATATTTTTTTAAATAGTTTTTTTATTTCACAGTTTATTTTAGTAATTGTTTGCTATTAATGCATTTGGCGGAATCGCTTTCTAATCCGATCTTGACCAAATTGAAATGGGACCACACTGGGAAGCTCCAGCTTTCAAAGAAAAAAAGAATCATCAAAATCGGTTCACCCAGTCGAAAGTTCTGAGGTAACAAACATAAAAAAAATACACTCGAATTGAGAACCTCCTCCTTTTTAACCGACTTCAAAAAAAGGAGAAGGTTCTCAATTCGACTGTATTTTTTTATGTTTGTTACCTCAGATCTTACGACTGGGTGAACCGATTTTGAAAATATTTTTTTTATTTGAAAGCTGGTGCTTCCCGTGTGGTCGCATTTCAATTTGGTCAAGATCGGATGGGAAAGCGATTCCGCCGAGTACTTTAATAGCAAAAAAAAAAACTAAAAAAACTGTGAAATAAAAAACTATTTAAAAAAATATAAAAACCGCCTTCAAAAATGTATGAAATAAAAAAAAATCGAACCCTAGAGTTGAAGGCGGTGCTAAAGCAAGCAAAAATAACCGACCGCCTTCAACTCTAGGGTCTGATTTTGTTTTATTTCATACATTTTTGAAGGCGGTTTTTATATTTTTTTAAATAGTTTTTTTTAAGTCGGTTAAAAAGAGAACATGTTAGACTAATAGATAAGTTCCTATCAGTATTGAACATCTCCACACATCTTAGTTAAGTAAGTAGGTAGGCACAAACATTGTGAAAAAAAAATCTAGGTATACAAATATTGGAAAATAAAAAATAATTTATTTTTCTCAGATATCCCACTTCTTGGAATAAAGAATAACTAATATAAATCTGAATGTTTCTATAATTTTTCATTGCACATGTTTCAGGCACAGCAATGAATTATGCCAAAAAAAATTGAGATGTTTTATTTGATTTTTTGTAAAAAACTAATCAGAGCCTTTTTGTAGAGCATTTTATTTTATTTTATCAGAATTTTTGTTCAAACTGAATATAATTATTTTTAACATGGTTTTTTTCTCGAATGTTATCTTTATGTTATTTATTATTAACTTAAGGGTCAAGCAAGATAGCTAGGCAACCTAATCGCGATCTCTTAACATAGTTAAGTTAAAACAAGATAAAACTACATATTATGTCTTAGCAGAATAACAGATGAGGGTATAACTCCTTAAAGCGGATATTGTACTTACATAAGTGTATACATATACTCACTCACTATAAAGTGTCAAGTAGTCAAAGCTATGTAGGTATGTTGCCTAATATTGATGTAATTCTGCCTCTACTTACAAAGTACGTTACTTAACTCTTACATCTTACCATTCGGTAGTTAAGTTACAAACACAGACTATAATACCAATTTAAGTGGTGTTTGTTTTACAGAAAGCTCAAATAGCAATGAAAAGTATGATTTGTGTTATGGCGCGAAAGAGTGAGTAAGAAAGTGGAGTATGTAGGTGTAATGAGGCGAACCTTGACTTGGGGACTGACTAGGTACAACAAGGGATTGGCTTTCAATCTCTCATTCTCTTCCGCCATGCGGCGGAGCTCCTCGCGGCGCGCGGAGCCCATCGCGGCGACCACCGGGCGCGACATGTCCGGCGCCCCCTGCTGGCCCTGCACGTCTGGCAGTGACTTCTTGCGCTGCAGCAGCGGCTGTGCAGGCATCTGCAAACGTCACCCCACACACACCTCACATCGTCTCCTCGCTGAGTGTATTAGACTCCTTCTGACGAGCTACTTCCACCGGCGATCCTCGTTATGTGTTCTGTGCATACGAGTAGGTATACCTACCTAGCGCACTTACAAGTCGTAACGTCAATCGCACGTATTTTGATTCGCATAGTATGGTAGATGCAATGGCCTTCTCCAGTCATTTTAATAGCGCCAGTCATAAATTTATGCTGAGATTATATCTCAGCATAAATTTATGTAAGTTATCCGTTGCGGAAATCGTCTTTCTTTACATAAATACAATTCTTTAAATAACTTGGCAAGCTCTTGAATTTTCCGACCTACTAGGTACCTATTATAAAACGCACTTTCAAAATGCCTTTCGCCATTCAATATACTTACAAATTTTACAAAAGATAAAATAATCCAGACGAATGTTACTTTGAAACACCCTGAATTCGTGTACCTATGACAAATTTAGCGTAAGACGTTGTTGACTAAGCGCATTACTCCTACGCATAGATGCTATTGTTTTAAAAATGAGGTATGTGTAGGTGTAGCGTTGGTAAGTAGGTAGGTAGGTGAGTAGGTAGGTAGGTGAGTAGGTAGATAGGTAGGTAGGTAGGCAGGCAGGCAGGTAAGTACATAGGTAGGCACCTCCGCGGGCGGCACATTGATCCAGCTCTCGGACGCGCGGCGTGCGAGGATAGCCGGAGAACAGAGCAGGTCTTCGTCTTCTTCATCTTCTTCTTGGTACCACATCATTATTTATATATTTATTTATTTTGTCCCAGCGGAATAGTTAAAATATTAGGTACATGTGGTTTGTGCATAAATCAAATATTCTTCAACATTGCAAACAATTTACATGTTGCACAATTGATAACGGTTTAAAATAAAATAGTTATCGCTAATAGGTATTATGTAACGAAGTGAACCGGCATTATTAGGTACACCAATTTATTTAATAACGCGAGTTAACTTAATATTAGGTAGTTTTTTTGGAAATCACTTCAGTGTTTAAGCAAATTAACTTAATAATTGCAAGTTAGGACATTTAGAAAATGTACCTATTGTTTTCTACATTCAATAAAATTAGGAAAAGGGATTGTGGATTAGTAACTAAATTAGAACTGAGCAGTCGCGGCGGCGGCGCAGTGAGCAGGTGACGGACGGACGCGGCGACGCGGACCGGACAGAGATGGGCGAGTCTCGATATAGAACTAGCTCGGACGGACGACACTCTCGCGCCGCGCATTAACCTCCCTCCCCACTCCCGCTGCGTGCGCGCGCGCATTGCAGCAGGAAAAGTCCTTCTATGTTACACAAGATGGCCCATGTATTACGTTCGCAAAATTTTGCCGTTTCATTCATATTATTTATATTTAAAATATGTATGTGTATAAATAATATAAATGTTATATATAAATGTTTATTTATAAATAATATGTATTATTTATACATATTATTTATATTTACCTATACATATATTTAATTCTAATCAAGGTTAGGTCCTAAACCAAATGTAAGAGAGAAAAAATATTGTAATCGCACTAACTAGGCGCTACTAAATCCCGTCCACATCACACTATATTTTAATAATTTGTGGGGCTAGTAAAGAGGTTCAGCCTGCATTTTTTCATGAAAGCATGAGGCTTTCACCAGTTGTTAATTAGGTCAAACCACCGAGCACAGATGGGTCAAACATACAAATAGCATACAAATAGGTAAAGCAGACTAGTCTAGCTAGAGTGCGCAACAGATTGATTGTGAGTATTGTGAGGTGCATTTTTTCTTAACCAAATTTCAAAACCTATGGAGAACTTAATAGTTAATCAGAATAAAAAAATCGACCAAGTGCAAGTCGAACTCCCGCACCGAGGATTCCGTACTGCCGCACGTACGTACTTGGCCCTATGGATTTTTTACTTTTTTTATTGTTTGTTTGAATATCCGCCATAATAACGCATATTCTGTGAAAATTTCAACCAGCTACCTATTACAGTTCAAAATATGACCAGACGGACAGCGTAGGCACAAACAAAAAAACTTTTTTTTTTAAATACTTAAATCGAACATAATTTCGTTCCATTCCAGGTATGGTTGAGGTAATTTGAAATACCACAATACCTACCATATATATAATTACTAGTTTCCTTTATCAAATATTTCGTTTAAAAAGCAATTTTGTCGCCGAATTTTTTCCAATTAATAGGAAAAAGTTTTTTAAATTTTGCTCAAGAAGTCATATATTATGAGAAATGGCTCAGATTTCCGAAGAGCCAAAATTTCATTTTTATATGAAGCAAAATAATAATTAGGATTGAAGTAAGCATTATGGATGTTGGGTGAAAGCTGGTAACGTACTTATTTCAAAAATACTGAAAAAGCTGAAAATCTATGTCCGGGGGACACATTGGTAACTAGAGCATCGATCGTGCGGCATAGTGAACAATGTTTCTGACACGTCCGCGTTCCGCGAGACGGCCGCACCGTCTCGCATATTATTATATTTAAATTACTTATTATATATTTTTTATAAACAAGTGGCATAGGTACCTGTGCCCAAAGTCCGTCGGAAATGAGACATAACCATAGAATAGTAATTTGGCCGAGTTCAACGCTTCCGAGACACAAGTTTGTGCGTTCAGTGAGAAGAGAACGGCGTTCACACCAGCTCCTTCCTTCCATGCAGGGCACGTCGCTAAAATTAAGCGACCACCTCGGGGTCCTCAGAGTCGAACTGTCGCACGACCTAAACTTTCGTCGCCATATCAAGGGCAAGGCCAAGCTTGCTTCTAAAAAACTGGGCGTACTCAATAAGTTGCGACGGTACTTCACGCCGGGCCAAAGGCTGCTTTTGTATAAATCGCAGATTAGGTCCTGCTTGGAGTACTGCTCGCACTTATGGTATGGGTCAGCTAAATACCAGCTTGCGCCTTTGGATTCGATCCAGTGTCGAGCCGTGCGTCTAATGGGTGACCCCGACGTGTCCCGCGACACGCGATCTACAACCACTGCAACTCCGTAGGACTGTCGGCGCCCTATTTGTGTTCTATCGCTTATTCCATGGGGAATACTAGAAGGAGCTGTGTCCCCTTGCCCCTTTCCACCTTCGCACCACGCGCACTGGGCAGGGATTGCATCCCTACACGCTGGACTTACCGCGGATGCGTACCAATCGATTCCGCAAATCTTACCTCTGCAGAACCGGTAAACTCTGGAACGCTCTCCCTGCCTTCGCAAGTACAGTCTCGGGTCCTTCAAGAGGGGTGTGAATGGGCACCTGTCAGGCCGGCATGGCATTCACAACCCCCGCATACGACCGAATGTCCATGGGCGTCGTTAGACACCTTATGGGTTACTCGGCGCCATATGTCGCGCTGTCAATAAAAAAAAAATATGGGCCGAGGGACCAAACTTATCCGAAACAGCCAAATCCATTACACCTCACGAAACCAAGATCTGTGAAAAACCATAAATTCCGAAACGGAATATCTGCTGCAGGATATTTTCGGACGATAGAAGTGCCATCCATCCTGTTAATACGATGTTGAAGACTCTCAGGTTGAAAGTATTGGGAAACCACTCACCGGTAGACAATTCTACATCCTAGCGGAGCGACAGGGAAACAATGGGTCCTCAAAAGCCCAATGTCAACAACAAGAGTGTTCAGTTTCTCTGTGACGAGAGCTGCGGAGATGGTTGGATGGCAAGGAATAAGAGATGAAAGTTTCTCCGAGCAGCGTCCTTTATAACAGACCGAATGAACCTACAAATCGTCTGTGGCTCAGAGACTCCAGACCACGAGAGCAACGCAGCGGTAACGGGACCCTCGGCACATGAACATTGTTCACTTAACCGGTTTTTGTATTTGCTCTATCGTAAAAACAGTTATACAAGCGTCAAACTTGGTGTGATTATTGTGCAAACTATTTTTTTTATACAAAGCGCGACATGTTGCGCCGAGCCACCCATGAGGTGTCTAACGACGCCCATGGACATTCGGTCGTATGCGGGGGTTGCGAATGTCATGCCGGCCTGACAGGAGCCTATTCACACTTCTCTTCACCCGAGACTGTACTTGAACTCTAAATTAAAACAACAAATAATAACAAGCTCCTCCATTAAGCCCGAATTACGTGATGATATGGAAACCTCGGTGCGCGAGTCCGACTCGCACTTGGCCGATTTTTTCTATCTACTTATTTTGAAAATTTTGAAAACCTCATAAACTTTACAGTTAGGCAGGTAGACAACAAGATAGAAAATTCTTTATTGCTCCACAAAGATTTAACAAGTAAATAACACAATAAATAAAGGTCTTGAGGTGCATAGGGGGACTGAAGGGATTTCTTTCAGCCATCCTTTGGGTGTGTGAAATGTGTAAGTGAATGAAAGTAGGTTTTGTGGTTGTGCGAAAAAAATGTTTTCCCTGAAAGTAAAAAAAAGCTAGATTTCAAAAAGGCTGAGAAAAGGCTAGATTTTCGAAGGTCCAATATTTTACTGTTTTAAGAATACGCAAAACAATAGTTAGGATGAAAGTAACTATGGTCTAATAGGTGAAAACTTGCTTGAATTGCTGGTTAAAAGCGTTATATTAACGGTTTTCACCAGCAATTTCATAATAAAAAAACGTCTTAAAACATGTCCGGGCAACAAACTGGTGATGATGACGCTCTATCTTCAAATATGTTGAGAGAGAACATCGGACATTATTTATACGTATACTCTACCTACCTACACTCTACATGACATCACAAATATTTTAGACGAATAGCCATGTGAAATGCGCGCATCGTATAAACCTTCGAGCCATAACAGACGAAAGATAATCAGCTTGAACCCTCGACAAGTGACTTAGTTCACACTAGGTTTTAGGGTTCCGACGCCAGCAGGGATAAAATCGTTCAGGTGCCTGCCTTTTCGTCCGCACGTCTGTCTGTCAAAGCCTCTCGCTCCTAAACGGTTTGAGCTATCTATCTTCCTTACACCTGGAACCTTTTAGGTATGACCTGGTTATTTAAAGAGAAGGATTGAAAATGGCGGCGTTTTACAGCTGTACAGTCGGCATGCAAATATTTTTGCACAATTGCTTTATTTTCTTTAGACGGCAATACTGTGTGAGCGAAAGGCAAATAGGAAATCCGCCATTTTCAATCCCTTTCTTTAAATAACCGGGTAGTACTGATTCCCGAGAGACACACACAAGACACTATGCCAGTAGGGTAAGCAATGCCAGGAGTCCTCCTCAGGGCCTCAAAAACTGGAAATATAAATATTTTTCAAATAGAGCAGTAAAATATTGATGGAAAGGCTAGATTATTATTGTAATAAAGTGCCTACCTAGTACATGAATAATTTTTAAGTACCTACCTATGTATTTTAAACGGTTATAAAAAAAAATCGGTATAAAAATCTTATATGTGCAAAGGTGACATGGGACACGAAGCGACCGCGTACGCGCTCTATGCTATGCTATGCGTAATCGAATGGCTACGGAACTCTCTGCATGTAAACAACGTTGGAAGTGTTGGAACTTACTCAACAGACATTTTAATATTTATATTGCTATAATTTTTTGATAGCCTAACCCCTTTTGTCGATGATATGTTTTTTCGGGAGCGATGTAAGAGAGCTGCTCATCTATACTATAGATCGGTGGTCTATAGTACATATCATAACATATTATACCTATATAATAGTGTTGTAACACGACCCTGAAAGCCACCATCGCTTTACAGCATGAAATTTCGCTAAAACATGGCCTTGCCTGGATTGCAATCCGAAAGTAAAGAAGCAAGTGATACTCTTAAGCATCGAACTTATCAAACATGCAACCAGTAACGGAATAAGCATCTGTTTTATGAGAGAAAAATGAACTAGGATCGGCGACTTTCGGGAAATTCAATGCGTACGTACCTACCAAATTTCGAATTGACAAACCTCCATCCAGTCCGCCTCGCTAGCTCAATTGCAAAGGGCGTCGGGGGCGCGTTCGGGCGAACTTTGGATGGGTGACCGACCGTCCGCGGCCACTGAGCTGCCGGCTGAACTTGCTTCGGATTCCACGTAAAACTGTAACGTGTTTACGTTTTTAGGGATCAATAACTATAAATATAACTATAAACTTATAAATTTACCTATAAACTTACCTATAACTGTAAAGTTATAACTAATAACAAGCGTGCGTACATAAATTACCTGGCACCCTACCTTCCTGCCTGGGCATCACCATTTCCAAAGACGTAGGTTTCCGGAAAATTGGGAATACTTTTCCGCAATCGGCGGTTCTTCTCACCGGTACAACTATTCCTGTTGTACAAAACACAGATTAGGCCGGTGATTGAGTACTGCAGTCACATCTGGGAGGGTAGTCCCCAATATCTGCTTACGTCCTTGGACTCGACTCGATACAGCGCCGAGATAGTCTTGTTGGTGACCCGAAACTTACAGATGGTCTGGAGTCTATTAGTCACAGACGGTTTGTAGGTTCGCTTAGTCTGTTTTACAGATACTGTCACGGACGCTGCTCTGTGGAACTAGCGTCCCTTATTCCTTGCCACCCGTCCTATCTCCGCATGACTCATCGCAGAGAGACTCAGCACCTTCTGTTGTTGACATTGGGCTTTTGAGAACCCCTCGGTTCTCTAAATCGTTTCTTTGTCGCACCGCTAGGGTGTGGAACTGTCTTCCGGCGAGTGTGTTTCCCGAATCTTTTAACCTGGTGTGTTCAAACATCGTAATAACAGGCTAGACAGCCTAGCAACAGTCCTCAAATCTGCTGGCATGGCACCTACCTGAGCGTGCATGGTTTCGCGAGGAGAGGTGATTTTGGCCGTTGTTGGTCTCCCGGAACAGCCACGCATATCGGTTTACATAAAAAAAAGTAAAAAATACGCACACCCTTTTTTAGATGTATTTACCACTAGCTTTTGCCCGCGGCTTCGCCCGCGTAAAATTCGTATTTCGAAGAAAGAAAGTAAGTTATTAAGAGCGACGCCGAAGGCGCAGCTCCGTATAGTTAAACCATATACTTTCTCAAAGAAAGTAACTAAGGGCGAGGCCGAAGGCCGAGCAGCGTTCAGGTAAATGATATGATAACCCTTCTCAAATAAAGTAAGTTAAGGCCCTGCCGAACGCCGAGCTGCGTTCGCATAAACGATATTATATTCTATCTAAGATAGCAAGTCATTTTAGGCCCGAGGGCGGAAGAAGATTTATTGTTTACATAAACACAGCTGTTGAAGTTTATTGTTTACATGAAGGTAGCACGGCCTTCGGCCTCGCCCTTAGGTACTTACTTTCGTCGAGAAGAATATCGTTAACTTAAACGAAGCTCGGTCTTAGTTGCTTACTTAAAATCACCTCTTAGTTGCTTCCTTACATCGAGACAGAATAGCGTTTAACCTGAACGGAGCTCGGCCTTCGGCCTCGCCATTAGTTACTTACTTTATTCGAGAAGGTTTATTGTTTACCTGAGCGCAACTGCATCGTAGATCCGGTAGTGTCGGCTCGCAACAACACCCTTACATATCACTTATAATCAACCCAATCAAGCAGGTAAAATACTGCACTAATGCACAAGGCAATGCACTGTCAGGCCGACATGGCATTCGCAACCATAATATTCGGCCGAATGTCCATGGCCGTCGTTAGACACCTTATGGGTGGCTCGGCGCGACATGCCGAGATTTAAATAAAAAAAATCTGGCGTAGAAGTCGCTTCGCACTCCTGCCGGTGTTCTTTAAACGTGCAATCGCGATGGCACGTAGAGAATACATGTATGTCGTTCTCTTGATAAACAATTAATGTAAAAAAAAATTAAAAATCTGTTCTTGTTATGGTTACTCTTAAAACTAATTGAAAAAATCGTTTAACTTTGATGACTCGCCGTGCCTGCAAATAATAATAATAATAATGTTTTTATTATTTGTATTTGCGCCACCTTGCTCATTTTGCTGATGTAGGTATGTGTTTTGTATGTGCGTTACTTAGAAACTAAGCATTGACAATTTTCCCCGGTACATGTTGAAACAAAAACATGTTGCGTGTCAGTGACGTCATATTTTAGCTTACATGCATCCAACCTTGTACCATATGCGTGCGTAAGACGTGATTCCACGTCAAAAAATTAAGATAAAATCAAATTAAAATTTCGGCTTTCTATAATATGGCGAGTGAGGGCGCGGCCGCTCGGTGCGCTTTTATAGGCACCCGCCCGCGCGCCGCTCCGCCGCCAGCCGCCCCCCGCTCGCTCATACAGTAAATTAAATACCTACTTCGGCGCGCGGAACATTTCGGTTTGTATGGGAGCCACATCTTAGCGTAACCGGAACTGAATTTTATCCAGCCTATCCTGTGTCTCGTATAGGTAAATGTACGTGTACGAAGTTTCATCGAAGTCAGA
This sequence comes from Nematopogon swammerdamellus, assembly GCA_946902875.1. Taxonomy (NCBI): domain Eukaryota; kingdom Metazoa; phylum Arthropoda; class Insecta; order Lepidoptera; family Adelidae; genus Nematopogon; species Nematopogon swammerdamellus. The sequence continues at coordinate 18,873,565 of OX336334.1, forward strand.
TGATCGGTTTAAGAGTTATGGAGGAACATACATCATACATACATACATACAGAAAAGATTTAAAAAAAAGTGAATTTAGTTTTAGTATCATACATAGAGTTCATAAATTCAGTATCTCATAAAACAAAGTAGTTTACTCCATCACCATCCCTTTTACAGATTTATTATTAGTATTGATTGATAGTAATCTTCCAGGAAAATACATTGAGGGTTAGGCATCAAAAATTGTAGCAATATAAATACTAAAATGCCTGTTGTTCCAACGTTGTTTACATGCAGAGAGTTCCGTAGCCATTCGATTACGCATAGCATAGCATAGAGCGCGTAGCGGTCGCTTCGTGTCCCATGTCACCTTTGCACATACATAATATTTATACCGATTTCTTCTATAACCGTTTAAAATACATAGGTACCTTACTTAAAAATTGTTCATGTACTAGGTAGGCACTTTATTACAATAATAATCTAGGATTTGACATTTCCATCGACCATTTCTTTCTACTGCTCTATTTGAAAAATATTTATATTTTCAGTTTTTGAGGCCCCGAGGAGGACTCTTGGCATTGCTTACTCTACTGGCATAGTGTCTTGTGTGTGTCTCTCGGGAATCAGTACTACCCGGTTATTTAAAGAAAGGGATTGAAAATGGCGGATTTCCTATTTGCCTTTCGCTCACACAGTATTGCCGTCTAAAGAAAATAAAGCAATTGTTCGACGAACATTTGCAAATAAAAAAATATTTGCATGCCGACTGTACAGCTGTAAAACGCCGCCATTTTCAATCCTTCTCTTTAAATAACCAGGTCATACCTAAAAGGTTCCAGGTGTAAGGAAGATAGATAGCTCAAACCGTTTAGGAGCGAGAGGCTTTGACAGACAGACGTGCGGACGAAAAGGCAGGCACCTGAACGATTTTATCCCTGCTGGCGTCGGAACCCTAAAACCTAGTGTGAACTAAGTCACTTGTCGAGGGTTCAAGCTGATTATCTTTCGTCTGTTATGGCTCGAAGGTTTATACGATGCGCGCATTTCACATGGCTATTCGTCTAAAATATTTGTGATGTCATGTAGAGTGTAGGTAGGTAGAGTATACGTATAAATAATGTCCGATGTTCTCTCTCAACATATTTGAAGATAGAGCGTCATCATCACCAGTTTGTTGCCCGGACATGTTTTAAGACGTTTTTTTATTATGAAATTGCTGGTGAAAACCGTTAATATAACGCTTTTAACCAGCAATTCAAGCAAGTTTTCACCTATTAGACCATAGTTACTTTCATCCTAACTATTGTTTTGCGTATTCTTAAAACAGTAAAATATTGGACCTTCGAAAATCTAGCCTTTTCTCAGCCTTTTTGAAATCTAGCTTTTTTTTACTTTCAGGGAAAACATTTTTTTCGCACAACCACAAAACCTACTTTCATTCACTTACACATTTCACACACCCAAAGGATGGCTGAAAGAAATCCCTTCAGTCCGCCTTTGCACCTCAATACCTGTAGTATATTCATTGTGTTATTTGCTTATTAAATATTTGTGAAGCAATAAGCTCCTTTCAAAATGACGGGATGCTTGTGTTAGGCTCACCTTACCGTCATATGTCCGCAAATACGCGAGTGAGGAGCATTAGCGCATGCGCATGAGAATTCGATCGTTTGAAAGTACTCATGGTGACAACTATTGCATGTGAAGCCGCGCATATTTGTGAAGCCGCGCTATGCCGCTTCTAGCATTTAGTTCGATGCGATTTAAGAGACACTGTGACATATATAACTACGCTAGGTTCGACCACAGAATATTGAATTGCGAGCGCGCACGAAGCAGTTACCTACCTGGGGTTTGTAATGAATCCGTGAGTCAGACGTGGGGAGACTGTCTACTGTTTTTACCCGACTACAGCGAAGCCAAAAGGCGGGTATTGTTGAACCCAGCTAATTGCTGCTTATTTATTTTTCCGATCGAATCGCCTGAAGTTTTGAACCGTACACTCAGCACATTACGACCGCGCCGCGCCGCCGCCGCCGCCCCTCCCTCCGCACTACCTACACGTAGAGTGGAAGGCTCTGCACAGTTAATTATTACAATAACACATTACTTTCTTAGGTCCGATTGCGGATAGCAGGATTATCCTCTGATTCTGCGAATCTGAAGATTATCCTTCTCTTCTATGCTGTGAGATAGTCTTAGGATTTGTGACACCAAACTTACACATACACATAGATATGTATATGTATACTCCACACGCTGTATCCAGACAATCGGGGTAAGCAGAGTGATCGGTGTTGTGCTGCTAAGTACCGGCCCCACACCAGACTTACACATTCAGAGGAAAATCATGTTTTGTATAAGTATAAACTTATATTTCCCAAAATTCTACAGTAAAGAATTAGAAAAAAAAATTACCAGCTTGTATTTAAGTTACAGAAAAACTTTAGCTTCTTAAAAACAGTATATCTACATGAAATTATCATTAATTCAGCACATGATCGCAATAATTCGGCACATGTACCACAGGAGTAAAATTACAAATTTAAAACCAGCGACCCTTAAATAATTTCCGTGTACTTACTTAAAGGAGTCGCGGGATTTCTGACCTCGGTCCTTCGAAAGCTTCAACTAAGTAAACGGAAATTATTTTTGACTTTGTTAAGGGTGGGGGTTTTTTTAATTTGTAATTTTAAAAAAAAAAAGTTCATCTACCGTGAGTAATATTTTTATTAATTAATATTTACTTTATTACTTGATTACTACCATAGCTAAGAATAACCCCGGTTAAACCAATATTCTAATAAAAAAAACAACTGCATCTAAATCGATCCATCCGTTTAGGAGCTACGATGCCACAGACAGACACACAGATACACACGTTAAACTTATAACATTAACACCCCTCTTTTTTTGCGTCGGAGGTTGAAAACAGCGGCGTCAACGCGCGCAGGCAAATAATGTCCGCATACGACCGAATGTCCATGGGCGTCGTTAGACACCTTATGGGTGGCTCGGCGCCATATGTCGCGCTGTCAATAAAAAAAAATGTCTCCGTGATACTTTATCCGTGGTAGGGTGGTACTGAACCTTGAAGCGCGAGGCAAACTCGCACCTTAATAGTTTTTTTTGTATTGGCATTATTTTCCTTATTTGTGCATACTATTTGACGAGCGGGTAAGCTTTCGTGTAAATATACAACTTTGTACATTAAACTCCTATGCCTAATTTCTAAAATATTATTTTCTTTCTAAAATGTTCTGCTCCTGAATTTCGGGCTTTGCACCTCTGACATCGTAATTATATCTGCGGAATTGAGCATAAACGTACCTATCGGCTATCTCTTGGCTTTCAAGGTTCACTTGACATTGGGATCCATTCCACAGATAAACCTATTGGCTTGCGACGGCTGTCGCTGTAGCAATCGTGTGTGCAATCATTCATGCGAAAGAATATACCGTGTGGGGTCGGTAAAGAATAGCCCCACTGCATCTCTCCCCGTCGCATGTCGTAAAAGTCGACTAAGGGATAAGAAAATTCGTCAGCCTCGGTAGCTCAGTGGCGCGGTTGGTTAGTCAACTGTTATTAAGCAACGCTGAGCGCGGTCAGTGTTTGGATGGGTGACCGCTCGACCGTTGGAGGCTGACCGTGGTTCGGATTCCACGTTAAACTGTAGGTCCCTTCCCTTCTTACCTTACTAGGTGGTAGGGTTTATCCCGGCCGGGTTGGTACCACCGCACTGAACGAAACGTCGGTCGAAACGGCTATGTAAATAGTTCGTGTTTTCCGTCCAGTTTAGTGTAGCCGACATGAAATGAAGGGAAGCACTGACATGGCACCTAGTTCACCCTGTGTTATGGGCTGACATCACGGATGTTGTAGGTGATGTAGCCAACCCTGTCAGGTTCCATAAAAAAAAAAAAACCTAATAAATATGAAGAATTACTTCTTACCTTACTTCTTCCTCCTACCCCGCCGACGCCACCACCTGCGCCAGCTGTCGGATTCCCAGGCACAAAAAGGCTTCCAGTCCGTTTAGGTTGGGAAGGTGATGCCTCTTGTACGACATTTCGCTTTCGGACCAAGGTATCGTCTAACGGCAGGGGCTCCCGAGTGGCGCCGCGTGAGCCGCGGCCCGTGGCGAGGTGGCCGTTCCCCGCGGGTGTCGCCGCTCTCGAGCCGGCTGCGCTCGCCTGCCCCGCGGGGGCGGTGGAGCCCGAGCGCGACCCCATGCCTCCCGACGCCGGCGCACCGCTTCCCTCCACCGAGGGCTGCCGAGATCGCCTTCCGTATCGATCGACGCTCGAGTCGCGGCTCGGGGGCCGCTTATAATGATCGAAATGATCGATAGACGCCTGGTGGCCGGTGAACGGAGGCCGAGCGCTTGCTTGCCGAGCATCTCGACCGCCGCCGTCCCCGGCTGTAGCGTAGTCGCCGGGCTGCCGTGCATATTGCTGCTCTCCGGGTTGCCACGAATATTGCTGCTCCCCGGGCTGCCGCGAATATTGCGGCTCGCCGGGCTGCCGCGAATATTGCTGCTCACCGGGCTGCCGCGAATATTGCTGCTCGCCGGGCTGCCGCGAATATTGCTGCTCGCCGGGCCGCAGAGGCGGTGCCCCGGGCCGGTCGGGAGCTCCGTCTGGATGCACCGCGCCCGACCTATAGTCGTTTCTGCCGTAGTCGCCGGGAGCGTGCCCGTGTTGATTTCGAACGTCTTGGTTCGCTTGGCGTAGTACACTCGGTCTTCTGTGACCGTCCTGGGCCGAGTTCCAGTCCGGTTGAACCGGTCGTTGATTCTGAATTGTCGGTTGGTAAGACTGTCGTCTTTCCTGAGTTGTTTGCTGATACGCCTGTGTGTTATCTACTTGGGATTGGTGTTGGTAGTTGATGGCTTCCTGCCGGTTCGGAGTCCGGTAGACCGAAGGAACTTGGTTGTTGGGCAAACCGCCGGCCGCGCCGTGCGGGTAGACGGCCTGCTGCTCGGGCAGCGGCTGCTGGAAACGGTCAGCCGCGGGCGCGGGCGGCGGCGAGACGGCGTTGGAAGGAATCGCTGACGCGTCGTTTCTATATTCGTACATATGGTCGAGTGGGGCGTTGAGCGCGGGGTCGGCGGACGGGTAGCCGGTGTTGTTGTACCACGTCTCGTTCGGTTGCACCGTCTTCGGGTACACCGCGGACGGCCGCCGTGCGGGCAACGGGTTTGGGATCTTGTTGGTGGCCGGCGGCTGCTGGGGCAGGGGCGGCACGTGGTTGGGAATGCTCTTCTCCGGTTCGTGGAGTATGGACTTGCTGGGCTGCAAGTCGTCCGGTTGCGGATGATATTTCGGTCGTAATCGTATCCGGTCCATGCCGGGTTGCTTGAAGTCTGGTGCGAATTGTTTCGCAGTCATTTGTGCTAGATCACAGTCTTCCTTAGCTTGGTCCGCTGCTTCGTCAGCCTGCTCCGCCTTCCCACGAGCGGTTGCAGTTCTGTAATAAAACAATATCTATGAGTATGTATATGTGCGTGTGCGTGTTAACATTAAACCCATAATAAAATTTAATAAATTCTAAGGATGTACACGGGGCTCGGAGGGGCCCGAGGGGCCCGGAGAAGCCCTGAGGGGCCAGAGGCAGCACCAAACAACACTTTTTGTGTTTTTAGGGGGTTTTTTTAACCGGACGGGTCCGCGTCCCTCAGAAAACTAAAAAAAGTGTTTTCTGGTACTGCCCGATAGACAAGCAGAGAGAAAGAGGTAGAGGGTAGAGGTGAACGTAAAGTTAGAGATAGTAGAGAGAGAGAAATGAAGTATAACTTCTAACGCGCGTACACGTACGCGCAACTTTTTTTAAATGCGCTTGTGCTTTTGTATTATTCGATGTATTTATATATTTGCTCGTATATTTGTGTAGTTATGACCAAAGGGAAGCACCGACATGGCACCGAGTTCACCGAGATGTTATGGGCTGACATCATGGGTGTTGTAGGTGATAAAGTCAACCATGTCAGTTTCCATAAAAAATATTACTACTGCGCAAGTGTGAACCAAGTTCACATGCCGAGGGTTCCGTCACCGCTCCTTTGATCGCATGTAATTCAATTTTCTACGAGGGCGCGGTCAGACTTTAAATTGGTGGCCGTGCAATCATTGAAGTTGGCCCAGGCTCGGATTCCACGTGAAACTGTAGTTCACTCCCTATACTTTACTATGTGCATAATGTAAACCGGCAGACGGAATGAAAAATAGACACCAAAGTTATTCCATAAGGGTCCCTTTTTCGCGACAGAACCCTAAAACATAAATATTTAAATCAATCCCAAATAATTTGCCATGCCAGTGACAATTATTATTGTCGCTGGCATGGCACCTCTCTGAGCGTGTGATTTCCTTAAGGAATTATATCGAATTACCAATAACACAGCGATGGCACGCATGTAGGGAAGATCGGTGCACTAACCTAGATATCGCAATGTCCGCCTTCTGGAGCGCAATCTTGGAAGCTCGCTGCGCGGCGTTGACCGCGGCGTCTATTCGCTCGCGGAACTTGGCGGAGCGCATGAGGAATATGTGTTTCCTCTTCTGGCTGGTGATGAGCACGTTGTTCTTGTACTTGCCCTCCTCCCGCGAGCCGTCGCGGAAAGTGGTCACGCCGTAGCCGTACTTTCTGTTGGCGAACCACTCGCCCTCGTAGCGCAGCCCGTCGCTCCGCTCGCTCACGCCGAACCCGGTGCGCTTGTCGTTCTTCCACTCGCCCATGTACGTCTCCGTCACGCTCGCGTCCAGGTGCTCGTCCTGCAACATCACCAGACATCTCTTCACTCTCACTCGCCACTCCTTAACCTAACACCTGAAGATCCTCAAGTCACACGTGCCTCCTGGGTGGCGCCAAATGACCAATAAATGGTTTACAGCCGCTCTGGTCGTCTTGTGGCCTTCATAGGTTGGCTGGGGTGGCTGGGGGGTCAAGGGGGTTTGCACAAATGTTTGCAGGCTTAGAGCCAACATCTAGCACAACATCATGAATACAGTGGTACAGCGAGCACGCAAAGTTTATCGGCGATGTGTGCGCGAGTGTCGGCTCACCTCGACGATGAAGCTCGCGTTAGAGTCGGTGTGCAGGGAGGCGTGCGTGACCCCGGAGTGCGAGGAGTCGACGGAGGAGACCCAGGAGGACGCGGAGCCGCCGGAGCGGATGGAGCCGCCCGCGCCGGTGCCGCGCTTCTCTAACTCGCCCGTGCTGCGCTGCTTGCGGATCTTTAGGCCCTGCAATTGTATCCAGTCTCGTTTATTTACTTTATTTTAAATATAACAAACATTACAGGCTTAACATAATGCCTTCCCTAGCTTACTCCTTCCTTATATACATATATTTATGCTAATTCCTTATTTAAGTATATGACAAACAATTACCACCGCACTGAGCGAAACGTCATCGGTCGAAATGTGAATAGTTCGTGTTTTACGTCCAGTTCAGTGTAGCCGGCGCGAAATGAAGGGAAGCACTGACATGGCACCTAGTTCAGCCGGTGTTACGGGCTGACATCACGGATGTTGTAGGTTGTAGCCAACCGTGTCCAGGGGCGTGCATCCCATAAAGGCAGAAAAGCACTGCCTACCCTGAGTTAAAGTCCCAATTCCACCTATCCAAACAATCAAATTAAAACATATAGAACTACTCAAGTTCACGACAAAACGTATGATTTAAAATTGGCGCGCGCTCCTCCCTCTCGGCGCGGCCGCTCGCGCGGAAGCAACGCCACCGCGCGGCAAAGGCAGACAACACGACTACCTGGTGGTCACTCACACTATTACTCAAATCCTGCGTCATTATATGCTGGAATTTTGCGTGTGTATGCGTGTTTCGATGCGCGGTTTAGTACGCCAGGGCAGGACTGCCTTTCACTAACACCACAACAATGCCTCGTAACGTAGGTGTAGCTGGTCTAGCATCGTTCGCGCGCGCGCGCCGCCGCCCCGGCGCGCGGCGGTGCAATTGTCTGGTACAGTTTATAAAGAAGTGTTATAATCTTTTGTTTATGTTTTTACAAATAAAAAAAGTACCGCCCCTCTTCTCTACTTATTTCTATTTCATCTTTTTGTAGTCAATATTCACTGCACTGCATACTCTTTATTGAGATTGGTTCTGTTTAAATCACTCAAAAGGCGTTTTTAAAAGTCACCCTTAGTATCTGTATTTATGACATTGTGTAGTTAATTAAAATTTATTCATTTTATGGATATCTGAGGTGCATTGAAAAAAAAATAATCTGCTGGACAGAACATCTTCATGTGGACATGAAGAAGATGTAAAAGATGAAAACCGGGCTGAGGTAAAAATTTAAATTAATTCAACTTGTTTCTAAATTAAGTACTTATTTTGAATCTTAATTGTTGCCTGCCTACCCGGTCTTAAATGTCTGTGCACGCCACTGACCGTGTCAGTTTCCATAAAAAAAAGAAAAAAATATATTTATTCAAACTATTGCTAAATACGTCAAACTCTGATACTGTCCCATTAATTTTATTTATTATAGTTATAGCTCTATTAAGAGGAGGGCACAACTGCAGGTTGGTCCTCGAGGGGAACGAGAGCCCCTTCCCTTGGAGGAAGGAAGCTAGCTAGCGCCCCCGCCCGCGGAGCGGTGCGCGCGCGTTTCTTCCAAGCTGCTCTCTGACGTCTCGTTTTCGTGTCTGTCTGTCTGTTTCACACACACCAAACTAAAAGAACGAAAATAATGATTTAAATAATTATTTTTTAAACTACGTTTCCAAATCGGACTAAAATTTATAGGATAATTTCTATGCAAATACTTGTAAGATTGTGTGTAGAGTAGAGAGTAACACAGTCACGTCGTCGTGAAGAAAACTCACACAACCGTTCATTATCATATGCAGTGCAATAAAATAGTTAATGACTTAGGTGATTGCATCAATTACTATTATCTATTGCATGCAGCCCACGTTTTTCGTGTTAAATCTTACAAATGTTTTCATAGAAATTGTTTTGTAGTTTTAGACCGTATTGCGTGATTTTCAAAAAAATATTTAAATATGGTTTCTGCAGCAGTATCTTAAATAAAATTAATGTATTGCCTTATTTCACTCATCACCAGTGTAAATAATGTTACACTGGCACATAATGATGGGAGGACAATACATAGTGCAGGAATACAAGGATAAGGCTTGCTTGAAAGTATAATGAACCCACCGAAAGTAGGCCCTTCTTGGTCTTCTCAACGAGGCTGTTGCGGCGGGCGGGCGGCTCGTCGGAGCGCGCCTTGAGCACGAAGCCGCCGCGCGACTCGTCGATGCGCGCGGTGCGGTGCTCGGCCGCGTCCGGTGTGCCGGGCGCGCCCTCCGCCAGCGAGGAGGTGGAGCCGCGCGGGTCGCGCGCGCCGACGCCGGTCCCGCCTTGAGCACCCGCGCCCCCGTTCGTGCTGCGGTAGTGGGACGCGAGCCCGAACGGCGCGGAGGCCCGCACGCCGTACCCGTGCCGCGTCCCTCGCAACCATTGTCCCTGATATGTTCCTGAAAACATAACAAACACTCACTAACATTGCTGTCATCTGTGTTCATAATGAAGAGAAACAATACGGCCCGACCAGGATTCGAAACTGGACCTGGCGACGACAGCAGACGATTTGGAGTCGTGCAAGTTGAGAGAACACAAGATCTTACAACTTTTTCAAATTTAGAACAGAAGATGCAACGGTTGGAAATTTAGAACAGAATAAATTAACAACAGAAGATGCAACAGTTGAAAATTAAGAACAGAATAGATTAACAACAGAAGATGCAACTGTTGGAAATTTAGAACAGAAGAAATTAACAACAGAAGATGCAACAGTTGGAAATTGAGAGTATTGCAGTGATTCTAGATGGAGGCGCAAGATCTTATCTTTTTTTTTATGGAAACTGATACGGTTGGCTACATCACATCACCTACAACGTCCTTGTCATGCTTTTCTGATCAGCTCGGAAAGTTGTTAATAGAAAAGTCGGGCGACCGCCGCGCCAAATCTTTTTTTCTCCAGCGAATAGGGCTGGACATTCAAAGGGGCAACGCGGCTAGTGTTTTGGGACGGTGGGGGAGTCGGCGGACATGGATGATTTTTTTTTCATTTAATAGGTGTTAATTTTAGTTTTTTGACGTGATGACGTCACGTCTTATAAATTGATGAGCACCGGCTGCACGCACGAAAGTGTGTAGCGTTGATATTCAAAGTTACCATGGAAACGTCTTAAGAAGTAAAACTGTCAAGATCAGACAACAGAAGTTTTGATGGCCAGTCACAAGATGATTAATCTTTCTACTGGAAATAGAAATTACTGATCTTTGATCTATGTACTACGATTATTCCACGTCATCACGTAAAACTATCGTCCGTAAACCGACTTTACAGACAACCAATTTTTTTTTTCATTGTTATTGTGATTTACTAATAGGTGAGTTTGTATATTTTTGATTAAACGCATTAAAACTTGGTAGGTTTGAAAAATCTATGTATGGATTATGGATATTCTCAATACTTGTTTTGTCAGAAGCCCTAAAAAATTAAAAAAAAAGTTGATAACACGGATATTCTGAAACGGCACCGCAATATGGAAATAGAGATTACCCGATACTTGTTTAATTAATTCTACTTCAAAATTAAATTTAAAACAAATAAAAAAATAAAATAAGCTTTTATTGCTGGTATACAAAATTTCGAAACATAATAATATGTATCCATATTATCAACATAATAACATGTTATTTAACTTAAAGCAAATTTTCAATTACCGGCGTTCGGTGTACTCTTCTTATCTTAACTTGTCAACAGCTTGTCTTTCGAGCAAAAGGCCTTCTGCTTACCATATATCTCTGTATTATGCCATTCGGACCCACTCTGGATCAGCTACTCTTTTTATTTACGTTATCTTCCCAACGTTTCGTTTGTCGCCCTTTACTTCTATTGCCGTCCCTTAGGCACCACTTCGTCCATTCATCTATACATATAATAAAATCGTAGAGGTAAGAAAGTCTGTACATTGAATGTATTCGGAAAAAAACTAACCAGGGTGGCTTAAAATGAGATACTGAACATGTTAGAACAGTTTTTAAAATTTTTGTTTGTTTGTTTGTTTGTCTGTACGCGCATCACGCAAAAACCACTGAACGGAATTAGACGAAACTTTGTATAGTGGCAGTTTATATGCCGGGTTAACATAATACGTAAAAAAAAAATAACAAAAATAAAAAAAAATTTACAATTATAAACATTATTGCGCGTTTAAAATCACGTAGTCCAAAGTACATAATTATATCTTGAGAACTGGCAGCAAATACAATTTGAATAAAATATTCATTCGAAATTTAAAAATAAGTAGATACAACGAAAATGACAGTTCCTTTTTTTTATTATCTTGAACACAATAGTCTATACATATCTATTCTTTCTATACATATCATAAAATCGTAAATGCAAAAATGTCTATTTGTACGCGCATCTCGCAAAAACCACTGAACGGAATTTGACGAAACTTTTTATAGTGACAGTGTATATCCCGGATGAACATAATAATTAAAAAATATAATAAAAATCACGTAATCCAAAGTAAAGGTAAAAAACAATTTTAAATGTCATGTTGACAACGGAGAACTGTCATCTCGACGTGAGCTGGCCGGTGACAAATTGTTTGATAAATAAAAATAATAATTGAAAGTCGAAGTTATGTCGCTGTCATTGGTGCAATAAAATTTATATATCTGTTGCCCGCGGCTTCGCTCGCGTGAAATTCGTATTTAAAAAAAAGAAAGTAAGTAACTAAAGGCGGGCCCGAAGGCGGATCTACGCTCACGTAAACAATATTCTTTCTCGATGAAAGTAACTAAGGGCGAGGATTCTTGAAGAAAGTAAGTAACTAAGGGCGAGGCCGAAGGCCGAGCTCTATTCTGGAAGACCATAAACCTTCTCGAAGAAAGTAAGTAACTATGGGCGAGGCCGCAGGCCGAGCTGCGTTCAGGAAGAAGCAAAACCATCTTGAAGAAAGTAAGTAACTAAGGGCGAGGCCGAAGGCCGAGCTCTATTCTGGAAGACCATAAACCTTCTCGAAGAAAGTAAGCAACTATGGGCGAGGCCGCAGGCCGAGCTGCGTTCAGGAAGAAGCAAAACCATCTTGAAGAAAGTAAGTAACTAAGGGCGAGGCCGAAGGCCGAGCTCTATTCTGGAAGACCATAAACCTTCTCGAAGAAAGTAAGTAACTATGGGCGAGGCCGCAGGCCGAGCTGCGTTCAGGAAGAAGCAAAACCATCTTGAAGAAAGTAAGTAACTAAGGCGAGGCCGAAGGCCGAGCTACGTTCGGATAATTAAAAAACCATCTCGAAGAAAGCAAGTAACTAAGGGCAAGGCCGAAGGCCAAGCTGCGTTCAGGAAGAAGCTAAACCATCTTGAAGAAAGTAAGCAACTAAGGCGAGGCCAAAGGCCGAGCTACGTTCTGACAAATGATAAACCATCTCGAAGAAAGCAAGTAACTAAGGGCGAGGCCGAAGGCCGAGCTGCGTTCAGGAAGAAGCTAAACCATCTCGAATAAAGTTAATTAATATTAAGATTGAATTAATTTAATTTAAATTTTATTATAAAGTCCACGCTTCTAACGGCAAATATACCGTGCATCCTAGAACCTCGCGGTTATTCCCGGCTGGATGGCAAGAGGCCCGATGCTATCACCTTAGTGCCATGGACTAAGGGTAGTTCTTTGATGTGGGACGCCACTTTTGTTCTCACATTGGCTCCAAGTCACGTTAGGACATCTTCAAGAGCGGCTGGCGCGGCCAACGCTGGGGCGGAGAGCCTCAAACGGAGCAAATATAGAAATATAATTCAAGATTTCCAATTTGTTGCGTTTGCGGTTGAAACCCTCGGTCCGTGGAGCAGTGAAGCCAAAAGAGGCTTGAGCTGGTTGACGCAACTGGTGCCCCGCCATCAAGAGCTTATGTACTTCATTCAAAGGGTAAGCCTTGCCATCCAGCGGGGTAATGCCGCAAGTGCTCTAAGAACATTTGAAAATGCCCGTTTTGATAGTTATTTTAATGTTTGTTAGGTAGGTTTAATTCTTTAGTTATTAATATTACTTTTTTATTTTTATGAAATAAATAGATTGCGTAAACGATATTATATTCTATCGAAGAAAGGAAGTCTTTAAGGGCGAGGCCCGAAGGCGGAAGAGGGTTTTTGTTTTATCTGAACGCAGCTCGGCCTTCGGCCTCGCACTTAGTTCATTCCTTTCTTCCAGAAGGTTTATCGTCTTCCTGAACGCAGCTCGGCCTTCGGCCTCGCCCTTACTTACTTCCTTTATTTGAAAAAGATTTATCGTTTACCTGAAAGCAGCTCGGCCTTCGGCCTCGCCCTTAGTTAGTTACTTTCTTTAAGAAGGTTTATCCATTACCTGAAAGCAGCTCGGCCTTACGCCTCGCCCTTAGTTACTTACATTCTTCTTTGGAATACGAATTTCACGCGAGCGGAGCCGCGGGCTCAGCTAGTTTAATATATATGTGCTATCCATCGTCATTTTCGCGTTCTTAAAAATGTTTATGCCTCTTTAAATTTAGTTATATGTTTTTATATCTTTTAATCTTACTTTATCTCTTCTCTTGACTCCGATTGCACTTCTTTCTGTACTCATTCATTGTTTATTGTTGCTTATTGTTTATTTATCATCCCTTGGCGCTGGCACTGCGCTCAGATTTGTCATATTTACATTGTAACATTCCGCCAGTTCGATAATCACAGCGAAGAAGAACTGGCAAGAAATATTATGAGCAGCGTAATAAATTTGTGCATCTCGTAGCGCGACCCCACGCGGGCTCGTCGTGTCGTGACCCTTCCATTCTGGCGCACCGGCACCGCCGCGCCGCGCCGCCGCCGCGCCGCCGAGCACTCGCTGCGTACGGTTGTGTTGTGCGCATATAGCACCCAACCGGCGTTATATATTTTCGTTACACATGACATCCTAATTGATAATTCTACTTACTTACTCCTTTGAACAGATGTATTTGAGTAAATTTTGCAATAAATGTAATCATAATAAAATAAGTTATTAAATTTATAGATATTTAATTAGTTGTAATTTTATTTGTGTAAATTAAACAAATGTCTTGTACAACCTTTGTAATTGTATAAACACCTACTTATTTAATACTAACAAAGACAAACAGACATTCACATTGTCTAGGTTGAAACGTACACCTATGACTTCGCCAACCACTAGCTTAGCGCGCTAAGTTAGCGCTGACTTCGTAGCACGCCACTAATACCTGAGTAGCGTCGAAGCACCTATCAAACTCGCGCGTCCGTTCTTACTAATCGTTATGAAGTTATTAGCTGTTTCCGCGGCTTGGTAACTAAAATATATCCAATAACCATTACATGCGTCTACCTACATCTGTTAAAACCCCATGTGAATTGATTTAGTAGTTTGTAGAGTTAGATAGAAATGAACGTAGAACCGACGAGACAGCGCGTCGGTTATTATTACAGATGTTGCGCTTTATTACTTATGATAAAGTATGCAATTTAATATACAAACGTAGTTATGGGCTGACCGTCATCATAATATATCTCTTGTAATATATATAGGTACAATAATAGAGCATGTTACATAAACATAGGACATAATAATGTACGCGACCAATATGTATTGTGTACTAACAATCACCTCGCCCTCGACTTCATATATTTGCGTTTCAATCAGATTTACTATTTAACCGACTTTCACGGGAGCGGAGCGGCGGCCACAGCTAGTCTAATCAATTAAAATGCAGCGTAGCTCGGGGTGGATCTTCCTGCGAAAAAAGAAATTGCTACGCAGCCCGCGAGCGTGGGCCTACGACGACACCTAGAACGATAATCGTTCTAGGACGACACAATATCTCGTAGCGTCATACATAACAGAGTTCGTATAGCTCTATGAACAATGGTTCCTACAGTGGCGTGCTGTTCTATAGAAGCCCAAAAGCCGGAGTGGCCGTAGCGTATAGGGATTACATCTCTATTCGCTGCACACACACAAATGACACATCATGTGTTTGTCCCGAGGTGTGTCCTACAAACAATGGGTCCTATGTCTATGATCTACGACGACGTATCTTATAGAGTCGTAATAGCGTTTGTAGAGTTCGTAGTGCTCTACGAACAATGGGTTCTATATCTATGATCTACGACGACGCATCTCGTAGTGTCGTAACAGCGTTCGTAGAGTTCGTAGAGCTCTACGAACAATGGGTCCTATATCACGCATCTTGAACGTATATTTTTCAGCATTTATTCAACTACTTACTGCCATTTTTCAGCTTCGGTAGCTCAGTGGTGCGGTCGGTCGACTGTTGTTAAGCACACCTGGGCGCGGTCAGTACTTGGATGGGTGACCGCTCGACCGTTAGAGGCTGACCGTGGTTCGGATTCCACGTAAAACTGTAGTATCCTTCCCTTCTTACCTTACTAGGTGGTAGGGTTTATCCCGCCCGGGTTGGTACCACCGCACTGAATGAAACGTCGGTCGAAACGGCTATGTAAATAGTTCCTGTTTTTCGTCCAGTTCAGTGTAGCCGATATGAAATGAAGGGAAGCTCTGACATGGCACCTAGTTCACCCGTTGTTATGGGCTGACATCACGGACGTAGTAGGTGAGGTAGCCAACCGTGAAAGTTTCCATAAAAAAAAAACTTTGACACACTAGGTGGAGCTAGCAGTACGGCAACATCCAACTCTTGCAATACAATTTTGACCGTACCTACCTATACGCATTGAACCATACAAAACGTCTTAAAACATAAAAAAATATATATTTTTGTATCCGAACGGATTTACCTAACAGTAAATTAGAGGGTTGATTAACAGCGTTCGTAGAGTTCGTAGAGCTCTACGAACAATGGGTCCAATATCTATGATCTATGACGACGCTTCTCGTAGCGTCGTAACAGCATTCGTAGAGTTCGTAGAGCTCTACGAACAATGGGTCCTATATCTATGATCTACGACGACGCATCTCGTAGCGTCGTAACAGCATTCGTAGAGTTCGTAGAGCTCTACGAACAATGGGTCCTATATCTATGATCTACGACGACGCATCTCGTAGCGTCGTAACAGCATTCGTAGAGTTCGTAGAGCTCTACGAACAATGGGTCCTATATCTATGATCTACGACGACGCATCTTGTAGCGTCGTAACAGCATTCGTAGAGTTCGTAGAGCTCTACGAACAATGGGCCCTATATCTATGATCTACGACGACGCATCTCGTAGCGTCGTAACAGCATTCGTAGAGTTCGTAGAGCTCTACGAACAATGGGTCCAATATCTATGATCTATGACGATGCTTCTCGTAGCGTCGTAACAGCATTCGTAGAGTTCGTAGAGCTCTACGAACAATGGGTCCAATATCTATGATCTAGGACGACGCATCTCGTGGCGTCGTAACAGCATTCGTAGAGTTCGTAGAGCTCTACGAACAATGGGTCCTATATCTATGATCTAGGACGACGCATCTCGTGGCGTCGTAACAGCATTCGTAGAGTTCGTAGAGCTCTACGAACAATGGGTCCTACCTATATCTATAATATCCGACGACGCATCTTGAACGTATATTTTTCAGCATTTATTCAACTACTTACTGCCATTTTTCAGCTTCGGTAGCTCAGTCGTGCGGTCGGTCGACTGTTGTTAAGCACACCTGAGCGCGGTCAGTACTTGGATGGGTGACCGCTCGACCGTTAGAGGCTGACCGTGGTTCGGATTCCACGTAAAACTGTAGTTCCCTTCCCTTCTTACCTTACTAGAGCGTAGCGTCGTAACAGCATTCGTAGAGTTAACCCTCAACCATAATAATATGTTTAAGAGGAGTACATTCATTATATTCATTCATATTGTGAGTGCAACAGAGTAAACGATACTGCTCTGCTGGATGGGTGGTGCCGTGCTGCGTTGCGTTTCGCCACAGCATCGTTTGGCTCCTATGGGCTCCTGGTACTTTACTTAAGAGCAGTTACTCGGCAGAATGCTCGGCAGTCATTTTTAGTTTTGTTAAGTGGGTAGAAGAAATTATTATATATTTATAAGCAATGTGATGCCAGCAAATATTGAAGGAGGTGTTTGCCCGTCATTGGGTCCACACTATAACTTTAAATACGATGTACATAAACATATTTGAATGTAAATGTGTCCGACCTGTTGGTGAACCTTAAATAAATAAATAAATAAATAAATAAATTATGTACTCCATTCATTATTCACAATAAATTCTTTCCCTATTTTTGGATAACTTTAATACTTTATATTTTATTTTACGACAACCAAGTTTTATTCGTGACATTTAATCGTTTAATAAAAAATTTAAAAAAACATACTGGTCTATAATGCACTTTGTTAATAAACGTTACATGAGCACTGAAGAAGGTCCCCATTTCTTTCCCTTTGCAACCACGTAAATTAAAATGAAAATGTGTACATTTTCTTTGTACTCATTATAGATGTTTAAAATGGTTAATACGCACACTGATAGGCATATGTCCTGACATACAACAATAAATAAGAACATTTGTGTACGCAGTTAGATACCTAGCTGCTATGTCGGCAGACACAGACACAGTTACGCACGCATCTAGCGAGTGCGAGTCAATAGTTCCTATAAACCCTAATGGAACCTGCGAGGCACGTTCAGCGACCGAGCCAGCGCACCGTCATCCCTCTATTTATAAACCACATAATTATATATTCTTCCACGGCCGCGTTGCTTTTAATATTACATAGTAAAGCAAACACGTTTCACGTAAATAAAGAGTGTCGGCGGTGCGCCCCTGCCCCTTGCGAGCGAGGGGAGGCGCGTTCGACCTTGAGCTGTAAGTAGCAAGAGCGAAGGTGGGGCGGAAGGAGCGCCTCGCGAGTTATTATAAGAGGGGGAAAATGCCGAACGCATGAATGCCTGTGGGATGAACTGCATACTCAAGTGTACTCTTTTCTATTCTGTGCTCAAGTCTCAACTCAATGGTTAAATTAAAATGTATTGATAAATCACAAGATGACGTACCTACAGCGGAAAAAAGTTATAATACACAAGATCTCTATAAATAGAATTCATATAAAGATGGATACCGTATTGAATGAAAAAAAAAAGAAAATTGTATTAGGTACGAATTAATGTAACATGAAACCCTCCATTGAGCTAAGTGGTTACGACACGGACAGTCGGTAGTTATTAGTTTCATGGAACTCACGTATCTATGTAGGTATCCATAGCAACATGCGTGTTAACTGTTAAGAGCCATCTAATATAATATGTAACTATGTATGTATGTTGTATATGTAATATGTAACTCTGTATGTGTGTTCTTTATGGCGACCTTTACTTTGCTTGGCTTTTGTATGTACTACTTTACGTACTATTTGTATGGGGATGGATACGGAACCCTAAAACATGAGGATTCCGTAAATACATTTTTTGGTCCATCCGTGTGTATAAAATATGTACCTATTATGTAATAATAATATGTAATTATAATTATCAATACTACTAATAATAAATCTGTAAGGGATGGTCATGAAGTAAGTTATTTTGTTTTATGAGATAGGTACTGAGTTTGTAGACTTTACCCACCAAAACATATAATATAAAAAGATGCCAAGTCTCACACCCAACCTTTCCACCGTAAAAAGTTGTAAGATCCCATGCAGAGCCAAGTCTTTTCATATCATTGAAACCCGAATTCAACAATGTTGCCATAAGTTATATTTTCGACTTAATAATAATCAATATTTAGTTACTCCTCTTATATTTAACATCTTCGTTTCTATAAAAAAACACCTTGACTTGGCAATCGGACAGCACAAACAGATAGCTTCGTAAAGATTCCTTTTCAGTTTACAACAAAGTAAACATAGCATGCAGCAGGTGGGTCTTCATACCTTACTTGCTGCTTGATCGATTGAATCTTCTTCGAATAGGTACTGTGCGAAACGTGGTGTTGTGATGTAATTTACCAGAGTTCTTGTAGCACAACACCGATTATTCTGCTTAACCCCATGGTCGGGATTCAGCGTGTGTGATAGTATATGTACATTCTGTCAAAAAAGTACCGGGAATTGACAATTTACTTCTAATTCCAAATTCAATTCAAATAATTATTTTTTTCGCTAAGTTGGCACCTGTTTTCTATATTGGCGCGGAGTTTGAGCCCCAACTGTCATTTAGTTTGTTATAACAGTGCTCGATTTTGTTAGTTCATCTCAAGTGTGTTTTGCGATTTTTATAATGGATAAAAATATCGAACAAAGAGTTTGTCCCAGATTTTGCATCGCAAATGGAATTTCGTGTTCCGAGTCGCTGAAAACGTTACAGAAAGCTTACGGTGAATCGAATTTATAAAAACACGTGTACATGCGTGGTACAGTGCATTCAAAACTTCAAAAGGGGTCCAGATGTGGTGGAAGATTTGCCTCGCTCTGGTCGGCCATCAACGTCTTCAACCGAAGTTAATATAGCTAAAGTGAAGGAAATCGTGACTGAAAATCCTCATTCAAGTTTGAGAGAGATAGCCGTTCAACTTTCTGTGTCTCACGAATCGATTCGTACCATTTTAAACGATCGCTTGGGCATGAAAGATGTTGCCGCTCGAGATTTGATTTTTTCTTCAAAAACTCAACCGCATAAGGCCATCATTGTGAACGAATTTTTGGCCAAAAACTCAACAAATACCATCGAACAACCACCGTATTCACCGGATATGGCTCCGGCCGACATTTGTCTGTTTCCAAAACTCTAATTACCACTTCGAGGCACCCGTTTTCACTCTATAAAAACAGAAAAGAGAATTCGCGGTGAGAACTGAAGTCGATTCCGGAAAATGCATTTAAAAAATGTTTTGATAATTTGATTATTCGTTGACGTAAGTGTATTATTTCGGAAGGGGCCTAATTTGAAGGCGATAGCATAAATTTGGAAAAATAATTAATATTTTGTGTATTATTGACTTTTTCCTGGTACTTTCTTGACAGAGTAGTATGTATGTAATGCCGGCACTTCACTTGGCTTAGCGTATTCGTGTTTGTTGCAAACATTTTAGTTTTATCTCGCTCTAAACAAGCCTTTAAAGGGAGACGAAACGGAATTTTTTGCCAAGTACACGAATACGCTAAGCCAAGTGAAGTGCCGGCATAACAAACTAGTATAAGGTTCGTTCATAATTGTTATAATATTTTAGCTGTCCGATTGCCTAGTCAAGGTGTTTTTTATAGAAATGAAGATGTTAAATATAAGAGTACATATAAGAGTAACTAAATATTGATTATTATTAATCGAAAATATAACTTATGACAACATTGTTGAATTCGGGTTTCAATGATATGAAAACACTTGGCTCTGCATGGGATCTTACAACTTTTTACGGTGGAAAGGTTGCGTGTGAGACTTGGCATCTTTTTATATTATATGTTTTGGTGGGATCTCATTTCTTTTTTGTAGGTATTCTACCTTCTTAAACGGTTTTATTTTTTAGCTTGACTCCGTATATTTGTTTGTATCTTTGTGGATACGGCGTGTGGTGTGTGTAGGTACTTATGCAACTGACAAAATTATTTGTCATAGATTTTGTATGAAAAGGTAAGTTTACACGCATAAGGGCGACAGGCTAGCCACCTCTCACCTTGGCACGTTCTTTCCACCGAGTCATACAGCAAGCGGGCCTTCATGCCTTATTACTTGCTGCCCGATCTGAGTTATCTTGTCCGAACACTTTGCTATAAACGTGGTGGTCGGTGTTGTGCTGTAATTTACCTGAATACTTGTAGCACAACACCGATTACTCTGCTTACCCCGATTGTCGGGATACGGCGTGTGGTGTGTATGTGTACATTTGCAAGTGACAAAATTATTTGTCATAGACTTTGTATGGAAAGGTAAGTTTACCCAAAAAAACGGGGCTTAAATTTTAGGATGTTTCAGTTTTTCCTTTCATTGTGGGCTAAACATGAGCCGAATACAAAATTTCAAGTTTGTAGGTCTGCTGGAAGTACCTTAGATTTTTGATGATCGGTGCGTGAGTGAGTCAGTAAAAACCGGAACTTTGACTGGCGATATCTCGCAAACTATAATAGGTACAAACTTATAATTTGGGGGTATAACTAGGTTTGGTAAGTACTCTTGGTAACTAGGTGTTTATCTCTATCAACAACAAAGATACAGGGAGGCCAAAAGTACCCTGAGTTGCTTCGAGAAAATGATGGTACGGCCGTGTTTGCTCGACTTGGCGGGGGCACTACCGTGCCCCCAGATGAATGACCAGCTTTTGCCCGCGGCTTCGCTCGCGGTAGACTCGGTTTATTAGCAAATCCGATTAAGCGCAAATATTATAATAAACGATTGCTTCTCATATATTCTCCCTCTCTCCTGTCCATACCATACTTTATTTGATACAGCTCAGCCCTATGGTTATTCAGCGTAATCGTATATAGCCTATATTGAGCCTCAACAACTACTCCTTCCATTGGGGCAAACCGCATCAAAATATGTTCAGTGGTTCCAGATTTTACTACAAACATACAGACAGACGTTTCCATTTATAAGAAGTAGAGAGAGTAGAAATTTTTCTACTTAAATCCCGAGCGCACCGTTTCCTTTACCCCAACATACAACAAACGTTATTTACGATTCTAGGCATTCTGAAGGCGAAACAAAGCCACAACCCATCCAAACCATGCACCTACATGATCCAAACAAACCGATTTGAAATGATTTTAACCTAATATATTTTTTTTTTGGCAATCGTCTTTTTAATACATTCTGGCCAGTGTCATGTAATTTGAAACAAATATGAACGAACAAAACAAAAGAAACAGCCGTCACGTCAACAAAAAAAATCGTTCTTCCAATAAGGAAAGGCGAGCTCATACAGCCAATCTGGTCTTTATTTAAATAATATCCCCTCGAGTGCGAGCGGATCCGATTAGCTGTCAGCCCTTGAGTGCGGCGCCATTTTGGCCAAAATAAATTTTGGCCAAAATCGGGTGCGCTCTGCGTTTTTGGCGATATTTCTAGACTTTTTTCTTTTAAACGTATATGAAAAGGTTTTATTTTCCAAATGTACATAAAATTTTCTATAATTTCATTGGTAATGTGTTTAACACTATCATTATTAAACTGGTTTAAAAAAATCAAGAATTTTCGGAACGGTTTTTGCCTAGGGGGTTACCAAAATTACGATACTTTACGAATAAATCGTTCCTCAGCGCCGAGAAACTATTGTAAATGAAGATTACTTACCCTTCCATCGTTTTTCACAAAGAAAACACCAAAAAATCCACAAAAACCGACTAAAAACACGAGGCGCACACGTCACCGTCCGCGAACGCGAAGAAACCGACTGAAGATCGCTTGTCAATAATTATTTGACAGGACAAGCACATAGAAGTGTGTATTTTTAGGTAGCCTACTCTTTCATCAATTACTAGACATTCGTTAGAAGAGTTAAGAAGGATGTTGCACGTTACAATAAATTATTTGTATGAAGTCGTCCGAGCCGCCCCGCGGGGGCAGGTCGCACTACCGACACAGCAAATGACACCGCCCCCGCGAAACCAACCAAAGAAAAATGGCACGACTTCATATAGTTTTTTGTTTTCCTAAAATAGGCTACTTATGCTGGGATCTGCTGAACAGCAAATTAAACAATCTGCTGATGTCGAGACTGACCGTGCTCTACTCACTAAGTAGCCGCGACCAGTGTTTCCACTTTAATTGTTTCAAGCCCTATCGATATTGTTACTGTTTTATCGTCAGCTCCAAATTTCTTTTTAGTCTGTTGTCTGTGTCTCTTGACCGCGACAGTAGTTTCTGAACAATCAATGAAAATTAGCCTTAAAAACAGTAGGCAGACATACATAATTGTTTCTAGTCCTATTGATATTGTTACTGTTTTATAGTCAGCTCAAATTTATTTTTAGTCTGTGTCTCTCGACCGCGCAGTAGTTCAAGAACAACCAATGAAAACAAGCCTTGAAAACAGTAGGCAGACAGATAGAATTGTTTCTAGCCCTATCGATATTGTTTACTGTTTTAACGTCAGCTCCAAATTTCTTTTTAGTCTGTCTCTCGACCGCGGCAGTAGTTCCAGAACAACCAACGAAGCGACTAAGGGATATGACTCCCTTCTTATATTATTAGGTGGTAGGGTTTAACCCGCCCGGGTTGGTACCACCGCACTGAATGAAAGGTCGGTCGAAACGGCTATGTAAATAGTTTGTGTTTTCCGTCCAGTTGAGTGTAGTCGGCATGACCGAAGGGAAACACTGACGTGGCACCAAGTTCACCCGGATTTATGTGCTGACATCACGGATGTTGTAGGTGATGTAGCAAACCATGTCAGTTTACATAAAAAAAACCAATGAAAATAAGCCTTGAAAACAGTAGGCAGGCAGACATCATTGTTTCTAGCCCTATCGATATTGTTTACTGTTTTATCGTCAGCTCCAAATTTATTTTTAGTCTGTGTCTCTCGCTCGACCGCGGCAGTAGTTCCAGAACAACCAATGAAAATAAACCTTGAAAACAGTAGGCAGACAGACAATTGTTTCTAGTCCTATCGATATTATTTACTGTTTTATCGTCTGCTCCAAATTTCTTTTTAGTCTGTGTCTCTCGAACGCGGCAGTAGTTCCAGAACAACCAATGAAAATAAGCCTTGAAAACAGTAGGCAGACAGACATAATTGTTTCTAGCTCTATCAATTTTGTTTACTGTTTTCGCGTCAGCTCCAAATTTCTTTTTAGTCTGTGTCTCTCGACCGCGGAAGTAGTTCCAGAACAACTAATGAAAATAAGCCTCGAAAACAGTAGGCAGACAGACATAATTGTTTCTAGCCCTATCGATATTGTTTACTATTTTATCGTCAGCTCCAAATTTATTTTTTGTCTGTGCCTCTCGACCGCGGCAGTAGTTCCAGAACAACCAATGAAAATAAGCCTTGAAAATAGTAGGTAGACAGACAGAAATTGTTTCTCGCCCTATCGATATTGTTACTGTTTTATCGTCTGCTCCAAATTTATTTTAAATCTGTGTCTCTCTCTCGACCGCGGCAGTAGTTCCAGAACAACCATTGAAAATAAGCCTTGAAAACAGTAGGCAGACAGACAATTGTTTCTAGCCCTTTCGATATTATTTACTGTTTTATAGTCAGCTCCAAATTTCTTTTTAGTTTGTGTCTCTCAACCGCGGCAGTAGTTCCAGAACAACCAATGAAAATGAGCCTTGAAAACAGTAGGCAGACAGGCAGATAGATGATAGATAGACAGATGATGATATATGTCATCGATAGAGTCCATATCGATATTGTTACTATTTTATCGTTTTATGTTTTATTTGTTTTAGGTTTTACTGTTAGTCTCCTTATTGGAATAGAACATCAACAGCTTAACTCGGTACTGTACTTACTAAGTGTAAATCGGCCTCAAAGAAATGTCACGACTTTTTCATATTTTGACATAGTACTGAATTCGATCTCTTTTGGCTCAAAATTCGAACTTGCAATTTTATTTTGCTTATTATACAAAAATTACAAAACCAATATCATATTTTCTCAAGTTTTTCGGGATTCCCGAGGTCATCGAATGGAACTACATACAAATTCCCAAGAAATAATGCGCCGTTTGGGAGAAACTTGGTAAAAAAGTTTCGTAGAGCGCCATCCCGCTCTGTCTCGTTTTGTTTATCTCCTTCTGGTTTTTCGATTTTGTAAAATAGATACTAAAACTAAATCGACGATTTTTAGAAACATTTTCTGTATATATGAATGTTTCTCCATAACTCTTAAACTGGTCATCTGAATTCGATAAAACTGCGTACAAGCACACGAGACACAGGATAGGCTAAATAAAATTCAGTTCCAGTTACGCTAAGATGTGACTCCCATACAAACCGAAATATTCTGCGCGCCGGAGTAGGTAGGTATTTCACAGAGCGATTAATTGAGGTGGGTTAAATTTTACCTGACTCGGCGCTCCCAACTGGTGGCAATCGGTGGTTATCGCTCCAAGGTGATCGAAATCCCCTCCGGGATCCATCAAGGATCTCATTTACGTCCGTTATTTTATACAACCTTTCTATATGACATATTCTATTGTTTAAATGGAATATATTACCAGCCAACTCAATTTGGCAAGCATGATGACATGATCCACCCGATCAAAAGCTTTCTCGAAATCGGTGTAGATCACATCAACCTGCCCGCCGCCGTTCTCCATATTATTCAACACAAAATTTGTGAAGAATGATAAGTTGGTGACTGTGGAACGTCCCTTTAGAAATCCGTGTTGTGAGTCCGGAATACAGCAGCGTGAGATATCGGGATAGATGTGTGCATCGCATATACGACCTTTCGATATTGGGCGGTAATTTTCGATCTTTATTAAGTACTAGCTGTGCCCGCGGCTCCGCCCGCTCTCATATTTCACTTCACTGCTAACCTCATAAGCCATTTAGCGTGATAGTAAGTAGCCTATAGTTGATGGGAAGAATCAAGCTATCCGTAGATTTTTTTATTTAAATCGGATCAGTGGTTCTCGAGTTATAAGCGGACAGACAGACATACATACACTCAGACACTCAGACAGAAAGCAGACGTTGGATTTTATTATAGGTAAGGATTGATCCTTTCATATGTATGGGAATTATATTATATTAGCCATTTTCCAAGTTGTAGGGAATATGCCTTCCTGCGATGAAAGTCTAAAGATGATAATGAGTGGCTGTACTAGAGAATAATGGGCACAAGACTTGATACAATAAAAAGAGGGTGTGTTGTCATTGCCGGCCCCCTTCGCTGAGTCCAGGTTGCGCAAGAGGCTAAGTAGCATGTCGGGAGTGACTTCCGGAATCCTAATTGTGGCGGAATCTCCGTTTTGTGGGGCGGACAAGTTAAGATTGTTATACGTTCGTGCCGGCTTACTAAATACGCTCTCGAAAAACGCACAAAAACCAGTCACATATACGATATGTCCTGCAGCATCAGCAGTGATAGGTAAAACTTTGTTATTATTATTTATGTATTTCCCTTGAATAAGCAGGAAAGGGTTGTCAGCAGAAAAAACGACGCGACGCCCCGCCGCCGCCGCAAGTTGGCCTTTTTGGGTGTAGGTAGGTAGTTACGTAACTATGTGATAAATTAATAATATTATATTAATACATTACTAATTATTTTGGTCACACAGCACAGAGTGTTGAGTTTATTTAGCTGTCTCCCCCGCGTGAAACAAGCAGCCGATCTTTGGTCTTCGTGATTTCGGTGCTTACTGCTTAGTACATTGCCACTGAAAATGGGTGCTTACCTAAATAATAAGTAGGTATATGAAATTTTGCTATAAAAGCAAGATTGTGATCTTCTCTTACTCACTAGCCAAATAATTTTATTTCCATAAAGTTAAACGTTATTAAAAAGTGAAGCGCCGCGCCGCCCGGCTTAAAAAACTACCCTCCAGATAAGTACTACTAACTTTGTATACGTTTTTCGGTTATGCGGTATTTAAAGCGACTCACTCGCTCCGGGGACATCATCAGGACTCGCGGAACTGCGACGACCTGGAGGACACCCGACACGTCGTCCAGTCAGGTGTCAGTTGATCATCGTCAGGTGTCATGATGTCCCCGGAGCGAGGGACGAAACGTCGACTTTAAAACTAGGTACCTAGCAATTCAATTTATTTCTGCAGTCTGGTGAATTCAGACGCACAGGTAGAGTAGGAAAAACAAACAGAATAATAGGTATTATCACGATATTATCATCACCATCATCTGCAGCGAAGAGAGATTCCATATCGTCTGAATTTGACACTATCCATCGGTGCTATCCATCCTCGTCTCGTCTCGTTTCAGAATAGGTAGGCGCTCAGCGACGCGCGCGACGCGGTGGCTGCACGCACGCCGGCGGCCGGCCGCCGCCGCCGCCGCCGCGGTGACCCAATTCTATTTGACATCTCGTTTGTCAACCGGTTATCGACCTTCCGTCTACGCTGGGGCGTTAAAACATTTCAAAAGGTCAAGGTCGATGAACTTGATCTACATCAAGCTTCAGAGTTCGGTCATCGGATCGCCTTCACCGCAGTGATCGCCTCATTATGTTCGAATAGGTATCTTCCACTGTAGGTATTAGAAATCTCCAAGCTTCAACTGTGCATCGGCAGACGAACGGTTATGTTCCGAGTTCCGACGACCTTCCGAAAGCTTTCTAAAGGTTGGCATGATGTGTCGGGCGAGAACCGGGACATTGGGATACCGAGTGAGTTAGTCACGGCGGCGCGGCGGAGGCGGCGCGGCTGTGGTTGTATTGTAACCTCAGTATTCGGCTCTTCGTCGCTTGTAGCTATGTCGGTGTAAGTATTTATAACTAAGCGGGCGCTGTGCGGTGCGGCCGCCCGCCGCCGGTCGCCGCCAAGCCGTTGACCACCACCACACTCGCTCGCAAGTCGCATCGCACTCAACCCATTTATTTGTTTGCATCTCATCGAGATATTTTATTAAATTCAGTCGGTCATAGTTCGTTAATAAATTGTGATGCCTATTTGGCAATAAAATTGGGCGGTAGCGAGTGAGGCCACGAATAGTTACGTGAGTTCAAAAACCGCTTACGCACTGATCGATCAACGCCACGCGAGCGAGGCGACGACACGCGGGACGACACGCGGCGCGCGCGGCTATGTAGAATGCATACATACAGATACCAGGCCGCGGGTGTCCGCGGCGGCATGGCGGCGGCCGGCAGTGCGTATGGCCATATAGAAAATATCATCATCATCATCATCAGCCTGTATCGGTCCACTGCTGGACAAAGGCCTCTCCCAAGGCACGCCACCATCCATCCACATAGTATATAGTAATAGTAAAATGAGTCTGTTTAAACTAATGGTATGGCGCTGTTGTCGCCAACGATCTAGACGTATAGAATCGGTATAGCGCCATGAAACATGTTAATTGTCGTAAACAAGTGTGTTCACGAATTCAATTTTGTGATCACGAATACATTCAACCGATCACATTAAAACCATCTCATTCTATGAATGCGTAGATAACGCTCCTCCCTCGCGTAACTTTACCGATACGAGAGGATAGGTAAGTTACACACACACAAGCAAACAGTTTACACCAAAGCTATAAGCCGCGCGCGCGGCACTCATCGGGGCGCGACTTCGGTCGGCGCGGTCGTCAGTAGGTATTCGGTGAAACACGCGATAAGATGCAAAGGCGAAATAAGCAACACCGTTTTTCTCTGTCACTCTTGTCAAACTTTATTCTTTCTCATTCGATCTCCAAACTAACGTTCGGCACTGGCGTCTTGTGAAAGGATCTTAGAAGATCCTTTGGTCGAAAACAAACTTTTTCGGGAACGATGTACTTATGGGAAGGGTCAGTCTATACTATTATCGATAGATGTCGATGACTGTTGTCAAACGCACCGCGAGCGAGCGTCAGTCACCGCTTGACTCGAATGCTATGAATTTCGGACGAGATTTTATTGTGTTTTGCCTTCATGGTTTTGTGACATCATCGTGGAATGCATCATGATATTTCTATTCATCATGATGATTGATTTCTACAGTAAAATTGTGAAGAAATAACTCCTTCACTAAGACACACATCAAACAGAAGATTTACTGTTATCTATCGATAAGTACTTATGTTATGTATGTATGCCTAAAAGCATACTAAAAGTATACACTTTTAATATAAAAATCAAACTTAATTTTATCCTAGTAGGTACGACGCGGTATGACGCCATAGCACGCTGTTTGCGTGTTGCGAATGTTGCGATAGAGATGTGACAAAGCACAGTAAATGAGCATCAGCGATATATCGATATATAGAAAGAAAGAAAGCATGATTTATTCGTCACATTTTTTTTTTCACAAAAATAATTTAACAATATATAAATAAAACATATACATGTGTGTGACAAAAAGGAAGTCCACTCAGCTGATAAACTATGCGCGACAGCGAAACTGATTTTCAGTGGCTCCCCTTTCCAACCACCGATAAGGCTTAAAACAAACAAATAGCAAACATTTTAATCCTATTACCTACTTTAAGTGAACAATTCTTGCATATATGCATCTGTATTTTTACGGCCGTAGATTTCGCGGCTCGTTTATGATTTGGGGTAATGATTTGTTGGCGAAAGCCAACAGGAGTAGGAGGGATAAGGGAAGCAAGTTTGTCAGAGCAGCGGCCATAGTAGTACCGATAAAACAAGCTCAATGACCCAACGATACGTCTGTGCTTTAGAGGTTGAATACATAAAGACATTGGGTGTCACAATCACAGACGATTTAAAATGGGAGACAAACATTATAACTATAGTGAAGAAAGCAAACTCATTGCTGTATACAATAAACAAAGCTTTCTCCCATATAACCCCTGAGCTTTTCCTAAAGCTTTATAAGACCTAGGTGCCTATGCTAGAGTAGGTATGCATACCATATCTAGAGTTCCTACTTCAAGAAGGATATTGACCTGCTGGAACGAGTACAACGTAGAGCTACAAAAATGCCAACTGTACTGAAAAAGGAAAGAGCTGCGAAACCCAGCTAGATAACCTTGGCTTGAACACTCTTCAAGAACGAAGAGAACGGGGATATCTCATTGAAACATTTAAAATTCTTAATGCCTATTACAACGTTCCCAGGCTACAAGATATGTTCACCTTGCTAACACTACAAACCTGATAGGACCCTCGACGACACGTTCTCACCAACAGAGTAGTAGAATCTTGGAACAGTCTACCCAGTGAAGTTGTAAATGATGTCTCCGTGAATACTTTATAAACAAACTGGACAATCATTTAAAAAATATTAATAAAAGAACAAAAACAAAAATACATATACATGGCCCCAAAATCGTGGACTAAACGAAACATGGAGGTAGGTTATTTGCAGTCAAAAATATCTTCGTGGCGGCAGGGTCCTATCTTGATCTTCTTAAAAGTTATGACTATTTCAGTGTTTTTTCAGAAAATACCAAAATTTGTAAGAAATAGGCAATTAAAAAAATATTGTGTTTAATTGGTTCTAGGAAATGTATCATAACTACACAGCTTTTATAACAGTGGAGTACTCTTCTCTATTCTGTGCAGTGGGTATCACGATTTATGAGTAATGGCATTTCATTCAATATTTTTAAGTGTTACGAAAAATTATTTCTAACTTTAGAATCATGCTGTGAAAAAAATTCACTACCAAAACATGAACCTGTATAAAATAAACTTGCCTATTTGACGATTAACATGAGGTATAACACATTGCGGTTTGTGGCTAAATTTTTTTCTATGTAATTTTTTTCATAGCAAAGTCTAAATTAAGGTAAATCAGAGGATAGTCAAATATCAGATAAGTAGTGGTGTTTTATTTCATATCAGCTCTTCGTAAAAGATTTTTCGATCAAACTTTCGAAAGAAAGAGACTAGACTTTGACAAAATTCAGCTCCGGTTACGCTAAGATGTGGCTCCCATACAAGCCGAAATGTTCCGCTCGCCGGAGTAGGTATTTACTGCATGAGCGAACGGGCACAGAGTGGCACGCGGGCGGGTGCCTATATAAGGCCACCGAGAAGACCACTCGCTATATTATAGAAAGCCAAATTTTTGATTTGATTTGATCTAATTTCTTTGACGTGGAATCACCTGTTTCTCATATGGTACAAGGTGGGATGCATGTAAGCTAAAATATGACGTCACCGACACGAAACATGTACCGGGATAATAGCGAGGATCGCTATTTTCATACAAAATATTATTTTTTCACATACCGGCTCTTTGAACATAGATACAGATTATGGCAATAAAAGCGCACTAAGTCGTGTTCCAATATATGGACGTTTTTGATGGTAAACATTTTCGTCTATTTGAAGACGGCACTAAGTCAGCCGACTTAGTGCCGTTTTCAAATTGATTCAGTCATTCAGTCTAAGAATCGGTCCTTGCGCTTATGTCACTATTGGCAGCTGTCGCTTCACAAATTTCCACCTGGTTGACTAGCATAACCACAGAGTGCATAAAAATTCATAAAAAACGTAAAAATTAGTATATTTCGTACCCGAGGGTGAGAATAAAGAAAGCGCGCTCTCCGCGCGAAGAATACCGATCCACTTCAGGAGCAATTAAGCATGATATACTATACTAAATAAACTAAATAAATTAAATTAATAAATTAAAAATAAACAAAAAAATTAGGACATAAGGAATTTTTACGTATATTATCCCAGATATATACAAACTATTTTATGATGAGTTACTAGCGTGGCCTGTAACTGCAGATGCTCCGGATGATTAGTTTCAAGATTATTACAAGATTGTAAGTGTAATTCTTATTTCAATGAAGTTTTTCTTTGAAAATATAATTTTTTTTTATTTCCTATTTGAAAAAGGCACTAAGTAAGTAAATTTTTTTAAATAATATATTATTAAAAAACTATAAGTATTAAAAAATAAAAAGTAAATTTATTGCATCAGTATTTTCTAATACTTCATAAAAATAAAATATAAAAGACGACAATGTCATATATATCGAATAAAACATAAAATAGTTTTTCGTGTCTCCTGAAAACCGATTTTTTTCGACTAGGTGCCTTCTTCAAATAGAGGATTCAATTGTTCCGCACGCCGAAATAAAGTACGGTATAACGGGATTACTTACTTTCTTCTTTTTAAATAAGAATTTCACGCGAGCGAAGCCGCGGGCAAAAGCTATTCTGAATAAAACGGATTATGCTGGCGGCACTATTCGTTAAGTTGGTGGTCGCTTTCATACATTTTAAAACGTATTTTTATTGAATGATGCGTCGTGTCGTGGCTGTAATCTTGCAAGTGGCTGTTTATACACGGTGAACAAAAAACCTGTCGAACACCCGAAGGCAGGAAGTACAGTTTCAGATACTGAATCGGATAGGCTAGTTTTTTCTTTTTTAATTCGGACAAAATTTTTCAATAAAATAATTGAATTAGTATCACGACCTTTTACTTCTGATGCAAAATTCTTTACTCTAGGCGGCGCGGCGGAGGCGGCGCGCGCGCCTCACAAAGCCCCTCCGCCGCCGCCGCGCGCCGCCTCGCCTTATTATCTTGTGGCGGCATTGAAGTGAAGGCAGAGAGAGCGTGTTCTTATGTCTTTAGTGAAATTCTTTGTAAAATTATTTGCCGATTTTAATTTTTTCTTTGTCTTCTGTACTGAAAATGAAGTCGGTAAGTGCTATGGTAGTAGAGTTTAACTTCACCTCACTGTTATGATGGCATGCATACATAATTTAGTTATTTAAAGACATCTTGATACTTAGGAATAATTGAAAAAGGGCATATTTTCATAAAAATTTGGAAAAAAAACTAGCCTATCCGATTCAGTATCTGAAACTGTACTTCCTGCCTTCGGGTGTTCGACAGGTTTTTTTGTTCACCGTGTATACAGCAAATACGTAGGAATGTATTCGCCGCGGACCCGGACGATACGACGCGCTGCGCAGGTAGACCAAGCGAGCCGGACGATGCGGTGCGATCGATACCGAAGAAAGTGCTCCTCTGCTCCGCTTGCCGCCCGGTAGCACGCCGCTATATCAGGAATGGGCGCTTTCAGGCGCTCAAAGCACACGGCATGCGAGGACTGCGCCTTCGTAACACGACGTAACATACCTACGTTTCCTACACGAGTTTCGGTTAGCAAAGAGTTTGTATTACGTCGCTGCGCTCCTTTATAGAGAGAATGTGAGCGTTGGTGAGGTGAAGCTTCGTTGGTGAGCGTCACGAACCGCGTTCGGGTCCGATCGGCAGTCATCGGCCGTGCTTCGTCGCGCGATGCAGAGGGATCAATTTCTTAGTTTTATTCCTAAAATTCAGCCAAAATGGTCAACTGTTGCGTTTTAATTTGCAAATCTGACTCAAAGAAGGAGACTAGAATCGTGAATGGTATAAGATTCCACAGGTAATTGGTATTTTGGTGATATTTTAACCGGGAGCGACGGCGCGGTGGCGGATTTCCTATAGAACGTGCTAAGTCTAAATCATATTTTTTCCCGAATATTTATATAATAATCCATTTGATTACGTATTTAATTTAAGTAGTACTAGCTTTAGCCTGCGGCTTCGTTTGCGTGAAATTCGGATTTAAAAAGAAGAAAGTAATTAAGCCCGCCCCCGTACCTTTCGGTTTGTATGACAGCCACATCATAGCGTAACCGGAAATGAATTTTATTTAGCCTATCCTATGTCTCGTATAGATAAATGTGCTTGTACTGAGTTTCATAGAATTCGGATGATCGGTTTAAGAGCTATCGTGGAACATAGATAGTTTAGAACTATTTTCTGTATGTATACAGAAAATAGTTCTAAAAATCGTCAATTTAGTTTTAGTATCATACATAGAGTCTACAAACGAAATAGCCCAAATAAGGTCCCGCTTTTGGGTTTTTCGCATGCGATCTCGAAAACAGTGCCCCGTAGAGAAAAATTGTGTTATACCGAATGAAAGCTTATAAAATTCTCTACAAGTTTTATTCTATTCACTTTTTTTGAATTCCAAACCGTTTTCGAGCTACACGCTTAGGAAAAGTGAAAATTATCGAAAAATTCATTTTTACCTCATATTTCTCCTCAAACATTCCTTCATATCGTCTAAACTATTCACCTGAGAAAGATATTGTCAATCAAGAAGTTATAGAGAATTTAATTCCCTTTAAAAGTGTATATACATATGCTAATTTGTCTCCAGCCAACAACAGTTGCACCAATTTTAAGATTCAGGTCAACAGTTGCACCAATTTTAAGATTTTTTTGTAAAATTTCATCATATTCAGAAAAAGTTGTTTTGGTCATTCCTGAGCCACAACTATCGTTTGTTACCGCTATTTACCATCTAATAATATGTCACACTTGAAAGCGGGTTAAATGCAGTAAATGGAAATCATGTCACTGGAAGAAATGGAAAATTGTATTTTATAGATGATAAGTAAAAGTGTGTTATATATAAAGCAAGTAATTTTATTTTATTTTAATAAATCATTGTTTTACTTCCAAGAAGTTTCATCCTCTTTGGACGTGAGGGCCCTGGTAAGGGTTCTTTCTCCATCGCATCTTCATCCTCAGTGGTGGGTGGTTCTTGATGAAGGGCCTCTGCGTGCTGTTTAGCTGCGCTCTCAGTTGGTGGGCGCGAACTAATTTCAGGCTATATACTAGCCACTGACCTCATAAACGACTGGAAGCGGTACTGGTTGAGAGAGGTCTGTCTTGCTGGTGCCCACTCCTTCCACCCAAGACATCCCGCTACTGAAACCCGGCCGAGAAAAAACCAAAACAATAGTACTGTCCACCCAAGAGATGCAGCAGCGTAGATTTGAACACATCCTGTTCTTACATTCATCTACCGGCTGCGTGCGACACATCTGCAACTTTCAGGAGAAGTAAAGTGGGCTTCTTAAAATTGTACTTGAAGTCGGAACTCATCAAGGAAGCCGCAGTGATATTTTACAACCCCGCCTCCACTCACGGCGAGGTTGAACAGGCTGGAAAGATGTACTTCCTCAAATGGTATGGGGCACCAGCAAGACATACCTCCCTCAATCTCATCTTCCAGTTGTTTATGAGGTCAGTGGCTAATATAAAGCCTGAAATTAGCTCGCTCCCACCGACTGAGAGCGTAGGTAAACAGCACGCAGAGGCCCTTCATCAAGAACCACACACCACTGAGGATGAAGATGCCATGGACGAAGAACCCTTACCAGGGCCCTCACGTCCAAAGAGGATGAAAACTTCTTGGAAGTAAAACAATGAATTATTAAAATAAAATAAAATTACTTACCTTATAACAAACTTTTATTTATCATCTATAAAATACAATTTTCCATTTTTTCAAGTTACATGATTTTCATTTACTGCATTTAACCCGCTTTCAAGTGTGACATATTATTAGATGATACATAGGTGTAACAAACGATAGTTGTGACTCA
Source organism: Nematopogon swammerdamellus (assembly GCA_946902875.1). NCBI lineage: Eukaryota > Metazoa > Arthropoda > Insecta > Lepidoptera > Adelidae > Nematopogon > Nematopogon swammerdamellus. Next base: position 18,908,526 of record OX336334.1, read on the forward strand.
GGAATGACCAAAACAACTTTTTCTGAAAATGATGAAATTTTACAAAAAAATCTTAAAATTGGTGCAACTGTTGACTGGCTGGAGATAAATTAGCCTATGTATACACACTATTGAAGGGAATTGAATTCTCTATAACTTCTTCTTTGATAATATCTTTCTCAGGTGAATAGTTTAGACGATATGAAGGAATGTTTGATGAGAAATATGAGGTAAAAACCAATTTTTCGGAAATTTTCACTTTTTCTAAGCGTGTAGCTCGAAAACGGTTTGGAATTCGAAAAAAGTGAATAGAGTAAAAGTTGTAGATAATTTTATGAGCTTCCATTCGGTATAAGAAAAATTTTCTCTACGGGGCACCGTTTTCGAGATCGTAGCGAAAAACCCAAAAGCGGGACCTTATTTGGGCCCCCCTCCGCCCCCCTTCCGGCTCACCTCGTAGACGCCAGGACTTTTAGTATGTTTGCTCCCTAAGCACCCCGAACAGGTTTCTGAATTTGCTTTTGACCCTGCTCGCGCACTCTACACCTCATTTATTGCCTGAACTACAAGGTTATCAGAAGAAAAAAAATTCCCTCTTTACAAAAGAGAAGAAAAAGAGTGCATGGAATTTTAAAGCCTTTATCTGTACCACATTAAAGTCCTAAACGAGTGATATTCAATATAAACTAGAATTTTTGGAGCAATTTACGAACACCATCATCCTTTGCGTTTTCGTAGTATAGTAATGTAGTCGTGATAGATAACTCATAATCCGCAACTTTTTGTGTGAGGTTTAGTTAAATTCCAAATAAGACCTCAATCATGTTTTCGTTCGAACGTTGAATTTAGAAAATTCATAAATTTTGATTTAAAAAACTTTTGTTATGTTATGTTTTTTTTTTCACTCATTTGTCCTAAATACGAATCTTTCATAATGGCAAGTACCTGAGCGGTCGAGCTTTGCTCGGTGTCTACACCTATCTATGTAGATGAATAAACTTGAAAAAGTAACATCTAAATACAATTATATTTCGTCGAAATCGTTAGAGCCGTTTCCGAGAAAAAAATATATACATACAAGTTTAGCTCACTTAAAGTAATAGGATAAAGTAATAAAAGTAAGCACCGTAAGAATTCAATATATTAAGCATACAACCTCACTTACAATACAAACTAAATTTTGGAAAATAAGAGATACATTGTTTCTACGCTTGGACGCTTTCCGTTCGCGCATGCCCGAGTAGGAGCCGAACGTCGTTCCCCTGCCCGCACTACACCCCGCAGCGGGCTTCATTCTTTCTCCTAGCCGTGTACCCATAGGGTCGCTCTATAAAGGAGCGCAGCGACGTAATACAAACTCTTTGTCGGTTAGTGAATGAACGCCGCCGCGCCGCGCCCGCGCGGCTGCCTCGTCTCCCGCCGCCTCCGCCGCCCCCTCCGCGTCCACTGGATGGAAACATTCGCGAGGGCAAGACCTTGGAGCGGCTACGCTTCTGCCGCACCGCCGCCGCCGCCGCCTCCGCCGCCTCCGCCGCCTCCGCCGCGGCGTCCACGCTATAGAGCCGCGTTGTCTTGCAGCCGGGAGAATAAAGTGCGTCACCTTCGCACTCCGCATGAGTCAGCGCCTGCGACCTAGACTAGGCATGAGAGATCGCTGGAATTGTTCACGACTACCGGGATGTGTTTGCAATTTCAGGACGTAGTCTACTTACCTCGGTGTTACTCGTATTTATTTCAGTGAATTCTGTGTAAGCCTGGAAAACTCCGCTCACTTCGACGCAGCATAACGTGACCCATACAATACCTGCATACGAAACAGTTTTCGATGACCATTTGATCGTTCAGATGGTCGAAATATAAAAAATAATATTCAATGATGTTGTTACAATATATCGGTATTCTATTCTGTTGGGTTCGCTATTAGATATTGTGAGGACACCACATACTGGTAGAGCATTAATGAAATGACTTTGTTAGTTTTCAATCTGTCATATTTAGCCTTAATTATTATAATTAATAGCCTGTTTATTATGAGCCCATTTGCGGTTCTCTGGCAGGAAGAAATAGAGAGAGAGTGATAAATTGTATATTTTAAAATACTATCAGTGCATAGATGACTGCACAAAGTAAATGAATATCGTCGCCGAGCTGAGTTGTTGATCCCTTCCTCGAGTAGGAATGCTCGCTCGGCAGAGCCGGGGCGGGCGCGCGAGTGGGCGGTGGCCGGGTGGCAGGGTGGCCGAGTGGCAGCGCGGGGGCGGGTGGGAGCGCGCGCGGAGGCGGTGGCTTTAAAATGAGCTTTATTTTAACCCATGGTTTCAACAGCCAGCCCAGACAAAAAAAAAAACAGTTTATAATAAAAAAACGCTTTGTTTCCATTTTTGGCCATTTCTAAATGAACAGACTAGAGTATAAGTTATATTATAACCATAGGTCGGAAAAAGCGGCGCTAATTTACCTACAGTGGAAGAACATAGACAAAATAAACCCTAACAATGGAGACTTCCTTAGTCCTTATAAAATTAAGTTATATTTTTTTAACAGCCCTATTTTTAATGTCCCACTGATTTGCACAGACCTTCCCCAATGATATGGGAAGTGATCACTTCTCTATGTTCTTCCACTGTAGGTAAATTAGCGCCGCTTTTTCCGATCTCTGATTATAACATGTCTAATTCTTACTACATTAAAGAAAGTATTTTTTTCTTTTATCGTCTTAAATTTCTAAGCCTATACTATAAGTCCTATAACCTAACGAAAATAAGTTCAAAAATCTTACGCCGCCGCCCGCGCGCCCCGGTGGCGGTGGCGGCGTCACGCCGCCGCGCCGCGCCGCTGAGGATATATTGACGTGCGCACGTCTAGTGGTGCTAGCTGCTCGTTCTACTGTTCGACTTGAAAATAACCGAATCCGTAAATCACAACATCATACATCTCACTGCGAACATCGAATCCGGGATTCCGGGTGATATATCTTCTATAGGTATAATATAATCGTAAAACCAGAACGAGATAAAAAAAACTAGACAGAGCGGGATGTCGCTCTACGAAGCTTTTCACGTGAATTTGATGAAACGTCTTTATACTGCTGCCGGAGGATTTTTACAAAAAGTTGCGTTACGAAAATTATGTACTTTTGGCGACTTAGATCTCGAAAACTATAAGAGTTACAGGAAGGTGAGGCATATCGTCCTAAAGGTAGTTCTTCCGATTTGCTAAGACGACATACCCGAGAGCCCTTCTATAAATATGGCCCTTAGAAAAAAGGCTTTGAAAAACAATAAATGTCAGTTGGTCAGATCGATTAGCAATTTATTTCTTTTCGTAGAAAATGCTCTTCTTTAAATAGTTTTTTTTTAAATCGGTTCAGCCGTTTCAGAATAAAAAAGGAAAAAGTGTTTGAGAGGGCATATCTCGGAAACTACTGATCCACGACTACTCATCCCCAGGAGAAAATGAGAGGCCTCGACGAGATTTTTTTTAATATATTTTTTTTTATTTATTTTTTAAATAACTTTGCATTGTCTTCGTAACTGAACCAACACTAAAAAATTTAACTTTGTAGTGAAGTGAGTTTAAGATGAAGTGGTTCTAATTTGGCTTCCAAGAATTGACCCACATATACTAACAAACCAACCAGGGCAAGTTAAATAAAAGCTTATAAAATATTTTTAACCAACATTTAATTGCTCTAACTATACTACTGATCCACGCACGACTACTAAACCGCTGGAGGAAATTATATGCCTAGATAAGATTTTTTTTTTCGAAAACTACTGCTCCCAAACTACTCGTGTGGTGGGACAAGCAAGGATAGGTATCGATGAGATCTTCATCAAATTCACAAACTGCGGCCGTGTCTCCGACACAGCCCACTAGCTTTTTTTTTAATAATAAGAACACTTGCTAGTGCTGGCTATTGGTGGTCATTGTTCGGGTACGTAATAATTACTTCAAGTTGACTGAACGCAGCAGATTGCTTTTGTAATAAAAGATGCAACTGATCAAATTTAAGGGAAAATACGTCATCGACCCGATGGCAGAATTGGTAACGCGCTGGCGGTTCAAGCCGGAATTTCAGGTTCGAATCCTAGTCGGGACATTTTTGTTTTCTTTATTTTCGGCCTAGCATCTATCTAGTGAAGAAATAGATTATATATAAATTAATTAAAGGAAAATGATGGAGAAAGATATATTTTTATTTCTTTTCGAGATAATATACTTACATGTATATATGTACATACTTGTACATATACATCATGTATAGTAATGATAAGAGTGTGCTCACACGCACGCCCGTTACCGCTTGGGATGTTTATTGAAGCGCGCAGCAAACTATACGCATTTTGAATTCCATCTAGACTTGAATATGTACTTTGAGTCAGAGGCGCTCGTAAATACGACTCACTGAACACGTGTGACCTAAAAGTACAATCGTGAATAATATTTACAAATATAAAAGTATGTGTTTCGTTGCACACTGTTTCGTGAAAATGACGCGCGGCGTCGAACGTATATTATCTAGCTGGCAGGCCGGACAAAACAAAATTTTGACTGAACGCAAAGTCTGAAAGACACTAGTTTTTGTTGATATGTTATTTTTTTGTGACTGCGTTACACGAAATCCCAATTCACTCTAACCCCCCCCGTCCCCCCCCCCCCCCGCCCCCCCCGCCCCGGTATACCTAAATGTTTACACATAAAATGAGTGCCGGGACTCACGGTTGACGGACCGTTCACATACCACGGGCACAAAAAAGTGCACACTTTTTGGGCACTTTTGACCCCCTCCTACCCCCTTTTCTGTCCACGCGGTATGTGAACGGTCCCTGATGTGTAAACAAACATTCTCTAAGGCAGTCAAAGGTAAACATCACTGCGAGCCACGCAGTACACATAGTCACGCGTAGTGTTGCCATTGTAATGTCAATGTAATGTCCATGGGCGTCGTTAGACACCTTATGGGTGGCTCGGCGCCATATGTCGCGCTTTCAATAAAAAAAAAAAATAATAATAATTTCCTATTTTGTAAACCCAAGACAGGAGACCAAAAAAACCAGGATATTAGAAGAAAAAACCAGAACTTTCGGATTACTTTTTTTTATTGAAACTGACACGGTTGGCTACATCACCTACAACATCCGTGATTTCAGCCAATAACACCGGGTGAACTAGGTGCCATGTCAGTGCTTCCCTTCATTTCAAGTCGGCTACACTGAACTGGACGAAAAACACGAACTATTTACATTGCCGTTTCAACCGACGTTTCGTTCAGTGGGGTGCTACCAACCCGGCCAGGATAAACAATGCCACCTCGTAAGGTAAGATACCTACAGTAAAGGTAAGGTAACTACAGTTTAACGTGGAATCCGAACCACCGTCAGCCTCCAACGGTCGAGCGGTCACACATCCAAATACTGACCGCGCTCAGCGTTGCTTAGCAACAGTGGAACGACCGCACCACTGAGCTACCGAGGCTGACATCTGCTACGAAATCGAAATTCCCTACAGTCTCGAAAGATCCTCGGGTCCCGGTATAGATGTTTACTCATCAAAAACCTATTAAGTATAGATATTTGTGATTTTTTTAGTTAAATATATCACTTTATAGCTGTGTCCGCGACTCCGATCGCGGTAAAATCGGTTTTATATCAAATCGGATTTCAATCTGAAATCATCGTATTTTCTCCGACTGTGTTCGCTTTCGGCCCCACTGCTCAGCTGATTTGAATTAATGTATTAGAATGTAGAATGAGATGTATTAGATACGTAACACCGCAAGTAAATAGGTCGAGTTGTTCTTGAGTTATATATAAGCGAGCATACATACATACCGACGGCAGACGTTGGATTGTATATTATGTAGGGGTAGGAAGGGAAGTTTCCTATGGGTGTAATTTATGTTCGGTTATAAAATGTAAACGGACCTCCATCGGCGTATGTCTCGGAGCCGTATCCATCCTGCTGTCCGTAGGCCCAGGTGCCCTCGAACTTGGCGTTGCTGGTGGAACTCTGGCGCACGCCGTAGCGGCCCTTGAAGCCCTGCGTCCACTCGCCGCGGTACAGCCAGCGGCCGCGCGTCTCTACGCCCAGCCCGTGACGCTTGCCGTTCTGCCACTGCCCTTCGAAGGAACTTCCGCTGTAACAAACAAGAACATCCAACACACTTAGTCATCCTCTCACTTGGGTCCATGCATACAACGCACTGCGCACGCGCACCTTAACCTTACAACAAAAATTAGGGTTGCCAACGTTTGCCAACGTTGCTTTTCGTTTGTTTGCAACGGCCGTTGCCAATGGTTTTTTAACAGAAATAACGTATCTACTAATTTCAGGGATGGTAAATAAAAAGTACAGTCTCATAAAAATAATGGTTATTTATTACAATTGTGAAACATATATTTTTAGTGCTGTTTGCACATTCCAGCAGTGATGAAGTATTTTTGATTACACTATAATATACGAGTACTACATTCGATTACTGATATGCTGTCAGTTTACGTTTCATTTAACGCATTGTTCGAACTTTAAAGTAAAGTATTAAAATATATTAAGTACGGAGACCTAAAATAACGTAAGATACTTTATTGTAAAGTACGATCGGCAACCCTAAATACAATACAAGCGCTACGAAAATATTGTGACATTTCTTTGGTTGGTTTCGAGATTTAAGGCCAATTTACACTTAGTAAGTATAATAGCAGGTTAAGTTAATGCTTAGGCTTAAGTTAATGCATTCGGACCGTTGAGTTGAAGGCGGTACAAAAGCACAAAAGGGGTCCATCTATCAAATTTCAGGTGTGCTAAAATAGGAGCCTAATATATATTATGTGTAGTGTATGTAATGTAATAGCTGTATGTAATGTAGTTCCATATCACGTGTCTGCTATGCATGCTATAGGTAGGTATGTAACCGCCAAACAAAAAGGACCACGCCACCCACACCACGCATGCACCACGTCAATAAATTATTCCGACTACTGACGGTGACGGCCAATGTTGTACCTATTCGGCGATGCAGCCAGAACGGCGTTGTTTGTGCGAAGCTCCGTTTCAGAAACTACTCTTACTTTACCATATAACTTTTAGAACGATACAAGTACCTAGGTCTTTTAGTTAGGTAGGTACTGAGGTACCTACGTACCAACTATGAACATTAGTAGGTACTGATCCAATTATTTACGTATGTTTTTGGTAGTATATTTATTTCATTACAGATAATCCGATAAACCGCAGAAAACTGACAGATTACACGTAGGTATATTTTTTTAGTTTAATTAATATAGCGAACGTGCATACACCCATACACCCAATCTGTCGATGTAGGAAAGCTTAAGTAAGAAGATGTCGAAGTAAATTGACTCCTAATACGATGTGTCCTAATTAAATGAGACTAGATACTTATTCGTAATGGCGACAGCACACGTGTGACAGTAGGTATATTATGTGACAGTGTATTTCTGTCACCCTAAGTATTGGCTGAAAGTAAACTGTTTGCCTTACTGGCCATATCCTCTGAAAGTCTCTGCCACAACGGCTTTCTCGGGGGGCGATTTTCTCTTTCTAAACTGAAATCTTATAATGTTCATGAAATTATCGGTTTATCGAGGCGCAACAGAGTGAATCTAAAAGTGAAATGTGGGAATGGCTATCTCCAACATAATAATTGTCGGACAGAGCGCCGCCTCAGGCGGCGCGGCGGCCGAACGGCGGCGGCGACGCGGTGGCGGCGCGGCGCGGCGCTATATTTAAAGCGTGAGGGCCGAGTTACTATACGCCGGCTATACGGCCTGCCGACGGCCGCGCCGCCGGGCGGCGGCGGCGTCGGCGGCAGCCATTGATGTCTAATGGCGGCAGCGGCCACCACCGACACACCGGTGTACCACTATCAATCTCAAACTGTCCATCCAATACACATAAAAAGTGGAATGGAATGGAACAATGAAACATGTATAGGAAGCTCCTCTACGAGTCACTTGATGTCTATGAACGGAGTTGAAGGTGCCAGAAAATAGAATGGACCTGACGCATGGAATTAATAAATAATTCCGTAACCTGCCGCTTTGCTTCCACAAGTGGAAAGGTTGATAATTTTCATGTGGTTTACTAGAACAAAATACTCAACATACCTGTTTACATACATACCTATAGGTTTTCCACCAATAAGATCAGTGATGTTTTGGGATTACTAACATGCTTGTAGGTACCTACTATCACGCCATCGCCTATAGCACAGTATGTACTGTGCCTATAGCATGGAATCCGCTTATATTGTAAAAAGTTATCGACATTTTAGAATCGGTTTGCTTTCACGTGAATTACTTGAAAAAAACTTAACACTTTTTCATTAGGTTTCCCAATATGATCACTTGATCAGTGATCATCACAAATGTAACTTTATGCCACATTATAGTTAAATATCGAGTAGTATATGGTCGAAAGTAATCAACATTTGGGAATCGGTTTTCTTTCATGTAATTTAGATACTCAAAAACTACTCAACCGATGTACATGAAATTTTCCCCAATATAATCTGTGATGTTTGGTTACCTGGTATTGCCATTTGTGTGATATAACGCCATCTTTTTTTAAAGAGAACCGGCACGAGTATAGTTGTCCCCAACAATCAGTCGAATGAAGACAGCATATTATCTTATAAGGGTAGCAGTAGTATGCTATTATTCACATCTCTTAAAGGGTTAAGGGACGGAAGCAGGTAATCCTTCCACCCCCATGGAATAGGCGATATAGTCCCAATTCGGACCTGGTGAGTCCTCCTATGTTATTTTCATACATTATTTTCGTTTCTTGAATCTCGAGTTTACTATCCTATAAACCAGTGGTGCCCAACACGGTCTTAAAACCTCTTGGGATCGACCGGTCGATCGCTGAAAATATGTAGAGCAAAATATAGTGACTCGTAGAAACATCAAAGAATTCATAATATCTACCTGTAATATACCCTGCGAAGTTTCTTGTCGGTTGTTCTTCGTGGGTGTAATCGAACCGGATAGAACAAATTGTGGCAAGTTCGAGTGCAGTCTAACTTCCTATGAATGATCAATAAACAATACAAACTTACAACAATATGATGTCACTAAAATTGTCGCAGGGTCTTCTGCAAAGGATGTAATGAACATAGCTCTCAATTGCATTTGAGAAAGATTGGTGGAATTTTACGTATTTATAGAATAGAATAGAATAGAATAGAATTATCATTTATTTCACTTTTTGGTACACTTACATAATAAATTAAAATAATACAATAGATAAAAGTGAAACGGGTCTAGGCGCAGCTTGCAGGTGAGCCCATTGTGCACACCTTGCTGGTTTTAAGCCTATCCTTTTCCAGTAGTTGGTAAGTAACTCTTATATGCGAAATGTTAGCGCTTAAAATTACACAATATACAATGATTATTAACTACTTATACAATTTATTAGGTACTTCAGTAACATACACAAAACGAAAACAAAGGCAGGTGAAAAAGAACAAAAATACTAACAATATTAACCAGGAATAATAGAATAAGATGTAGATATAACAACAGATATAACAATGTAGAAACTAAACAATTGAGAACCGGATAAAAATATATACCCATATATATATAATGTTAGGTGATGGACTGGTGGTGTTATGTGTCCACACATAGAATAGAATGAGTGATAAGTGTTATGTGCGTATATTTATGTGAGTATATTTATGTAGGTATACTAAACTATAATATAAGTACTTCACTTTGAATAATTAATTATTACTCGTATAATCAGTATAATCAGTCTAACAAAAAATAGGTACTTAAAATTATTGCAAAACGAAAACTTTTATTTGTCGATCTTTAATTATCTTTTATTTTCTTAAATCCGAAATCTAACATGTATTGTACGTAAAAAATGGACGTCAAAGGAAATAGAGGGATATTTGTACGTTACGTAGTCTGTTCGTTTCGAGTTCTGTAACGATTAAATAATTACTAAATTAAAAGCTAAATATCTGAATTTACCTACATAGTACGGAGACTTAATTGGTTTTCATAACCGCACCTCACGAATCCAATACCGCCCCGCCAACTGGGAACGGTACCGGACTCAAAATGGGACCGTGCCGTTGGCAAAAGGTAGAAACGGTTCACTAGATGTTCAAGCGCGGCATGGCCGCATGGCACAAGAGTGTGTGCTGTCGATTTAAAAATAGTACTTTGATTGCGATGCGAGTGCTCGGTCGCGGTCGTTATTATGCTCCTGTTTCCAATAAATAAAGCTCAAGATGCCACTTCCATAAGAGCAAGACTCCGCGTGCTGTCGATTCGGAAGGGATGAATGTGGACGGTGTGGATGTGAACGGTGTGAATGTGCACGGTGTGGATGTGGACGATATAGATGTGAACGGGGTGGATGTTGACGGTGTGGATGTGAACAGTGTGGATGTAGACGATTTGGATGTGGACGGTGTCGATGTGAACGGTATCGATGTGGAAGGTGTGGATGTAGATCGTTTGGATGTGGACGGTGTCGACGTGGACGGTGTGGATGTTGCCGGTATGGTCGTGGACGGTTTGGTTGTGGACGGGGTGGATGTGGAAGGTGAGGATGTGGACGGTGTGGATGTGTAGGATTTGGATGTGGACGGTGTCGATGTGGACGGTGTCGAGGTGGACGGTGTGGGTGTGGACAGTATGGATGTGAACGGTGTCGATGTTGACGGACATTACCGTGGATTTATTTATGTCATGCATGACAGTTAAATAAACGGAATATTAATTGAATCCTTTAAAATATCCTTCCCAAAAACAATAATTGTTAATGTACACACGTTCATTTATATTCTGAGATGTTATCGGCCTCGGTAGGTCGGCGGAGCGATGCATCAACTTCCTCATTCGATCATGAACGATATAAGCACACACGGGTGCGGTCAGAACGGAGGGTTCGCCCGTTGAGGCTAGCCGTGGTTCGCAATCTACGTAAAACTGTAGGTTCCTACCCTTCTTACCTCGCTAGGTGGTAGGGTTCAACCCGACCGGATAGGTTGGTATCTATCCGGTCACTGAATGAGAGGTCGATCGAAGCGGCTGTGTAAATGCACCATGACATGGCACCTAGTTCACCAAGGTATTATAGGCTTACATCACGCGGGCATTGATATTATGACCCTATAGTCTGGAAGTCTGGACTAGACTTGGGCTATTATTGGTCGAGGTGAGGATGGCCAACCATGTCAGGTTTATGTTCCATAAAACATTTTATTTGCTTGACATTTGATTGTTAGTGTGCAAAGGACATTGCGCAAACTACTATGTAGCTCAGTGGCTCAGTCCTCAAATTGTTTGTTTTGTGTCTGAATAGTATAAGCTGTACCTGATTTGTACTTTTCAATGGTTGGTACCTATATATTTTTTCCTGGGAATTAGGAATTATTCTTATTTAAAGATTTGAGGTTATAAATGATACACTTATTATTTTTTGTTTGGGCTATGATTCATATAAAAAATTAAAATAAATAAATAAATACTTATTTACAGCAACAGTAATTTTTCAATGTGCATAATAAACTAAAACGTGCCTAGACGACAATAACGAATTTAAGTCAAATCGTGCAAATAAACAACGCCATTACGTAAGGTAAGGTTTGAATTTTTAACCGACTTCAAAAAAAGAGGAGGTTCTCAATTCGACTGTACTTAATTTTATTTTTTTTATGTTTGTTACCTCAGAACTTTCGACTGGGTGAACCGATTTTGAAAATTCATTTTTTATTTGAAAGCTGGTGCTTCCCGTGTGGTCCTATTTCAATTTGGTCAAGATCTGATTGTAAAGCGAGGCGGAATCGCGAGGCCGAAGGCCGAGCGATTCCTCCGAGTACATTAATAGCTATAAATTACTAAAAAAAACTGTGAAATAAAAATATATTTAAAAAAATATAAAAACCGCCTTCAAAAATGTATGAAATAAAAAAAATCGAACCCTAGAGTTGAAGGCGGTGCTAAAGCAAGCAAAAATCACCGACCGCCTTCAACTATACGGTTCGTTTTTTTTTTATTTCATAAATTTTTTAAGACGGTTTTTATAAAAAAAATTTATTGCATTATAGGTTGGTACGGGTACCGAGTGCCGCGTCCTGCCGCCACCCGCGCAGAGCTATGCGTCGTCGTCGCAGTACCTACCGAGCGGAGGGTAGAACCAACTTTTCATGTTATCCTGTGTTGTACACTGGTTGTACATTATTGTGATTTACTCCGCAATATTCTCAGCTGCTCACAGACGGCTATAGGTAATCGTTGTTGTCGATCAGATACCGTCATGGCATTCACAAGCGTATAAGTGTATAGGAAATCACGTCCGGCGCGCGGCGCGGAGGAGGAGGCGGCGGCGCGGTGCGGCGCGGCGACGACGACGGCGGCGCGGCGGCGGCGCGGCGTGACCTCATTTTCAATATGCAGCGTGCTAAGTCAGCCGCGTGTGCCGCCCGAGTTCCTGCCACGATCTCCGCCACTCTATAAATTCCCGGTACGAGTTGAAAATTCAGGGCAATTGGGAGAATTAAGGGCCAGCAATACTTCATACAAGTACTGAGTGCGAAAGAGACGCAACATCAAATGTGAAGTTGTGCGAGGACAGAAGGATCGCTCAGAATGGAAATAATGTAAAGTCCGGATAAGCAGAATATCCCTTTAGTAGATGTCATATGAAAACCCTGCTTTGCTCTAGTCTTATTATTATACTAGCTGAGCCCGCGGCTCCGCTCGCGTGAAATTCGTATTCCAAAGAAGAATGTAAGTAACTAAGGGCGAGGCGTAAGGCCGAGCTGCTTTCAGGTAATGGATAAACCTTCTTAAAGAAAGTAACTAACTAAGGGCGAGGCCGAAGGCCGAGCTGCTTTCAGGTAAACGATAAATCTTTTTCAAATAAAGGAAGTAAGTAAGGGCGAGGCCGAAGGCCGAGCTGCGTTCAGGAAGACGATAAACCTTCTGGAAGAAAGGAATGAACTAAGTGCGAGGCCGAAGGCCGAGCTGCGTTCAGATAAAACAAAAACCCTCTTCCGCCTTCGGGCCTCGCCCTTAAAGACTTCCTTTCTTCGATAGAATATAATATCGTTTACGCAATCTATTTATTTCATAAAAATAAAAAAGTAATATTAATAACTAAAGAATTAAACCTACCTAACAAACATTAAAATAACTATCAAAACGGGCATTTTCAAATGTTCTTAGAGCACTTGCGGCATTACCCCGCTGGATGGCAAGGCTTACCCTTTGAATGAAGTACATAAGCTCTTGATGGCGGGGCACCAGTTGCGTCAACCAGCTCAAGCCTCTTTTGGCTTCACTGCTCCACGGACCGAGGGTTTCAACCGCAAACGCAACAAATTCGAAATCTTGAATTATATTTCTATATTTGCTCCGTTTGAGGCTCTCCGCCCCAGCGTTGGCCGCGCCAGCCGCTCTTGAAGATGTCCTAACGTGACTTGGAGCCAATGTGAGAACAAAAGTGGCGTCCCACATCAAAGAACTACCCTTAGTCCATGGCACTAAGGTGATAGCATCGGGCCTCTTGCCATCCAGCCGGGAATAACCGCGAGGTTCTAGGATGCACGGTATATTTGCCGTTAGAAGCGTGGACTTTATAATAAAATTTAAATTAAATTAATTCAATCTTAATATTAATTAACTTTATTCGAGATGGTTTAGCTTCTTCCTGAACGCAGCTCGGCCTTCGGCCTCGCCCTTAGTTACTTGCTTTCTTCGAGATGGTTTATCATTTGTCAGAACGTAGCTCGGCCTTTGGCCTCGCCTTAGTTGCTTACTTTCTTCAAGATGGTTTAGCTTCTTCCTGAACGCAGCTTGGCCTTCGGCCTTGCCCTTAGTTACTTGCTTTCTTCGAGATGGTTTTTTAATTATCCGAACGTAGCTCGGCCTTCGGCCTCGCCTTAGTTACTTACTTTCTTCAAGATGGTTTTGCTTCTTCCTGAACGCAGCTCGGCCTGCGGCCTCGCCCATAGTTACTTACTTTCTTCGAGAAGGTTTATGGTCTTCCAGAATAGAGCTCGGCCTTCGGCCTCGCCCTTAGTTACTTACTTTCTTCAAGATGGTTTTGCTTCTTCCTGAACGCAGCTCGGCCTGCGGCCTCGCCCATAGTTGCTTACTTTCTTCGAGAAGGTTTATGGTCTTCCAGAATAGAGCTCGGCCTTCGGCCTCGCCCTTAGTTACTTACTTTCTTCAAGATGGTTTTGCTTCTTCCTGAACGCAGCTCGGCCTGCGGCCTCGCCCATAGTTACTTACTTTCTTCGAGAAGGTTTATGGTCTTCCAGAATAGAGCTCGGCCTTCGGCCTCGCCCTTAGTTACTTCCTTTCTTCAAGAATCCTCGCCCTTAGTTACTTTCATCGAGAAAGAATATTGTTTACGTGAGCGTAGATCCGCCTTCGGGCCCGCCTTTAGTTACTTACTTTCTTTTTTTTAAATACGAATTTCACGCGAGCGAAGCCGCGGGCAACAGATATATAAATTTTATTGCACCAATGACAGCGACATAACTTCGACTTTCAATTATTATTTTTATTTATCAAACAATTTGTCACCGGCCAGCTCACGTCGAGATGACAGTTCTCCGTTGTCAACATGACATTTAAAATTGTTTTTTACCTTTACTTTGGATTACGTGATTTTTATTATATTTTTTAATTATTATGTTCATCCGGGATATACACTGTCACTATAAAAAGTTTCGTCAAATTCCGTTCAGTGGTTTTTGCGAGATGCGCGTACAAATAGACATTTTTGCATTTACGATTTTATGATATGTATAGAAAGAATAGATATGTATAGACTATTGTGTTCAAGATAATAAAAAAAAGGAACTGTCATTTTCGTTGTATCTACTTATTTTTAAATTTCGAATGAATATTTTATTCAAATTGTATTTGCTGCCAGTTCTCAAGATATAATTATGTACTTTGGACTACGTGATTTTAAACGCGCAATAATGTTTATAATTGTAAATTTTTTTTTATTTTTGTTATTTTTTTTTTACGTATTATGTTAACCCGGCATATAAACTGCCACTATTCAAAGTTTCGTCTAATTCCGTTCAGTGGTTTTTGCGTGATGCGCGTACAGACAAACAAACAAACAAACAAAAATTTTAAAAACTGTTCTAACATGTTCAGTATCTCATTTTAAGCCACCCTGGTTAGTTTTTTTCCGAATACATTCAATGTACAGACTTTCTTACCTCTACGATTTTATTATATGTATAGATTTTACGAGGACGCGGTCAGACTTTTAATGGGCGGCCGTCCAACCGTTGAAGATGGTCGTGGTTTGGATTTAACGCGAAACTGTTAGCTCCCTCCCCTTACCATACTTACTATGTACATAATATGTAGCTTAGCATCGCCCGGATTGGTACAACATCCGCAATGAATGAAGGACGGTCGAAACGGCCATGAAAATAGTTCGTGTTTTCCGATCAGTTTAATGTAGCCGGCACGACCATAGGGAAGCACTGACATGGCAGCTCGCTGACACTGACTGACTAATTAACAATGACTCTGGCACTGGCAATCACTTATAATATGATCAAGTCGAAATGTTGTATGCTCTTTATAACCAATGATCATCAATCATCATCAATCATCATGTACACATAATAAAACTGTCAATTTGCACAAAACTGCACATTGAAACAAAAAATTACAATATGAATAAAAATGTCTTAGGGGATCACCGACAGTGCGGTGGTAGGCGGGGGATGAAAGATCGTATAGAATGCATTGAGATAAATTTATGAAATGCTTGTCTGTTTGTATGTTTGTTTTTTCACTCATGTCATCACGTAAAGATGAATAAGCAAATACGAATGGCAGAAAAATATAGGGCATAGCTTGGTGTAACATATTAGGCTATACAGCATCACACCATTATTCAAATGAGTTGAGCAGAAGTGTCAGTGAACGCAGTCGGAGAAGATTCGCCACATGTTTCGAGCAAGATCTGTTATGCTTTGTAATTATTTACATTTTTTGCAACATCACGCCATCTCTTAAAAGGGAATGAGTGATATGTTCGAAAGTGATCAAAATTTGCCATTGAAGAAACTTTGAAAAGACTAATTGAATTATGTCTGTAGTGGTGCGCTCAGTTAAAGCACGACTTAAAACTGGTAGCCTTAAAGATCCTGCAATTTATATTAAAGATCCCAAAATTTAAAAAAATCACAGATCTCATGCATTACATGACCTTCGAGTACATTGAAAATTACTTTTAGGACGTATTCAAATATAAGCATATAGCGAGTCGCCGACTGTGGGCGTGAAAATATCCTGGTGTGGCTGAAGCGACGAACTCAAAGAGCGAACACACTCCAGATTCTAACAGCGCGCACCTGCTCACTATATAATTACTTCTACTCCTCTAAATACTAACATGTATTCGGCACACGTATAAAAGCTCGCCTCTGGAATAATCTGCCCGTGCATTTACACTCCACTACGTCAATGAATGTATTTAAGGTAAATTTGAGAAATCTTTTCCTATTCTTAGCGCGTCTTGCACCAACACGAGTTTAAAGTTAAGTAGCGAGTTATGGATTTAAACGCGGTTCACACATACAACGGGTGCTAGTTTAACGAGTTAAACTGGTTTATATATTAAATTTGTGTTGGTGCAAGTGGGCCTTAATGAAGTAAATACATTTTTACTAGCATACGTACTAGCTACATATTGCACTAGCGGGTAAAACCCGCGGCTCGTGGTAAAGTCGTAGCAAATCCGATTTAAACGAGAATATAATAAACGATCGCTTCTTTTGTATTTTCTCTCTCTCTCTCTCTCTCCCTGAACCCTTTCTCCCTCCCTCTCTCCCTAACTCTCTCGCTTCCCCTCCGTTCCCCTTCCGCCCTCGCTCATCTCCATCCCCTCTTTCCTCTTCTCTTTAACCTCGTTATCTGCCTACATCTCTCCCTAATTCCCTCCTTCCCTTCTCCCTTCTCCCTCGCTCCCTCTTACTCCCCCTCTTTCCCCCATCCGCACTCCCTCCGTCCCCCCTCGCTCCTTTCATCTTCCCCACCCACCTCCTTCCTACCTCTCACTCTTTCCGCCCCTCCCTCTTACTTACCCTCTTGCTCCTCCCTCCCCTCTCTCCCTGCTCCCTCCCCTGCCTCCCTCCTCCCTCGCCTCATTCGATCCTCCCTTCCTATCTCCCCTCTCCTCCAATTGACCCCTCCCTTCTCCCCTAGCTCTCCCTACCTCCGACAATTCTATCCCTCCGTCACCCCTGCCCCTCGTTCGTCGCCCCTCTTCTCAACGCCCCCTCCCTCATCTCCAACCCATCTTACACACCTCCCCTACCCTAAATCCCTTCCACTTGCTCCATCTCCCTACCTCCCTCCCCTCCCTTCCCACCCCTCCCGCCGTTCTCCCTCCCTCCCCTTTCATACCTTCCTCCGCCTCCTGGTCTCCCCCCAACCCACACCTCACCGCCCCTCCCCCTTCACCCATCCTCCTTCAACCTTCCCCCTTCATATCCCTAACATAATTGCATTCCCTATTTCACCCCCTTCCGTTTTTTTTTTCGATAAAATGTAGTCCCCAGGATGCAATCTATTTTCTTCCCAAAATTGTATCTAAATATTTATAGTATATATATCTAACATCGCTTCTACCAAACCAACAACTATTCGACACTAAATTCCGTTCATACTATACTTTCCTATACTTTCTTTGATACTGCTCAGTCCTAAGGCTATTTCGCGTGATTGTATATAGCCTATAGTGTGCTTCAAGAACTATCTTTACATTGGAATGACCTTCTTCCACCAGTCAGGGCATTGAGGTGTACCAATGTGTTCAAAAAAAAGCTGAAATCGGCACTCTTGTTAGCACAAAAGGGCCATTGACGATTTAAAAAAAAAAATAATGTTTTGTCGTTTTATGTATCTCTTTTCTAATTTTATTTATTGCTGCGTTGTATTTAGTTATATTATTTTATTGTGTTGTTACTTTTTGTATTATTCTGTTTTTGCTATCCTTTGTGTTATTATAAGGTATTATTTTAAAGTTGTTATTTATAGTGTTAGTCATTTATTTTTTTATTGATAGAAAAAGGTACTGTGCTTATGTTAGTGTTTTATTTTATTATTTACTCTGGGCCCATCTGAAAAACAGCGCTATAGGTCGCCTTGTGCACCTATAGCACATGCTGAGATGGGTCCATATTGTCATTAATTGTGTTATTAATTTAGGTTTTGCTTGTATAATTTCATGTTTTTTTGTAATGTTTTCTTTTTTTTGTTATGATCCTTAATGACAATAAACAACATTTTTCTTTCTTTCTATTGGTGCAAACCACATCAAAATCTGTTCAGTGGTTCCGGAGTTTACCTCAAACATATATATACATACATACAAACAGACAGACGTTCCCTTATAAAAAAAGTAGAAGAAGAAGATAGAGATAAAGTAGAGATTAGTTTGTAGTTTATCTTAATGCATAACTTAAAACATTGCCACAAACTATTCTTGTGGTATATCCGTGTGGGGCCGGTACTTAAAAAGAATATCCCCACTGCATCTCTCCCCATGCATGTCGTAAAAGGCGACTAAGGGATAAGGACAAGATACCGTGCTAAAGGGCGACAGGCTCGCCACCTCTCACCTTGGCACGGTACTTCCACCGAGTCATGCAGCAGGTGGGTCTTCGTGCCTTACTTGCTGCTTGATCGATTGAATCTTGTTCGAATACTTTGCGAAACGTGGTGGTTGGTGTTGTGCTGTAATTGACCAGAGTTCTTGCAGCACAACACCGATTACTCTGCTTACCCCGATTGTCGGGATTTAGCGTGTGTGATATGTATGTATGTATGTATTCTTGTACATAATATATTATATACTTCTCCCACATCCCAAAGGTTAGTTAGAATAGAATGCCTCACGGCATTAAGCTCACCTATTGTGCCTAATTTGTATAAATTGGTGTTCAATAAAGAATATATATCCATAATTAAAAATTTTATTATAATTTACTTGCTTTTTTTCATACTGAAACATGTAAATTTTGAAAAATTTACAAAAATAAAAAAGAATAAAAATTAAATTAAAATTCTCAATTTTCAAGTATATGCATAAACGAAAACCATTTTAACTACTCACACTGCAAGATAAAGACGACACGAAACTCGCGTAATGGAAAATTTAAAAAAATCATAACTCCCAAAATATTCACTTTTTTTAAACAATTCAAAAAACATCCCCAGATATTTAGTCAATTTACAATATAAAAATATAAAAGTTTAAAATATATATTTAGAAATATGTTTAAAAGTGCCCTTTTTGAACCCCCTAAAACTGCTATTTTAAGCGGTTTTTTGCGATTTTTAAAAAACTCTCAAACTTTTAACATTTTTTTTTTTCACAATCTTCTACCTCTCGTCCATACGCGTCATTTGAGACCCTAAATATTTACGTAACCTTAAAACTTACGACACCAGGGTCAATTCGCACTTTTTCTGAAATCGGGGCCTATACTGAAGCGATCGAAAAGACATTTCCAATGTCAATAAATGCCTGTCGGTATATATTTTGGTTGGTGCGTAATTTTGATGCAACCTATGGCTGTGTCAACGCTACATTTCTGTAGGTACACGCACCAGTCCAGCATATTTGGAAAGTCGTCAAAACTCCACGTCTCTAAGAAGAAATTGGATGTGTTGATCACTGGATCTACGGTAACGTCCAATAAAGAAACAATTTGATACACGCCCAGAGCAATTTTATAGTTTTTATGCAATTGTAATAGGTAGTAAGGTCAAAAGTAGGTAATCGAAATATGAGAATCGGTTAGTTTAATGTGATAAATGATAATTCGAAAAAAATCCCGACCAATTTACCAATTGGTTTCCACCGATGTAATCTGT
The DNA here is from genome assembly GCA_946902875.1 of Nematopogon swammerdamellus. NCBI lineage: Eukaryota > Metazoa > Arthropoda > Insecta > Lepidoptera > Adelidae > Nematopogon > Nematopogon swammerdamellus. The sequence goes on from OX336334.1 coordinate 18,928,415, forward strand.
AATGTTGAAACATCGCGCCATCACTTATAGGGACCGAGTAGTAAAGTCAACAGTGATAGTTTGAGAATATGTTTGTTTTCGTGTGATATGCAGGTTTGACCAATATGATCTATGATGTTTGTGAGTTAATTTCTTCGAGAAAGCATAATAATTTATATCATTTACCTGAACGCCGCTCGACGATTGGAATCGCCCTAGATGGACGTGCTTTTTTCGAGAATTTGTAGTTCAAGCGAACGCACCTCGGCCTTCGAACTCACCCTAAGTAACTTACTGTTTTAGACCAAGTAAATCGCTTACGTGAACGCAGCTCGGCCTTTGGCCTCGCTCTAAGTGATTTAGTTACTTCGAGATAGCATATCGTTTACCTGAGCGTAGCTCGGCCTTCGACCTCCTCCGTAATAACTTATTTCTTCGAAAGAGTACCTATGTTGTTCACGCCTCACCCTTAGTAACTTACTGTTTTCGAAAAAGTACATTGTCAACCTGAACGCAGCTCGGCCTTTGGTGTCACCCTTAGTGACTTTATTCGAGGAAATATGCAGTTTAGGTGAACGCAGTTCGGCCTTCGGCCTCGCCATTTGTGACTCGTTTCTTCGAGATAGTAGGTAGGTACAATATTGTTTACGCGAACGCACTCGGCTTATTGATTTACTTCGAAAAAGTATATTGTTACTTGAAAGTAGCTCAGTCTTCGGCCTCTTCCCTAATGTCCTAATTTCTTGAGAGAGTATAATATCGTTATGTGTACGCAGCTCGGCCTTCGGCCTCGTCCTTACATACTTACTTTCTTCGAAAAATTATATCGTTTACGTGAACTGAGCTCGGTCTTTGGCCTCCCACTTATGGACATTGCGGGAGTTGCAAATGCCATGCCGACCTGACAGGTGCCTATTCACGCCTCTCTTGAAGGACCCGAGACTGTAGGTACTTGGGGGTAAATACATATAATTGTTTAATCTGATTTTCTATTAAACCGACTTTACCACGAGTTCAGCCGCGGGCACAGCTAGTTACTTATATATACTCTTTTTTTTAATAAACTTCGCAAACATATATATATTGTATGGTCTTGGTGGAGCCCGCAGCGTAGCTTCCAACTTCTTAGCTCGTAACATCAACTGAACCCCTCATATGCTCCACCAGCAAGTGATGCACATCTTTGGGTTTGCTAGACATTCTTGCTCGTTGCTTCTTCATCAGATGTAGGTACTACCTACAAACTTCTTGAGCGGAACGATGTCCGTAATGCAGTCGAAAGGGAGCAACTTGCAGCAACCCCGTCTACGGAGCAACCATGCAATCACTTTTCGACTTGACGGGGTCCCCACTCCCCACGCTAGGTGGCTCGTTTTGAATAGTTTTATTGAGCCTGCGGGTGGAGATCCGCTGCAAGCAGAGCATAGGTACACTAGACACGACGAGGCGAGGTTAGATACCTCGGTAAATACTATTTTATATATATCCATACGTACTTAAGTCAAACAGCCATTATTCATTTCCATTACGTCGGAAAATAAAAGCTATCTCGTGCTCACTTTTGTTATCTCCGACAGGAGCACTCACAACAAATTATAGCTACGATATTACGCCGCCGTTGTCCCAGCTGGGGCGCGAAGTGTTGTATCGACACAGATCAAGTAGGTAGGCAGGTAGGTACCTATTAAAATCATACCGTGTCGTTGTCGCATTATCACTACAGATCGATATGTAAACACTACGACCGGACGTCGAGCGGGCAGCGGGTAAGCGGCGCGGAGACGCCGCCGCGCCGCCCACCACCGCCGCGCCACCCGCGGTGAGCACGCCACGAACAGCACCGAGTGGACCGCGCCGCGACGACGACGCCACGCCGCCGCGCCGCGCCCGGCCGGCGCACTCAGTCGTGCCGCGCCGTACCCGCTGTCACGACCGATACACGATTTTTCCCGCGAAACGGCCGACTCAATTATTAATAGCTCCCTATTTTTGGAGCGGCTTCGGTGTGCGGGTCCGCGCTCGCGGCGACGAGGCCCGGGCGAGGACTCATTCTCACCTGGGCCAGGTGTAGACGCCGGAGACTTCGAAGCCGTAGTGCCACGAACCCGAGTAGGCGCCCTGGCCTTTGGGGCCCGTACATACACCGTGTCCATTCGCCTTATGGTCCTCCCATCCGCCGCAGTAGGTCCCGCCGTCGTCGAAGTCGAAGCGGCCGCCGTTGACTCCGCGCTGCGGGGCGGCGGCGGCGGCGGCGGCGGGGTCGGCCGGCTCGCCCGCCTGCATCACGCCGAACGCTGGAGCCGCGGGGGCGTCCCGCGCGCGCCCTCCGCCAAGCTCACAGTATAAATAAACATCAGCTGGGCATGTCACGCCGCAGCGCGCACTCGAGTGAACGTCGTTCCGCTCCCGCCCGCCGTGAGCACTGCCCGACCGCCGCTGTCCGCCCGCCCTCGGAGCACTCCACCCGCGCCCACGTACTCCCCTCGTGCCGCTCCGCCACCGCGCCGCCCGCCTGCGCAATGCGCGTCGCGCATCCTCTCCACTGCCACACACACGACACTGCGCGCTGCTGTCGGCCGCCGCTCGTTATATTATAGACGCTTGGCATGCCGGTCGCAGCACATGTTGAATTCGCTGATTCCAAACAACTTCCACCTGATTACTGATTGATATAAATTATCTTATTTCCAGGTTTCGAATGTCATTTATCCATAAAATATCGAGGGACAAATGGTGCAATCGACAGAGCCAAATTCACTTTTTTCTGACAACACCATTCAAATTGGCTTAGTAGTTTTTACGCTTTGAGTGGACAAACAAACATACAAGCAGACTTCGTTGAAGTATGTTGGCTGTGGCTACGCGCCCCTCTAGACGTGCGTTTCTTCGGTGCCCGTCCATCCACTTTAATAGGTGAAGTGCAGAATTTCTGCATGCGTGCGTCGGAGAGCACCACAATAAAAGAGGCAGTTCAAGACGGGGTTTCCTGTTTATCCAGTTTTATACAAAAATGACATGCGCCGCCCCAACATTAGGCAAAACATTCACCCATACTACTTTCCTGTTTTTACATTCATTTATATAATACGTTAATTTTATATAGACGGGCGTCGAACAAATACATGTCTAGACGGGCGCGTAGCCACAGCCAAGTCTGTTTGTTTCTTTTTGTTCGAGCTTTGCCTTGATGCTTTTAACCCCCGACGCAAAAAACGGAGGGGTGTTATTAAGTTTGACGTGTGTGAGGGTGTATGTGTGTTTACTCAGTACTAAAAACTAGGCGTTTGGTCCGTCCACATAAACGAAACCGAGGCACCGCGCCGTCAAAAGCGAGACCGACTCGGTTTTAAACAGAAAATTCTAACGGCAGATTTGAAATCAACGACCCCTGATTGGTCCGAAAACGTATGTTTGACGGACCAATCAGAGCAGATCAAATTTGACGCCTCGCTTTTAGTAATTTTGGGCAAGTTGTGTAAGTGTGTATAAAAATATCTCAAAATACGTAGTTCCAGTGTGTATGCCATAGCTGGCGCTGCAGTCGCAAGTGTGTATCCATCGGACACGAATACGAGACCGCCTCGCTTTTTCGGTGTGTAATGTGTGTTTAGTGTGTATCCTAATCTGTGCTGTAATTACAAAATCTGAGAACCCCTTAAAATCTGAAAATCCAAAAACTCTGAAACACGTCGTTATTTATTTATGATGAGTAGCTTCAATTAAAATTTTCAAGTTCCTACCTTTAAAAAAATCGATACTCCCATAAAAACTTTAATCCCCCTTTTCCATTCCTTAAAATCGGAAAATCCAAAAACCCTGAAACACGACATTATTGTTTATGAAGAGTAGCTTCACTTAAAATTTTCAAGTTCCTGCCTTTAAAAAATTGATACTCCCATAAAAATGTTTCATCCCCCATCTCCATCCCTTAAAATCGGAAAATCCAAAAACCCTGAAACACGTCATTATTTATTTATGATAAGTAGCTACAATTACAATTTTGAAGTACCTACCTTTAAAAAAATCGATACTCCCATACAAACTCTCATCCCCCATTTCCACCCCTTAAAATCTAAAAATCCAAAAACCCTGAAATGCGTCATCATTTGTTTTTGAAGAGTAGCTACAATTAAAATTTTCAAGTTCCTACCTTTAAAAAAATCAGTAGTCCCATAAAAACTTTCATCCCCCATTTCCATCCCTTAAAATCTGAAAATCCAAAAACCCTGAAACACGTCATTATTTATTTATGATAAGTAGCTACAATTAAAATGTTCAAGTTCCTATCTATAAAAAAATGTATACTTCCAAAAAAACTTTCATCCCCGATTTCCACCCATTAAAATCTGAAACTCCAGAAACCCTGAAACACGTCATTATTTGTTTAGGAAGAGTAGCTATAATTAAAACTTTCAAGTTCCTGCCTTTAAAAAAATCGATACTCGCATACAAACTTTCATCCCTCATTTCCACCCCTTAACATCTGAAAATCCAAAAACCCTGAAACACGTTATCATTTGCTTATGAAGAGTAGCTACAATTAAAATTTTCAAGTTCCTACCTTTAAAAAAATCGATATTTCCATAAAAAGGTTCATCCCCAATTTCCATCCCTTAAAATCTGAAAATCCATAAACCCTGAAACACGTCATTAGTAGCTACAATTAAAATGTTCAAGTTCCTATCTATAAAAGAATGTATACTTCCATAAAAACTTTCATCCCCGATTTGCACCCATTATAATCTGAAAATCCAGAAACCCTGAAACACGTCATCATTTGTTTATGAAGAGTAGCTACAATTAAAATTTTCAAGTTCCTACCTTTAAAAAAATCGATACTCCCAAAAAGCTTTCATCCCCCATTTCCATCCCTTAAAATCTGAAAATCCAAAACCCTGAAACACGTCATTATTTATTTATGATAAGTAGCTACAATTAAAATTTTCAAGTTCCTATCTATAAAAAAATTTATACTTCCATAAAAACTTTCATCCCCGATTTCCACCTATTAAAATCTGGAAATCCAAAAACCCTGAAACACGTCATTATTTGTTTATGAAGAGTAGCTACAATTATAATTTTCAAGTACCTACCCTTAAAAAAATCGATACTCCCATACAAACATTCATCCCCATTTTCCACCCCTTAAAATCCGAAAATCCGAAAACCCTAAAACACATCGTTATTTATTTATGATGAATAGCTTTAATTCAAATTTTCAAGTTCCTACCTATAAAAAAATTAATACTCCCATAAAAACTTTATTCCCCCATTTCCACGCCTTAAAATCTGAAAATCCAAAATTCCTTAATTGTAAAATAAACCTGTGTTCTAAATTTCAGCTTTCTAGGTCTTGCGATTTAGGCTGGGCGATGATGATTTGAGTCGGGCGTATAGTTTTTTTTTTTTTTTTTTTTGGAAACTGACACGGTTGGCTACATCACCTACAACATCCGTGATGTCAGCCCATAACACCGGGTGAACTTGGTGCCACGTCAGTGCTTCCCTTCGGTCGTGCCGGCTACACTAAACTGGACGGAAAACACAAACTATTTACATAGCCGTTTCGACCGACCTTTCATTCAGTGCGGTGGTATCAACCCGGGCGGGTTAAACCCTACCACCTAGTGATATAAGATAGTTTTATTAATATAGAAGATAGATATAAAAAAAACGCCGACTCTAAAAAAGTCAAAAAGGATTTCCGTTTACTTACTTAAAGAAGTCGTTGGACCGCTAAGTAAATACAAGCGCAGCTCTGAGTTTTTTTATTTTATATACTTAACGGTCCCCGACTCCTTTAAGTAAGTAAACGGAAATTATTTTTGACTTTTTTAGAGTCGGGGGTTTTTTTAAATTTAAAATTAAACTTTTATTTCAAGCTTTTTAAAAAAAACCGCATGCAAATCGGTCCACTTTTTTAAGATAATTATTTTGTTTATTACTTGATTACTTGATTACAAACATAGCTAAGAACCATCCCGATTAAACAAGCTTCCTAATAAAAAAACCGCATCCAAATCGCTCCATCCGTTTGGGAGCTACGATGCCACAGACAGACAGACACACACACACACAGACACACGTCAAACTTATAACACCCTCAGTTTTTTTCGTCGAGGGTTAAAAAGCGAGACATATCCCAAGAACGACAACAAAACAAAAAAAAGTAAACAGATAACTAAAAAATAATAATTTCATACACTCCAAATCCGAGGTGCGTAACACACATACACATATGCTATTCAATATACGAAAGTGAGACCACCTCGGATTCAGGTAAAATAAAATGCTAAAAGCGAGGCGTTTTAAACAAATTCTCATACACACTCTAAATTGTTGAAAATGACGAAAGCGAGGCTAGAGCCTCGCTTTCGTGCGCGCCTCGGATTCGTGTGTGTTAGCACTTTTCTGAAAATTGCAATATCTCATGCAATACGCCATCTATCGAGAAACGGGAAAGATTGTCGTAGATACACCACATAGAGACACAAAACATTGTGAAATACCGTTGTGTCACTAAGGCGTCGTTTTCGTGCTTCTCAACAACTAAATACAGACCGCCTCGCTTTCGGGACTGAGTAAACAAAGGTGTGTGAGGGTGTGTGTGTGTGTGTGTGTGTATCTGTCTGTGGCGTCGTAGCTTCCAAACGGATGAATCGATTTGGATGCGTTTTTTTTATAAGGAAGCTTGTTTAATCGGGATGGTTCTTAGCTATGCTTGTAATCAAGTAATCAAGTAATTAAGCAATAAAAAAAATTATTATCTTAAAAAGTGGGCCGATATGCATGCGGGGTTTTTTAAAAAGCTTGAAATAAAAGTTAAATTACAAATTTAAAAAACCCCGGCCCTTAAAAGTCAAAAATAATTTACCTTTACTTAACGGGACCGCTAAGTAAATAAAATATAAAAACTCAAAGCTGCGCGGGAATTTACTTAGCGGTCCACCGACTCCTTTGAGTAAGTAAACGTAAATAATTTTATAATTTTTAAGGGCCGGGCATTTTTTAAATTTGTAATTTTTAGATTTCCGTATCCATACGGAAGGCTATTAGTAAACCAACGCCATCTTCCGTCTGACCGTTCGTCTGTCCGATGGTCCATCTGTCCTACCTACCTATATATTTTTAACCGTAATAGAGCCGGTTGAAATAGAAATAGTATGATATGATAACCCAAAGGTTGGCTAGAGGAGAATGCCTACTGTGTTAAGCTGTACCTTTTGCAAAAAAATTATCAGGGCAATAAACATAGTTTTAGTAGAGGTGCTTCACTGCATATTTGGCCACAATTGTGCACCTCGGGTTAGAAGCATGAAATTTTTACCATGGATAGCATGATGATCATGATGATCATTTTCAGATGTGGAGGGAAGTTTGATTCGACCCCTGTTCGCGGGGGGAGGGGGGTGAAGCATGCCTCCCGATCATTATTTATAAAAAAAAATCACTGATCAATTAATGCTACTAGGGCTTGTGTGGTATCGTTTCAATGTAAAACAGATACAAGGAGTTCATTTTTACTGTAAAACAGGTATGATTCCATACAAAAAACTTGATTTTTTAACAAAAAAGTAAAAAAAATTGAGTGATTTTTTTTTTTAAAAACTTCATATTTTTTTAAAATTTCGATTAATGTATATAAAAAAATAGAGTAATAAAGTTTATTTAGTCTAGTTTATAAAAACATATACTTTTTGCATACGTTCCATCCAACAACTTCAAGAAAAAAAATCATTTACGCATCGAGGTAAGGCAGCGCAACTAGTTCTAGAATCTAATCACTTTTTAAGATTGGGTATCGAAAATGAAACAGAAAAACAAATTTAGGGAAAATGTTATTGCAAGACAAATGCGCTTTGCAATACAAAATGTGCAGAATACAAAGTAACATTATCTGTTAATCTCTATCAAATACTGCCAAACTTACATAGTTCAATAAGCTAGGAATTGATAAATTATTAACAACTAGCTGAGCCCGCGGCTCCGCTCGCGTAAAATTCGTATTCCAAAGAAGAATGTAAGTAACTAAGGGCGAGGCCGAAGGCCGAGCTGCGTTCAGGTAATCGAAAAACCTTCTTAAAGAAAGTAACTAACTAAGGGCGAGGCCGACGGCCGAGCTGCTTTCAGGTAAACGATAAACCTTTCTCAAATAAAAGAAGTAAGTAAGGGCGAGGCCGAAGGCCGAGCTGCGTTCAGGAAGACGATAAACCTTCTGGAAGAAAGGAAGGAACTAAGTGCGAGGCCGAAGGCCGAGCTGCGTTCAGGTAAACCAAAAACCCTCTTCCGCCTTCGGGCCTCGCCCTTAAAGACTTCCTTTCTTCGATAGAATATAATATCGTTTACTCAATCTATTTATTTCATAAAAATAAAAAAGTAATATTAATAACTAAAGAATTAAACCTACCTAACAAAAATTAAAATAACTATCAAAACGGGCATTTTCAAATGTTCTTAGAGCACTTGCGGCATTACCCCGCTGGATGGCAAGGCATACCCTTTGAATGAAGTACATAAGCCCTTGATGGCGGGACACCAGTTGCGTCAACCAGCTCAAGCCTCTTTTGGCTTCACTGCTCCACGGACCGAGGGTTTCAACCGCAAACGCAATACATTCGAAATCTTGAATTATATTTCTATATTTGCTGCGTTTGAGGCTCTCCGCCCCAGCCTCGGCCGCGCCAGCCGCTCTTGAAGATGTCCTAACGTGACTTGGAGCCAATGTGAGAACAAAAGTGGCGTCCCACATCAAAGAACTACCCTTAGTCCATGGCACTAAGGTGATAGCATCGGGCCTCTTGCAATCCAGCCGGGAATAACCGCGAGGTTCTAGGATGCACGGTATATTTGCCGTTAGAAGCGTGGACTTTATAATAAAATTTAAATTAAATTAACTCAATCTTAATATTAATTAACTTTATTCGAGATGGTTTAGCTTCTTCCTGAACGCAGCTCGGCCTTCGGCCTCGCCCTTAGTTATTTGCTTTCTTCGAGATGGTTTATCATTTGTCAGAACGTAGCTAGGCCTTCGGCCTCGCCTTAGTTGCTTACTTTCTTCAAGATGGTTTAGCTTCTTCCTGAACGCAGCTCGGCCTTTGGCCTCGCCCTTAGTTACTTACTTTCTTCAAGATGGTTTAGCTTCTTCCTGAACGCAGCTCGGCCTGCGGCCTCGCCCATAGTTACTTACTTTCTTCGAGAAGGTTTATGGTCTTCCAGAATAGAGCTCGGCCTTCGGCCTCGTCCTTAGTTACTTACTTTCTTCAAGAATGTTTTTCTTCTTCCTGAACTCAGCTCCGCCTTCCGCCTCGCCCTTAGTTACTTTCATCGAGAAAGAATATCGTTTACGTGAGCGCAGATCCGCCTTCGGGCCCGCCTTTAGTTACTTACTTTCTTTTTTTTTAATACGAATTACACGCGAGCGAAGCCGCGGGCAACAGATATATAAATTTTATTGCACCAATGACAGCGACATAACTTCGACTTTCAATTATTATTTTTATTTATCAAACAATTTGTCACCGGCCAGCTCACGTCGAGATGACAGTTCTCCGTTGTCAACATGACATTTAAAATTGTTTTTACCTTTACTTTGGATTACGTGATTTTTATTATATTTTTTAATTATTATGTTCATCCGGGATATACACTGTCACTATAAAAAGTTTCGTCAAATTCCGTTCAGTGGTTTTTGCAAGATGCGCGTACAAATAGACATTTTTGCATTTACGATTTTATGATATGTATACAATGACGTATTATGTATAGAATTGTATATGTATAGATTCGTCAGCCTCGATAGCTCAGTGGTGCAGACAGTCAACTGTCTCTATTGAATGTTAAGCAACGCTGGGTGCGGTCAGTACTTGGATGGGTGACCGCTGACCGTTGGAGGCTGACCGAGGTTCGGATTCCTCGTAAAACTGTAGGTCCCTTCCCTCCTAATCTTACTTGGTGGTATGGTTTAACCCGCCCGGGTTGGTACCACCGCACTGAATGAAACGTCGGTCAAAACGGCTATGTAAATAGTTTGTGTTTTCCGACCAGTTCAATGTAGCCGGCACGATCAAAGGGGGAAGCACTGACATGGCACCTAGTTCACCCGGTGTTATGGGCTGACATCACGGATGTTGTAGGTGATGAAGCCAACCATGTCAGTATCCATAAAAAAAAAAATTATTATTATAGATATGTATAGACTATTGTGTTCAAGTTATAAAAGAGAAGAACTGTCATTTTCGTTGTATCTACTTATTTTTAAACTTCGAATGAATATTTTATTCAAATTGTATTTGCTGCCAGTTCTCAAGATATAATTATGTACTTTGGACTACGTGATTTTAAACGCGCAATAATGTTTATAATTGTAAATTTTTTTTTATTTTTGTTATTTTTTTTTACGTATTATGTTAACCCGGCATATAAACCGCCACTATACAAAGTTTCGTCTAATTCCGTTCAGTGGTTTTTGCGTGATGCGCGTACAGACAAACAAACAAACAAACAAAAATTTTAAAAACTGTTCTAACATGTTCAGTATCTCATTTTAAGCCACCCTGGTTAGTTTTTTTCCGAATACTCTAATTAACTCCACTCATGAACTTGCTGCCTCGGGGAGCGTGGTCCAAAGTGGCTGCCATTCGTCTGTATCCTTTGTCCATCCCCAATCAGATGGTTCAGGCATATCCGGGGCCTTCACTAGTGCTTGATTCCAAGTGAAAGCCTGATAGCAAGCACGTTTTACATGCTGAAAGAGTGCGGCTTTGACACTGACGTACTGGTACTGGCTGTGGTTTTTTTCAGTAAGTTAACTCTCTCTGAATTTTGGTTTGCTTTTGGCGTCGGTTCAAGCTTTCGATACATATGTAGCTATTCACAAATTAGTGGAGTCAATGAATCTGTCACAATGTTACAATCTGCCAATATTCCATGCTTTGACTGGGTGTGATACGGTGTCTGCTTTTGCGGACAGGGGAAAAAACAGCTTGGGATACTTGGAAGTCGTTCCCTGAAGTAAACGACGCCTTTGAAGAACTAATGTCAATGCCAAATGAAATAAGTAAGGACTCAATGTTACTAGTAGAAAGATTTGTAGTGTTGATGTATGACCGCATAAGTGAAGCTTTAACCGTCAATGAAGCCAGAAAACAACTCTTCGCCCACAAGTCCCGAACTATTGACAATATACCTCCGACTAAAGCCGCACTCTTTCAGCATGTAAAACGTGCTTGCTATCAGGCTTTCACTTGGAATCAAGCACTAGTGAAGGCCCCGGATATGCCTGAACCATCTGATTGGGGATGGACAAAGGATACAGACGAATGGCAGTCACTTTGAACCACGCTCCCCGAGGCAGCAAGTTCATGAGTGGAGTTAATTAGATGCAGCTGTAAAAAAGGGTGTACAGGGCGGTGCAAATGCAGCAAAGCTGCACTCAAACGCACAGCACTTTGCTTCTGTGCCGGTGATTGTTAATGATTTATCAATTCCTAGCTTATTGAACAAGTAAGTTTGGTAGTATTAGATAGAGATTAACAGATAATGTTACTTTGTATTCTGCACATTTTGTATTGCAAAGCGCATTTGTCTTGCAATAACATTTTCCCTAAATTTTATTTTTCTGTTTCATTTTCGATACCCAATCTTAAAAAGTGATTAGATTCATAAAATTAAACTCTACTACCTCCAACCCGTCACTGAAATCCGCAGTGAACTAGTTGCGCTGCCTTACCTCGATGCGTAAATGATTTTTTTTCTTGAAGTTGTTGGATGGAAAGTATGCAAAAGTAGGTTTAGGTTTTTATAAACTAGACTAAATAAACTTTATTACTCTATTTTTTTTATTTACTTTAATCGAAATTTTTAAAAAATATGACGTTTTTAAAAAAAATATTCACTCAATGTTTTTTACTTTTTTGTTAAAAAATCAAGTTTTTTGTCAATCAATTTCACGTCAAAAAACATGGAATGGAAAATGAGGATTTTTTTATTCGGATTATACGGCAATTTTACATGACTTAAATTTTGTTGTTCTTGAAGCAATCGAGGCAGTATCCTTTGTCGCATTTCTGGCACTGAGTCTGCACTTTTTTGCTCTTCTTTCTGGCAACCGTTTTTGGTCTTCTTCCTGTGATGCACGGGTATTTTCATACTTATAAGTCCGTGCCCCACACGGTGGGTCACAGGAAAAACTCGGAAAATGTTGTTATTTTCTTACCATCTACAATAAAAACTTAGCTACTTATTAGTAGAGTAATTTAGCTTAATTTTTTTTTATTTAATAGGTGTTAATTTTAGTTTTAGTTTTTTTTTTCATTGTTATTGTGATTTTCTAATAAGTGAATAAGGACAATAGCAAAGTATTCTTTTTTTGAAGATATACAAGGTTAGCTTAAAATATGTTTGGACATATTAAAAAGTTGTTTCTTCTAGTATGGGGACAATGAACGTGTTACTGTTCACACGAAGATAGGGTTGCGTAGCTATTCCCAATATAAATAGATAGAATATCTTATTAATGTTGTTATTTTTAAGTCTAGATTTAATTATTTTATTTGAAATATAGTATTTTCAGAGTTCCACTAGTCAGTAATATAGCGTTAGGATACCTTTTTCGTTTGTTTAAAAAATTGACACATAGATTCTTCATAATCCTTAACCAAAATAATAATATACTAAGTTAGGGTTGCCACAAAGGTGCAGGTACTGACCGGGACACCTATATCAAAACCTAAGAAAAGTTGGGTTTTTTTATGTACCTACCTAATCCGGTATGGGTGCCTGAGTCGGAGGGGCCAAAGCACATGCTCCGATCAGCCAATATCATCTCCAAGAAGGTAGGTGCCATGCCATACAGGAGACTTCCCTGGATTGCTGGCTATACTGGACTAGAGGAGAACACAACCGAGGCTGCTATGCGGCCATCTTACATCCAGTACGGTGGTACCAACCCAGTCGGCTAAAATTTGAGCCTAGTTACCACCAGCGAGTTATATAAGGGGGGGGGGGAGGTTTAGGGGGTCCGGACCCCCCCCCCCCCCCCCCCTTCGACAATCAGTTTACACTAGATATAATTAAATTTTAAAACTTCATCCTATTAGTCCAGTCGACATGTCGAAAAAAGGTGGGGTAGCTGGAAAGTATTCCAAAGTTAATGAAACTTTTACAGATTGTTTGGGGGTACACTAGGAATACTATCCTAAGTTTTCGACCTCGAGGACCCTGTGCTAACTTGGGGGTGGGCAAAAAATTGGTTGTCTGGAAAGTCGGTTTACGGACGATAGTTTTACGTGATAACTCGATCGCTGCCGTACGCCGTACATTTGTCGATTTCTAGCCTCGATTACCGTACGATACGGCAATTACCGTACTTTTGGCAACACTGCCGCTTGGGCCAATTGTGCCTTTCTATCGCTTGTTACGCGCTCTCGCTTGCACACACAGGCTCAGATGGAACGTGACACTTTTTCGTGCGGGCAGCCGGTGTTCATCAATTTATATGACGTTTTCACGTCAAAAACTAAAAAAAATGCAGACTTTTTTCCGCTTTTCGCTTATAGGTATCTCTTAAAATAAGGATATTTTGTGGACCACATAGCATAAAAAAGTTGGAGAGCATTAAATTTCCTATAATTGTGTTGTTGGACCAGATTTTTCGACCCAATACTAACGGAGATACAGCCGATCAAAGTTAGACAAAGTTTCTTAAAATGTAAAAAATAGCGGAAAAGCGAAGGTTTTGACCCTATAACCATCATTTCGATGTTAAACTATGTTGATCACTCATCAATATCAACGTCTTGGAAAACCTAATAGTAAAACCTAAAAGGAAAGTAATAATATTAAAAATATCCATCGATATGCCGATCGATTGATCGATCGTTGCGCCCATAGTCGTATCGGCGAAGAGCATTGACGAACACCTTGAGAGGCTCTCGCTGAGTGGTTGGGTCCGGAGGTTTCTCTCTTTGGGACCCGACCATCGGTAGCCTGGGTCCGCCCCGCTGCCAGTGGTGGAACTCCGTTTGTTTTTACATAAATATTAGATTTTAATTTTTAGTTTATAAAAATCAGTGGCCTCGGGGTCTTTAAATCGCCAACATCTCTGAAAGGCTAGGGTTCTTGCTATACATCTGCATCACCTTCTTTTTTCAAGTACCAAATGGTGCTGAGATGGTGTCACACCCACTTATCGCATGCAGGAAAAGAATATCCTGTGGATCGTACTTGATCGAGTGAGATGAATACAGTACAGTTGGGCTGTGAACCTTTCCACTCTTCTATAACTAAACGTTCTTTTTGGAAGAACCCAAAGCAGTGAGAAGCAACAGAAGATCTATGTCTTCTCCTGTTACGACAACATTATCATACTTGTCAGCAGCTGAGAAAGCAGTCTCCACAATCATTACATCGGCGTCTTCTACTGCCTGCTTCACTTGGATCCCCCTGGCTTCCATTTCACTCGTCAGCATAGTTATGAAGTTCTGCTTGTTGGTATCGTTGGAAAGAAATTTCACCTGCGAAATCGTGCTGATCGAAGTTGTCTTGGAAAAGACAAACTTTGTTGAGGAGTGCCGAGTGAAGCAAAGAACGCTGATCAGGATATCCCACCAGGATAACCATCAAAACCCACCTTGGGGGAGGGGTGGGGGAAGGGGGGGGGGGGGGTCATAGGTTTTCCAAGACGTTGATATTAATGAGTGATCAACATAATTAACATGGAAATGATGGTAACAAATAGTTATAGGGCCAACACCTTCGTTTTTCTGCTATTTTTTAACATTTTAAGAAACTTTGTCTTTTTTTTTTTTTTTTTTATTGCTACCGAACTGGGTTGCTCTGTCCGAGGTCGCAACCTCAGGCGCAGCCAATTTCACCCCCGAGGAGGTGCCAGTCCGGCTTGGAGGTGGACTAATGTTGCTGGGGAAAGGCTATTAACCCGCGATTTGAAGATCTGTGGATTGTAGGAGTGGGGGAAGATATTTCCAGGGAGCCCGTTCCACACCTTTGCAGTGCGGCACAAGAACGATTTAGAGAATCGTGCAGTTCGAAGAACTCTTCTGTCGACTACAAACGGGTGTTCCGCGAGAGTATGGCGGGTTTGGCGAAGGCGAACAGGAGGAGGTGGGATAAGGGAAGCAAGTTCGTCAGAGCAGCGGCCATAGTAGTACCGATAAAACAGGCTCAATGACCCAACGATACGTCTGTGCTTTAGAGGTTGAAGGTCCTTTGTGAGTACGGAGTCACCAATGAGGCGAATGGCTCGTCGCTGAATAGAATCCAAGGCTGAAAGAAGGTACTCAGGGGAACCCTCCCAAAGATGACTGCAATATTCCATCACCGGTCTTACTTATGCTTTATAGAGGGTAAGCAGTTGGACCGGCGTGAAAAATCGCCGACAGCGGTAAAGGACCCCTAATTTTCGAGACGCTAGTTTCGCCTTGGACTCTATGAACGACCGAAACCCAACGTCCCTGGACACCTCCATACCCAGGACGCCCAGACTACCATCGTTGGGGACTTGGCTGCCCTGAAAAGTCGCTTGGGGAGGAAACGGATCAGCCTTAGTAGAGAAGGCACAAGCTTGCGTCTTGGCTACGTTGAAGTTGACCAAGTTCTTCTTCCCCCAAGAGGATACTTTTTCGAGAACCTGGTCAACCCGAGCAACAGTTTCGCGTCTCGTGTTTGCTGCTGAGGCCTCTCTACCCTTCCAGTCCTTGATGAACCCTTCGTGCACCGTGCTGTCGTCCGCGTAACAGTGTATTTCGCCTTGTCTAACTTTGATCGGCTGTATCTCCGTTAATGTTGGGCCTAGAAAGCTGGTTCAACAACGAAAAAATTTAATGCTCCCCAACTTTGTCATGCAATATGGTCAGCAAAATATCCTTAGTTTAAGAGATATACTATTAGGCGAAAAGTCAGATTTTTTTTTAGATTTTTGCCCACCTCCAAGTTAGCACAGGGTCCTCGAGGTTGAAAACTTAGGATAGTATTCCTAGTGCACCCCCAAACAACCTGTAAAAGTTTCATTAACCTCGGAATACTTTCCAGGTAAAAGTACATAACTGCTGGACTATATACTATATACAATTTTTTTTTGTCGAATTCAACCTGCCTGCCACACAATTATAGAACTTTCTCAACAGGAACACTATAATCTTATTGAGTTGAGCCGATCCCTATTTCGTCAGAACACCCCCCATGTGGAAGGTATAAATACGTCCCTGGTTACCACCTAGTAAGGGGGCCAGGGAAGGGACCTACAGTTTTACACCGGTTCCGAACGGTAAAGCAGCAGGTATAGGTATGCACGATGCACGTAAATTTTTTCGTCATCGAATATTGAAAATGATAAGATTTTGATGACAGTTTTTGAAAGGGTTTTGAATGATACCCTGAAGAGCATTCAATTAATCTGAAAATATAATAGATTTATGGGCCTTGATTAGGACAAACTTATTTAATGGCTTCCAAGATAGCTAAACACTCTCCAGTGTATACTGACGATTCCGGTGTACCAATAAGCAAATTACGGTTCACTAACATATTATATCGTCGGTGTTTTGAAGATTGGGCGAATACGACCCTTTTGCGAAAATCACTATATGATTGAAAAAGAATGCCAATGCTGTGATCTTTAATTCTGTATAATGGGCAAACCTGTATCTCGTCAGGAAGAGGCATTTTCTAAAATTAAGTAAGGGCGAATATCCAACTTCATATTATGCTTTAAAGACGAACTTGGTTCAATCGCCCCTTTTTATATATGAACTATCGAAAAAAAAACGATGTACAGGCGAATGTACCAAAATTCGCCCATAGTACATTTCAAATTTTTCCATTCACAGAAAAATATTTTGATGAAAAGGCGAATATACGAAATTCGCCTGTCATACATTTCAGATTATCGCTCACTTTATTCTTTCTGTGCAGTCTTGGTCATTAATTTTGTGGTTGCTGTCTTCACGTAATCTCGTGCAAACAATGCAGATGGGTTTTTCGTTGATGGCCCTCTTTTTACAGTTCGCCGACTTATGATTTTCTCCGCAGTGTCTGCAAGTAAGTGTTCTTCATTACAGTCTTTCGTAGTAGGTATGGTCATATGCCAGACATTTTCCACACTGCATTATTGGGCTTTGATCGTATATGTTGATTATTTGGTATCCCAGAAATGCGGATCCTGATGCTAACATCTGGTTGTATGCCACTGGGGAGACCGTCATGATGTTATGATTCTGCAGTTGGTTTCGCGCCTTCTTATTGTATACAATTCTGGCCGTTTCTTCTGTTAGTTTGTCAAAGTACTTGTTTTGTTTAATCAACGAGGAGATGATTTCTGCGTCTGTCATAGTTTTGGGCATCTGTTAATATGACCAGTGGGGTTTTCTGGGAGAGTTCTTCACTATCTAGATTTTGTTTCTGTAGAGCGTTTTTCATTATGGCTGTATCATTATCTGAAGTAAGGGTGAGGATAACTTTTTGGTCCTTGCCCCTCAAGATACTACGGATGCCCACGCCCAGCTCTTCCACTTTTATATTTTTGGTTATTTTCTTGATGATTGATTCGCTCGTGTCAGCTTTGGTTGCAGGTTTTACTAGAAGGGAATGTCTTGGGTTCGGCTTTCTTACTTCACTCTGAGATGATGATACCTTAGCGTTGCTACCATAGGGATGCTACACTGCCTTTTTTTTAAATATGATTATGATGAAGAATTTAAAAAAATAAAGTTGCAGCCACGTTGCCTTCGTTCAGTTGGTACACGACGCACACAAACGATTTATGTGGAAGAAAAATGTGTAAAAAAGGCATACAATTCCAAATTACCTATAACTGATGCTAAATATGCAGACCTAGTGTCTTTGTGTGGAACCGGAGCTATATCACGACAATACCATGACTATTACCAAGCAATTCCTCACACTAAAAACCGTTCGGAAGTAGCTGACGATTCAGATTAATTACCTTCTGTATTTTCCTATTATTTTAAGGCTTCAATAAATAAAATATTTAAATATAAAATCGTTGCTATTAATTAACTTAACATCCACAATGATCATCCATAGTACTTACTTGTAATTTATTGAGACCAAAGAGCTTGAATTCGTCGCAGCGACTAATTCAAGCTCTTTGGTTGAGGAGACTAATTGGTAATCTGTGACTAATAGGTACCCAAACAGTTCACATTTTTCAGTATGCAGAATGGGCGAACGTACGTGCATTAAGGGCGAACGTGTATACAATTCAATATTATGTAATATGTAGGAAAGGCGAATATACATGTAGTAACGGCGAACCTGCATAAAATTCACTATAATTCAGAAAGTATAATTTAAAAAAATATAATAAATATCGAAAACAATACTTGCACTACCAACTTTCATATAGGTATTTATTAATACAATTGGCTGGAAATTGAAACAGTCATTGTTTTGGACTAAAGTAGTTTTGTGAACCACTAAAATGGCTCTCCTGTAAAGTTGTGTTTTGGTTGATGCGCCCAATCTTCAAAACACCGACGATATGCAGGATATCACGTGACGTGACATCTTCTGTCCGTCACAGAGCTGCGTCAAAGCTCTCCTGCGATGAAGGACTCGTGGCACGATACGACACCTGAAAGACTTTTTTAATCCCTCTAAACCTTCACTCCTACTCCTTCGCCCGGAGCGAACCAACAGAAGCCGATATTCGTTTGGTCGTTTAGGTAATTTGTTAGCTCAGTGGTAAGCGT
Source organism: Nematopogon swammerdamellus (assembly GCA_946902875.1). Taxonomy (NCBI): domain Eukaryota; kingdom Metazoa; phylum Arthropoda; class Insecta; order Lepidoptera; family Adelidae; genus Nematopogon; species Nematopogon swammerdamellus. The sequence continues at coordinate 18,947,122 of OX336334.1, forward strand.
GTAGGGTTTGTATTTTTTGACCATGGGTTCGAGTGCCACAAAATTGTTTTTGTTTTTTTTTTCTTTTTAAGCAATGTTAGGCTGTTAAAATTTTTTTAGGGTGTTTAGTTTTTTTTATAACCACCTAAAAGCTTTATTTTCGGAAATACAAACGTAATAAAAACGACATACACCGCCTCAACATTAGGTTAGGGTTAATATATAGAAGATTAGAACATAATAGAATATAATATAGAAGGTTAGAACTATTTTTAATAAATTTATATATTTCGTACAGGGAAATCATACAAAACGATTATGGCAACACAGAGTTGAAGAGAGCACGTCTGTCACTGTCAGCACAACTGTCAGTCTGTCAGCCAGCTGATGTATTTTAATCTGTCTGTGATTGATTTTTAGTATCTGTTTGGTATTCTGTGTTTTAGTGGTTCTACTATTTCTTTGGATTGATTCATAATCCTGGACTGGATTGAATGGTTCTTGCTTTGTTTTTTTTTCCACATTCATTTTCAATCCAAATGCAATCATTCCTTGGTTGACCGGGTTGAACGAATCCAGGAAAGTAACTAGTAAGTGTTTACATACCTACTATAAGAAGTAATACACTGTAATATATTATTTCAAATCTGTGTACTATTTAGTTCTTGCGGGCATGGGATTTTCCTATTTGAGTATTGTAAGTTATAAACATGGTTATTTTCAACAAACTGTTGCATATCTTCACCCTCTATGTGATTTTTTAAAACTTACATTTATACATTATTTACATGGGCAAAGTTCTCTTACGTCTCGCCACTGTCCTCCGCTAACCCAAAGAAACCTTTGTTAGTTAGCAACAATGTCGGGGTGACTCATGTCGTTTTTGCACACATTCATAATAAAGTACTTTAAAAAAAAATGTGTCAGGATCGTGGCACGTGGAGATCCGTTATCTCTGCCTATCCCACTGAGAAACAGGTGTGACTCTATGTATACACCTAATTAACAGAGGTCACTGACAATAATTAGAGTTAACATATCATTATTAGCCTAGGCTATAAGATGAACCTATAACCCATTTGCTATCAAACCAGCCATTGGGATGACATTAGTTACCTAATACCCATCCCAATTCGCTATGTACATATTTAGTATTTATTGTTCCTTATTTCACGTTTTTAGAATATATTATATTAATTTTATTGTATGTACAAAAAGTATGTGTTTTACAAAAAGTAATAAAAATACACAAAATTAATATAAAATCTAAATAAAAGCGGTAATTTCCGCTGGCGGCGGGAGGCAAGCAACACTATGGTTATAGATTTATAACCATAGTGGTTGTATATATATATAATATAGATTTATCTGGCAGACACCGAATATGACTGTACATGTTCGTCACCGCGATCTCAACATCTGTTTTACTTAAACCATGGAACAGATAGGTAGGAGCCGCTTTAAATTGTATTCATTATGAATGTGTGTTAACAACTAATTCAAAGCCATAATAATGGTGAAACACCTTTTGTATGGTTAATGTATTTGTTGTGCATTGAAGGAGTAGTGGTGAGAGAGGAAGTGGAGATGGCGGAGTCGTCGGCTAGCTACGGGAGCTCCACTCCGGACGTCAAGTCATGCTGCCACCCCGCTCACCCCGTGCACCGCTTCACTGCATTATTTTTTATGTGCTTTGTGAGCTTTGGTAAGTTTTAATCTGAACTATTGTGGTAATTTAAAACATATTTTATTAGGTAATTTATATTATTATTACCAAAACATGAAGTGGGATCTGTATTTGGGTCTTCAGTTAAAAACTGTCTGTTAACATAGAGCTTCACTTCACAACACATGCACTTTGGAATAGAATAGAAACACTTTATTGCAGACAATTTACAGAAAAATTGTACAAAGTAACACAATAAAGTACAGAAGTGCGCAGAGGTAGACTTATCACTACAAGTGATCTCTTCCAGTCAACCTGTGTGGTGAGGAGCAAAATCATAATGAAAGAAGTATGGATAGTTCATTCATTAATAAACTCGAATTTCTTCAATGATATTTTAAAATAATTAAATTTTTGGGAGTGGCGGATGTAGTTTCATAGATGAACAGAGTGGACAGTAAATTAATCGGTGTACTAACCTGGATCTATAGGATGTTATCAGTAGCAGTCAGTGCGAGGCGAGGGGGAGGAAGTAAGAGTGAAGGTTGTCAAGGGTGTCAGGAGTTTAATGTGCCAAATAAATGACTAAGGATGTGACAGTTCCTACGTAGTCAAATTAGGAGCCACTCGAGCTGTGATCATTACTGGGATGTGTGATCATAGTTACGCAGACCAAATATGAAATGGTTTGGCTGCTCGCTTATTATTAAAATAAATATTCTTACTTAAGTTACTACGCTCTGCCACCAATTTCTGTACGAAGAAAAATTTCCTTGTGAAGAAATATATTTAATAATAATTTACTCTCTTTTATACTGTGGAACAATGTCTGGCGCAAATGGCAAAAGTACCAGAAGGGATTCTCTTAGCACTAACCGGGAGGCAAGATTATTATTTTTCTTATCATGAGCTAAACAGCAAATATTATACATACATACATGCACTACAAACACACACACACACCAACTAACCCTCATGCATATCATAGTCATAATCATAAAAATAAGGTACCTACCTACATAATTTATTACATATTATTAGATAAGTCCTCTATAAGTTAATCCCTTTACTTATGTTGTGCTCTCTCTGCTTAGTTTATGTAACATATAATAATATGTACTGTCTAATTGAAAATAAATAAATAAAAATAAAATAAATATCTAATGTTGTCTCCAACAATAACATTCAAGTTCAAGGGGCGGGGTCATTAGGCCTTGTATTTGTTTAATTCTGTTCAGACTGTTAAATATTGTAAGTAGTACAAGTGTACATTAGTCATACATATGTATGTACATAGTCCAGTTTACTGGCGTCAGTAAATTAAACAGATAAGGGTTTCCACTGTCCTATTGGGAACGCTATCTGCTCTCATGTTATTGAAATATTCTGATTATTCTCATTTATACATTAGTGGACTTTATCTGGGGCAATACAATTATAATATATACAATATACATGCGAAAACTACAATATAACTACAAAACCACATTTTGAAAAGCATGGCTGGAATACATTTCTTGCCACAGACTTATACTGCTTCTTGAGGATGTTCAATAATCAAGGGCCAGATCCAGAAGGCAGCTCTGCTCGACACTGCGCGTATAGTCCGCAGGTTTCTCTCCCTAGGGCCCGACCATCGGTAGCTTGGGTTCGCCCCGCCGCCGGTGTTGGAAACTCCATTTTTTTTAAGGATAATGTTGTATATGATTTGTCTAGTTGCAGAATCCGCTATAATGAATTTTGACTCAAATTTGCCTATAAATTGGGTTTAAAACTGTGTGTAAACGCAAACAGTTCCGTCCATACAATTTATGTCTAAACCTGCTATTTCGTATACAAAATCTATCATAAAATTGACAGTTTGGCGCAAAATCCGCTATAATTATAAGTGTGTTAGAACATTAATCCTAAAGAAAATAAAAATGATTTTTTCGTTTCTGAACATTTTGGCAAAACTGTTATAGCGGGTTTTGCAACTAGACGACTCATATGTTTTTAATTTTAGGTTTTTAATATGTACAAAATTAGTTTTAAGCAAATGTGTAAATAAATGGATAAAATAATAAAATAATGCCATATTGATACAATACATTTTATCTTTAAACCATGCAGGTTTTACATTTAATTACATAAAATTACAATGAAATAGTTATAACTCGGTCGACTTAACTAGGCACCTGGCTCGGATGACATTTCGTCATGTGTTGCCAGATGGTTACAATTTCTTACATTTTTAGCAACTTTTGACACTCTGGCGCAACTTTTGTTTTTAGGCAAAGGGGGACGAGATCGGACGGGATCTTTTCACAATCTCGTTCAGATTCTCTTATAGTTTAAGGATCTATATGCCTCAGTTCTATCAAATGCTATCGTTTTGAGAATTTAACGAAAACATATTGTGTCCCATACAAAAAAAAAATTTCATTTTTTTTTTCTCCGGAAATATCAACTTTTGTGAAAAACGTGTAAGAATAAAAATGTCTTATATTTCGCTTACAAATATGATTCCATCGAAAAAAACATTAACATTCGAAAAAAAATTCAAAGCCCGCTTTATTGTACTTTCGAACCACAGTGCGGCGGTTCCCCGACTGCACCTAGTCTTTTTCGCGCACCGAGGGTTCCGTACCACCACCGTAAATGCCCGACCATATACAGATTTCATTATTTTTAAAAATTAATTATAGCCTAATTTTATTATTTAAATTATTTTTTATTTCTTATGATAGGTTATTTATGATTCTGATTTAATAATTGTGGTAACACTTTTTTTTTTGTAAATTGGGCGACTTGGGCTATCTTTTAACCGCGAAGTGGCTACTTGACCAGCAAAACATCTGGCAACCCTGTGTGCAAACCGATAGAGCCAGGTGCCGAGTTAAGTCGACCGAGTTATACAATGAAAGATACATTGAGAAATAGTGTAGTACAAGAGCGCTGTGGGCTGAAAGAAGATGTAGTGACAAGAATTGAGAAAGGAATGCTTCAGTAGTTCAGTCATGTTGGAAGAATGGATGATATGAGACTAGCGAAAGAAATTTATGAAGCAAATGTGAGTGGAAGAGTCGGGAAGTGTCGCCCTAGACGCACGTATCTGGACTAGATCGGGCATGTGCTCAAAAAGGGTCAAGTGCGTAGTACCTGTAACCGACGAGCATGTATGAAGAACATTTTTTTTTTTTTAATGTAATCCGGTATGGATGGCTGAGTCGGAGGGGCCAAAGCGCATGCTCCGACCAGCCAATATCACCTCCGAGAAGGTAGGTGCCATACCGGAGACTTCCCTGGATTGCTGGCTATACTGGACTAGAGGAGAACACAACCGAGGCTGCTATGCGGCCATCTTACATCCAGTACGGTGGTACCAATCCAGTCGGCTACATTTTGAGCCTACCACCTAGTAAGGGGTAGCAAGGGAATTATGGGAGTGGAAGAGGCGGCAGAGGTGTGTCAGGATCGTGGCACGTGGAGATCCGTTGTTTCTGCTTACCCCACCGGGAAACAGGCGTGACGCTATATATGTATGTATGTCCTGCATATTGAATTTATTGCTTTATGATGTACTTATGTATTCACAAAAATTATGTCCTTGCTCAGTTTTTACATAGATCTGGGGGCACAGGAGTGCCCCCGCCAATAAGTTTAACTCATGTCCTCATGGTCTTAAAGGGCATTAACTGAATCGTGTATAGCATTACTAGTTACGTCTGAACTACCTGGAGCACAGAATAGAAAAGAGTACTCCGTACAGAAGCTTCTCTGTACAAACACTCACAAAGAAATAGCTACACTGCGGCGACGCGATAAAGTACAAATTGAATCGCACAGAGCTGCATGCCTAACCACGATAACCACCTACATTTCGCTTCTCTTTCTGTCGCGTAACTCTATCTCGAAAGCGCGTCGTTCAGCGCATGTAAGGGCTGTGTCTTTGGGCTCTCTTTTTGTGAGGAATAAAATAAAGATGATACCTACCAACGATACGATATTTAGCTACGGCAAATTCATGCGAACAAATTCATGCATGCGTTAGCGTCACAATTAGTTTCTCACATGGAAGCGTGCAACCTTCCAGTGATAGTTTTGTTTGATCAATAAATTTAATGATCATCTACAATGTACCTATTGTTTTATTGGTGTTTTTTATTGTATAAAAACCCACATTGAGACAGAGAACGAATGAATGTTCTCTTTCTATCCTTATACGAATTAGGCCATACCTACATACCATGCTGTTCGGCGTCATCTAACTAATGTTATTGGCAATATGATAATATTATTTTAAATCTATGCAGGCCCGGATCTAGGGGGGGGCAAACCGGGTTGCGTGCCCCGGGCGGCACTGTAAGGGGGCGCCAAAATAAGTTTGAAAAAAAAATCACTAAAAACGCTTTCAGGATTCAGGACGTAGTTATCGTACTATCGATTGTTCATTTGATGCCAATCTAGCTCGAAAATATTACAGAGATTTAAATGGAACTGATTTCTGTCAGGAACTTGCTGTATTTAAAAAGCAAGCTCCACTTGTAATCGGAATCAACGAAAAGACAAGTGCATTCGAGCTGTTGCAACATATATGCAAACTTGACTTGCAAGAAGCTTTTCCCAATATTAGTACCTATTGCTTTAAGAATATACTGCACATTACCGACGACCTCTGCAAGCTGTGAGCGAAGTTTCAGCAAACTAAAAACTATTTAAAAAAATATAAAAATCGCCTTCAAAAATGTATGAAATAAAAAAAAATCGAACCCTAGAGTTGAAGGCGGTGCTAAAGAAGGCTACACAAATCACAAAGGATCCACTCATGTTTTCTTTCATGCATCATTTTTGCTTGCTTTACCACCGCCTTCAATTCTTAGGTTCGATTTTTTAATAATTGAAATCGGTTGAAGTGGTACAGAATTATTCGACGCCATGTTTCAAACTGCAAATTGCTTAAAAAGTCCACATCACAAAAGTTTTGCTGAAGGTACCCACACAACATAGTAATTATCAAACTGCAAATTGCTGAAAAAGTCCCCATCACAAAAGTTTTGCTGAAGGTAACCACACACCATAGTATTTTGTTGATTTTTCAAAAACCGCTGAATCAATTTCGATAAAATTTATATGGGACCACCTCTGAAGTATGGCCTACCAAACAAAAAAAGAATTTTCAAAATCAGCCCACAATTGACGGAGTAATCGCGTAACAAACATAAAAAAACATACAGTCGAATTGAGAACCTCCTCCTTTCTGGAAGTCTGTTAAAAATCGAACCCTAGTGTTCAAGGCGGTGCTAAAGAAGGCTACACAAATCACAAAGGATATCATCCACTCATGTTTTCTTTCATGCATCATTTTTGCTTGCTTTAGCACCGCTTTCAACTCAAGGGTTCGATTTTTTTTTATTTCATAAATTTTTGAAGGCGGATTTATATTTTTTTAAATAGTTTTTTATTTCACGGTTTTCTTTAGTAATATATTGCTATTAATGTACTCGGCGGAATCGCTCGGCCTTCGGCCTCGCGATTCCGCCTCGCTTTCCAGTCCTATCTTGACCAAATGGAAGCACCAGCTTTCAAATAAACAAAGAATCATCAAAATCGGTTCACCTAGTCGAAAGTTCTGAGGTAACAAAATAAAAAAAAATACAGTCGAATTGAGAACCTCCTCCTTTTTTTGAAGTCGGTTAATAATTAAAACCTACCTACGTTCAACAATGAGTCAGGATCGTCTGTCTGGCCTCGCGATCCTAGCCATCGAGCTCGGCTTGTAAAACTGTAGCAAATGTTTAATAAAGAGTAGGTAAAAATTTATTTAAGGCTTTTTATTCTCCCGGTCACAAAAAATCCCACCTAGTAATATTCCTTTTATGAGTTTTTGAAATCACTAATTTCAAATGCTGGAGGGGAAGGGCGCCAGTTTCAAGTTTTTGCCCCGGTTCGGAAAAATCGTAGATCCGAGGCTGAATCTATGACCTCCTACCAAAGACATTAAACCCAACCTCGAATAAATAAATTACTAGAAATAAATCAAAATGCTGCACAATAATGACGTGATTTCGACATTTCTAAATTCGAAACGAAACGTAGTAGATGCGCGCGCCGCGCGCTCGCTCTGGCTGGATAGCGACAGCCCACTGTTACTTGTACATTAACCGGTACGCCAAGCGGTAGGCATTTAACGCGCGACCTTGAGCGAGTGACGAAGGCCTGCCTGGAGATTGGAATTACGTCAAATGACATTCGTGTAACTGCAGCTAAGTTGTCTGATTTGCTCTTGAGTTCTAAGCGAATTTACATGCAGGTGGCAGATGTTGAATTTTATAACATGTAGGCATGGTTGATTGATCTTTAATATAATCTAAGAAATAACAGGGAATGTTCAATGAAAATGTGAATTGAATAAAAATGGAAATGTAACATTTCAGGCTCATACTTCTGTTATGACAACCCGGCCGCGCTCGCAGACAACTTCAGAGATGACCTACATCTTACCACGACTCAGTTCACAGTGCTGTATTCAATATACTCATGGCCAAATGTTGTGCTCTGTTTCATTGGAGGATTTCTTATTGATAAGTGCGTATTACAAAATAAATTTTCCTTCATCAGAAATTATAAATCTGTCAATGAAATTTGAACAAACTTCCTGCTTACTTTTTCTTATAAAAACTGTCGGCTACATCACCCACAACACCCGTGATGTCAGCCTATAACACCTTGGTGAGTTAGGTGCTATGTCGGTACTTCCCTTTGGTCGTTTCGGCTACACTGAACTGGACTGAGAACACGACCTTTCTTTCAGTGCAGTGGTAGCAACCCGGACGGCTTAAACCCTACCACCTAGTAAGGTAAGAAGGCAAGGGAGCCTACAGATTTACGTGGAATTCGAACCACGGTCAATCTCAACGGTCGAACCTACACCCATCTAAGTTCTGATCGCGCACATGTGTGCTTAAGATCACGAACGGCGGTCGATTGATGACACCATCGAGGCTGACAAAAGCAACACATTATTACACATCTGGAAGACTTAGGTTAGTATGTTAACCATTCGATATCTTGATGAAATATTGCATCTTGTAATTTTATTCCAGATATTTCGGAGTTAGACTGGGCACAGTAATTTTTATGGTTATACTCTGTATTGGAGCGGTACTGTTTGCGTTGGGTGGTTACATCAATTACTTCTGGCTCATGGTTGTCGGACGGTTTATATTTGGGTAAGTTGGAAACAATATTAATTATTTTTTTTATTGACAGCGCGACATATGGCGCCGAGCCACCCATAAGGTGTCTAACGACGCCCATGGACATTCGGTCGTATGCGGGGGTTGCGAATGCCATGCCGGCCTGACAGGTGCCCATTCACGCCCCTCTTGAAAGACCCGAGACTGTACTTGGGGGGAAATATATGGGCTGGGAGAGCGTTCCAGAGTTTACCGGTTCTGTAGAGGAAAGATCTGCAGAAACGATTGGTACGCATCCGCGGTAAGTCCAGCGTGTAGGGATGCAATCCCTGTCCAGTGCGCGTGGTGCGAAGGTGGAAAGGGGACGGCGGGATCGCATTAAACAGCTCCTCCGAGCACTCCCCATGGAATAAGCGATAGAACACACTTAAGGAGCCGACATCCCTACGGTGTTGTAGTGGTTCTAGATCGCAGGACACTTCGGGGTCACCCACTAGTCGCACGGCTCGACGCTGGATTGAGTCCAGAGGCCCAAGCTGGTATTTGGCAGAGCCATCCCACAGGTGCGAGCAGTACTCCAAGCAGTAGAGTATGTGTATATAGTAGAGTATGGTGAAATGTCAAATTTTGTTTTTTATTTTTCCTGTTCTGTTTCCTGCACTGTTTAGCTGTGCAATCTATAAGGAATAACCGTGCAAGAAACATTATTAGAAATGTTTTTTCGTCTCAACTTAAATTATTTGTATACACACACACATAGGTATATTATAGCAGACGCTGTATCCCGACTAGGGTTTTCGCATACCAATACCCGGGTATTGGGATATTTTTTTATATAATCACATTATTACATTATATACAGCTATATACGAGAAAAACTGTGTTGCAAGAAGAGGATCTAACGCTGGAAAAGGTTATGAAAATTGCAAAAAGTCTGGAGATATACAAAAAATTAAGTAAATCAGCCAGCAAGAATGATGAAGAATCAACAATTTATAGTTTAAAATCAAAAGGAATAGATGTTCTTTTCCTTTCCTTCTTCGACTGTTAAAGACAACCAATTTTAAGCAAAATACAAAACACGGAAACGGAGATAAATCAGCTATATCACCAAACACATCTGAATGTGAATGAAACTGCTGCTGCAGGCATGATTAATTTTATATGTATAGATTTAATGTTCTCGTTGAAAACTTTTTTTTTTCAATATTTAAATTTTTATTCAATTCAAATTAACATAGTTATAAAATAATTAACTAATCTAAAAATTATATAAACTAACTTAGGAAATAAACTAACTTAAAAAATAAATTTCATTTAGTGCTTTTGTCCCCGGGATTGTGCCGAGGATGCCAGCCGCGTTACCCTTCTGAATTGCCAGGCTTATTCTTTGGCGGAAGAAGGTGAGGCAAGAGGGGTGACCTATGGCAGCAGACATCCTCGACCCTATCTCGTGGACAAAAGCTATCGCCTCCTCAGACCAGGAGCCGAAGGTTTCGACCGCGAAAGGCACAAACCAATAATTTAGGCTGATGTTTTCATATTTTTTGTGCTTTCTTTTGGCTGCAGCCTCCGCAGCCGAACCCGGCTTCATGGCCGATAGGGCGAGGTTGCTGGCACAGTATGAATTATAAGGGGCATGTAGTAATTTATCTGCTGAAGGCAGAAACTAATACAAACAACATTACCTCACTCAATTCGCCTGCTGTCTATGGCCTCAGAGTAAATAATCACTAACTTTATCTATGGCTGGCACAGGCAACCAGTGTTGCCAACTCGGCTACTACAAAATATGCTAGGTACTGTGGTGTTACAAAAATGCTGACAATACGCTAACTTTATTTCCGAAGTGTCAAAAAATGATACCCGGGGTCCCGGGTATTCTGGGAAATTTTACCTGGGTACGAAATCGCCTGTAAACCCGGGTACCCGGGTAGAAAACTCTAATCCCGACAATAGGGATAACCAGAGTGATCGGACTTGTGTTGCAAGAACTCTGGTAAATTACAGCACAACACCGACAACAACATTTAGCAAAATATTAGGACAAGATAACTATCACGCAGCAAGTAAGCACGAAAACATAAATCATGCTAAGTATGGCTAACCAAAAAAAATATGACATTATTTAATTTTATTGCACAATAATATTATTATATATAATTTTTTTTAATGTTTTATATTTGCTATCACAATTCATTGTCTTCGTCTTCTTTCTTTTCAGAATTGGCGGAGAGTCGTTAGCAGTGGCTGTGAACAACTATGCAGTACTCTGGTTCAAGGGGAAGGAACTGAATATGGTGTTTGGATTCCAGTTATCATTTGCGAGAATCGGCAGCACAGTAAACTTTCTCGTAATGGGTCCCATATACAAGTGGGTGGCCAATTACTATTCTGGTGCTGAAAGAATCGGAGTTGTGCTGTTTTTGGGTAACTGTCTCTCCTGATTTGGGTAAATATGTACGCACAGTCTCCATTGTACCAAGGACATACAAACATAAAAACACCCATATCAACTGCCAAGCAGATTACTACTTACGCTCGGTCTCACTAGACGAACTACTCAACAGACGTGATATTTTGGAGTTATTTTGGGGTTGATTGATTCAATGAAAGTTCAATATGTTTTGTCTTTGGTGGAGAGTGTAGCATCAAGCTAGAGTCACGAAATGCCCTTGCTTATAGTCGGACGACCTGATGGCAGGAATGCAAATAGGTTCCATTTACTGGAAATAGGTTCCATTTCCATTTACGGAATACCCGGGAAAACTATCGTTCCCGATTTCGGAAAATTTCAGTCGGGAATTCCCGAAATTTCGGGAATAAAAAAAATAACATAAATCTCAATGAAATGCCATTTGCGCGCCACATTAGTGCGAGGGAGCTGAACGCTCAAGGTCAATGTCCTTTTTGCCGCCTGCTCTGCTGAAAAAACAGACTTTTAACATTATTGCACCATTATAATAGGTATAAACATTAAAAAAAATATTGGAATAATTTTTGTTAGCTTTTGATAATTTTTTGGTATTTTATAATGGAGATGTTTTAAATAAAATTATTTTAAAGTTCTGTGATTGAACAAACCAGTAAGGTCAATTCAATGTCCTTTTTTTCACCTGCTGTAGAAACAAGCATACTTTAACATCATAGGCACCATTATAATATGAACATTTGAAAAATTTTCTGAACCATTTTTGTTAGCTTTGATAATTTTTTTTTAATTTAAAGTTCTATGATTGAATTAAATGAACGCTTGTATTGTAACATTATATGAACATTTAAACAAAAAAATCTTATAAATTATGAGAACCATTTTTTGTTAAATTGTTTTCCTTTCATCGGACTCTGTCTGTCCGTCCGTCCGCAGCACAGCATGTATTCACATAACTCAAAACATGGGCAGTCATAAGTATTGCCGACAGAATCCTCTTTGAAGGGTTGGTCGGGCTGGGTAGTATAATATAATAAATAATGCTTTTTGACGTGAATTCGATGAACGTCTTTTCGGTAACGAAAATCATGTATATGAGAGAGCTTCGAAAACGTCACTGGAAGCATCCTACAGAATATGGATAGGTAGAGAGAGGGAGGTCGAGAGCGGGACTGGTGTTTCCCCGCGTCCTAGTCAACGCAGACTAGCTGACGAGGGCTTGCAGCGAGCCGAAACGTGAAGCATGCGCGGGAAATTTAGAGTGGCCACTCGCTAGTCCCGGCCTCGATTAATACCCTCCTCTACTGCCGATGGGCCCGGATATGTTCGGTGAAGCCATCGTAAGCTTAGATCCACACCTTCGAAACAAGACAGCCCGGAGAGACGGGATGACGCTGGAAAGACAGCTGGCGACCGGGAAAGACCGTTGACGAATGGGAAAGTCCATTTGACGACCGGGAAAGACTGGTGACGCTGGAGAGACAGACGGGCGTTAGGCCTAGCAAGCCGCGCCAGGAAATAAAAGCTACGACAGTCAAAAGAGTAAATACCCTCAGAGCGGTCCGAGAGGGAGGGAGGATGAACCGCTCACCGATCGATATCTCTGACAACCTTGGCATGAATATGGACTTGAAATGCTCGAAGTGTGGGAAACAATATAAGCGAAAAATCTGGCTAGAAAAGCACGTGAAGGAGAAACATAGCGACAGTGAAGCAGGGCAGAAAGCGCCTGTAAGTTCTCCACCTGACACTATTGACAGAGTACAACCTCACACGTCACAAAGTGTTGCGCAACCTTCCTCTCACCATGAAGCATTTTCGCCCAGAGACCGACTAAGCTTACCGAGCATATCCGAGACCACTTGGAAGCAACATGATCGATGCCTAGCCGAAAGACTTGACCTCCCAGGCTGCAGGCAGAGTCCCGAAGATCAGCTGTATGACTTCCAGGGAACAATTTACAATTACTTCTCCGAATTGTACCCTGTTCGCTATCACCACAACCCAATGGAAAGAGAAAACACTTTCAAAGCAAAGCTTAGGAGAAGGAAGAGAGAGTTGATAAAGCAGCTAAGGAAGGCTAAAGCCTCAGGAGACAGAAATCTATGCCACCAATTAGCCAGAGCGATGAGATCTATCCTAAAACTCATCCAGAAAGTATCTGAGCAAATTACGGTTGCTGGCAATGAATTTCGAAAGGCTCAGAATATAGCAGCTTTCGAGAAGAACCCCTTTTATTTCGCCAAAAAAGCTTTTAAGGAACAGCAGGGTACAATTAGGTTAAGTACGGACGAGATGTTCAACTACTTTAAATCCACATATACCACCCCGGAGGCAGATATAACTTACAGGGATCCACCAGCTCCAAAACCCAAAGAACCTGCTCTAGCATTTGATGCTGATTCACCGACGATGGAAGAGCTGGAATACCACATAAAAAGGAAACCAAATAGTTCCGCCCCGGGACCCGATGGCATACCATACATCATATACAAAAAATGTCCATCAGTGCGGAAACACATGTTGAACATCTACAAAAGAATTTGGACGAACAGAGAAGTGCCAGACTGTCTTGGTAAAGCCGTGTTTGTTCTTCTACCAAAAAAGAAAGAAGTTACTGATCCCAAGGATATTAGACCTATAGCCCTTACGAACACAATTTCGAAAATATTCTTCTCCATTATACAGGCCAGACTACTCAAACACATGTGTACCAACAACTACTTACCGAAGAAGTACCAAAAAGGTTTTCTCCCAAGAGTTGCAGGGTGCCTCGAACATAATTCTTTGCTGACTGAATGTCTTAGAGATGCAAGGAAGAATGAGAGACAATTAACTGCCACGTGGTTAGACTTTGAAAACGCCTTCGGTTCGGTGCGCCATGAGTTACTATTAAAGGCGCTAGAGTGGTATAATGTGCCACCTCTGATCTGTAATATAATAGCCTCCTACTACAAAAAACTTTCCTTTGTAATACAAGTAAAAGGCGAAACGGAGAAGACACCGGAAATTCGTTACGGCATAGGACTTTTCCAGGGTTGCTGCCTCTCTCCTGTCACATTTAACATTGTTATCAACATTCTAATTGATACGCTTGTCGTAAAAGAAAAGAAATGGGGATACAGGTTCAAATATGGAGACACATATATGGCGGCCATCCTGGCATTTGCGGATGATATTACGCTGTTAACCCGCAATCCAAAACAAAATCAGTCGCTTCTTAAGGTGGTGGATGACTATTGTGAATGGACCAAAGGGATGAAGATAAAACCAGCGAAGTGCTACTGTTTGAGCTTAACCAGGAAAGGTTCAAAGTTTACCTCGAGCAATCCAGGTTTGACAGTAGCCGGAAAACCAATCGCAACCGTGGCTGATGAAGCTCCTTTTAAATTCTTGGGCAAAAGGATCACCAGCAGAGGAAAGGAGCATCCTACTGATGATATTGTCCAACTTTTCGAAGAGAGCCTCCGCCAAACTGACAATCTTCCCCTCCTGGGTACACAAAAGGCATGGATTTACGATAACTACCTGACATCAAAACTTTCATGGCCATTTCTCGTCTACGACTTCACAAAGCAAAACCTGACTAAATTAGACTCGTATGTGACCAGATTCCTGAAATCATGGTTTGGACTGGCTCACCCGGCTGACTCGTCAACGCTATACAGATCTCACAATAACTTTGGACTGAACATTAAGAAACCGTCGATATTTTATCAAAAGGCGAGAATAGCCAAACGATGTATACTCAAAGACTCCAATGATAGCGCTATTCAAGCCTTACCCAACACATCACTATCAGATGAACTGGA
This sequence comes from Nematopogon swammerdamellus, assembly GCA_946902875.1. NCBI lineage: Eukaryota > Metazoa > Arthropoda > Insecta > Lepidoptera > Adelidae > Nematopogon > Nematopogon swammerdamellus. The sequence goes on from OX336334.1 coordinate 18,962,188, forward strand.
ATCGAGACTCGACTTCTACAAATCATTCCAAGTTGGTACACGCACCAATAGATCTGGATTGGGCATAGAAACAGCAAAGTCTGATAAAGAAATACTGAAAGGTTTTGCTCAGGAGGACATGGAACAAGGCTTCAAACTTCACGCCTTAAACCTAGAAATGCAGAATGATTGGCTAACAGTGGGTGACTTCTGCATCCCTCCTGCATTGAAGTGGAAATCCATAATATACAACTGGTCCCCTGAGCTGCTTAAGTTCTACTTAAATGCATTCCAGCTTACTCTCCCCGACCCGAGTAACCTAGTTAGATGGGGGAAATCTACAAATAAACTATGCCCGTCATGTAAGGAGTTCGTAGGCACGGCCAAACATTTGTTATGCGGATGCAAAATACTACTTGAGCGAGGCCAGTATTCCTACCGTCATGACAAAGTCCTCCAAATCATCAGAGAGGCCATCAACCTGTCAATTGCACGGACCAGGAAAGGGCAAACCAGTAGCGGCTTCCAGAAGGTCAACTTTGTGAAACCTGGAGCCAGTAAGCTGCCCAAAGATAGGACTAAACCTTCTTCAATTTTGGGAGCAGCAAAGGATTGGGAATTGTTGATGGACACACATGAGAAGCATTACCAAATGCCTTCGGAAATCTGTACCACAGCATTAAGACCGGATATACTCATATTCTCAAAAGCGACAAAGCATGTAGTACTTGTTGAACTTACAGTTCCATGGGAAAGTAACATACCGAAGGACCACAACATCAAACTTAACAAGTACTGCAACTTAGTAGACCGGATTGTAAGAAACGGATTCAAGACTGATCTCTTCGCTGTGGAAGTCGGAGCAAGGGGACTACCAGCGAAGTCGCTCTACAGTCTCTTCAAGAATCTAGGGCTCCCAAGATCGACGCTAAGCTCATATATGGAGAGAGCTTCGAAAACGTCACTGGAAGCATCCTACAGAATATGGATAGGTAGAGAGAGGGAGGTCGAGAGCGGGACTGGTGGTTTCCCCGCGTCCTAGTCAACGCAGACTAGCTGACGAGGGCTTGACGCGAGCCGAAACGTGAAGCATGCGCGGGAAATTTAGAGTGGCCACTCGCTAGTCCCGACCTCGATTAACACCCTCCTCTACTGCCGATGGGCCCGGATATGTTCGGTGAAGACATCGCAAGCTCAGGTCCACACCTTCAAAAGGAAAGGGCAAACCAGTAGCGGCTTCCAGAAGGTCAACTTTTTGAAACCTGGAGCCAAAAAGCTGCCCAAAGATAGGACTAAACCTTCTTCAATTTTGGAACAGCAAGGATTGGGAATTGTTGATGGACACACATGAGAAGCATTACCAGATGCCTTCGGAAATCTGTACCACAGCATTAAGACCGGATATACTCATATTCTCAAAAGCGACAAAACATGTAGTACTTGTTGAACTTACGGTTTCATGGGAAAGCAACATACCGAAGGACCACAACATCAAACTTAACAAGTACTGCAACTTAGTAGACCGGATTGTGAGAAACGGACAAGACAGGCTCTTCAATCTAGGGCTGCCAAAACCGACGCTAAGCTCATACATGGAGAGAGCTTCGAAAACGTCACTGGAAGCATCCTACAGAATATGGATAGGTAGAGAGAGGGAGGTCGAGAGCGGGACTGGTGTTTCCCCGCGTCCTAGTCAACGCAGACTAGCTGACGAGGGCTTGCAGCGAGCCGAAACGTGAAGCATGCGCGGGAAATTTAGAGTGGCCACTCGCTAGTCCCGGCCTCGATTAATACCCTCCTCTACTGCCGATGGGCCCGGATATGTTCGGTGAAGCCATCGTAAGCTTAGATCCACACCTTCCTCCTCGACGGCTCACTGCTCAGTAAACACAAAAGATATAAAAATCACAATTATACCGTCGTATAGGTGCACTTTCCCGCAACAGAAATACATATATATATTTTGGAAAATATTAATAAAAAAAAGTTATGTGCCTATGTCACTTTAAAGAAGGGTCTGAAAATTTGTTTTTTCACTAATCGAATTCACGAAAACCCATCGGTGTACCACCCAGATTTTTTTTCATTAAATCCCGGGGATCGGGTTTTTTCATTCCCGGGTCCCGGGATCGCAAAAACCCCGGGAAATGAGAAACCCTAGTAGGCACACATTTGCCTGAAAAGAATCACATTTTTAATTGTTTCAGCTTCTCTCACATGTTTAATTTCGCTGGCCTGCGGGTTGATTCTGGGCTGGATGGATCAGCGAGCTGAAAGAATACTGAACCGACAAGCAGAGAGTACAGGCGAGCCGGTGAAGCTCACCGACGTGCGGTACTTCAAGGTGACCTTCTGGCTGGTCTCTGCGATTTGTGTCGCTTACTATGTTGCTGTATTTCCTTTTATTGCACTTGGAAAGTAAGTATAGTTACCTAGCAAGTATAGAACTGAATTGCAAAGACTTGAACTGGTCGTGGCGTGACTATTTGGTACTTTTTAAGATATCTGGTAGGCTTTTCATAATTAACACTGCTGAAAAGAGAAACTAATTCTTAAATAAATGTTTCACATACGGGCATGAATAGGCATCTGTCAGGCCACATAGTCGAGTGTTACATTATTGAATGTACATCTGGGTCTAACTATTGCAAGGCAGCTCGTGCGGCAGCCTCGTGAGGTTTACTGCTCGAAATGTGGATGTGATTGTGAATGGTGTTGATTGAACACTCACTCACTCATTCAGAGGATGTAAGCTCTATTTGACCGTTTTTGTGTGTACTTGCGCTCACTCGCATAATGGACTGAGAAATGTGCTGTCGATTAGGTGACAATTATGCGAGGAACCCACAATACCACAACAAAAATGTCTTCTTCTTGAAAATGTGGTGAATCACTCACTACAACAGCAGCAGCGGGCGTACGTATTTGTCCAAGCGGTACCATGTTTGCCTCGCTACTAAATGTGGCTCGCGCCTTGCACCTGCCATAACACACACCCCCCTCCCCTAATGTTTACACATCAAAAATGCATCTGCCTAGAACTCATAAAGATACATTCTGCAATGTTTTAAATGTTTTACTACGCTGTATTAGTCTAATAACTTAGCTAAGATAATGGTTTTTTTTATTCAGTAATCAATCATACAGCAAAGAGAGAAAGATTTATTTCACTTAACACATTTGCTTAGCCTAAATTACATTATTTCTTACAAACTATACCACTTAAGAAAGAAACGTACATAAGGAAAAAATATAAAATATTTAAAAAACTAAAAACCAGTTAAGATTACATTAATAGATAGGTAGTAATATATTTAAAACAAAATATGATTCTAACTTAAAAAGACACCATTTTCAGTAAACAATAAAACAACGTGTCAAAAGAGAATAACAAAACTATAACCTACACTAATATATTTATGCGAAAAAAAACAAATACTAAAGGAAAACATTTTTTTGCCTAATATAAACTTACCTAATCTCAAACTAATGAAACACTAAGTGTAAAATTTTATGTTGCTCACATTAACATGATAATGGTGCAAACCTAATCAGCGTTAAGACTTCTTATTACTTTGTATACCTAAGACGAATCAGCCAATAACTACTCCGTTTGTTGTTCACGGTAGTTATTTTGTAAACAATAAATATATGCATATACAATGCAATGTGCTACACTGATCAGTTAGCAATATAGTGAAGTAACCATATACCTACTTGGTAAATTATGATAATATTGAAATAAATGAAATTTCAGGTTATTTTTCGAAAGAAAATTCGAATTTGCTCCTCAGAATGCCAACTATGTGAACTCTCTGGTGTATGTAATAGCGGCCGTACTGAGTCCCGTCTTCGGAATATTGATCGATAAAACTGGAAAAAATATCTTCTGGGTCATACTAAGCATAATTATGACAATCGGGGCTCACATTATGCTCGCGTTCACTTTCATCAACCCATATGCAGCGATGGTAAGTCATTATTAATTACAAAGAAGGAAGCTGTAACATTACATGTGCTGAAGCACAAAGTGAACTTTACATAATAATATGTTATATATTTCAGTGTTTATTGGGTGTGGCATATGCACTATTAGCGAGTGGACTCTGGCCATTAGTGGCGCTTATAGTCCCTGAGAGCCAGTTGGGAACGGCATATGGCATGTGAGTAAATAACGAATCATTTTGGGTGGAGAGTGATTTTTTTATTGGGGTCTGTTTCGGACTTGCTGGTGAGTATAAAATTCTGTTTCCGGGGTCGCAAGCCCCTCGCTGTAAATATAATAAATAAATACATGAATATTTCCTGTGAGTGTAGTATAACTATAGGTATATTTCGCCATAAAGAACTATAGACATATTTCGCCATAAAGAACACACATTTTGGTTTTGTCCGGTTCAGCAATGCAATCTATAAGGAAGAATCGGGCTAGAAACCTATAAAAAACCTAAAGTAATATGTATACCTAAAAGTAAAAACCATAATTAGGCGGGCAAACTTGACAACTAAAATGTTGCCAGTTTTGAAACCTTATAGTAGTGATGAGTAACAGTTTATATTTTTACTACCTAAATAAAATAAGGAGAAATATAATTATGTACTTTTATAAAATATATAGTTAGAAACTGAACATTTAATAATTTAGAGCTGACTACTATATTTTATTGAAGTTTTATTACTTATATTTAGTTTTTATTTTTGAGTTGATTTTAAGTACTTTTTGAATTTAATTTGAATAATTTAAATGTTAAAGTACATAGTAACTAACGGTATATTTAAAAAAAATACATTGAATATTTTTAAATGTTCCATAATAACAATTGGTACATTTTTATTCTTGTTAAAATATTTTTTTATGTTCACTGTTAATGATTTTTGCAATTCAATTTTTTTTTAATAAAAATATGCAATGTGCGAAAGCTGTAAACATTTTTATAATATTGATATGCATAGCATTAGTAGTTGAAGTATTGTATCATTTGTTTCAAATGAGATGTCAAGCATGAGGTATCGAAGCGGTCCACCTAATTATGGTTTTTACTTTAGAGTTTTTTTTTATATTACTTACTTACATAATATGTAATAAAGATAATTTACGTTTAATATCTATAAAGTACTACATCTAAGTAAAAAATATTATTATTAAATTTATTCAAGCTTTAGTTAAAATTTATTAGATAGAAGATAGGGTTCAGTCAAGAATAATATAAGTTTAATTATGTCAAATATTCTTTTTAATTAACTTTCTAACTAAAATAATTAAATTTTGTAAATATGATTCTTACTTTTAGATGCCAGTCTGTTCAAAATCTTGGACTAGCAATAGCATCAATACTGGCCGGAGTTATTGTGGACAGATTCGGATATTTGATGCTGGAAATGTTTTTCTTGGGATGGCTTTTCGGTATGATTTTTTTGTTTACTACTTATTTCGTATATAATTCTGATATTGATGGATTTCTTACTTATTGCAGATAAATTAAATCATTCTGGTACTACTATTAGAAATACCGAAGTATATAAATATATATGTCATTTATATAAATGAATGTCAGTCTCGGTAGCTCAGTTGTGCAGTCGATCGACTGTTGTTAAGCAACCCTGAGCCCGGTCAGTACTTGGATGGGTGACCGCTCGACCGTTGAAGGCTGGCCGTGGTTCGGATTCCACGCTAAACTGTAGGTCCCTTCCCTTCTTACTTTACTAGGTGGTAGGGTTTATCCCGCCCGGGTTGGTACCACCGCACTGAATGAAAAGTCACACTCGCTCGCTATGCACATACGCTCACCTACTACTACTTCATGTGACAAGGTACCACCCGGGACAATAGTTTGAAATGTGCTCTGTACAGGTAATTGGCGTAGATAAGGTGTGTGTTGCCATAACACTTGAAAGGATAATGAACTGAATGAAACGTCGGTCGAAACGGCTATGTAAATAGTTCGTGTTTTCCGGCCAGTTCAGTGTAGCTGACATGAAATGAAGGGAAGCACTGACATGGCACGTAGTTCATCCGGTGTTATGGGCTGACATCACGGATGTTGAAGGTGATGTAGCCAACCGTGTCAGTAGGTATCCATAAAAAAAAAAAACAAAAAAACCATAAGCCCTTTTCAGAACTGAAAACCCCCGAGTGAAATGTCTCCAGATGTTTACATTAAACATCTGGAGACACTTCGCTCGTGTAACTTCTCACTTATGGAAAATAATATATTGATTTTGTTACAGTTGCACTTATAGTGTCTATAGTAATATACTTGGTGGATTCTGCCGGGAAGGGAGTTCTAAACCTTTCTCCCAGTGAACGCGAAGCACTTCTAGAGTGAGTATTGCATTATTAATCAGAAGACCGTATTCAAAGGGTAAACCCAGAGGCGGACTAGCAGCCTTGGCCGCCCTAGGCCGTTTAGTACTAGCCGCCCCAATTCAGTGCAGCCGCCCCTTTCAAGTTTACAGCATAGGTACAAATGTGAATGTATACGAAAATAAGTATTGCGTTCGGTTCAAACTGCAAGAAATATTTTATTTCTCAGTTTGGTGGTTTTATTTTTTACATATATAGGAAAAGTATTTTTTATAAATCTTACAGCAATATTTATCTCTTCGTCATAGCTAAATTATTTTGTCCGCGTAAATGGCGCGTCGCCGCGCCGCGCTCATCTGTGCCTGCGCTCACTGCTACCAGCAGCAGGCGCAGATTGGCCGCCCCTAATATCTGGCCGCCCTAGGCCAGAGCCTAGTCGGCCTTAACCCTGCAGTGCACGCCCGCGGACTCAGACTCCGCACTTTTACTATAATCGAAATATATTCTTTCGTTTTGATCTGACGTTCCTCGCGCCTTAGATACCTTCCTCCCGCAGGAGGGGCTTTCGCTTAGTTCAATCAGTCGTAAATTAGCGAGCCCAGGGAGTGGATGAGTGAGACTTGCGGACTCTGAGTCCGCACGCGTGCGTGGGTGTTATGGACTGCGGAGTGTGAGTATGTGTGGGTGTATGTAAAAAACTGACCCACTAGATATCAGTGCCATAATGGTAATTGTCGTAACATTTGTTTGCCTTGAGCATGTAGATTCGATAAATTGAAAAAAAAGGCTTGTTTGTAAACAAAAAAAAAAATTATCAATGTAGCAGATATGTGCTTATGTTTATGTATTTTTTTCTTTATGACACTATGATTCTAAGAAGTTCATTGTTTTAGTTCTAATAATACAATAAGTACTTTATATGATTATATTTTTGTTTTTAATCAACCCTAAACAGAGCCTAATAATAGAAGGGGAGCACCCTTGCGGAGTCTGAGTCCGCGCGCGTATATCCGTGTACTGCAGGGTTAAGGAAAGTCCGCCTCTGGGTAAACCTGCCATCCAGCGGGGTAATGCCGCAAGTGTTCTAGGAACATTTGAAAACGCCCCTTTTGATAGTTATTTTAATGTTTGTTAGGTAGGTTTTAATTCTTTAGTTATTAGTACTTTTTTATATTTTATGAAAATAAATTTATACCAGTAGTTTGGTATATATGTACCACCATAATTATGCATTACTTACTATATTTATATTATATTTTGGCCGGCCGGCACGATCAAAGGGGGAAGCACTGACATGGCACCTAGTTCACCCGGTGTTATGGGCTGACATCACGGACGTTGTAGGTGATGTAGCCAACCGTGTCAGTTTCCATAAAAAAAAAAATATATATATATATTTATTTTTGTAGGCCCCCTAAATACCCTATTTTTGGATCCAACTTCGCCAGATTTGATGGTATTAATACACTTTAGAATTATCTTGGAATCCATAAACATTTTATTTGCTCAGACTAGCACCATATTTTATTTAATTTATGTATTAATAGCTGAGCCCGCGGCTCCGCTCGCGTGAAATTCGTATTTCAAAGAAGAAAGTAAGTAACTGAGGGCGAGGCCGAAGGCCGAGCTGCGTTCAGGAATACTATAAACCTTCTCGAAGAAAGTAAGTAACTAAGGGCGAGGCCGAAGGCCGAGCTGCGTTCAGGAAGACGATAAACTTTCTCGAAGAAAGTAAGTAACTGAGGGCGAGGCCGAAGGCCGAGCTACGTTCAGGTAGACGATAAACCTTCTCGAAGAAAGTAAGTAACAAAGGGCGAGGCCGAAGGCCGAGCTGCGTTCAGGAAGACGATAAACCTTCTCGAAGAAAGTAAGTAACTGTAGGCGAGGCCGAAGGCCGAGCTGCGTTCAGGAAGACTATAAACCTTCTCGAAGAAAGTAAGTAACAAAAGGCGAGGTCGAAGGCCGAGCTGCGTTCAGGAAGACAATAAACCTTCTCGAAGAAAGTAAGTAACAAAGGGCGAGGCCGAAGGCCGAGCTGCGTTCAGGAAGACCATAAATCTTTTCGAAGACAGTAAGTAACAAAGGGCGAGGCCGAAGGCCGAGCTGCGTTTAGAAAGACGACAAACTTTCTCGAAGAAAGTAAGTAACTGAGGGCGAGGCCGAAGGCCGAGCTGCGTTCAGGAATACTATAAACCTTCTCGAAGAAAGTAAGTAACTAAGGGCGAGGCCGAAGGCCGAGCTGCGTTCAGGAAGACGATAAACTTTCTCGAAGAAAGTAAGTAACTGAGGGCGAGGCCGAAGGCCGAGCTACGTTCAGGAAGACGATAAACCTTCTCGAAGAAAGTAAGTAACAAAGGGCGAGGCCGAAGGCCGAGCTGCGTTCAGGGAGACGATAAACCTTCTCGAAGAAAGTTAGTAACTGAGGGCGAGGCTGAAGGCCGAGCTGCGTTCAGGAAGACGATAAACCTTCTCGAAGAAAGTAAGTAACTGTAGGCGAGGCCGAAGGCCGAGCTGCGTTCAGGAAGACTATAAACCTTCTCGAAGAAAGTAAGTAACAAAAGGCGAGGCCGAAGGCCGAGCTGCGTTCAGGAAGACAATAAACCTTCTCGAAGAAAGTAAGTAACAAAGGGCGAGGCCGAAGGCCGAGCTGCGTTCAGGAAGACTATAAATCTTTTCGAAGAAAGTAAGTAACAAAGGGCGAGGCCGAAGGCCGAGCTGCGTTTAGAAAGACGACAAACTTTCTCGAAGAAAGTAAGTAACTGAGGGCGAGGCCGAAGGCCGAGCTGCGTTCAGGAATACTATAAACCTTCTCGAAGAAAGTAAGTAACTAAGGGCGAGGCCGAAGGCCGAGCTGCGTTCAGGAATACTATAAACCTTCTCGAAGAAAGTAAGTAACTAAGGGCGAGGCCGAAGGCTGAGCTGCGTTCAGGAATACTATAAACCTTCTCGAAGAAAGTAAGTAACTAAGGGCGAGGCCGAAGGCCGAGCTGCGTTCAGGAAGACGATAAACTTTCTCGAAAAAAGTAAGTAACTGAGGGCGAGGCCGAAGGCCGAACTACGTTCAGGAAGACGATAAACCTTCTCGAAGAGAGTAAGTAACAAAGGGCGAGGCCGAAAGCCGAGCTGCGTTCAGGGAGACGATAAACCTTCTCGAAGAAAGTAAGTAACTGAGGGCGAGGCTGAAGGCCGAGCTGCGTTCAGGAAGACGATAAACCTTCTCGAAGAAAGTAAGTAACTGTAGGCGAGGCCGAAGGCCGAGCTGCGTTCAGGAAGACTATAAACCTTCTCGAAGAAAGTAAGTAACAAAAGGCGAGGCCGAAGGCCGAGCTGCGTTCAGGAAGACAATAAACCTTCTCGAAGAAAGTAAGTAACAAAGGGCGAGGCCGAAGGCCGAGCTGCGTTCAGGAAGACTATAAATATTCTCGAAGAAAGTAAATAACAAAGGGCGAGGCCGAAGGCCGAGCTGCGTTCAGGAAGACTATAAATCTTTTCGAAGAAAGTAAGTAACAAAGGGCGAGGCCGAAGGCCGAGCTGCGTTTAGGAAGGCGACAAACTTTCTCGAAGCAAGTAAGTAACAAAGGGCGAGGCCGAAGGCCAAGCTGCGTTCAAGAAGACGATAAACCTTCTCGAATAAAGTAAGTAACTGAGGGCGAGGCTGAGGGTCGAGCTGCGTTCAGGAAGACTATAAACCTTCTCGGTGAAAGTAAGTATAAACTATGGGCGAGGCCGAAGGCCGAGCTGCGTTCAGGAAGACTATAAACCTTCTCGGTGAAAGTAAGTATAAACTATGGGTGAGGCCGGAGGCCGAGCTGCGTTCAGGAAGAGGATAAACCTTCTCGATGAAAGTAAGTAACTATGGGCGAGGCCGAAGGCCGAGCTGCGTTTAGGTAAACGATAAACCTTTTAAATAAAGTAAGTAACTAACAGCGAGGCTTCAGGCTAAGCTGCATTCTGGAATACAATAAACCATCTCTATGAAAGTAAGTAATTTAAGGCGAGGCCAAAGGCCAAGCGGCGTTTAGGTAAACGATAAACCTTCTCAAATAAAGTAAATAACTTAAAACTATGTTTAAAAATTCCGCTTTCTAGACTTAGTCGTTTTGGATGTGCGTTGATAGATCAGTCAGGACAAACCGTTTTATAAATATAGATTAGTAGGTACTCGTATATTGATTTGCATTTAAATCGGATTTGCTATTAAACCGAGTTCATCGCGAGCAAAGCCGCGGGCAAAAGCTTGTATTGTATATCTATATAGCATTAGCATAGCGATTTGGTAAAACTTAACAAATCGCCGAGTTAGTTATGTACATAAAAAAAATAGGCTCAATCGTGCGGTCAATAACGTGCGTGCGTGCGGGCGACTATATATGTATATATGTATATATACAGGGTGTCCCAGAAACCGACGATAATCCTTTAACAGGAGATAGGGCTGCTAATTAACTCTCAGAATATCTAATTTTAGGTTTAGTAAAAATGGCTTAGTTTTTGAGATATTGTCATTTTTGTAAAAATCCAAAATTTTCTCTCTCAGCTCATTTTTTTAAATGCCACAAGTACAAATGTAAGATTTTCTTAAATCTAGTTTTTGTCAAATATTCCTGAAAAGTAAAGCTTTCACACGGTATAATTTATTTTTTCATGTTTAATCCTGTTTAGCTGAAAAACGACTTAAGAGCCACATGTTAAAAAAATTTCAGCCTCACCCTTGAGTTTGGCACTTCGCGGTGAAAAAAAAAATTACTACACTAAAGTGGCATTATGCAATAAAAATACGCCCATCTAATGTAGTTTTTAAAATGGTACATCACTTACCGATTTGCCCAATAATTTATGAGATATTGTTATTTAACTGCAAAAAGACCTCGAAATTTGATAACTGTTCTACCAACTACGAATTGGTATAAAATAAACACTTGAAGTAATTGGTCTTTATTAACCTGTTAAAGTAGATGTTCAAATAGTTTACAACCTGCACAAATGCTAGCTCGACATCTCCTCACAAATGCCCGGTTGATGCGTCGAGCAAGTACTCGATGCAAGTGCAGATACGGCCACCTATGCTATGTAAATAGTTTGTGTTTTCCGTCCACTTGACTATAGTCGGCACGACCGAAGGGAAGCACTGACGTGGCACCAAGTTCACCCGATGTTATGGGCTGACATCACGGATGTTGTAGGTGATGTAGCCAACCATGTCAGTTTACATAAAAAAAAACCTGAGCTACTGCCGTAATTCTTTCTTTGAGCTCTATGAAGTTTTCCACCGGTTTCCCGTAAACTTTTTCTTTTAAATAGCCTCAATAATAAAAGTCTAACGGATTTAAATCCGGTGACCTAGACGTCCGATCCATCTGTGGGGATATGCTTGGTCTAAAAAATTACGCACTTCTCTAGCGTAATGGGCCAGCCCATTACGCTAGAGAAGTGCGTAATTTTTGCGCAGCCATCATTTTGCAACCACCTCCGTATCGCCAATGGTACATCTTCTAAAAGGCTCTGAAGCTCCTGTTGCAGAAACTCAAGATAATTCGCCCGTTTAAAGTTTCTACAATTCAGCGGACGTCTTGTGGCCTCCTAGCCACTTGCATCCCCACAGATAGACAGGATGTCTAGATCACCGGATTTAAATCCGTTAGATTTTTATTATTTGGGCTATTTAAAGGAAAAAGTTTACTGGAAACTGGTGGAAAACTTGATAGAGCTAAAAGAAAGAATTACGGCAGTACCTAGCTCAGGTTTTTTTAAATATAAACTGACATGGTTGGCTACATCACCTACAACCCGTGATGTCAGCCAATAACACCAGGTGAACTTGGTGCCACGTCAGTGCTTGCCTTCGGTCGTGCCGGCTACACTCAACTGGACGGAAAACACAAACTACATAGAATAGGTGGACGTATCTGCACTTGCATCGAGTACTTGCTCGACGCATCAACCGGGCATTTGTGAGAAGATGTCGAGCTAGCATTTGTGTAGGTGGTTAACAATTTGAACATCTACTTTAACAGGTTAATAAATACCAATTTACTTCAAGTGTTTATTTTATTCCAATTCGTACTTGGTAGAACAGTTATCAAATTCCGAGGTCCTTTTGCAGTTAAATAACAATATCTCATAAATTGTTGGGTAAATCGGTAAGTGATGTACCATTTTAAAAACTACATTAGATGAGCGTATTTTTGTTGCATAATGCCACTTTAGTGTAGTAATTTTTTTTTTCACCGCGAAGGGCCAAACTCAAGGGATGAGGCTGAAATTTTTTTAACATGTGGCTCTTAAGTCGTTTTTCAGCTAAACAGGATTAAACATGAAAAAATAAATTATACCGTGTACAACCCTTACTTTTCAGGAATATTTGACAAAAACTAGATTTAAGAAAATCTTACATTTGTACTTGTGGCATTTAAAAAAATGAGCTGAGAGAGAAAATTTTGGATTTTTACAAAAATGACAATATCTCAAAAACTAAGCCATTTTTACTAACCCTAAAATTAGATATTCTGAGAGGTAATTAGCAGGCCTATCTCCTGTTAAAGGATTATCGTCGGTTTCTGGGACACCCTGTATATATATATGTATATCTACTCTTTATTCTATTCGCCTCTTCTACTAAAAGCATCTATCTACACCAACGCAATGCAACAGAACTGCTAACGCCATCTATTATGACCATTCAACACTAAATTCCCTTATACTATACTTTCTTTGATACTGCTCAACCCTAAGGCTATTTAACTTTATGGTGACCCTGAAGCACTACTCTTTACGTAGAGATTAAATTATCCTCCCTTCCCCTCTCCCCGCGGACACCTCCCCCCTACCTCAACCCCCCTCTTCAAAGCCACCCCCAGTATGGATAAAATTATTTAAAATCATTTAAAATCCTAAAATCTAATTTTGAAATAATTCCCTATTTCAATTTAAGGGTTGATATAACAAAAACGTTGAAACACGTAATTCTTTATTTCATACCAAAAATAAAAGCCTAAATATGAATCGTCATCTCCCTAAGTCGAGAAATTATGGGTTCCCCATACAAACGTTCATCCCCTATTTCACCCCCTTAAGGGTTGTTTTTTTGAGACAAAAGGTAGCCTATGTCTTTCCTCAGGATGCAATTCACTCCGTACAAAATTTTATAAAATCCTAAAATCTAATTTTGAAATCATCCCCTATTTTAGCTTAAGGGTTGATTTAGCAAAAACGCTGAAACACGTAATTCTTTATTTCATACCAAAAGCCTAAATATGAATTTTCATATCCCTAACTTGAGAAATGCTAGGTTCCCCATACAAACTTTCATCCCCTATTTCACCCCCTTAAGGGTTGTTTTTTGAGACAAAAGGTAGCCTATGTCCTTCCTCAGGATCCAATTCATCTCCGTGCAATATTTTATCGAAATCTGTTCAGCGGTTTAGGCGTGAAAAGGTAACAGACAGACAACAGAGTTACTTTCGAATTTATAATATTAGTATGGATGCAAACATATTGTTACATAATTATACTATGTAAAATGTGAGGAACATCTCACATTTTACATAGTATAATCATCTTACTCATCAAAAATCATAATACTCAGTCTGTACTGTAGGTAATTAGTAAAGTAGAACTTATGTTGAATTGATGATTCTTATTGATATTTCAGAGTTTCTGAAGAAACTGAAAACCTCTTGGGTAATGAAGAAACAACTGAACCAGACACCGTGCGAGAGGATCCAGCGCAAGTGCAGTCCGACCGCATTCGATCTCGTTATTTAGCACAAATATTGACTAGCACAGACATTCCAGACCGACAATAGATTTAGAAACTTAATAACTATAACCTGTTTGTTTACTGTTAATAGACTGACCCTGAATTTCACCACCTCCGCTTAAGTCTCTGTTAACATTTATCTGTAGGTTAAAGTTATATTTTTCATTCAGTTGGCAGGAGTTAACCGGCGGCTACATTTAGCTGAAGGTGGTGAAATCGGCTAGGTTTACGTGGCTTAGGTATATTTCACTACCTTCGACTAAAATGTATAGGCTGGTTAACTCCTGTCAACTGTATGAGTAATGTCACTACAGTTGACAGGAGTTAATCGGCCTATACATTTTACTCAAAGGTGGTGAAGTAGACCCTTATAATGTGGATACTAATTTGTGTATGTCGCCTAAGTTAGAAATTATATCATGTCACAGTATTGGTGAATCAATAAAATAACACTTAATAGTCAGGTGTATTTATCTGTTTTCTAAACCAATTGATCCCTTTAAAAAAAATTAAATAAAACAAAATTTACACAGCAGATATCTATGTCATTCTGATAGAATTAATATGAAACCAACTTTGAGATTACACATACACATTCAATTCAAAAAACTATCGAAATCTAAAATGTTGGCACTAGTTTATTGTTTTATGAATTAAGGCTAAAATAAAGTTAGAAAAGTTGACCGTGGTGTTACGCGTGAGTGTTACTAGCTGCACTGCAAACTGCTACAGCATTCGGAATGAGTACTCGTAGATGTAGATGTTGTGATTTGTAAAATTGTTAACCCTATGATCTGAATATAGTACCTACTACTAATAAGCGAGGAAGAATTCTTTCATTTAGAAGACCAGATGAGGAGCTTCCCGCGCCAGCACAAAGTTATTCTTGATTTTATGTACAAAGGTGGAAAGGATTCCTCTTGGAATTAGCTTGGATGCCGGTTGCTACTCTGTTGGTTGGATACCTCGACTAAATTAATAACAGTGAATAAATAGTACCTATGTTGTTGTTGTTGTTAGGTTTGGGGTTGGCTCTAGGCCTGCAAACTAATCCCGCTTGGTTGGGGACCTTCGTGCAAAACCCCGCAGGCTCCAGCTACCCCAGCCAGCCTATGTCTTCCATGAAAGCCACAAGTCGACCGGGGTGTCTGCAGACCGCCGCAACGGAAGATGGGGAGCGGAGTATGTCCCTTCGTTGGTTGTCAAGCACACTGCACTCCAACAAAACATGCTCGGCCGTTTCATCCGTCGCCAAGCATCCTCTGCATAGTGGACTATCCGTAATACCCATCGTGTGTAGATGTTTATTTAGTGAGCAGTGACCGCTCATCAGACCAACGGCTATTCTTAGCTTAGCCCGGGCCAGGTTGATAAGCTTCCGAGCCAGCCTTCGGTCTGGTTTAGGAAGGGCAGCTCTCGACTGTCTGCACTCTGAGAGGCCCTTCCACCTGTCCCTGTGTTTCCGTGATGTCGACGCGTGCAACCAAGATCTCTGTGTGCTCGCTGACGGCATTATCACGGGTTCCGCTCCTATAGGTATAGTTCTGGATCCTCTTCGGGCGAGGTCATCAGCGCTGTCATTTCCGTCGTCTTCGTTGTGGCCTTTTATCCACTGGAGGATCACCTTGTTATTATTACCTGCAACCTTCTCCAGGGCTCCACGACATTGTAGCACTAGGCCTGAGGTACACCTCTTGCTCTTCAGTGCCATAAGAGTCGCTGCGCTATCTGAGAGTATCTTGATAATGTACCCTGATACGCCCATCTCAGTCACAGCGGTTGCCGCCTGAAGCACCCCGATTACTTCCGTTTGGAAAACGGTTGAGTGTGCACCAAGTGGTACTGATCTGTTGATGTTCAGCTCCAGTGAGAAAATGCCCGCACCGGTTCCGCTGCTTGTCCGTGACCCGTCTGTGAAGATTCTGAGTTCCGTCTCACTAGATGGGCCAGGGGTTTTTGGTCCTATTATGACCTCGAAATGTTTTTCGAAGACGTGGGTGGTGGGTATCCGATCGGAACCTGCCCTTAATAGGGGTAGTTCATTGCACATAGTGTTCAGGACACTTGTGTGCTTTACCGGTTCGTCCCCTTTCCATAGTCCTAGCGCATTGAGCCTTAGTGCGGACGCCGCTGCCTCCTGTCTGACAAATAGGTCCAGCGGCGTCAGACAGAGCATGGCTTCAATGGCGGCCGTGGGTGTTGTGCGCATACAGCCCGTAATGCCTATGCAGGCAAGCCTCTGCAGCTTCTCTAATTGCATCGTTGTGGTCCGCAGTTTGGATCTGGGCCACCAGACCACGGCTCCGTAAGATAGCATCGGTCTCACTATGGCAGTGTACATCCACTGAGTAATTTTGGGGGTTACACCCCACGTTTTTCCCAGCAGCCTGCGACACTGCCAGAATGAGACGGTTGCTTTTTGTATTTTTTGGTCCAAGTGCCTACTCCAGTTGAGTTTATTGTCAAGAATAATGCCCAGATACTTGACTTGCTCTGACATTGTTAGCATTGTCCCATTAAGCGTCGGGTATCTAAGGTTCCCGAGCTTCCTTTTGTTCGTGAAGAGAACCATCTCTGTCTTCTTCGCGTTCACCGACAGAGATTGTTCCTTGCACCAGTCCTCAATGATCTTGAGAGCCCCTTGCATCACTTCACACAGTATCGTTTCGAAGCTCCCATTTATGAGGATGGCAATGTCATCCGCATAGCCGACCGTGTAGTACCCGGCCTCGTTTAGGCGCCTTAAGAGGCCGTCCACCACAAAGTCCCACAACAGCGGTGACAACACCCCTCCCTGTGGGCAGCCTCTAGCGACTAGAGCCCTCGTTGTGTCTGCCACCGTCACTTGAACCGCTCTGAGCTTCAGCATGTTTTCTATCCAGCCACTGATTGTGGAATCAACACCATACTGTGTCAGAGCCTGCCCAATACTTCCGAAGGTCGTTTTATCGAACGCGCCCTCTATGTCGATGAAGACGCCTAGGGTTGACATTTTGTTTTCTAGAGCCTGCTCAATTTTGTGCACTACTGCATGTAGTGCAGATTCTGTTGAGCGGCCTGGCATGTATGCATGTTGCTGCTTGTGTAATGGATGATGTTTTAGCGTCACATCCCTAATTTCACGGTCACAAAGCCTTTCCAGTGTTTTAAGTAAAAACGAGGTCAGGCTAATCGGCCGGTACGACTTGGCAAGTGAGTACTCGCTCCTGCCAGGTTTTGGGATAAAGATTACTTTAACCTCACGCCATCCCCTGGGGACGTACTTATGGGCAATGCAGGCTCTGAAGATCCTCACCAGTATTGGGACCAGGATCTTTGAGCACCACTGCAATTGCGCCGGATAAATGCCATCTAGCCCAGGTGATTTATAAGGGAGAAAGCTCTCTATAGCCCAAACTACCTTTTCATGCGTTACTACGCGTTGAGCCGTGTCCCAGTCTACGTTGGTCGGTTGACTCCCTGTGGTTTCAACCCAGTTGATCTGGTCGGCTATACTGCACTCGGGGAAGTGTGTGTCGAGCAGGACTTTACACATTTCCGGTACGGTGTTGGTGTATGTACCATCTGGTTTCCTCAGGCTTCCCATCTGCTGATCTGGCTCTCCTGAGAGTAGTTTCTTGATTCTGGCTGCCTGTGTGGTGGTCTCTATACTGCTGCAGAACCTCCTCCAGGCATCCCTTCTTTTGGCCCTTACCCTTTTCTTGAAGTGGTTCAGGGCCTCTTTGTAATTCGCTAGGTCCGAGTTTTCTTTAGTATAACGCGCCCTGTTCTGGAGTCGTCTTAGTTTCCTTCGGAGATTCTCCAGTACTGGGCACCATTGTTTCCCTCCCTTTCCGGGGCCATCATTTGCTTCTGCAAGCGGACAGGCTTCCTCGAAACTTTGGGTTAGTTCTGAAGTTAACTTTTCCACAGATAACTCGAGATCGTTGATTGTGTGTACGACTTCGGGGATGTCGAAGCACCCAAGCTTACCCTCAACCAGGCTCCTGTAATGGGCCTTGTTGGCTTTCCTTGGGTTTCTTCGTATCTCCCTCTTCGTGATGTTTGCTGTAATTTCAAAACAAAGCCACCTGTGATCGGAGCATGACATTTCTCGAGAGACATACCACCCGCGCACCATGTTGACAGTTTTGTCTGTCGCCAGTGTTATGTCAATGACTGTCTCAAACCTGGTTGTTACAAAAGTGGGCTCCGACCCCTTGTTAAGAATTTGCATTTTAGTGGTTAGTAGGTATTCGTATAGTGAGTTACCTCTGTCATTGTTACGTGCGTTCCCCCAAACCTGGTGGTGTGCGTTGGAATCGCACCCTATGATGAGGTGCTCGTCGTTGTCCTCGCAGAAGCGCGTCAGTTCTTCCATCTTGCTCGATGGAGCCGGCTCTCTAAAGTCCAGGTAGCAGGACGCCAGGATGATGCCCTTCGTGCCCGCCCCCTCGACTCCAAGGAGCCGGATGACGGTGTGGTCACAGTCAGTAAACTGGTTGAGTAGCGTTGCTGTAAAAAGACTCGGAACAAATATACAAGTTCTGTTCCTGTTAGATGCGGTGTCAAGATAGAGTTTACCGCGTAGGTTACCCAGGCCACAGACCCTGCCACCACGAACCCATGGCTCCTGCAGCAGAGCTACGGTTTCACAACATGTCTCAAGCTTACCGTGTAAGGTTGCAGAAGCCATTTGTGAGTGCTGGAGATTGGCCTGAATAACTTTGATGCTCGGACTGTGTGAGACTGCCATTCCCAAGGATCACGCGGACTCCTCACCCGAGGCAGCGAGGAGTTGCTCCTCGTCAATATCTAGGCACAGGGATTCTGCCATTACCTGTAGTGGGTCAAGCGATCCCTCCATGCCCAGGCCGTGTGGGCCCCTTAACGCCAGGTCTGCGTAGGCAGAGTCTAGCGAGAGGGTCCCCGGCATGCTCGGAAGCGGTTCCAGTCCGTAGACTGGGGCCGCTTCTTCACTTGACGCGATGGAGCACTCCCCCGCTCCCAAGGGCAGATGCCCGCCGTCCCTGTACCACTGGCGCTTCACTTTGACACCGTGGTCCGTCGCGTCATCCTTCCTCGTGAAGCACGAGAAAGGATTTGTAAGTGGTGACTTACCATGGGGTGGTGTAGTCACCATAGGTCCTGGCGTCAGTACCGGCACCACATATGATGGCGGTGACGGTGTCGGAGTCTCTGTCGTCGGTTGAACCGTCCCGACCGCTTTTGTTCCCTCAGCTGCTGCAGTAGCTGCTGCTGGAGGTAGTGCAGGTTTCGGCTTTGGTATACCTGCGTCGGGTACGTGGACGTACACATTGGACAGCCCGTGTCCAATCCGGCGGTGGTGGCTCAGTAGCGTGCCCATCTCTGTCTCGGGTATGCCGAGAGTGATGAGCAGGCCACCTTGATCTCGTGTTGAGTTCAGCACTGTCCACCTGCCTATTTTTAGGTGTCTGTTCTGCACCCTAAAGCGGTCCATAACAGCCTTGACGCTGATGTCGGCTGGGACCCCGGGCACCTTACAGAAACACCGTACCAATTTTTGCACCTCGCTGGCTGGAATCACGGCGAGTTTAATCCCTGTAAGGGATAGCTCTGCCACCTTCTGTTCCAGCCAGTTTCTAGTGAAGTCGTTGGAACACCTAAGATTCAGGGCCCCTACTTTAAAAGTAGGGAATCCCTGGAAATTGGGTCCGGTCGGTGTGCTGTCGTCGTCGTCGTCCTCATCATCCGGAAGAGGTGCATCCGTCACCATCTTCCACAGGACGTTCTCCAGCGTCTCGCGGATCGACTCTGCTTCGTCCTTGGTCAGGGGGGCTCTGTCAGCCTTTACGATGGCCATCTCCGTATATTTAGCTGTTGCTGCAGCAGCGTACGTGAGGCCCTCTACCTTCGGCCTTTTCTCAGGTGGGGTCATGCCTGACACCCCTGGTCGGCCCCTCTTCTGATGCGAGCAGGTCGGTGCGTCGGCCTGGTCCTTCCCAGAGTCGGGCAAACATGTGGACGGGGCCGCTGCTGATGATCGCGATGGCCCGCGGTGGCCGTGCCCAGATCCCCTTAGGGGGGGTCTGACCGGCATGGTCCCGCGTGCCCCACCCCCTCGTCCACGATGCCCGGCTCTGAATGGCCCAATGGCTCCTCTCCCACGGGTGTTGGTGAAGGGGTCCTCACGACCCGTTTCCCCGGCTGCGCCCGTGGGTTGGTACTGCCCCGTGGACTCAAGCATGCGGTTAAAATGTGCGCGACGCCGCTTGTTAAGGCGGTGTCTTGCATTCTTACCCCTCTTTACTTGAGTCCACGTCTCGTCACGACTGTCCCGTCTGTCTGCCACCGGTTCGGCCGCAGCCGCAATCGGTGGTGGCGTCGTCCTTTCTCCTTGCATCGGTGGCTGTATTACTGTGTCTTTCATATTATTATCCATACTCTTCTTCCGTTTGTTGCTTCGTCCCCCAAGCATCCCACCCACCACCGAGTCCTCAAAATTGGGGATGCCCGTTTGGGCACCAGGTTAGCTGGGGGATATAGCACCCGGAACATATTGTCCAGCCCTTGATGAGTGTCAGCCACACACACCCTCCCTCTGTGAGTCCGCCACCCATCAACTGCCAGTTCAATAGGTTCACTCTTAGGATGGTCCATCTACGAGCAGGTTACGGTCACGATCGGGCCGACCCAGCCACGGTGTCGTCCCAAAGCGCTCCGGCCCGCTGCAGACAGGCCATCCTAGGGGCGCTAGCCGACATCCGTCTTACCGTGATGCCACAGCCGATTGATCGCAGTGCGGCTACATTGCGACCGCCCGTTTTGGGATGAATCTGAGGCCAAAGCAGCGTGTTGCACCTCGCGGAGATGCTCAGCTACCAGGATCCCCATCTCCCCCCTTACGGGTCTCCACGCACGGCACAAACACGCGGGTGACGGAGGGAAAAAAAAAAAAAAAAAAAAAAAAAAAAAAAAGTGGTCGTCACCCCACTTACTGGGATAGGACAGGATGGATTTGTGGTTTGATAGGTAGCTGGTGAGGGTTATATTCTGGGATTTTGAGGATGGGCTGGTTTCAGACCACGGCCTTGGTGCCCATTACAATGCTCGCGGGAGAAGATCTTGGTGAAGTGTTAGCTATGTTACTCTCTCACGAGTCAGTCACCAGATCTGGTCATGAAAGGTTAAACAGCTTACCACTCGCAAGCCACCACGCCTCGACAAGGCGTCTTCACTGCGTGATGGCACTCGGAATGAGTACTCGTAGATGTAGATGTTGTGATTTGTAAAATTGTTAACCCTATGATCTGAATATAGTACCTACTACTAATAAGCGAGGAAGAATTCTTTCATTTAGAAGACCAGATGAGGAGCTTCCCGCGCCAGCACAAAGTTATTCTTGATTTTATGTACAAAGGTGGAAAGGATTCCTCTTGGAATTAGCTTGGATGCCGGTTGCTACTCTGTTGGTTGGATACCTCGACTAAATTAATAACAGTGAATAAATAGTACCTAGTACTTTTGTCGGCCTCGGTACCTCTGTCACCGAGTATATATACTTGACCGTTACGGCTGGTCACAGATCGGATTCCACGTAAAACTGTAAGTCTGTTTCCATATTTTACTAGGTGGTAAGGTTTAACCCATTCTGATTGGTCCTACTGCACTAAATGGAAGTTGGTGTAAACTGCTATAAAATGCCTCGTGCTGAGTATTGGGTTGGAATAGTTTTTTTTTTTCATAATTTCTTAACTTACGCGTTAATTCATTTCTACCACAATGAGTTCAAAAACTGAAAGACGATTTGGATATAGTTTATATATTATTATTATTATATGTATTCATCCATACCAGGTCCAGACCTAAATAACAGAATATATGCAGCTATCAACTCACACACGCACACACAACACACCTAGCTCGCTAGTCGCAGAGCGCACCCACACTCACACACAACACACCTAGCAATATGTCGCTAAATGCGCTCCCCGCTGCGCCAACTCGAAAGGCTGATCAGCGGATGCGCGCGGGACGGTGGAACATCGGCCGCTTGTATGGAATACGATGGCGCTTCAAATGTAGCCAACCGGCCAATGAATGTCTTGATGTGTCGTAATTCGTCGCCCGCCGCGTTTGACGCGCGCGAATTTTCAAATTATGTAACGGGATTGACGTTTTGTCTTATTCATCGTGGGTGGGTTATATAATAAATAATAAAACCCCGATATTTTTTCACATTTTGTTTTTGCATAATACTTCAATATACCTTTACGTGGTGGTATTCATTTTATTTGGTTTGGCGGCGCCAACCTAGCCAACTTAAAGGAATCGCCACTGATGAAATGTATAGTTTGTGTTTACCGTCCTCTTCATCTAGCCGGCACAACCAAATCCCTTTTGGTTGTGCCAAGGTGATCTTGGGCGGGGATGATGAAGATTGTCCAGCCAAAACACAACGATGGCTAAGGTTCCAAAAAACTTGGACGAGGATTTATAGAGTTTGACGACCCAATCACGGACGCATAGCGTAAATGAACGAATTTTAATTTGGGGAGTAAATTTCAGGGAACCAAATGAGTCGTCTAGTGGCAAAACCCGCCATAACAGTTTTGGGAAAATGTTCAGAAACGAAAAAAACATTTTTATTTTATTTAGGATCAATGTTCTAACATTCTTACAAATTATAGCAGATTTTGCGGCAAACTGTCAACTTTATGATAGATTTTGTATACGAAATAACAGGTTTAGACACAAATTGTATATACGGAACTGTTTGCGTTTACACACAGATTTAAACCCTAGGCCAATTTGAGTCAAAATTCATGATAGCGGATTCTGCAACTAGACGACTCAATTAGTAAGCTAAAAAAATATTTTTTTAGTTAGGTACATCATGGTGCATATCGATGAAAAGGGCTCGTTATAAGGAATACAAATATATTTTTTTATAATTTTTCAGTTATTTTTTTATGGAATCCGGTATGGGTGGCTGAGTCGGAGGGGCCAAAGCATATGCTCCGACCAGCCAATACCACCGCCAAGAAGGTAGGTGCCATAACGGAGACTTTCCTGGATTGCTGGCCTGGATATACTGGACTAGAGTCAATCACTAATTTTGCTTTTGAATTCTGACTACAAAGACTTATTAAGTGAATCAGGTGTAAAGAGCCTTTGTCAAACTTTGATACGTAATTTGTATCAATATAAATAATGCTAGTTTGACATTGTCCCAATAGGTACGTCTTACAATTTGGCTTGGCACTGCCACATGAGCCTCACTCAACTGAAAAAAAAGTTAAGAGGTCACTTGCCTGCCTGCCATTGAAAAAAAACTGTCAGGCCAGGCAGAGACGACGGGTTTGACACCTGACAGCGCTGGCTGATCCTGCACCTCCTATGCTCCTTTCGGAAACACTCGGGTTGACTCGGCTCGAAAGCGAACCAACTGAATCCGATATTCGTTTGGTCGTTTATGTAATTTGTTGGCTCAGTGGTATAAGAGTGTAGGATTTTTATTTTTTCGATCTCGACCATGGGCTCGTGTCCCTTTTGTTAAAATATGTTTTGTTTTGTTTTTTTTTTAAGCAATGTTAGGGTGTCAAAATTAGGTTATGGTTATTTTTTTTTATAACCACCTAGGAAAGCTTTATTTTCGGAAATACAAACGTAACAAAAACGACATGCGCCGCCTCAACATTAGGTTAGGGTTAACCCTGGTAATTTTTTTCTAAACCACCAAAAACATCACTAATAAATACCACACAACATTACTCATGAGTTCATGACTCATACCCTCATACCACACATTCCTCCTTCGAGTCGAAGTTTGCCGAAAGGAGCTAAATAATAATAATAATAATATAACTTTATTTCAGAATATATTAATTCCATAATGCAGTCAGTCAGTCCGTCAGTAATTATTATCTAATACACAATGCAAATCAAAATTATCAAAAATTTGCCCACACCCTGCCGTACCTATACTCTATAGCTGGCAAATGGCAGGTGGAGTTGGGTCCAGAATTTAAAAATATGACCAGCGCCACCTTCCAGAGTGACGGACAGAGTATGGTTCTCAGTTAAAATACATTTTCTTACGGAAGCCAGCCACTCGCTTGGCTAGGGAGTAGGTTGCAGGATCGAGCAGGTCTTTCAGGTGGCGGACCGGTCAGGTGATAAACCCGACGACCGTTCAGTTATTTTACCTCTAACCATCAAGTTGGCTAACCTGAGCTCTGTGCTGCCATAAATTGGTTCGTACTATTTCCCTGTACGAGATATTTACGAGATACTCTATTGCACACAAATTGAAAGAAGAACAGTACACGATAAGAAACAAGAAATGCAGGAGTGCGCAAAGGTGGACTTATAACTATAACTTATTTCTTCCAGTCAACCTTTGGGTGATGGATGAGGAATAAAATACAGAGAAAGAAGTATGGGTAGTGCAGGCGAAAGGGAGGAGGAATATGTACGTGTTTTATTTTACATATCTACATGTAACATACATACTTACCTACTTATACAATACATAAAATACAAACAGCATATGATAGATGACAGCATAAATACAAATAACATGCACATGTATAGAATATACATACTACATACAAATAATATATACTATACCTGCTATACTAATGCACAAGTGAATACAAAATAGACTAAATTAAGTTAGGTAGTATTATCAATTTATTCATAAACCGTTCCTGTTCGATCTGCTGAACAGCCGAGTAAACTGTCCGGAGCTCACCTCGGAGATCGGGTACAATATACCAATTCGCCGCACAAGGCATACACACCTGTTTCACACTCCACTGCATCGAACTAACTATGCTCAAAATTCTGCTCTAACGCGATTAGTCCACACATATAATAATAGGTTTAGCGATACTGACCCCTTTGTAGGCACAAAAAATACGTTTAAAAAGGATAGAAAACAAAAATTGATAGACATTCGACATAATAACATACGCGATGAAATAAGTAAATAAATACCCTAGCTTTCACACCCTTCCGTCATCACTATACACCCTTACAAAACAGAACATTAAGTATGTTATTATTAACTAACATTAAGTACACGCACAACCTCTCACACACGCTCACCCACACACACACCCTCCCCCTCACACACACACACACACACACACACACACACACACACACACACACACACACACACACACCCTCACACACACACACACACCCTCTCACACACACACACACACACACACACACGTGCACAGAGTTATTTATTAGCTATCTACCTACAGTAAGGTAGCAAGGCACAACATAATCTGATTGATTTAAGCAGTGGAAATCTTTAATTGGCTTCTATGGTACAACCTATACATAATCACACCTATTGTAAAACTGCTGTTGATTTCCCAAATAAACGAAAATAAAAATAAATAAAATAACATCAGTTCTAATGATTACGCACAGTTCTACAATAGCATACACATTTGTATATTGGGCAGCTCATAGACTGCTAGACACAGGAATCCCGGCTCTCGATTGTACAACCCGTAAAGCAAGCATGGTAACCACAGAGCACGGAATACCCCCGCCCGCGTCCCCTCCTAGAGGCCCCCTAAGCGATAATATTTGAAACCCAATAACTGGACGCAGTGCTACTAGCGCTTCGTATGTGTGTGTGTGTTAGTATCGACACTACACACAAAGAGGAGCAAGTTAGGCACACGCACAAAACAAATGCACACGCACAACACACATATGTAAGTCATAGGCCACGCCTACAGGCTTCAACGCCGTTGTAGGGAAATCGCGCTCAGGGCGCCTCTAGGAGGGGGCGCGGGCGGGGGTATTCCGTGCTCTGTGATGGTAACTATAGACCGTTCAGTTATTTTACCTCTAGCCATCAAGTTGGCTAACCTGAGCTCTGTGTTGCCATAATTGGTTCGTATACTATTTCCCTGTATGAAATATTTGAATATATTTTTAGAATAGAATAGAATAGAAATTCTTTATTGAACACAAATTGAAAGAAGAACAGTACACGACAAGAAACAAGAAATGCACGAGTGCGCAAAGGTGGACTTATGTATGACTACAAGGTACAACAGGTACTTATCCATAATTTCCACTACCACGGGTAAAATATTAATAGCAAGTAACCCTTTTTAGGACCGTAGTACTAGTGACAGCAAGTGGTGCCAACCTGGCGGAAGATACATTGACATGTGTCAGAGGTAAAATAACTGAACGATCTGTGCAGACCGTTCACAGTTATTTTACCTCTGGCTATAAAGTTTGCTAACATGAGCTCGGTGTCGCCATGTTCGATTTAGACGATTTCCCTGTAAATATTGTGACAATAAACAGTTCTGCGTTTGTGCATAGTAAAACTTTTTTTTATGTAAACCAACATGGGTGGCGGTGTCGAGGGACCAATAGTACAGTCAAAAACCTAAAGCCAAAAAAATTGTTTTCTGTAAAGTCGGTTTACGGACGATAGTTTTACGTGATAACGTCATAAAGTGGTTTCATTTCTGCTGCCCTAGTACTTTAGAACCAGAGAGATAAATGTGTACAAGCCGACGCTTGGGCCGATTGTGCCTTCCTATCGCTTGTTACGCGCTCTCGCTTGCACACACAGGCTCAGATGGAACGTGACACTTTTTCGTGAGTGCAGCCGGTGTTCATCAATTTATAAGACGTGACGTTATCACGTCAAAAACCCCTCTCCTCGCGAAACCACGCTCAGTGAGGCGCCATGCCAGCAGATTTACGGACTGTTGCTAGGCTGTCTAGCCCGTTGATACGACGTTTGAAGACACCCAGGTTTAAAGGATTCGGGAAACACATTCGCCGGGAGACAGTTCTACACCCTAGCGGTGCGACAAAGAAACGATTTTGAGAACCGATGGGTTCTCAAATGCCCAATGTAAACAACAAAAGGGTGCTCAGTTTCTCTGCGGCGAGTGCTGCAAAGATAGGTTAGATGGCAAGGAATAAGGGAAGCAAGTTCCTCCGAGCAGCGTCCATGATAGACCTGTAGAACAGACTGAGTGACCCTACAAATCGTCTGTGACTGAGAGACTCCAGATCATCAGTCAGTTTCGGGTCTTCCACTAGACGGACGGCTCTGCGCTGTATTGAATCCAAGGACGGCAACAGATACTGATACTGGGGGCTGCCTTCCCAAATGTGGCTACAGTATTCCATCACCGGCCTAATCTGCGATTTGCAAAACATAAGTAGTTGTGCCGGTGAGAAGAACCTCCTATTTCGGTATAGGATCCCCAGTTTTTTTATGCGGTTTTGGCCTTGGACATGTTGCACCCCAGTAGGTCTAGGTGCTCCGAGACAGGAACGACACTGCCTTGGAAACTCGCAAGGAAAGGGAAGGGGTCGTCCTTAGCAGAGAATACACAGCATTGCGTCTTGTGAACGTTGAAGGCAACAAGGTTCTCGTTGTCCCAAGTGGCAACTTTTTCAAGAACCTTATCCACCCTTTCTACAACAGAACGTTGCGCCTTGCTGGGCTGTGCTTCATGCCCTGTGCTGTCATCTGCGTATGTGCGTAACTGTCACGCTTTGATGTTTTTAACTCTCCTATATTTGACCCTAATAAAGAGACGTCGGAGCTGCAGCAAAACTCTCCTGCGATGAAGGACTCGTCTTTTTAGGACCGTGGTACTAGTGACAGCAAGTGGTGCCAACCTAGCGGAAGATACAATGACATGTGTGTGTCAGAGGTAAAATAACCTAAACAAATTTACTCTTTGTAAAATAACTGTCGTGGTGGAGCCATCTCTCTTTTTATTGGGTCGAACAAGAGTGAAGACGAGAGTGAAAATTGCACTCATCGCGCACGGAGCAGGCTCCGCACATTAGGCCGATATGGACCGTCTTCGATGCCTTCGTGCGTTTCAACCGCAGTTCATGAAAACCTTACTCAAGAAGAAGCGCGTGAAACTGTTCTTGGAACACTCACTTTACGTCGTGATTCTGGCAGTTCTGATACCTGGATTTTTTTACTTCGAATTGTTCATTGTGCTGCCGGCTGTGGTGGAAGAAGGGGTATGGCCCATAATTCATATAACATGTGCGTTGTTTTTGTTGACCAACATAGTCGGAAACATGTTGTTTGGAATGTTTACAAATACGAGCATCAGAGGACGACTACTTCAGTGCGAGAACGATGAACCTGACTGGTCGATGTGTGCGGCGTGCGAGACTGTTAAGCCGCCACGTTCGTGGCATTGCGATATTTGCAACATATGCATTCTAAAGAGAGACCATCATTGTAGTTTCTTTGCGTGCTGTGTCGGCTACTTCAACTACAGATATTTCTTAATGTTTGTGCTGCATATTTTTGTAGCGATGGTGTACTCATTAATCTTCAATGTGCGTTTTGTAGCCAAGGTTGTGTCCTGGAATAGGGGGTTTGTAATGGTTAAGTTTATTCTCCCGCTGGCGCATTTTGCTTGGGACTATAATAGTGATGAAAATGTTTACATATTTTTGATAGTGATTAATATAATAGTAGCGCTGTTCACGGGTTTCCTGTTTGTCTATCACATGTTCAATGTGGTGCGTGGTAGAACAGCTGGAGAGAATGCTAGCAAGCATATTAACATTAAGAATAAGTATGACATTGGTCTTAGAAACAATTTGGTGGATGTTTTCGGACAGCATTGGTATTGTACTTGGATCTCTCCATTTATTAAGAGTCCTTTACCCGGCAACGGTATTACTTGGAATGAGAAAAGCAGGCAAAAAGTTGAATGCAATGCCAAAGCATTATAAGTAAAGTAAAGCAATCCTGTTAAAACATAAAGTCACACTTTCTAAAGAAAAAGAAAATATGAAAAAGCTAACAATTAAATGTTTATTTTAATCAATATATTGGTTTTAGTTAAAAGATAAGCACTTGTGAAAAAAAAATTATACATAAGAAACTTCTTGTATGAGATTTCTGAATAAAAATGAGGTAGGAACAGAATCACTGATTCTACACTCTAATGGCCGATTTCTCCACCTCCAGTTAAGTCTCGTCTAACAGTTATCGGTCTGTAGGTTAAAGTGACTTCTCATACAGTTGACAGGAGTTAACCGGTAGCTACATTTTAGCTGACGGTGGTGAAATGGTCCCTAAAAGTATGTGTTGGGCGGTTATTTATTCGGTGGCTATATGGCCACCTCGATAGATCATGACGCGATGTATGGAGGTGTCAGATGAGTGGCTAAAAAACCAAAGTTTGTTCAATGAACATGCTCAAAGTTCGAGGTGGTGCAACAATCACACTCAAACCGCTCATACGAACATACACTAAATGTTCACGAAATGTCGAAGATTAGGATATAGATTCTATTGAAATTGATGGGCGCGTGCTCACATAGACGGAGCCAGATGAACAATTACGAGTGAACTCATATCGCGTGGGATGCACTGTCCAACTAGCAAATACAAGGATTTGTCTACACTGTTGACCACAGGGGAGTTGATTGTATTGTTTATTGATCATTCATATGGCAGTTAGACTGCACTCTAACTTGTCACAACTTGTTCTATTCGGTTCGATTACACCCACGAAGAAGAACCAACAAGAAACTTAGCAGGGTAAAAATGGTCGTATGCTTTTTTGTTCCTATTGATAGCACAAATCAGCTCTGGATGTGAACGTAGTGGCTGCTGCAACATCACAGAGCATCAAATGCACGCGCCCCTCCTAGAGGCGCCCTGAGCGCGATTTCTCTACAACGCCGTTGAAGCCTGTGGGCGTGGCCTATGACTTACATATGTGTGTTGTGCGTGTGCATTTGTTTTGTGCGTGTGCCTAACTTGCTCCTCTTTGTGTGTAGTGTCGATACTAGCACACACACACACATACGAAGCGCTAGCAGCACTGCGTGTAGTTTTTGGGTTTCAAATATTATCACTTAGGGCGTCTCTAGTAGGGGGCGCGCGCGGTAGGTTGTTGTTGTTTGCTGCCCAGCCTCTTGGGAAGACGGGTGGGCCATTCTCCGCACTGAGACCTCAAGACGGTCCGTTGTACGTTGGCGCTCGGGTGGTGTTACTCCAGCCACCCGAGCTCTTTCATGAAGTGGAGCACTCTTCTTGGACGCTTCCACACTCCATGGGCAGTTCCCACGTTCCCAAGAAACTGCAGTCGTACTTCTGCCACCACCGGGCACTCCAGGAGCACGTGGGTGGCTGATTCGTCCTCCGCCATGCAGCCTCTGCACAGGGGACTGTCGGTGACACCTATTGTAAACAAGTGTCTGTTGAGTGGGCAATGACCCGTAAGAAGTCCTACCGCCATACGCAGTTGACCTCTGTGGAACTTTAGCAGGCATTTCCTGAGTCTCAGGTCTGGTTTGGGAATGGCTTCCCGGGATTGCCTGCAGTCCCTGGTGTTGGCCCAAAGATTTTCATGTTTAGATTTTGTAAGTTGATGTAGCCAATATTTGAACTGGCTGATTGGTAAGGGTACATACGGTTCTGGGCCTTCTGCACTCCAGCTGGAGCCCCGTTTAGCCAGCTCGTCCGCCGCATCGTTCCCGTAGGAGCCGCTGTGCCCCCTGATCCACTGTAGGGTTACCTTGTTGTTTACCGCTATACCCTCTAGTGCCTGGTGGCACTGGAGTATCAGTCCGGAGTTGATTGTCACGGTGTTTAGGGCTTGTAGCACCGATGCGCTGTCTGACAGTACTCTGATCTGGTAACCAGTGATTTCTCTGCTGCGTACTGCCGCTGCTGCCTCTATTATTCCGATGCACTCAGCCTGGAAGATTGAGTTGTGAATACCTAGAGTGATTGTCTTATGTATGTTTAGGTCAAGTGAGAAAGCTGCTGCCCCTGTTCCCGACCCTGTTTTTGACCCATCGGTGTATATTCTTACCTCGGACCCCGAATAGTCCTTAGGTTCCTCAGCTAGTTCTACATAGTAGTGTTTGTCGAACACGTGTGTTTTCCTGATTCTATCACACGGTGCCTCTATCAGGGGATGTTTTTTTATGATTTCCTGAAGTATGGTCGTGTGTGGTGTTTGTGTACTAGCCCTCCACAGTCCTAGGACGTTCAGCCTAATTGCTGCGGCTGCCGCCTCTTGTTGTATGAAAAGTTCAAGAGGCGGAAGGCACAGCATGGCTTCCATCGCTGCCGTGGGTGTTGTGCGCATGCACCCTGTGGTCGCAACGCACGCTAGACGCTGGAAACTTTGAAGTTTGTTAATAACTGTGCTGAGTTTGGTCCTGGGCCACCATACTACTGCACCATAAGTTACCATAGGTCTTATTATAGCTGAGTATAGCCACAGCGTAATGTTAGGGTTGAGTCCCTAACATTACGCTGTGGCTATTACGCGGTATAGCACGGTATACGCGCGCGGTAGGTATTTGATGCTCTGTGTGCAACATCCTGTACTCGTACTTACCAGTAGGTAAATAGTTATATCAATTTATTGTGCAGCAAGGTATGAAACACTTCACTGATTTTGCTAACAGTATTTGTGAGACAGACTAGTTTATCTTGTCCCTTCAATAATTTGCTACAATATTGTTTATTGTATAATTTCATCCATAGGTAAGTAACCTACCCTTGGACAAGGCGAATATTCCGCCAGTTCTAAATTCAATGTGAAGAAGAACTGACAAACTTCGCAAGTCACAATGTTTTGTTAGTACCTTAATAGGCTATATTAATGCCATGAGACCTAGTAAAATGTTTAGGTTTGTATTAGAGAGAGACTACCAAATGAATATTTAGATAATAATATTACTACACAACTTTACTGTGTGTGAAATTTGTGCTGACGACGGCCAGAGCGCTGAGCGTTTCGGACCTGTGACGTCATGCGCCAAAACTTAGCCATCAGAGCATTTAGAAAAAAAGGCAACTTCAGTCCTATTAAGGTTTGCCCTTTTTTTAAGATTTTGCATAATTCTTATATACCTACTTATATAAAAAAAATCACTCCACCTCTATATTGTGTAAACTGTAAGTTTATTGTAAGTAAACTGACATGGCGGTCACATTGGCCAAATAAAGCAAACATTTTAGTTTTGTCTCGCTCTTATTAAGCTTTTAAAGGGATATGAACTAAAATGTTTGCCAAATATACATCTACCTTCCACCATGTGAAGTGGTAACATTACAGATATTTTACTTCGGTGCGTACAGAGATATAACTTACAATGTGATATTTCCACGAGATCAATGTAGCCAAAAAGTTTGAATTAAGTATAACGGATTTAAAAAATATATATGCCCTTCGCTAGTCCTAGTACCTAACGGAATGTCCAGTGGTTTAAATTTAGTTATTCTCTATAAAATATTTAAATGTCATTGTGGCTATTTATATCTATTTATTTGCGTTCAATTTGCGCTCATCTTACACAACCCCCTTTTTTGTCCTTAAAATTGTATATTTTTTTGGAAATTAAAAATTTGCCGTAAAGTGTTTTTTTTAACTTGGAAAAAGGTGGTAATCCAAGGAGGCTAAATCTGGCGAATAAGGTGCGTGGGGCAATAATTCATAGCCACAATTATGGATTTCAGACATTGATTCAGCCGAAGTGTGAACTCGGGCGTTGTCTTGATGGAACACTTTCTTCCGCAGCAACCTTAATCTATGGCCCGTCGGCGGCGCGTGGCGTGGCGGCGGAGTGCATTGACTAATTTTCAAAAATTTATTTCTCCTAAACTAAAACTCGCAGAGGCGGGGGAGTTTTACTCTAGCATTTTAAATAACTAAATCTATTAATTTCTGGAATAAAAAGGATGTGTCCGATTTTATGGTCATATTTGACACTGTGGAACGGGATCAGTATCTGATACACATACACCCCTTAGCGTAAAGTTACCTACTAATGAAAGACCTTATAATATAATATAACATAAATACTTATTTATATATAATATAGAAATTAAAATATGATCATGTGTGTTAATTTATGTCTTTATAAACTTGACTGTTCCTATATTGTATTTGTATTTTTTTTTATTTTTACTGAGTTTAAAACTGAAACTGATTTGATTTATATAATATCTAATAAGGAAATATCTAAAACACATATTTATTTAACCTCTTGGCTTTAAGTATTAAATATGCTTACACCCCTTGGCTTCGATGCCATTGTTGCCGCGCAGACACACTTATATAAATATTTCGTAAAGTAATGAAGTGAGATCAATAACCTTTTCAGAAAATAAATAAAAAACTGAAAATTGATTGTCCCACCTCATTTATTCCTAAAGTATTAATAGAAAACATTTGAAATAAGCAAGCAAACCTTATCATTCATAACATAAACATTGATCAAAGTAACATTGTACATGACACCATGACCTATTTTTTTCAGTATGATCAGTAGTGTATTTTTTATGTAAACCAACATGGGTGGTTGTGCCCAGGGGCCAATGGTGCAGTCGACAAAATCACCTCGCAAAACCACGCTCAGTGAGGTGAAATGTCAACACATTTACAGACGGACTGCTAGGCTGTCTAGCCTGTTAACACATCTGAAGACACCTTAGTACGGTACACTGATCGACTTGCCCATGACCTCGTTTTTAAATCTAATTTTATTGTAATGCTCACAAAATACGATGTAAGGTGTGTTAGATTATTGTTCATACTTATTCTTGGTCATCTTGCCAAAGCTTTTGCAATGCAATGGTATCTATAATAAATAATGATACCTTGTTATGTAAAATCTATAATTATTTATACATGATAATCTAATTGTCTGAATAAAAAGTAATGTAAATAAGTAAACCAGAAATGTGTCAAACATTTATTATTCTTTAGGACATATTCGAAGGCCATTGTAAAAAATTGTGTTATATTAGTTTTTCAAAGACTTATTTATAAAGTGTATGCACAATATTACTAAATTGTATTTAGGAATATTAAAAAGTAAAAATTTTACATATAAACATTTTATATTAATTATAAGTTTGTTAAATGTAACATGTTTTATTTACACTTACTCTGCATAAGTGTAGTACTGTAATAAATAGTAATGTAACCTTTACTTACACTATACTATACTTACACCATTACTTTCATTCAATACTATCCATTGAACGTGTACATAAATGTGTCACATACTTAATATCAAACAACCTTCGAAAACATTCTAGAGTAGGTATATAATTTAGAAAACTATCCACTTATTTTCTATACAATAAATACAATTACCAACGCTGCTCTAATGTTGTTAACAAACAAAATATGTCCGACTGACTAACCAACTCAGAACTATGGCTGACTTGGAATTAGGCCAGAACAATTTTTAACTAAAGGTGACATGATGATGCAATTAAAAATAACTTGTTGCTGATGATGAAATAAATGTCTTACATAATTTCAAATATAGCTATTATCCAAGTGTTGTAAAATACTAAAGTAATATCAAAATATTAGCTGTCCAAAGTTCATTTGCATAATGGAACGATGGATCTGTTGGCAGTATCATCAATAATTAGTTATAACTAAAACATGGATCAACGAAACATTTACGGGTAGAATTTCTTGCTCTTGTCCTTGGCCATATCGAAGAGGGTCTGCGCCGGCTTGAAAGGAGCTCCATATAGACCTTGAAACTCTTCCATTTTTCTAACTAGTTTTTCTGCTCCAAACTGGTCCACCCATCTAGAAAAAACAGTGATAAGATGAACCATAACATCACATTTTGCTTCCCGAGAGGAACTCTTTGCCCTTGGTCAAAGTTCTCCTAAATACATAAGTAAGTTAATTCTGAGAAATATTTGAAAGAACATAAACATAAACTTCATAAACAAAACCAAATATAATTTCATACTTTGTAACTTTAGGAGTCTTCACACTTCAGGCAACTCGTGAACTGGACCACAGTATGCATAAAATACAAATGTGTTACCTGAAGGGACCTCCGGTGAAGGGGGGGAAGCCGAGTCCGAACACGGCGCCCACGTCACCTTCCAGCGGGCTGTCCAGGATCTTCTCCTCCAGAGAGAGAACTGCCTCATTCACAAACCTACAGAACATTACACTACACATTATAAAATCCTCATTTTAGTTTATGTACATTTAATTTAGATGTATTATTATTGTTTTACTTAGTAAATGTGGCTACAACAAATGATGCGATCTTCATTCCTTTCACACTTCATGTAGTTATTAAAACCGGAAGTGCACACGGTCATACGAGCCACATAGCATAGCGTAATTACAAATTACGTATTGAAGGAAAATAATATGAAAGTTAACAAATACTGCCATCTAGATGAGATAGGAAAAGGTTCAAGATGGAATTATTCACGACCGAAGGGAAGCACTGACATAGCATCTAGGTCACCAAGGTGTTATGGGCTGACATCACGGATGTAGTAGGTGATGTAGCGAACCGTGGCAGTTCCCATAAAAATAATTATTATTATTGAAGTCAGAGCCAGGGGACTACCTGCCGATCAGTCTATAGTTTCTCCTAGCACACTGCGAGAGCATTGATGGCCATCCAGTAGTCATGCACTGGATTGAAAGTTTCTCCTACTAGCGCAGTGCCGGGTGTATTCGGTGAATCTATTGAGTGTTGAGTTCGCCACCTGCTCTGTTACAGGAAACAGTAAAAGCATAATTGAACAACGAACTAACCTGGAAACCATCCTCAACTGCTGGTCCTCCACGGTGTTTGCGCCGCGGGGTTCGAGGGAGTACTTGGTCTTAAGTATGTTGACAGCTTCCTCGTTCACCTCCCGGTGCTTGGTACCAGCTTCGTACACGTACATCCCCTTGCCGGACTTGCGCCCCATGAAGCCGGCCTTCACGAAGTCTTGCATTATGCCTAAGTCTCCACCACTGAACCTCTCGCCGAAGGCCTGAAATGTATGTAAATGCCAATTACACTTTTCTATAAGGCAGTAGGCAAACATATTGCAGAATGGAATATCTTCCAGTCCACGTACTTCAACACTTTAGCTTCAGGTTTCATTACGATACTTCACCCAAATTCTTGATTGTAGTAAAAATAAGTAAGAATAAAGTAAAAAACTTATTTTTATTCTCTAACTAAACATCATATTTATTGATCCAATCAATTAGGCATGTTAATGTTCTATTCCCACATACTGCATTTATGAATTTGTTGAAATGTAGTGGAACATTATTAGAATATCATGTAGCTTTTCAAACCACATCCTGCACATTCTGAGGCACGGTTGATGTTGTTGTCATCAGACAGCTGCAGATGTTTTGACAGCCGCACTTGACACGAGGCAGTTGTGCTCATCTGAGGCACGATGGCCCGTCTGAGGCACGGAAAAAATGGTTATATCGCCATCAAATGGGAGCATACGTCATCTAAGTGGGTGTGGCACTCCATCATTTGGGTCGTGACCAAACCCACGTGGTGTTAAATGGTGCGTGATTGTGAAGTGAACGTGTGCAGTACTGTGTATAGGTTGTGATATTGATCGGTGATATTGCCTGGTCGGAGCATGTGCTTTGGCCCCTCCGACTCAGCCACCCATACCGGATTACATAAAAAAAAAGGTTGAGAACAAAAAAGTTGTGCCTTCCCCTACTACTCCCCGAACTGGTGACATATGCTGTACTAGCAATTAGAGCTAGCAACAACTTCTTTACCTGTAATCTGAATTTGGTAAATGTAATTTTAGAAGAATAAATAATTGCTCAGATTTTAATGAAACCATCACTTTGAAAATGCAAAAAAAAACCTGAAATTCCAAAATATTTTATGGTGTTATATTGCATGGTGTTGCGGTAAGGTAATGATCACATTCATTTCTAAAAGAAGTTATTGATGGTAAAAATAAACCTTAGATAGGTCGACAGATATGTGAGCTCCGACATCAATGCCAACTTCATCAGCCAGAGTGGCAGCGCCCACGGGGAAGCCGAAACTCTTCGTAATCTTGTCCAAGTCTTTGGGGTCTACTCCTTCTTGCAGCAACCTGAAGAAACAACATTAATGAGCAAAAGAACGCCATGAGATGCTTTCGAATCTCCGTCCGCCCGTTCCGCTCCGTCCAGCCAATATCACCTCCGAGGATTGCTGGCGACACTGGACTAGAGGAGAACACAGCCGAGGCTGCTATCATGCTTACATCTAGTACGTTGGTACTCGTACCAACCGGAACCTAGTCTGCCACATTTTGAGCCTACCACCTAGTAAGGGGCAAGGGAAAGTTTACACCGGTTCCGAACGGTGAAGCCACAGGTAGGTATGCATGTAAGTTTTCTGTCAGAAAAAACTCATTGGTACACGCGGACCGGATTCGAACCTCGGACCTCTCGCAAGAGAAGCCAACGGCCAGACCACTTGGCCATCCACCGCTTCATTGCACTTCATAACACTTACTCAAGGTTGTCTTCTCTCCTCGGTTGTCTTCTTATAAGGGGTACTGTACTGAAGGTAGTCTGCTCATTGGAACTTTTAACTCACTATAAAATTTTTTTTTCTATAAATAAGACCGCACCTTGAGGCACTGCATTGCTGCGTACTGGTGCGTCAAAACATTCTTTGTATGAAGTAATACGCGGATGTGGCGCTGCAGGCAATTTTTGTGACCGCACTGTGCGGCAGCAGAGTGGTCTCGCGTTGCTGCTTGTTCATCAAAATAACAACATGCATACCTGACTGCCTCGCTGAGCATTGTGGAGAGTATGCGTGTGGTGTAGAAGCCGGGGCCGTCGCCCACCGTGATGACCACCTTGCCCTGACGCAGACCCACGGCCACGGCCGCCGCCGCCGTGTCCTTGCTCGTGCCCGGGTGTGTGATTATCTCAAGTAGCTGCATCTTGTCCACAGGCGAGAAGTAGTGCATTCCTACAATCCAAGTGGTTAGCTATATCACTTGTTGTGGGCTACACTCTACACCTGTTATGTAAAGTCATGTAGTGAGGTCACAGAGCAGGTAGACACAGTACAGAGGCCAATCTTCTGTAGAACATGCAAAATTTATACTTACATATTTTGGGAGGGTTGTCTCATCATTAAACATGAAAATTAAATAAATTCAACATAACATGTTTATTTGCCCCATTTTATTTTATTTCTTAATGTTCAGTAATATAATAGTTATATAATTTATTTTTTGTATACTGGGTTAAAATCCATGTTATGTGTAGATAGAGGGAGCTTAAGAATTAATATGAACGTAATATATATAGCAGAACACAGAGTACCAAAGTCAAAATTATTTTATTTCAGCGAGCATTATATGTGGAAAATCTATCATACTATAGAAATCTAAGAAATATAAAATAGAAATTATTTTAACCTGTGGTAAATTTTAAACATTCACATGCCATATAAAATGATAATTAGATATTATTTAGTATTGCATTGCCAAAATTGACAATGCTATTTTTATTTTGAATTTTTTTTTCGCTATTTATTGATACAGTAGTAGTAGGTAGGTACCTACAGTAATTAAACATTATTTGACTTTTGTTCTTAGTGAAAACGGTCTGTTCATTAATAATAAACTTGGAGCTAACACAAATCCGATGTGT
This sequence comes from Nematopogon swammerdamellus, assembly GCA_946902875.1. Classification (NCBI taxonomy): domain Eukaryota; kingdom Metazoa; phylum Arthropoda; class Insecta; order Lepidoptera; family Adelidae; genus Nematopogon; species Nematopogon swammerdamellus. The sequence continues at coordinate 19,000,688 of OX336334.1, forward strand.
GCTGCACCTCCTGAGATAGTTCACTGACCGAGCCGGTATAAACCACAGCGCCAGTGAGAGGTCATACACACACCACCGTGTCATGTAGTGCGGCGCAGTTGTATGAAGCTTAGACTTCGTACTGTTCTGGTCAGTGGAGAGCTAAGAGAAGGGACCTCTTGTTCTTCCTCTCAGATGAGAAAGAAAGTGATACACACCAATGGGTGTTGAACCCACTGCCTCTCACATTTCAGGCAGAGCCTTTACAGGCCAATCACTCATCTGAAAGGTCAGAAATTAGTTCATAATTATTCTATTATTCATTAATTAATTATTAATTCATTATATTATATATTCTCCGTCTGTTCCTTTTAAAGTAACCATGTAGTCCACTTTGATGGTACTCACCGATGAGCTTATCGGGGCGGCTGCTGCCGGCGGCTATCTTGGTGATGGGAATGGCGCTGGTGTTGGTGGCGATGACGCAGTGCTGCGGCACCACAGCTTCCAACTCCTTGATCACCTTGTGCTTGATGCCGATGTCCTCGAACACTGCCTCGATCACAATGTCCGCCGTCTTGAACTTGCCGTAGTCCAGTGTCGGCAGCAGGTTTGACATGTACTGGTCCTTCACCAGGCTGCGATGACATAAATTTACTTCATTATATAAACTACGTTGTCAGTCTCGGTAGCTCGGTGGTGTGGTCGGTCGGTCGACTGTTGGTCGTGATCATAAGCACACCTGGGCGCGGTCAGTACTTGGATGGCTGACCGCTCGACCGTTGGAGGCTGACGGTGGTTCGGATTCCACGTAAAACTGTAGGTTCCTTCGCCTCTTACCTTACTAGGTGGTAGTGTTCAACCCGCCCGGGTTGTACCACCACACTGAATGAAAGGTCGGTTGAAATGGTTATGTAAATAGTTCGTTTTTTGCGTTCAATGTGTCCAAGTGTAGTCGGCACAACTGAAGGGAAGCAGTGGCATTTCACCTAGTTCACCGAGGTCAAGGTGTTATGGGCTGACATCACAGATGTAGTAAGTGATGTAGCCAACCGTCAGTTTCCATAAAAAAAAAAATCAGAGGCAAATATTGTGACGACACCTCCTGAATGTATGTAAAATAGAAAAGATGCACCATATTTTTTTTTTCAACCATTTTTCTATCATGTTGAGTGTTAGCGCTACGCTAGATGTTACGGTAGGGCTCTCGTGTCCTTGAACAAATTTCCAACTGTTCAACCTTCAGATGTAAAAACCGGGGAGGAATGGAAACAAAACAATAAATACCTGCTAATTCTTTTCCTTTTAACAGCATTTGCCAGTCCATTTTGAATCTGTCCGACTCCTCTGTACAGCCCTTGGTTTGTGGCATCCTTCATCACCACCTTGTAGCCTTTGTCTATGGACACTTGGACGATGCCAGCGCCCATCAAACCAGCACCCAGCACTCCGATCTAAAAAAATCACTTATTATACAACTAGCTTTTGTCCGCGGCTTCGCTTCTGTAAAATTCGTATTTCAAAAGAAGAAAGTAAGTCATTAAGGGCGAGGTCGAAGGCCGAGCTCCTTTCAGGTAAACTATATTTTTCTCGAAGAAACTAAGTAACTAATGGCGACGCCGAAGGCCGTATAGTTAAACCATATACTTTCTCAAAGAAAGTAACTAAGGGCGAGGCCGAAGGCCGAGCCGTATAGTTAAACCATATACTTTCTCAAAGAAAACAACTAAGGGCGAGGCCGAAGGCCGAGCTGCGTTCAGGTAAATGATAATACTTCTCAAATAAAGTAAGTTAGGGCGCTGCCGAACGCCGAGCTGCGTTCGCGTAAACAATATTATATTCTATCTAAGATAACAAGTCATTAAAGGTTAGGCCCAAGGCGAGGGCGGGAGAAGGTTTATCGTTTACCTGAACGCAGTTCGGCTTTCGGCCTCGCCCTTAGTTACTTACTTTCTTCGAGTAGGTTTATTGTTTACATGAACGTAGCTCGGCCTTCGGCCTCGCCCTTAGGTACTTACTTTCAACAAGAAGAATATCGTTAACTTGAACGAAGCTTGGCCTTCGGCCTCGCCCTTAGTTGCTTACTTACATAAAATCACATCTTAGTTGCTTACTTTCATCGAGACAGAATAGCGTTTACCTCAACGTAGCTAGCCTCGAGAAGGTTTATCGTTTATTTGACCGCATTTGCATCATAGATCCGGTAATGTCTGATCGTAACAACATCCTTATATATCCACTTTCATCACATATCCAATCAACTCAATTAAGTAACTACCCCAGTAAAATACTCCACTACACAATTCATAAGGTAATGCACAGTAGAATAAAATATATGCCCATATATTTCCCCCCAAGTACAGTCTCGGGTCCTTCAAGAGCGGCTTAAGTAGCACCTGTCAGGCGGGTATGGCATCGGCAAACATGTGCCTGCACATTGTGCCTGCAAATAATAAGGTTTTTTTTTTATTATTGTTGTATTTGCGCCACCTTCCTCATTTTGCTGATGTATTTGTTTTGTATGTGCGTTACTTAGAAGCTAAGCATTGACCATTTTCCCGGTACATGTTTTGTGTCCGTGACGTCATATTTTAGCTTACATGCATGCCACTTTGTACCATATGAATAAGACGTGATTCCACGTCAAAAAATTAAGATCATATCAAATTAAAATTTTGGCTATCCATAATAGCGAGGGTGGCTGCTTGGTTCGCTGTTTATAGGCACCCGCCCGCGCGCCGCGCTGCGCCGCCGCTAGCCGCCGCCCGCTCGCTAAATACCTATAGTACTCCGGCGCGCGGATGGAACATATCGGTTTGTATGGGAGCCACATCTTAGTTTAACCGGAACTGAATTTATTTAGCCTATCCTGTGTCTCGTATAGGTAATTTTTTTTATTTTTATGGAAACTGACACGGTTGGCTACATCACCTACAACATCCGTGATGTCAGCTCATAACACCGGATGAACTTGGTGCCACGTCAGTGCTTCCCTTCGGTAGTGCCGGCTACACTGAACTGGACGGAAAACACAATCTATTTACATAGCCGTTTCGACCGACCTTTCATTCAGTGTGGTGGTATCAACCCGGGCGGGTTAAACCCTACCACCTAGTAATATAAGAAGGGAGTCATATCCCTTAGTCGCCTTTTACGACATACACGGGGAGAAATGCAGTGGGGCTATTCTTTTAAAGTACCGGCCCCACACGGTACTTGTTGGTAAATGTGCTTGTACGAAGTTTCATCGAATTCAGATGAGAGTTATGGTGGAATATACATACATACGAAAAGATTTCTAAAAATCGTCAATTTAGCTTTAGTATCATAGAGTCTACAAACTCAGTATCTCATAAAACAAAGTAACTTACTACATGACCATCCCTTACAGATTTATTATTAGTATTCATATCTGTTCTGCATCGTTCGTTGCAGAGCTCTTTGCTCAACCTGCCTGTCTGGTGGCCTTATTGAGCAGCGGTCAATTTTGCATAGCTTAAGTTAGGTAATTTAAGTTAAACTGTAATATTTAATAAATGTAGTTATATGCAAAATAAACACATTTTTATCATTTTTTTCCCCCGACGAAAAAGGAGGGATGTTATAAGTTTAACGTGTGTGTGTATGTGTGTATAGGTGTGTCTGTCTGTGGCATCGTAGCGAGCAAACGGATGGACCGATTTGAATGCAGTTTTTTTATTAGAAAGCTGGTTTAATCAGTATGGTTGTTAGCTATGTTTGTATTCAAGTAATAAAGTAATCAAAAAATTTATAAATTAAAAGTGGACATGAAAATCGTGCGTTTTCTTAAAGGCTTGAAATAAAAGTTAAATTAGTAATTTAAAAAAAAACCGACCCTTAAAAAGTCAGACATAATTTCCATTTACTTACTTAAAGGAGTCGGGGGACCGCTAAGTAAATAAAATATAAAAATTCAGAGATGCGTGGGTATTTACTTAGCGGTCCTCCAACTCCTTTAATTAAGTAAATGGAAATTATGTCTGACTTTTTAAGGGTCGGGGTTTTTTTAAATTTGTAATTTAACTTTTATTTCAAGCCTTTAAGATAACGCACGATTTTCATGTCAACTTTGTAAGATAATTAATTTTTAAGCAGTCGCCCCTGCTCTAAAACAACAATACAATCAACAAAAACAATAAGTACCTATATAATATATTTTATAGGAATTTATTACATACAGTTTTCACATCCACTTGCGATTTTCCGAATCGATTCTTCTTGCATTCAGTTTGTCCCTTGAAAAGTCCAATAAGTCCCTTGCTCTGTGTGGTCATGGCGAGCTCGCCAAAACCATTTGCCTCGGCCTCGTAACCCTCTTTCGGGCCCTTGTCCACTCCGACCCTCACCACATCCAGGATCTAAAACGCATTGTTAAACCTTTAATTAGCCATTCAGATGTCAGCAAGCCACACATGCGACCATTACATACCCATCACTTCTAGTAATTCCAGTTATTTATTACTGACATATCTAAATAACTATATAGCTCAACAATCTCAAGATATCTCCACATAATGGGCCTTAGTGATGACCCAATATGTGCTCAATATGGGGGAGGTAGAAGCCAGTGCTCACTTCGTCGGTCAGAGCACCATGTATGCAGGATCCAGGTCCCAAATGGCTGGGAAAGGTCCGCCGCTGTGTTCACTAGAGGCCCCTTCAGTTGACATCGAGAAATATTTGCACTGCTGTTTTTTTTATTTCAATTTACAAATTTAGATTAGTACGTACGGTGGTACCAATCCAGTCGGCTACAATTTGAGCCTACCACCTAGTAAGGGGCTAGGGAAGGGACCTACAGTTTTACACCGGTTCCGAACATTGAAGCAGCAGGTGCAGGTATGCACGTAAGTTTTTTCATTTCATTTCATTTATATACATATATTTTGTAGGTAGGTACTAACTACCAAATTACACAGAACAATAAAAACAATAATTACTTATATAATAATATTGGAGCAGCATTAGCCACTCCAGTGTTTTAGCGTCTAATGTTTTTTGAATGTGTACCTTCAATGGAGCAGGATACAGTCCCCCAGATGCTTTCATTACTTGTTCCTTGGCCTTCTTAAATATAATGTTTTTGACAAAGTCCCACTGCATAGCCGTCGCAGTTAACTTCTGCACCAGTCCCTTCTTGGAGCGGTCCACCTTCAGCTTGCCAGCCGCGAGTTCCTTGGCGGTCAGTATGGCTACATTCTCTAAATTCTTCATTGTGTTCTCTTGAGCAGTGCCGGCACCTGAGTTTATTTAAAGAGGTATATAGGTATATAGCTATTCTTGATTATTTTCTAGTATCTGATATGATCAAATTTACTAAAATATAATAGGTACGTGTGCTGGTGAAACAGGAGCCCAAAATTTGCTTCATTGCTTAGATTTGCGATCAATTGTTCAGTTATTCACAATAGTAATTTTTTCGAGTACTATATTTGAAGTCAACTTAAAATAGAAATGGGCTGGTCACATATGCCGAAGAAACAATTATTGTTGGGGGAAACAAGTCATACACTGGCGGCCATAGACAGGGAAACAAATTGTGGGAAGACCACACCGGGAAGTATGAATCATGAAAAAGTGTACATTCTGCAGTGGACCATTATGCGCTGATAAACAAGAAAGAAGGAGAAAGAGAAGTGATATCAAATCGAAAAAAGTTGGTGGTTTTTCCATATGGAATTTTTTGGGACTTTAGCATTAGTAACTTTTTATTATTTAGTGATTACTGATTATACAAGTAATGTAATGTAATGATTAATCTAAATAGGTTGCTTTGGGGCTGGCAGAGCGCTTTGTGTATTTTGAAAAATAAGTTGAACCTGTCAGATTTTAAGTTAGATAGATAGATAGAAATACTTTATTGCTCCAAAAAACATTTAACATAAACACACAATAAGAAATTTACATGAGGGGCAAAGGCGGACTTTTCCCTTACAGGGATTTCTCCCAGTCAACCTTTGGATGTTTGAGAGTCGTATGTTGCGAGATATAAGTAGGTAGTAACAAAAGACTTGAGTGTGGGAATGTAAAATATAATATAAGGAAAATAACTATAATATACTATAATATACACTACATATAAGTACATACTAGTTAATTAAACGTAAAAATTACTATTTATAGATTAAATTAAATACATATGAATTACAATTTATACACGGTGAACAAAAAACCTGTCGAACACCCGAAGGCAGGAAGTACAGTTTCAGATACTGAATCGGATAGGCTAGTTTTTTTTTCGAAATTTATATGAAAATATGCCCTTTTTCAATTATTCCTAAGTATCAAGATGTCTTTAAATAACTAAATTATGTCTGCATGCCATCATAACAGTGATGTGAAGTTAAACCCTACTACCATATGTCTTAAGCATGTGATATCAGTCTTCTAGGTAACTACCTAGGTAATATTCTAAAACTTCTTAGGTATACAAAATTATAGTTTGTTGCACACTAACTGACCTAAAAGCACTTACCGACTTCATTTTCAGTACAGAAGACAAAAAAAAGTATTAAAATCGGCAAATTACTTTACAAAGAATTTCACTAAAGACATAAGAACACGCTGTCTGTTTCACTTCATTCGACTCGCCTCAAGATAATTTATGACACTGGCGGCGAAGCGGAGCGGGGCGCCGCCTACCCCCGCGCCTCCTAGAGAATTTTGCATTAGAAGTAAAAGGTCGCGATACTAATTCTATTTTTTAATTGAAAAATTTTGTCCGAATTAAAAAAAAAAACCTAGCCTATCCGATTCAGTATCTGAAACTGTACTTCCTGCCTTCGGGTGTTCGACAGGTTTTTTGTTCACCGTGTATAATACATAATACCTAAATATATACATACATACTTGTCCATTCAGAATTAAAGGATTTTTTAGCTTTTGACTTCACACTGACGGAAATAGTACAACTTTAAGTGTTTATTTCTTAGATCAGCTCTGGACACAATCCAATAGTACTTGGAACTGGTCCTCTTCTTGTGAAGGGGATTTTCTGGTTATCGCATTAGATGCATCATTTTGTTTAATGGATTGTGTCCAGAGCGTAATCTGAGGCCTGTAACTATTTCAACTTGTTATCTTCGAGAACCAACACCGTGGTTTGGTGAACGGTTAACACTGTAATGAAAAATTATATTATCATTAATTGTCGAGGAAAAGCTAATACATGTGCTCCTAGTGTTGCTTATCGTAAAACAAATATAAGCATAAAAGTGTTATTTTGTATGAATCAACAAATGTAATAAAAAAAAAAACGATCAATTTCCTTACCTGGCCCCAGTTGAGCGACTAGCAGGTCCACGATGCCCAGTTTCTTGGCCTTGTCAGATTTCACAGTTTTTCCCGTCAGAGCTAGGTCTAATGTGGTCGGGATGGATGTAAGAGCAGGCAGTCTAAAATAAAATTGCTCAATTAGAAATAGATACCTATTGTGTTGCCAAGTGGGCACCAATGTTTAGTAAAACACAACAGTTAAACAAACAATGCAGAGAAGCAGCACGGGCGCTGCGCCCTTGTAGGCTTCGTACGCGCGCAGCGGCGCACGAGTCGCGTCACTAATAACCAAGTACTTACCGATGTATGCTAGTGACCCTATTCTCTGTCACCTCTCGAGAATTAGCAATGTCGCACGTATGTATAGATGCACTTGTATATACGGGATATAATGGGACAACTAAAAAAAAATTTATTCAACTAATTGCACATTTGGCTTACTATATGACAAACTATTTCTTCTTTAATCTGTTTAAGTCTGCAGTAACTTTACAAAGTAAGCCTGTATAACCTTTTTGGTCAGTTTAATTATATATTACGCAAGTGATAATACACAATTGACCTCCAATCCATAGCAAATGACATGTTGTTGTTGACCTCGAAGATGGTCCGTCATACGTTGGCGCTCAGGTGGTGTTACTCCAGCCACCCTTTTAGGATATGACATATTTACAAAAAAATACTGATGTTATAACAGATCTTGGCAGTTGATAATAACATTAAAATATTCCCCTTTACATTCAAATAGTAATACAAAACTTTACACACTCTAAAGAAGTTTCATTTTTATTATACCTAGAGAGAACTAGTAAGTCCTGCCAATGAAAGTTTGCAAGGCAAGTAGTACTGGCGGGCTGGTCGCGTGTTCTCACACACCAGGGTGATGTGAAGTCACACCGTGCTCGCTGCGTTTTTAATTTATAAATAAATTATTTTTTCATTGTTTTTATTGTGATTCTGTAGACATACATGACGTCACACCTGTTTCCCAGTGGGGTAGGCAGAGACAACGGATCTCCACGTGCCACAAACCTGACACACTTCTGCCGCCTCTTCCACTCTCATACATGCTCGTCGGTTACGGGTACTACGCACTTGACCCTTTTTGAGCACACTCCCGATCTGGTTTAGCATGTGTCTAGGGCGACTCTTTTCAACTTTCATTTACATTCGCTACATAAATATAGTTTGTAGTCTCCTATCACCCATTCTTCTAACATGACGGAACTACCGAAGCATTCCTTTCTCAATTCTTGTCACTATATATTCTTTCATGCCACAAAGTTCTGGAAGAAATCACTCAGTGATGGATGAGCCCTTTTGAATGAGTCCATTGCTTTATAGTTTTCTAACATTATGTGCAATAAAGATTCTATACCTATGTACTGTTCTATATCTTACCTAATTCATTTATACACATACAAGAATCCTTTCTCACACTACATGTCTGAAATTATAATGTATATATTACCTCTGCGTGCCCCCACCACCCGGAAGGAGTCCCAGCATGACCTCTGGGAGCCCGAAGCCAGTTTTGCCATCCTTCACAGCGATGCGGTAGTGACAGGCGAGAGCTGTCTCGAGACCGCCACCCAGGCAGCTGCCTTGGATGGCTGCCACGTATGGCTTCCTCGATGACTCTATTCTATTGAATATTTGGTGTCCTGTAAATTTATGTTAAAATTTTAATACAGCCACATAAAAAAAATAACATTTCTCCAGTGAAAAATTATGCATGTGGTAATGGCTGCTCTGAGACAAATTAGGACCGGGATCCTAGGATCCATCAGGACCAGAATGTGCCAACTAAACTGTAATGAAATCGTGACTCAAACCAACATGCGGGTGTCCACAACAAAACAGACACGGGAGGGTGTTTAAACAATTTCCAGCCCGACAATTCATTATCGGGTTAGCTCTTCTCCAGTACCAACTAAGTCGTCTCTAGACACTTCGAACAGGGTCCAGTCATGTAATGGGCGCCCAGAGGCTAGTAATAATAAATTGCTATTTTTCTAGGAATTGCAGAGATTGAACTGTGGTAGGAGTAGAAATTGAAAACTCATTGAAAGTCCCAAATAGCAGGTGGTGTAGGTATGTACCTGGCTACAGATACCGCCCTGAGTACTTAACAAGCTATACAATGAGAGCCCAGGCTCAGGTTCCCTGCACCGGTAGTTTAGTTTATTAGCTACTAGATGTTCCCGCAGGTTCGCTCCGATACAGAATATAATCTCTATAACCATCCTTAAATTTGTCAGAATATATGTTCGTTTAGGCTTTTACCGCTATTAGAAGGTGTGGATCTAAGCTTGCGATGGCTTCACCGAACATATCCGGGCCCATCGGCAGTAGAGGAGGGTGTGGCGACACCTGGCCACAGCCGAACGAAACTCGAGAACCACTTACGACGCTACTCTTCAGAGACAACAGATTGACTTACAAACGCGCTAACAGATGGCGCAGAACCGTAAAATGTCAAAATTCATACATTCGCTCAACGCATTCTCAAATCTGCAAATACGCTCTGTATATAGACAGTTAGCTCACTAAGAGCGTTGGGCAGTAGCCCACACAACATCCAGCTGCGCAGCCGCTCCGGTGGATACAAGACATCAACATCTCTCCACCTTTTACAGCTACTCCCACAAGGGTATTAATCGAGGCCGGGACTAGCGAGTGGCCACTCAAAATTTCCCGCGCATGCTTCACGTTTCGGCTCGCTTCAAGCCCTCGTCAGCTAGTCTGCGTTGACTAGGACGCGGGGAAACCACCAGTCCCGCTCTCGACCTCCCTCTCTCTACCTATCCATATTCTGTAGGATGCTTCCAGTGACGTTTTCGAAGCTCTCTCCATATATGAGGTTAGCATCGATCTTGGGACGCCTAGATTCTTGAAGAGACTGTAGAACATTATGACTATGTTTTCCCCGGAGTGTGGGACAAAACGTCGACAAACAAAGTGAGTCGTGTTCAGTACCTATACCGCGTAACCGAAAACATTGTCATAATGTGTCAGGATATGTCAGTGAAAACCCTTTTTTTTTTATGGAAACTAATTCATCCATTTCATGTGAATTAAAAGTAGTTCTCGACTCATAAGTGAACATAGAATGGACGGAAGCGCATCGGCGCATCGTTACAGATTTTCCACTTTATCAGTTGGGATATCTAGTTCAGGCAGTAAGTAAGACCTGCGAAAAGTAAAAAAAAATAAAAATATTATTTTCGCTATAGCTTCCCTATATTTTGAAAAGTCAAGTTTTCCCAAATTTTAGGCATAGTATTTCTGGACATAACGGTGGGGGGCGACATAGGGTTTTTTGTATATTTTTATATTATTATCCATTAAACATTTTCCCGTCGAGCAGCCCATAGGCGTGTTAGGCTCTTCTGCCACCGTAGTACTAAAATATTTAAAAATTACAGTCAGTAGAGAACCGCTTTACAGATTTGGTTGAAACTTAGTGGCACCGGGACTGTTGGATGGAGTTCGCCGAGATGAATTCATCAAACCGCGGGCGCTGTCGGAAGTATAGACGTCGGAGTATGGGAAGGTGAGGAGTAGATTGTAGGTAGTGCTCATAAAAAACTTGCAATACAAAGTACTAACCACTCTTCGACAAAGCGACTACTTCCTCTTTGGTTTTACATTGCGCGATCATGTTAATGTCAGCCCCTGCAATGAAGCACCCTGGCTTCCCGGAAATGATCACCGCGGCTTCTATCGATGGGTTGGAGTCCACCTCGTTCAGGATTGACGACACTTCGTCCATTACCTCCTTGTTGAGTGAATTTACCTTGAAAAGACCAAAATTTCTTCAAGTAGGTACCTAATTAATTTGTTAATATTCCAAGACTACGTGGGGCGGGTTTAGATACCGGCAGGTGGCGGAAGGGGGAGGGGGGTGCGGGGAGTAGGGGGAGAGCTTGGTGTATCGATTTATGAACCACCCCCCCCCCCCCCCCGAGGGGGCCCGTATAGGGGGAGGGGGCGTACAAAGTACCTCCAAAAAGGGAGCGAAAATGAGAAATGAAGCATATAAAACAATAAAGGGAGCAGAAAACGTTTTTAGTTACATATTTGCCTCCCCCCCCCCAAACACGATAGCTTGAAAAAAATTCAAACGTATAAAAAAACTCATTAGCTATTACGATTGCGTCTTCTCCGGCGCTGCGGGAAGTGCAGCCCCTCCGTCCTTGCGTAACATAGCGCAGGCACCCATGCTAGCCTCAGCCGCTACGGCTCACATGTATTACTTGTCTTTTTCTGGTTTGCACTTACCTCGGCCCGCGCTTCCGCACTTCGCCCCTCACGCTACACCCGCTGACACCTAGCCTTGGAGGAAATGCTAGGCGTCAGCGGGTGTAGCGTGAGGCGCGAAGTGAGGAAGCGCGGGCCGAGGTAAGTGTAAACCAGAAACAGCCGACTAGTATATAAATAAATGATAGAAATATGAACAAACTAACCTTGACATTGGGTGAATCCAGAGTAATAACATAGACTCCGTTTACGAGCTTGCATTTTGTGTGAACTTTAGTAGTTCCGGCTGCAACAGCGTACGTCCTCGAGCGAAGTCCTACAAAAATTTTAACGAGTATAAGTAGAATCGCCGAGGCATAACACAATTCAAAGGTTACTGCATACAATAATTTCAGCAGCGGCTTACCGGCGAATTTGAAGGCGGCGGAACTCTGCAATCTTATACCGTGCAGGGCGCCTATGATCTTGGAACTTGCCATGATTACTCAATTACTACACGCAATTCGTAACAAGTAGCCAACTCCGTTCCGCCGTACCCTGTGGCGACCCTAACCAAAAAGTAAAGTTTTGATTAGACTTTGTACCTGCCGGTCGACCAGTGTTGGATTCGAGTTCACTAAAAATTCTCGTATTCGAGTTTGAAAAGGATCGTATTTTCTTGGATACTTATCCTTTTAAGCCAATCTTTAATCTTCAGACGTCTGTTAAAAAGTTATAAATTATAATATTGTTCTCGTTTTTTTTTATTTTTATGTAATAGTCCGGTCGCCCTTAGAACATTCATATTACCAAAAAGGTTACCGCTTGGCTTAGTGAAATTGTTATAAATTACGGCATTTTAAACACAAAAACCCAAGTCTTAAAGATCGCGAATGGGCGCAACCGTATTCGGTGACAAGTCGAAAATCGCCAAAAATGTCGGTAAATTACTTTTTGAGGTTACCGATTCTTTTCATTATAAGTAGTTATGTTCTCCAGCTTATTTCAATTACCACACGTCATCGTAAGACCATGGCAAGTGGGCATACACTGGTTTAAGACCACATGAAGTCAGCCGATTTTGACGTTAAATTACTTTTTGAGGTTACCGCTTCAAATTTATACAGCAGCTAATAGACCCTCTGTACAAACCACATACCCATTTTAAGACCCTTTCTGTGGGCGCTTTAGATTTTAAGACCCATTTTGTCGGCGAAGAAAAATTTCAAAAAATTGTATTAAAGTACGTAAATACATACATAATGTACATACCACACGCTGTATTCCGACAATCAGGGTAAGCAGAGTAATCGGCGTTGTGCTGCAAGTACACCTAGTCCTGTCGCCCGTAGAACATTCATTTTACCAAAAAGGTTACTGCTTGGCTATGTGAAATTGTTATAAATTACGCCATTTTAAACACAAAAGCCCAAATCTGAAAGATCGCAAATGGGCGCAACCATATTCGGTGACAAGTCGAAAATTTCCAAAAATTTCAGTAATTTACTTTTAGAGGTTACCGCTTCTTTTCACTGTAGTTATGTTCTCCAGCTTATTTAAATTACCACACGTCATCGTAAGACCATGGCAAGTGGGCATACACTGATTTAAGACCACATGAAGTCAGCCGATTATGACGATAATTTACTTTTTGAGGTTACCGCTTCAAATTTATACAGCAGCTAATAGACCCTCTGTACAAACCACATACCCATTTTAAGACCCTTTCTGTGGGCGCTTTAGATTTTAAGACCAATTTTGTCGGCGAAGAAAAATAAAAAAATATGGTATTAAAGTACGTAAATACATACATAATGTACATACCACACGCTGCATTCCGACAATCAGGGTAAGCAGAGTAATCGGCGTTGTGCTGCAAGTACACCTAGTCCTGTCGCCCGTAGAATATTCATATTACCAAAAATGTTACCGCTTGGCTATGTGAAATTGTTATAAATTACGCCATTTTAAATGCTAAAACCCAAATCTGAAAGATCGCAAATGGGCGCAACCATATTCGGGACAAGTCGAAAATCGCCAAAAATGTCGGTAAATTACTTTTTGAGGTTACCGATTCTTTTCACTATAGTTATGTTCTCCAGCTTATTTCAATTACCACACGTCATCGTAAGACCATGGCAAGTGGGCATACACTGGTTTAAGACCACATGAAGTCAGCCGATTTTGACGTTAAATTACTTTTTGAGGTTACCGCTTCAAATTTATACAGCAGCTAATAGACCCTCTGTACAAACCACGTACCCATTTTAAGACCCTTTCTGTGGGCGCTTTAGATTTTAAGACCCATTTTGTCGGCGAAGAAAAATTTCAAAAAATGGTATTAAAGTACGTAAATACATACATAATGTACATACCACACGCTGTATTCCGACAATCAGGGTAAGCAGAGTAATCGGCGTTGTGCTGCAAGTACACCTAGTCCTGTCGCCCGTAGAACATTTTAGATTAGAGCTTAGTTTTTGTTTTGTTAAGAAGCGTCGTGACTCGCCGCGGTCCGTTCGTTAGGAGAGCTCGTTCGAAATTCCAAAAATTTGAGTTTTACATATTTGTATAAATACGAGTAAACTTAGTTTCTTTGTAAAATATGAACTTATACGAATAAGCTAACCAATTTCTGACGACACATCGTCTGGCAAACGAATTCTTCTATATTTGGTTGGACAAACACTTTTTACACTTATTCAAACATTTTTCTGTAAAATTTATAATAGTTCCAGACATGTCTTTCCACTCATTGTTAGAAAAAATTAAACATTCTTTAACCGTAGGTAAAACTGACAAAGGTCGGCGGCATCTAGTTTCACAAAATTTACATCACTGCGGGCGGAGAAAATCTGCGACGTAGTTTTAGGTAAAGTGCGATAATGCGACGTTGCATTGCATTAATTTCCACATGAGCGCGGGTGGCGAGATGAATGACGAACGTTGTAGTGCTCCTATATTCTATTGCATGGTAATACAATATAGTATCAATACAAGGTTTATAACAGAACGTTTATACCAGCTCCACTGCATCTCTCCCCGTGCATGTCGTAAAAGGGATAAGGGCAAGATGCCGTGCTCAAGGGCGACAGGGTAGGCACCTCTCACCCTGGCACGGTCCTTCCATCATGCAGCAGGTGGGTTTTTGTGCTTACTTGCTGCTCGATCGTTATCTTGTTCGATTACTTTGCTAAACCTTCGGTGTTGAGCTATAATTTATCGGTGTTCTTGCAGCACAACGCCCATTACTCTTCTTACCCGGATTGTCGGAATACAGCGTGTGGTATGTACATGTATATGTATATATTCTTTATTGAACACCAATTTATAAAAATTAGGTACAACAGGCGAGCTTAATGCCGCGAGACATTCTATTCTAACTAACCTTTGGAATGTGGGAGAAGTACATGCAGGCGAACAAGAATAGTTAGTGGCAATGTGTTAGACTGTAAAGAAATATGTATGATACACTACATAGGAATACTACATAAATATTTTAATAAGCATATATATGTATATAATAAACATACATATTATGTACATTAATTGGTGGTACCGTTGTGTAACACAATCAACTGAATGACAGTACATATTTATGTATGTACGTATTTTAATACCATTTTTTGAAAGTTTTCTTTGCCAACAAAATAGGTCTTAAAATCTAAAGCGCCCACAGAAAGACTCTGAAAATAGGTATGTGATATGGACAGAGGGTCTATTAACTGCTATATAAATTTGAAGCGGTAACCTCAAAAAGTAAATTATCGTCAAAATCGTCTGACTTCATCTGGTCATAAATTAGTGTATGCCCACTTGCCATGGTCTTACGATGACGTGTGGTAATGGAAATAAGCTGCAGATTATAACTATAGTGAAAAGAAGCGGTAACCTCGAAAAGTAAATTACTGACATTTTTGGAGATTTTTGACTTGTCACCGAATATGGTTGCCCCCATTTACGATCTTTCAGACTTGGGTTTTTGTGTTTAAAATAGGGTAATTTATAACAATTTCACATAGCCAAGTGGTAACCTTTTTGGTAATATGAATGTTCTACGGGCGAGAGGACTAGGTGTACTTGCAGCACAACGCCGATTACTCTGCTTACCCTGATTGTCGGAATGCAGCGTGTGGTATGTATATTATGTATGCATTGACGTACTTTAATACCATTTTTTTTATTTTTCTTCGCCGACAAAATTGGTCTTAAAATCTAAAACGCGCACAGAAAGGGTCTTAAAATGGGTATGTGGTTTGTACAGAGGGTCTATTAGCTGCTGTATAAATTTGAAGCGGTAACCTCAAAAAGTAAATGATCGTCATAATCGGCTGACTTCATGTGGTCTTAAATCAGTGTATGCCCACTTGCCGTGGTCTTACGATGACGTTTGGTAATTGAAATAAGCTGGAGAACATAAGTACAGTGATAAGAAGCGATAACCTCGAAAAGTAAATTACTGAAATTTTTGGAAATTTTCGACTTGTCACCGAATATGGTTGCGCCCATTTGCGATCTTTCAGATTTGGGCTTTTGTGTTTAAAATGGCGTAATTTATAACAATTTCACATAGCCACGCGGTAACCTTTTTGGTAATATGAATGTTCTACGGGCGACAGGACTTATAGGTGTACTTGCAGCACAACGCCGATTACTCTGCTTACCCTGATTGTCGGAATGCAGCGTGTGGTATGTATATTATGTATGTATTGACGTACTTTAATACCATTTTTTTTCATTTTTCTTCGCCGACAAAATTGGTCTTAAAATCTAAAGCGCCCACAGAAAGTGTCTTAAAATGGGTATGTGGTTTGTACAGAGGGTCTATTAGCTGCTGTATAAATTTGAAGCGGTAACCTCAAAAAGTAATTTAACGTCAAAATCGGCTGACTTCATGTGGTCTTAAACCAGTGTATGCCCACTTGCCATGGTCTTACGATGGCGTGTGGTAATTGAAATAAGCTGGAGAACATAACTATAGTGAAAAGAATCGGTAACCTCAAAAAGTAATTTACCGACATTTTTGGCGATTTTCGACTTGTCACCGAATACGGTTGCGCCCATTCGCGATCTTTAAGACTTGCGTTTTTGTGTTTAAAATGCCGTAATTTATAACAATTTCACTAAGCCAAGCGGTAACCTTTTTGGTAATATGAATGTTCTACGGGCGACCGGACTATAATCCTGTATGGGTGGATGAGTCGGAGGGACCAAAGCACATGCTCTAACCAGCCAATATCACCTCCGAGAAGGTAGGTGCCATACCGGAGACTTCCCTGGATTGCTGGCTATACTGGACTAGAGGAGAACACAACCGAGGTTGCTTGCGGCCATCTTACATCCAGTACGGTGGTACCAACCCAGTCGGCTACAATTTGAGCCTACCACCTAGTAAGGGTCAAGGGAAGGGACCTACAGTTTTACACCGGTTGCGAACGGTGAAGCAGAGGGTGTAGGTATGCACGTAATTTTTTCGTCAGAAAAAACTCATTGGTACACACCGACCGGATTCGAACCTCGGACCTCCCGCATGAGAAGCCGATGCCCAAACCACTCGGCCACCCGCCGCTTACTCGGAGCACTCGCAGCTCGCTGAGCGCATTCGCTCAGCTGCCCTCTTCTTCTCCACTTCCCACGTCTGTTGAGTTCTTCTCGTAGAAATAAAAATATTCTTCTATTCGCGGCTCAAAGATTCTCCTCTACTTCACACGTCTGCTAAACTCTTCTTAGAACCGCGAGAATAGGAAAAATATTGAAATTATCACTTGCGACAGGTACACGCTCACCTCAGCCACCATCTGCCCGCCACTTGGTAATAAAATAAAATAAAATCATATAACGTGAGTACTAGCATGAATATTATTGTCTGACCATTGAATTGATTATTAGATAAAGGAGGATGGGCAAAAATGTATGGACTCTGGTACCCTCCTACCAACCACCACCAACAGCAATGAGTCATATGTCGTTGGAAAGGTCTTTTAATATGTACCAATACTTACTATGACGGCTCATCCCAAAGAGTTGTGGTTTCGGAGATATACAGATTTTTATATATTTATATATATTCTGAAATAGTCTTCATTATACAAAAAACAAGTTATATATAACATGTGAATGGTGTTGCATTATTTATTAACTCAGACAGAACATCGACTGTGTCAAACCGCGGGCTTATAGCCCCCCCCCCCCCCCCCCATTACCTACGCCATACCTCGTAGGCGTAGGAGGGGGGTGGGGTGTTGGTGGGTTCGGGGAGGGGGTAATACAGCCCGCGGTTTGTCACAGTCGATGTTCTGTCTGAATTAATAAATAATACAACACCATTCACACGTTGTAACGTGTTTTTTTGACGTGATAACGTCACGTCTTATAAATTGATGAGCACCGGCTGCACGCACGAAAGCGTGTCACGTTGATATTCAAAGTTACCATGGAAACGTCTTAAGAAGTAAAACTGTCAAGATCAGACAACAGAAGTTTATTGATGGCCAGTCACAAGATGATTAATCTTTCTACTGGAAATAGAAATTACTGATCTTTGATCTATGTACTACGATTATTCCACGTCATCACGTAAAACTATCGTCAGTAAACCGACTTTACAGACAACCAATTTTTTTTATAGGTAATGAAGACTATTTAATATAGCATTTATAAAAAAAATCGGTATATCTCCGAAAGCACAACTCTTTGGGATGAGCCGTCATAGTAAGTATTGGTACATATTAAAATACCTTTCAAACGACATATGACTCATTGCTGTTGGTTGTGGTTGGTGGGAGGGGGGGGGGGGGGGGGGGGGGGGGGGGGCATTGTCCTTTAATTCTTGTAGATGGGTTCCCAAAACAAAATTTTATTTTGTTTTGGTAGCGTTCCCAAAACAAAATTTTATTTTTACAGAATTACAAATAATAATTTTACAGGAGCTAAAAAGGATCGTACTTTATTTAACGTACGACTCAAGCATTAGAATTGTATATCGCACGACCGTTGTAATTATAGTACAAATGCGATAATTATCGTACGAAATCCAAGCTTGCGGTCGACGTTGCCAGAATAATCCGAGCTGAAAGACTATTCCACCAATTTTTATTTTTATTTTTATATGCCGCTTGTAAGGCATTTATGTTTTCTAGCCCCCTAAACCTTATCCGATTTTTACAATTCTTTTTTCTTGTCTTATGGACAGTCAAATCTACATTTCTGTCATATTTTTGTTTAGATGAAATATACAACACCGGAGCAATGACGTATCATAAAAATTTGTGTTTCGACCTTTGATTTCGACCGATAAAAATTTAATCGTTTATTTTTTGTATTTCGACCGAAAAAAATTGAATCGTTTATTTTTGATATCATGAAGCTTTTACTGAGTCATCACTTTAGATAGCGCCGATAGGCGCCGACTCCGTGGGTGCTCGGGGACTCCAGCACCCACGAGCGGTGAGTAGTGGGTGCGGAGCACCCACGATAGAAAAAAACTGATCAGTAATCGGATTTGAGCTACGATAAAAGTGTCTTATTTCCGTGCGAATGTGTAAATGGGGCAAATGCAAAACATTACTTAGTGCGAATGTTTTGCGAATCCATGCTGCCGGGTGCCGGGAGAATTAGAGAAAAATGGGAGAAGCGTATGTCCAGCAGTGGACAGCAACACGCTGATGATGATGATGATTGTTCAATCTAGGATTTTATACTTTTTATGTTTTCGTATCCCGCACGGAAGCCTATTACTAAGCCTCCGCCGTCCGTCCGTCCGTCTGTCCGAGGGCTGTATCTCTTGAACCGTAATAGGTAGCCCGTTAAAATTTTCTCAGAATATGTGTTACTATGGCGGATATAACAACAAATAAGAATAGAAAATGTTAAAAATTATGGGGGGCTGCCATACAACAAACGTCCGAAAAATCGATTAGTCACACTATTGAATAATAGATGGCGCCACAGGCTTTTATACATTGCATTGTTGAAAGACAAAAGATAGGCGGATACTAGCGGATACGGATACGTGCGCGAGTAAAACTCGCACATAACAGATTTTTTTATGTATAGCGCGACATGTGGCATCGTTTCACCTAAAAGTATCTTCTTTTCTTCTCTTCTACATCAAGAAGTGGATGAAGTAAAAAAAAAAAATTGCATGAGCACCCACGAGGATTTGTAAAAGTCGGCGCCCCTGATCGTAGATTCGACTGTCCTTATTACAATAAAAAAAGAATTGCAAAAATACTTCGACCATATAAAACTAAAATAGGATAAGGTTTAGGGGTCGGGAAAAAATAAGCCCCCTAAGTAAAATAAATAAGCCTCTTGCGTTGGCGGGAAGTGCGCGTGATGAACGAAGACATTGATACTTTGTTCAAATACCTAACATACTACTACACTCACACAGTACTATACCTAGTACTAGGCGAGGCCGTACTGTACTGTGTGAGGCCGGTACCTACATAAAAAGAATAGCCCCACTCCGTCTCTCCTCATGCATGTCGTAAAAGGCGACTAAGGGGGACGAGATGCCGTGCTAAAGGGCGACAGGTTTGCCACCTCTTACCTTGGCACGGTCCTTCCACCGAGTCGTGCAGCAGGTGGGGTGGGCGTCTACGTGCCTTACTTGCTGCTTGATAGTTAGGTATCTTGTCCGAATACTTTGCTAAACGTTATTGCAGCACAACACCGATTACTTTGCTTATCCTGATTGTCGGGATACAGCGTGTGTGGTATGTATATGTATGTATGTACCTAACATATTATCACTAGGCTCACTAGGCTGACTTCCGTCTATAATATGTTGTGTTGTAGTATATAAAAAAAAGTAATTTTGTTTCTATTGGAAATACTTAATTCCTTTTTTACAGCATCGATACAAATAATTAGCAACATTTTGAAAGAAAACAATTTTTTAACATTCTTCCGCTGAGAAGGAGCACATAAAATACTGATGCAAATGCAATGATTTCCGTACCATCTGTGAAAATCTAATTCATATAAGGGTATCCTTACTAGTGAACAATAAAAAGAAAATATTATTATGAAGTTACATATGAAAGCTCAGAAAACAATGGTTTAAACTGTAATCTGTAAATCTGACATTTCTCTATGGGGGAATGGTTGTCGCGTAAAGGGAAATTTATTCTACTATTTGAATTCGTCACTTTCAAATACACACGGCTAAGTGAGATAAAAGAATAAAATAATTTCGTTGGGGCCACCCAACAAAACAAAGAAAAAAAAGAAAGCGGCCGATATCGGCCGCTGCGTAGGTGAAGGCAATAATGTATAAAGCGGCCGATATCGGCCGCTCCGTCGGCAAAAGGTTAAAGTCATGAGAAGGGATGTCTGATATAGAGTCCGCGTGCGGACGGACGCGCGGTGGCTGTGGCTAGCGCGGCGGTGTGACGTCATACCGGGAGGCCGGGAGGCATATTCCCAAAGTCCACTAGGCGAGTTGCTCTGACTGGTCGTTCTCAGTTTGGCGGGAAAATTTACATTTCGGAAGTAATTTCGAAAATAAAGCTTTTTTAGGTGGTTATAAAAGAATAACCTTAACCTAATTTTAACACCCTAGTCCCTAACATAACTTAACAAAAAAAAAATGAAGAAATATAAATTTCGGAAGTAGTTCACAAAAAAAAACAAAACATTTTTTTGAAAAGGGACACGAACCCTTGGTCGAGATCGAAAAAATAAAACCCTACACTATACCACTGAGCCACCAAATCACATAATCGACCTAACGAATATCGGATTCAGTAGGATCGCTCGGAGTGCCGGAGGCGGAGCCAGATTTCCCGCCAAACTGGCATCGACCAATCAGCATAACTCGCCTAGTGGACTTTGGTAATATGTTACCGGGCGCGTTACCGCGGCGCTCATCTCGACGGGCGTTTAGCGTACATTCATTTTACTTCAAATTTTGATTGTAAATATCTCCGCAGCTTCGGCTTTTTGATCGCCTTCGGCGACCAGCCTCAGCCGCACCGGCTCACACGGGTGCCTGCGATGTGTTACGCAAGGACGGCGCGGCGCCGCGGCGAGGCTGCACTTCCCGCAGCGCCGGAGAAGAGGCAATCCTAAATCGCTATATTGAAAATAAATTCGCGGAAGTCGCCATTTTGTATGAATTTTTTTTCGTGAAATTTTTGTTTTTTATTTTTGGCCCGTTTTCATTTCCGCGGGCGTCTTTTCTAATAAATAGCATTGTTTTGTGGTCCTTTATGCTTTTGTATGTTTTTTTATGAGGTGCATGCAACCAATTCAAATGAGAAAAAAAAATGAAAAAATTTGATATATGGCTATACGGTCACACTATCCTTGCCTTTCCGTAAGAAAAAAAAAAAGTTTGCTGTCAGGCGCTTACTACAAAGAGACGCTCTTTGGTAATGTGTATTATTTTGAATGTGTTAAAACACCATAATAAATTATTTCTGTGTTTCACTGTGTTTGTAGTTCTAGCGATTAATTATATTCCTCTAACCTCCATCCATAGCTAAGTAGCTAACCTCTTCGAATTCTTTGATTACACGTACAAGGTACAACGTGTAATTACCTTGTATTTCTTATATTTTCTCCGGTCTCAATATTACACGCTATGCATCGTGACATCGCCGATATACCGTCGACCGGCGACGTGGAGCAGCTCTTCCCGCCGACCTATCTCGTAATAAGGTTCGCTCCCAACGTGAAGGATGTTACAATGGGGTGGTTGATCGAACGCATAACGGGCAGGAAAATCGACGGCGGCGCCGAGTTGTTGATACGGAGACAACCGTACAATGAGAAACAAGTAATATTTCTTAATATAATTAAATAAATTTTCTTCAATGTAAGCCCCGTCGCCAACGAGCAATTTTAGTCTCTAGCGATCAATTTATTTCGCAATAATTACACATTTTTATTTTCATACGCACTGTATCGCATAAGGTTATACTAAGGCCTATCGAGACGAGATAAAGAATGTAAACAAACTTAGGGGTTCATAATTTTTTTGTTGTTGTTGTTGTTGTTGTTTTTTTGGAATCACGATACGCAGCATCTGCTTAAAATTGTTCGCACCTACCACTGTGCTCGGAGTACCTTCGTTGGATGTGGAGAGGGCGCGTCTTCATCACTATTGATGACTCCGAAGACGTGGTCGCAACCTGTTGACGTTTTTTTGGTGGTGAATTAATATCTTTCAAAGATTGGCTGGAGCTCCCAGGGTGTGGCTCCATAATTATAATCATCATTAGGAAATGACGGAGCTTACAGTTGTAACGCAACTCGGTGAAGGTGAGTTCGTTTACTTTCTTTATTTCGCCTCCGTTGCCCGAACACATACTTGACATTTGCGAAAATACTAGTCCCCGGAGACTAAAGTTGCTCACGCTCCAGGGTTTAAGTTCTAATTTGGGTTAGAAATAGGTACCACATTTCAAGATTTTCTATTATCTTAAATTTTGACATTTGTAGAAAAATTTTTAGAAGGTTTTTTTTGCCGGAGCGTTGTCCTTTTTTATGGCAGGCACATCCCATTCACTGCCAACTTGGGAGCTGGGAGCGTTCATAAACCATGTGGCGGATTTTTACTTTTTGACCCCCCACCCTCCGTGACCGGACATGACCGAAAGGCGGTCACGTGGTTTATGAACGCTCCCCTACGAGTATACTCGTAGTCAGTATGGTACGTGCCGACTACGACTATATTCGTAGTGGACGGGGGCGTGCAACGAAACATTGCTTGTAATTTTGCATTGGCGTCCTAGCTTTTTAGAATTGTGGAAACATGTATGTTTTTTTGAGTTTTCGTGATTTGTGCTAGGTGTGTAGAAAGATCCTGATACATTGATTTTTTATTTTTGTTGTGTGATGGTACCTCTTTCTAAATCCTTCCCTTAATTTTAACTATTTAATTAGGTACCTGTAAACTATTAAGATGAATTACTAACAAGAACCTTCTTTTGTCTAACATACAATATAATAATGTGACAAACTACCCGGTCAACTGGACATTTGACCCGCAACTGGTAGAGATCTAGTATGTATTTCTTTACTACCTACTAGTAAAGGGAAATTCACATACACCTTGTTTTAACTTTTGTTAATATTTTAGGGTCTCGTATTACACGTGTCGGCGTCTATGATGAAGTTTCTGCAGATGGCTGAGGATTACGAACTAGTTAAAACAGATTGCTTAGGTGTGCAGAGAGAGTTCCTAACGAGTCAGCTGGAGGACTTCCTCATGGAGGGGAAGCGAGTAGACGAGCTGTTGACCACAGCAGAGCGACAGACCCTGGTGCGGCACGAACTAGACAACCTGCGGGCGCTGAGCGCAGACAAGTGCGTGCTCGGCTACTCCTCCATCTCACTGTACGAGGGCAAGTCAATCACACAGACCATGCTGGACTGTGGCCTCATCACGCAGCTCTACCCGCTGCACGACCAGCAAATATTAAAGAAATTAGGATATAGTTGGTTCATGAGCTTTACAAACCAGCCCATGGGTATGCCTCGTGTGTTATGTTTTGTGACTAACTTTCCGCACTACTAATGCGAGAGAGCTGTAATGGGATGTGTCCCACTTGTAGACACTCGACTTGAGACTGAGATTTCACTGCAGCACCTAACGCCTGTTTTTTATTTCATCAAATAACATTGTATTGCTTGGATTTATCAACATCCTTGGATTACCCATAAATAGGTACTTTTCTTTCTAATTGTTTAATAAGTATTTTTTTTTTTTATGGAAACTGACGCGGTTGGCTACATCACCTACAACATCCGTGATGTTAGCCCATAACACCGGGTGAACTTTGTTGATAATCTAATAATCTTTCTTTGTGAAAGAATGAAAATTACGCTGAACTTTAGGGACTAAGAAGGGTACTTCTTAGTCCCTAAAGTTCAGCGTAATTTTCATCATTATCTAACTTGTAATTTTGAGCTGGTGCTTATATTTCAGACGATATCAAATTGTACTTTGGTGAAGCGATAGCGCTTTACTTCACATTTGTTGGTTACTACACGACAGCGCTTCTGGTTCCCACCACTCTGGGCATTATCCAGATGTTTTTAAGCACGGAGACTTTGACGTACTACTGTGTGTTCAACGTTTTGTGGGTCATCGTTTTCTTGGAGGTGAAATTTTTTTTTCACAAATTAGTTTCAAGTACCTACTAATCTTATGTAGAATTTCAAAATGTACTTAAAAGTGAATGAATGCAAACATAATTTTACATAATTAAATTTTTAATCCCTCAAGCGTTGGGCCCGTTGCACGCTGTTATGCCAGAAACGTCGCAGCTTTTGATGGTGATTCTTATGCTTCTCCAAAAAAACCGTAACCTTTACAGGTTACGGTTTTTTTGGAGAAAAAAAATTTTTTTCTGAGAATAATCATAGCCAAACTTTAAAACCGCCTGCATCAAAATTTACATTATTGTGCTTTGCATATTTGCGCTCCAAGCCATCGATCGTAGCACATATCTTCAACAACCTACATAGATACATAACCAAAATTGAGGCTAATATATTTAGTCAAAGAGTGTACATATTTCAATGCCGGCCATTTTTTATGTGAAACTTTGGTGGAATAAACATTGTCCCACCAATGCTTGAGTGGTTAACATCAAACATCATGCAAATGTTTTTTGAGTTCTTTTGCATATAAACATGTTTTAATAATCAATCAATATTTAAAGATGTGGAAGAGAAAGAGTAACGAGCTGGCCTTCAACTGGGGCACGATCGGTATGACGAGCTTGGATGAGCCACGCGCTAACTTCCGCGGCAAACTTGGCATTGATCCCATAACAGGCAAACTACAACCACAGGCACCGAGGTGGAAAACTAATTTGAAGGTTAGTGATATGTGATAAGTACTATTTTTGTTGAACGACTAATTCGATTTATCGCCTTAACACGCAGTTGGTCGTGCCTATTTTTTAAATGTCATTGGTAGCGTGCGAGTTAAAAACTCACCTAAACTTACAGTCTCATAATGTCTAAGTTAAAACTTTCTGAGTTGTTAATATTTGTTAGGTGGTAATAACACTTCAAAAGTAAAACGAAAGTAAATATCTATGTAAAGTTAGTTTATAATAAGTACATAATTGAATAAAAACTTACCCTTTGTGTCTTGTTAAAATCAGCTGATTATGCTCTAGTGTCGCACTAAAAAACCACAAACGCGGTTGGTATTGCATGGAGTTTTTAACTCACCCGTCCGACCCATTCCACTTGATTGCACGACCACACATAGCACGGCCGACTGGCACAAATCAGGTTAGGACCAGTTGAAGGCCGTTAAAGACTAAATGTGTTTTTATTCGCACAGAGTGAGTTTTTGCCTCACACGACCAACGACGGGTTAACAGGATGGCCCAGCTATAGTGGTCCAAAAATTTTTTTTAGATAGAGGACGTCATGTTGACTCATTTAAATAAAACATTAGTTCCGCGAAAATCAATAGTTTAGAAGTTATGATTTTTTAAAACTTTCTTTGAAATTTCTCTATTTTAGTCACATAAACCGCTCTAGTTGGATATCTATTCCACAAAATCGAATAAAATTTGGTATGAAAGTAGAGGAGACATGTAGCTAGTACGTAATGAATAGTTTTTAGGTTTACTCTTAGACAGTACTGTTGCTATAGCCCTTTCAGTGAATTTTTGTTCAGTTTACATTATAACTGATTAATTTTTGAAAAATCACTGTGAACAAAAAAAGTACTACCGGAGATTTGCCCATGCCCTTAAAAACTACCTATACATATCACAATTCTCCAGACCAAAAATTTTAGTGGTGTTACAATTGTAACATATTCAAAATTAACATCATTTGTACAAAGTCACTACAATAAAATGTGACGATTACCTTAATATTAAAAATCTTATTTTTTTCACAACGTTAGTTCAACTAAAATTTCACATTATTCACAAACCTGTCTCTAACAGCGCTAATCTACACACAAAAAAACTGTTTAGTAATGTTTTTAAAAATTAAGGTAATCGTCACTTTTTATTGTAGTGACTTTGTACAAATGATGTTAATTTTGAATATGTTACAATTGTAACACCACTACAATTTTTGGTCTGGAGAATTGTGATATGTATAGGTAGTTTTTAAGGGCATGGGCAAATCTCCGGTAGTACTTTTTTTGTTCACAGTGATTTTTCAAAAATTTATCAGTTTTAATGTAAACTGAACAAAAATTCACTGAAAGGGCTATAGCAACAGTATAATGCGCGGGGCGGATCTCGGCGTGTCGCCGCCGCAGCGGTTCGTCAGTGTTCTCCCTCGCACACGGACCGTACTTGTATAGTGTATTCGCGTGGCGGGTCGCCCGCTGCGGCGACGACACGCCGAGATCCGTCCCGCGCATTATACAGTCTAGGAGTAAACCTAAAAACTATTCATTACGTACTAGCTACATGTCTCCTCTACTTCCATACCAAATTTTATTAGATTTTGTGGAATAGATATCCAACTAGAGCGGTTTATGTGACTAAAATAGAGAAATTTCAAAAAAACTTTTAAAAAATCATAACTTCTAAACCATTAATTTTCGCGGAACTAATGTTTTTTTTAAATGAGTCAACATGATGTCCTCCATTTCAAAAACATTTTTGGACCACTATAACTGGGCCACCCTGTATATAAGCATAAAATTAAATTTAAGCCTCCGATCTGGACACACTCCATTAAACAAAAGTGCTCACATGATACGAAAAATAAATTCACCAAATTGCAGCGTTTGCAAAGTTGAAGATCAATATCATGTTTTATTGGAGTGCATAAGTGTGAACGGAATAATGATTTAAGAAACGCTTTAATCGTAGAATTGTAGACACAGATTGAATTAATTTTTTACGATCCAGAGGTCATTAGGTGAACCCCAGTAGAAGAATGCAAAATAGGTACTAACAAAAATTTTTCCAAGCATCTTTAGTGTTCAGAGGCTAGAGATGGTTTGGAGAATTGTTTAATAGGTGGAGCAAGAGGTGAATAATAAACCTTGAAGAAAGTAAGTAACTAAGAGCGAGGCCGAAGGCCGAGCTACGTTCAGGCAAACCATAAACCTTCTCGATGAAAGTAAGTAACTAAGGGAGAGTCCGAAGGCCGAGCTTCGTTCAAGTTAACGATATTTTTCTCGATGAAAGTAAGTAACTATGGGCGAGACTGAAGGCCGGGCTGCGTTCAGGTAATAGATATTATTTCTCGATGCAAGTAAGTAACTAAAGGTGACTCCGAAGGCCGAGCCACGTTCAGGTAAACGTTATTGTTCTCGAAGAAACTAAGTAACTAATGACGATGCCGAAGAATGCTTTCATCGAGAAGGTTTATTGTTTACCTGAACGTAGCTCGACCTTCAGCCTCGTTCTTAGTTAAGTCTTATTATTTACCTGAACGTACTTACTTTATTCGAGCAGGTTTATCATTTCAGCCTCGCTCTTAGTTAATTACTTTCTTAGAGAAGGTTTATCGTTTACCTGAACACAGCTCTGTCTTCTTTCTTACTTACTTTCTTCTTTTTAAACATCAATTTCACGCAGGCGAAGCTGCGGGCAAAATATAGTGACCTAATAATAAGTCACTGTAGTCATAACTCTCATTAAAATTGTTAATCCTGCTCTCGAGCTGTGCTTTCGATAGACTTTAGGCGGTGTCATTATGTGGATAGTCACTAAAATACTTGTAATAATATGTATGAAAAGAAATACCCTGCAAAGTTTCGTGTAATCGAACCGGATAGAACAAATTGTGACAAATTCAAGTGCAATTTTACTGCCATAAGAATGATCAATAAACAATTATGTTAAAATAGCCATAGATGATGTAAATATTTTATTATTGAACACTTTGTTGTGTGTTACAGATGTACTGTGCGTCTTTCCCTGTTGTTATTATCTGCCTGCTCGGAGGATTTATCATGATGCTATGGTCATTTTGGGCGGAGGAGCAACTGAAAGAACACCTCGGATCCGACAGCTGGTGGATAATGGGGCCGAGTATTGTTTACACAGCTTTAGTCTATGTTCTCAATCTCTTCTATAGACGATTCGCAACATTTCTGACCAATTGGGGTAAGTTCAAACTTACAGTGAATACATTTTTCAATTGAGTTATTTAAAAATGTTATTAAATCTTTCTGACAATAATTATGCATTTCAGAAAACCACAGAACACAATCACAGTACGACCGGCATCGTGTAATAAAAATGGTTTTGTTTGAATTTGTAAATAATTTTTTGGCTTTATTCTACATAGCCTTCGTTATGCAAGACATTGAAATGTTAAAGCAGCAGCTAGCAACGATGCTTATAATTCTGCAAACAATCAATCATTTTCAAGAAGCATTATTGCCGTTACTTGTTCAACTTCTAACAAGCAAGGTAGGTAAATATTTAATTTGCTGCAACTGTGAGTGGTGGAGCAAGATGCACTGGTTATCTTTAATTGCTACCATATGAAATCAAAATCAAATAAAAAAATCATTTATTCCATTACAAATATACACGGTGTTAACTTTTTTCGCGACATTTCAATTTTAATACCGAATATTAAACAATTTCGTATACTGATTATTTTGTGGTACTTAAAAATTAAATCTAAAATAGTTTAAAAAAATTTGCTTATTTCATTAATAATTTTACCTCAGCGACAATTTCTCTTTGGAATGGTGTAGCGAGCGCCGCCGTCATAGTAAAAGAAGACGAGTAAGATAACTGGAGGCCATTTTTAAAATAACTACCTACGCTGCGCCGAGCCTCCAGGGATGTCACAACTCACAACACTAACACAATTGACAGGCAGTGAGCCCATCATGGTGGAAATGCTATTCTGTAAAATTATTATGTACATTTATGTATTTTTTATTTATAGACCAAGAGCCAGCTCCCAAAATTTTACTCTAACAGAATATATGAGTTGTCATAGATGTATTATATACTGGCGTTAAGGTATATTTTCGAAAGCTGTATTTTCGATAGACAGTGAACGATGTTATTTTGATGTTTGAGCCCTTGACAACGATACCCCACTCAATAATCGGATGCTTAGTTCTGGCGCTACGGTGGAACATACGTAAAAACAAACATACACACACATAAATTGCTAAAAAGATAACCCTTCATTTTTGCTTCGCGCAGTCGGGTAAAATTTTTTTTTAACTTTAACCTCCCAAAAATTAATGCAATGTCAAAATTCAACTTTAACTCACGTCCGTCTTTGGACAACCATTTCGTAGTCGCGGACGATGAAGAGAATTAATAAGTGGGCAAAAAATTTATAACTATAAAAATTATAGAAAATATATTTAAAATTATAGATTAATATAATTATTAATCTTAATAAAAAAATTATCAAATAAATAATTTTAAAATGTATTTATTAATTTTGTTTTATTATTACTTAATAACTTATATTTTTATTTTTGTTATTTTAATGAATTACTTAATAACTTGGTTGGTCGCTAGCAGTCATGAAAGTGTCCGCGGTAGGAGCTGTGGCCATTTATAGAAGACAAAACCGCGCGAAATTGCGTTGTGCGTGGTATCTCTAACAAGTCTGAACAAGTCGACAACCGCGGGCCCGCGCACCGCGCGGCCTTCGTGTGCGCCGCGCGGCCGCGCCCGATGCCGGGGTTCGCGAATGGTTTTTGCAGCTAGTATACCTACCTATTAATAACTAATTAATACTATAATTAAATACTAATAGGTACTTTGCTCTGACGTTACCGAGCCAGGTCTCAAGTCAATTCCTTCGCTTAGTACCTACTCGTATTAATAACTTACATAATTTAACTACATACTTTTAATAATATTTTTTATGTTACTTACCTTTCGATGGCAGCAGGTAATGAGAATAATGTTAACTCGCGATTCGAGCCTGATCTATTCATGCAGCCGTACACACTGCAGAAACGCGGAGCCATTATGTTAGTGCAATAAAATAAAATTCGAATAATAATACTTTCTATCGGGAAGCGGCAGGCGGCGCGGCGGCAGGCAGCGGCCGTCACGTGGTGTGCGTCACCGAGCGCGGGGGCGGGGCGACCATCACTGACTACGCGCGAGAGACAGTGAGAATGCATGTAGTGGTTGTGTACAGACAGCGTGCGCAGGCGCGCGCTTGTGTGAGTGCGAAATCGGCGCGTTTGTATGAAGACGGCTAACTTGTGTGGTTTAACTATGCCGCCGTGCGCCGCGCGCCTTCGACCGTGCGTACCCAGCTGACTGACGACGTGTCGCGCGCTAGCTGTTGTATCGTGTCGATATATGAATGTGAATTTTTTAATTTATTTGAGAAATTACCCAGCTTTTGATTTTTTTGGTAATGCAGTGCGAATCCTATTATGAAATACCATGTTTTTATACCAAATATAGAAATTGAAAATTTTAAAACCAAAGCTCAAAAAAAAAATACCCCCTTTTTCGGCATCAGTATGTGACCCAGAATAACCCCCTTTCGGGAATGTCGCCTATTTAGGTTAACACCGTGTATAATTAAAAAAGAAACAGTAGTAAAAACTACCCAATACATTTATTTATAGTAATAACTTTTTTTTTGTACTGGGTACACAGTGCTGTTACTTAACTGTTGTTACTCAAGTACACTTTTAAATATTAGGAAAATTTAAAAAAGCGGTCAAGATCGAGTCAGGCTCGCATAAATTATGGTTCTGTACTAAGACGAAAATATGTTTTTTTCTCGTAAATATCACATTGTCGAAAAAACAAGCAGTTTCCTGTAATCTATCGCTTAATATCTACTAACCCTATGAAAGTCAAAATGTTAGCTTTAGAAACCTAGGAGAACAGGAACTCACATTTTTAGTTATATTATCATTAAGACCAATTAACTTAAAATCGTACAAAAAATATTTTTAGAATCCTTACAGTTAGCTCTTTCAAATGATACCTACCCCACAATGTTAGTTTAAACTTTTTATTGGCATGAAATTGGCCCCTAATTTTTAAAATAATGTAAAATCAATATTTATCTAGTTTTTGACGACTGATGTACTTATGTGCGTGTCATCAAGATCTATCTACGAGGGTGGATTTAAAACTTCTAAGCCCGACCAAGAAATTGAAAGAAAAGTGGGTCCAAATCAATGTTTATTTTTCGACATAGTCTCCATTTAGGTCAATGCACTTTTTCCACCTGACCTGAAACTTGTTCATACCTTCGAAAAAAAAAAAAGATTCCGGAAGGTCGTCAAAATACTCATTTACTGCGGCTAATACCTCTTTTTGGTCGACAATTTCGAGCCACCTAAGTGTTTTTTTTATTTGGAAAAAGGTGGTAATCCGAGGGGGCTAAATCCGGCGAATAAGGTGTGTGGGGCAATAATGAATAGCCACAATTATGGCTTTCAGAAATTGATTCAGCCGAAGTCTAAACCCGGGCGTTGTCTTGATGGAACAACACTTTCATCCGCAGCAACCCCGGCCTTTTTTCTTTGATTTCTTTACGAAGTCTTCGCAAAAGGTTGCAATAATATTTTGAATTTATAGTTTCGCCTTTTGGTAAATAATCCACTAAAATAGACCCCTTCGCATCCCAGAAAACTAAAGCCATGACTTTGTTGGTCGACAAAACGACCTTAGCCTTCTTAGGAGTGGTTGAGCCAGATCTTTTCCACTGCTTCGATTGTTGTTTCGATTCAGGAGTATGGTGGTGAACCCAGCTTTCACCCATGGTAACGAAAGAGGACAAAAATCCTCGGGATCTGCCTCAAAAAGTTCCAAACAATCGCGGGAAATTGTGAAGCGAACTCGTTTTAGTTCAGCTGAAAGCAATCTTGGGACCCAAAGAGCAGAAACCTTATAGAAACCTAATTCTTCCGATATAATGTTTTGCCATAACTAATGCATGTGATCTCAGCTATCTTATTGATGGTCAATCTTCGGTCGCTCAGTATCAGATCACATATTTTATTGACGTTTTCCTTCGCGGTAGACGTCGAAGGCCTTCCGCTCCTAGGGTCATCTTGAATGCTCTCCCGACCAGGGACTGAAAACCGGTACCTATAACGGTTTTGGTTCTTTTGCGATTGTGAAAGTACCGGTACCATGTAAGAACCGGTTACTCCGATGCCGGTACTTCAGGAGTACCGGTAAAGGAAAGGTACCGGTATCATGGTACCGGTACTCGACTCCTATACGCTGAGAGAAACGGAAACACGCAAATTGGCAACGTCTCTCCTCTACTCTAAATACCTCTTTGCTCGATACCGGTATGGAACCGATAAAGTTGGTAACAACGCATTTTTCAAGGAACCGACAAAATACCCGTATGTACCGGTACATAAGGGTTCCAAAAGGGTTTTCTTTCCGAAATTAGGGTACCGGTTCTTGTTCCGGTCCTACCGGAACCGAAAAGAACCCATAAATACCTGTATATAAGGTCTACTTTATTTATCTGACACTGAGTAAAGGGGGTGTTCTGTATCAGAAATAGATCATATTAAAATTATAAAAAAGGGGTACATTTTTTTTATATTTTTTTTTTTATAATTATTGTATCATTAAAAAATACTAACATATTCTCCTAAATTCATTTAACACCTTTTGCTAAGAAACTATGTTTCTATTTCTAACAAATACTGAGATAATAATTGTAAAAGTTTATTAAAGTTATCACGCCTTGGGTAGGTAGCTATACTTCGCTTATTATCTGTGCTACGCACGCGGCACGCCGCACGCCACGCAGCGCACTTCGGCCTTGACACATATTAGTCATTTCAATAGCGATCAGCAGCGGGAGCACAAATGCGTAGATAAGCCTATATCGATCGATAAACATCTATTCGTCTTCTTCTATTCTACTTCGTCGAACGAAGCAAATAGATGTTTATCGATCGATATAGGCTTATCGACGTATTTGTGCTCCCGCTGCAGCTGTTCGGAAGTCGGAGCTCGGAGAGCGCGCGTACTTACATAGGCATGGATGGACGGAGCACTCACCGTCGCCGCGTCGACGTCGTCGTCGTCGTCGTTCGTTGCGCCATATTTTGTACACTACATACCTACTTACCTACATACCTACCTCGGAGCGCGCACTGCACGCCTGTCTAACTTAACACCTCAATCAATCATTAATGAAATCAGACGTGTGGATTCCCCATTTCCCATCACACTTTATCTTATTATTAAAAATGTTCACTTATTGACCTCGCTGGATTATGCACTGGTCGGCAGTCGGCACGGCTAATTATGTGTCCTTCCTTGCACTCTTGCTAACGTACCTATCTCTGTCACCCACCACTCATCACTCTAAAAGCGTTCACAATTCGTTGACGTAGTTCTTGCACTGTTCTAATAGAAAGCACAACCATATCCAGGTACTGTTGATTAGTGAACCTGTATGGCATTTTAACGTGAGATTTGAACAATGAAATAAAAACTAAACTAATGCAAAACAAACTCGCGCACACACTTTCGCTTCGCACAGCGAATCGAACGTACTCCCGCGCGAAGAACCGTTCGTGCCTGCCGGCGTCTTGGCCTTGACTAATTGCACTACTACGCACGTGCGCAGTTTTTTTGTTTTCTTTGTACGCTCAGGCCGCCGCCGCGCTGCCTATCCGAATCCGTGTGAAGGTCAGAGTTCAACAAACATAGTTTCTTAGCAAAAGGTGTTAAATGAATATAGGAGAATATGTTAGTATTTTTAATGATACAATAAATTATAAAAATAAAATATAAAAAAATTTTACCCCACTTTTTTATAATTTTAATATGATCTATTTCTGATACAGAAAACCCCCTTTACTCAATGTCAGATAAATAAAGTAGACCTTATATACAGGTATTTTCGGTACCCTTTTCATACCCTGCTCCCGACCCCGCTTAAACCAGCTACCCACTTTTTGACACTGGAATACGATGGAGCAGACTCCCCCAACGTGTTCACCATATCTTGATGAATATCTTTTGGTACAAGCCTTTTTTATGGATGTACTTCATCACTGCTCGGTGTTCAATTTACTCCATTATTGATAATCTTGTCAGACAGCGTTAAACAAATTACCACGAAAAAAATATGGCTTGCAGTATCAGAACCAAACTTCGCACATTTATTACTGAAGAATCGTACTATAAAAGTAGATTTAAAAAAATGTCATGGCTCTTTCTATGTTAGGCCACGAAATTTTGGATCTACCCTCGTATCATTATGCCACAAGTTTCTACGTTACTTAGTTTTCGTGAAAAACCTCTGACAGACGGACGGACACCGAAGTGATCTTATAATGGTTACGTTTTTCCTTTTAAGGTACGGAACCATAAAAAAACCAGAGCGATCCTATAAGGGTCCCTTTTTTCGCATTTTGCGACGGGACCCTAAAAAACTAAAGATCATTAACAATTTTCTCATCCTTGCAGATATTTTGAATTCAATAATTATTTTCAGATGTCGCAGTGGACACAGAGCAGCTACAAAAAACTTAAAAAGGAGGATCAATATGAGGATGTGAATGTCATTCCTGTAGCATCACAAGTGCCGTGTCTGAGGCTAGATGACTCTCGCATAGAGCAGGCAGAGCAAGAAGGTTTGCTGGACGACTATCAGGGAACATATGATGATTACTTAGAAATGTTTATCCAGTTCGGTTATGTGGTGAGGACACTAGCTACTTTACATTCACACTCTATCTATACATTGATACGTGAAAATTGCTGAATCGAAATCAATTTCTCTATGCAGCCGCTTGTTTGTGTACACTTTTTTTTAGAAACCTACGTGGGCGCGCCCACGACAACCCACCAAAGTTTCACCGTAATCGAATGAAAGGTTTGCGACACATAGAAGACGAATGAACGGACATTTATTTTTATTTAGTAGATTAAGTTTACGATTACTAAGGAATACTTCTGTGTTTAATTTGAAAATAAACATTTTGTTTGTGTCAGCTGAATGATACACAGAAGATATCATATATCAGTGGTGCCCATACTTTTTTCTATGAAGACCTACCTACAAAAATTAAAAGTTGTGATATCGACAAACCACCAAAAGTTTTCGGTGTTCAATAATTTGTAGTCATTTTTGTTTGCATTGAAAGCTATTAGTCCAGGAAACAAAAAGGTATAGAGGGAAATGCTTGGAACACAATTTTTGTCAATTTATGTCAAGTTTTGTGACATCTTGTATTGTTTTCGAGATATCCGCTATTGAAAGTCTGTAATTATAAAAAAAAAAACATTTTTGCCTCATATTTTTTGCTCTTTTTGACCGGAAACTCTTCAACGATGCACCCATAAAATAAATGCCAGAGTTGAGCGTGAAATCTGAAGTTTTGCGACAACTGTGGATTAATGAATCTTTCAATTTCTCACCATTCAAGTCAACGTTTTGGCCCAAATATGCACCATTATGCATAGTGAGTGCTGGACGTCTAAATAGCACAGATACTCATTTTAGAATATATACTTGTGGGACCGCTGACCAGGTTCCTCACACTTAATTAAAGATCTAGACCATTTTATTGGGAAAATATGTTGCCATGACCATGTTTGTGCTTATATGAGTGTCTATAAGGCATTGGGATAGTTTTATAAATCACGACCATTAAATGAAAACGAAGTTTATTGACATAGAAAAATGAATTAACATAAAACATTACTAACAGTAGGTACCATTGAGTCAATTTCTTGCTCTCTTGGGGTGGGAAGGACCTTCATCCTCGTCTTCGTTTTCATCTTCTTTTTCTCCAATATCTTCTCCATCGGACCCCTGTAGGAAAACGGTCAGAGGATCCTCCTGTTCTTCTTCATCTCGGAGTCAACTTTAGGGACCCCATTCAGGTAGTAGTCACCTTTACTACTACTCTATACCTTTTTTTGAGCATTCGTTTCCTGGACTATATGTTCATTACATCCTTTATATTTGTTAATTGCTGTCCTTGTGGAAGACGACACGTCACATCAGATATTATGATTTTTTTTTATGGAAACTGACAGGGTTGGCTACATCACCTACAACATCCGTGATGTAACTATCTACATAGCCGTTTCGACCGACCTTTCATTCAGTGCGGTGGTATCAACCTGGGCGGGTTAAACCCTACCACCTAGTAATATAAGAAGTGAGTCATATCCCTTAGTCGCCTTTTACGACATACACGGGTAGAGATGCAGTGGGGCTATTCTTTTAAAGTACCGGCACCACACCGTAAATTTTTTTTTGATGTTTCTACAAGTTACTTTTTGCTCTACATATTTTCAGTGATCGACTGTTTGGGCACCACTGATATATACGATTAATAAACGAATAAGATATTTATTATTGCACTTAACACATCTCAGTAGTATGTGAACTCTGGCTGCCCTTGAAATAGAAAATGTGGTTAATTGCATGCAAAGACTTATTTTGTTCTCATTGCAGGTGTTGTTTTCATCCGTTTACCCGCTTGCAGCACTCTTTGCTGTTGTAAATAATGTTTTGGAAATAAGGGCCGATGCATTTAAACTGTGCAGAACGTGCCAGCGACCCGCCTCGTACCGTGTCAAAAATATTGGCGCGTGGCAGGTTGGCATTTTCAATGTTTTTTTTTAGTAAATACATACATATTATTATGTATATTATGTCGCAACCATCCAGCTTAATCAGCCATTCAGTTGGCGGTCTAGCCCGTTAACTAAACGGCGCTGTTGTCCGGTGAAATGATGTACCTGCCAGTTGTTCAGCCACTACTGCCCCCTATAGTACAGCCGACTAGTGTAGGGGGCAGAGCTTTAAAGATGGACACAGTCAGTCAGTCAGTCAGCGTGTAAGCATCCACTGCTGGACATACAACTCTCTAATTTTGCACCAGTCTTCCCGGCCTTCAGCGATACGGAACCACTGCTTTCCGCCGACGTACTTGACGTCGTCGTCTCTCCTGGCGGTTGGTCTCCCACACTCCGTTTTCCTGTAAACGGTTACTCCAACGGTCGTCGTCTCTTCGGCTAACGTGCCCAGCCCACTGCCACTTGAGCTTAGCCACCCGGTGTCCTATAATCAACTACTTTGTTGCGTCGGCGGATTGCCTCATTAACTCATTATTACGCACCATATCACGTAGCTACTCAAGATTGTGTCAATTTACCCGCTGCTTTGCTCGCGGTAGACTCGGTTTAATAGCAAATCCGATTGAAACGCAAATATTATAATAAACAATTCTCTCAAAATCTCCCTCTCTCTTCCTCCCATCACCCTACCGTTACTGTTAGTATCGATAGTTGAATTATTGGTATACAGCATTTAACTTAACTCGCTACTGTACTTACTAAGTGTAAATCGGCCTTAAATCTCGAAACCAACGAAAGAAAAGTCACTACTTTTTCATATATATATATAGGTTATAAACGGCAACACTGGCATAGACAATGGATAGTCTCTTTTGGCTCGAAATTCGAACTTACGATTTTATTTTGCTTGAAAAATTACATACCAGGTATAATTTTTTCTCGAGTTTGTCGCGATTCCCGAGGTCAAGGAATCGAATTGCATACAACTACCCGAGAAATAGTGCGCCGTTTGGGAGGAATGTGACATTAAAGTTTTGTAGAGCGCCATCCCGCTCCGTCTCGTTTTGTTTATCTCGTTCTGGTTTTTCGATTTTATTACTTTTTGGATATGTAATAGGATGTGTAATAACATACAAACAAACAAATATGTTTAGTGACCTATTTTGTTGATAATAAATAAATAAAAATTACTTTTTACTATCAATTACAGTAATAATTATATCTTTACATTTTAAATAAAGCTCTTTCACATTTGTATAAAAATGAACACACATTAGAATAAAATATATATCCATCACAAACCATAGAAGAAGAAAATACCATAAAAAAAAAAAGGTTAAAACTTTCGAAGGTCAACTTCGGCCGCCAAATGATCCAATATGAGCTAGCCGAGTGCTATGTACGTACGACCATCTTGTGAATAAAAGCGCATTTAAATTCATTGCAAATATATGAACTCTTTAAATCAGGGTTGCATAGTGGGCCACCATGGAGCGGAGGGATAGTCAGCGATATTCATTATATGGAATTGGAAAGCAATCGGTTGAGTAACTAAAAAAGTTCAAAATAGATTTGGGTTTGGTGACTACATTAATGCCTCATATTCTATCTCACATTAAATTGTTCGACACGGGCGCCTGTTGATCCTTAGAGCAATAAAATGTGCACAAGTGAAATTCTAGAATATACTTTATTGCTTGTGATTTGCTGAAGGAGCATGAACCAGATAAAATGCTCACAAATGTATTAAAATTGATTTTCAGAGAGCTTTTGAAATAATTGGAGCGATGTCAATAATGACGAATTGCGGACTCCTGTGGCTGTCTCCGAGGGTGCGCGGGATCAGCCAGGAGATGGGATTGAGCGACCTGGAGTACGCGTTCTACTTCGTAGTGCTGGAGCACTGCCTCATCGGCATGAGATATGTTCTGCACCAGGCCATCAATGAGAAACCCGAATGGGTTCGCGTAGCGTTGGCTAAGAAAAATTATATTGCTAAGGAAGCGTTAAAAAAAGATGTAAGAATGACACTACACATTTATGTTACTTGAACTCTGTTAGCTCGATGGTGAGATGCTTCCGCGTCTAATCGCCAAAGGTAAACAGCGTCGATCGCGGTTGGACTTTGGATTGCTTACTGTCCTACCGTTGAGGCAGACTGTGGATCCAATTCCACCTGAAACTGTAATTCCCTTTCCCTACCTTACTAGGTGATAAATAACTCATCTGGATCTATACCACCTCGCTGAATGCCGGTGAATCCGGACGATTCGCGTTTTTCGTCCAGTTCAGCGTAACCAGCACGACCAAAAGCAGAGGCGGACTTTCCATATAGGCCGACTAGGCCCGGGCCTAGGGCGGCCAGGTATTAGGGGCGGCCAATCTGTACCTGCTGCTGGAAGCAGTGAGCGCAGGTACAGAATAGAAAGGGTGCCGGCCGGAGCAAGTGCGTGCGACGTGCGGGAGTGGTGAGCGCGGCGGAGGTGATGACGCACTATTTACGCGGAAAAAATAATTTTGCTATGACTATAAGGTCAATATTGCCATAAAACTTGTAAAAAATACTTTTACTATGTGTAAAATAAGCCGAGAAATACCTAATATATTTTTGGCAGGTTGAACCGAACGCAATACTGATTTTCATACAACTTCACATTTGTATCTATGCTGTAAACTTGAAAGGGGCGGCTGCATTGAATTGGGGCGGCTGGTACTAAACGGCCTAGGGCGGCTAAGGCTGCTAGTCCGCCTCTGACCAAAAGGTGAACCACTAACATGGCTCCTGGTTCATCAAGGTTTAATAATCTGCCGTCACGGGTGTAGTAAGTGATGTAGGCAACCATGTCAGGTTATATTTAAAAAAAAAAACAACCAAGTGCGAGTCGGACTCGCGCACCGAGGTTTCCGTACGTACCACGTAATTTGCCGCTTTTTATTATATGTTGTTTTACTGTAGAGTTTGCACTATAATCACACGAAGTTTGACGCTTGTATGTATTACCATTTTTATGATAGATAAAAAACAGCACAATGTTGAAAAAAACATGTTTCTTTTACGGAGGGATAATTATTAATTTTTTCCTTCTTTTATTATTTATTATAATATCCGTCATCATAACACATTCTGTGAAAATTCCAACCGGCTACCTAGTGGGGTTCAAAAGATACAGCCCTTAGCCCCCCAGCCCGTCCAGGTAGGACGGACAAACACACAACATTAGGCTTAGTAATAAGGCTTTCGTACGGGTACGGAAACCTAAAACACTTCATACATTGGCGACATTTATTTCAAAGCTAATCAGCTTTCTGTTTTTATTTTCAGAGAGCCCGAAAATCATCCAAGTTGTGGAGACATTGGTCTGTTTATGGTACAAATGAAGGTTTATAAAGTACAGGCTGTACTGGACAAAATATTTATTTCCTACCTAATTAGTAAATAGTAATGGAATGCATGCAGCACAATTAAA
Organism: Nematopogon swammerdamellus; assembly: GCA_946902875.1. NCBI lineage: Eukaryota > Metazoa > Arthropoda > Insecta > Lepidoptera > Adelidae > Nematopogon > Nematopogon swammerdamellus. The sequence goes on from OX336334.1 coordinate 19,041,168, forward strand.
AATAATGTATGTACAGGGTGTTTCAGGATAGGCTTGAGAAACTTCAGGAATAGAAAGTACCTACTCATAATTAAAAAGAAAAAAATCCTTATCACTCCAATCGAAATTCCGTATTTTTTGTTTCATACAAAAATTTAAAATTGGTATAAAAACTCGATGGACAGTGAGTTTGGGGAGATTTGGCAAAAGTGCTGTCTAGGGAGTGCAATGACAATGACCTAGTCCAGTCCCCTTTTTTCTTTTGATGTCATTCAAATTTAAGTGTTTGGAATTTACCTACATGCAGTTCAATTCTACTAGTGAACCATGTAAGTTAGTCATTTTATTTTTATTTAAGAAAGGTGGACGTTAACCGTCCACCAAATCTCGATTAAACGTACTAAATCTAGATCACCAAAAAGTACTAGACCAAATCGGGAAAACGTTTTAGAGCTTTTCGTCATCAAATATGGAACCCTTTCGAACCCTGAAGTTACAAAACCCTACCCTGAAACACCCTGTATACAAAAAGGCTTGAATTGCTGTAATCTCTAATAGATTGCTGTGAAAACTTTACATGTTATGTACTTACTTAATGTTGTTAGGTGTTAATAAAAACACCATTTGTGATTTTGATATATTTATTTTATTATGCATTTTACTATCAGGTACCCAAAGCGCATGAAGTGCTAAAACCAGTAAGTCATTCGCATAGTTCCATCAGTATCTCTCTGTGTTTCCAGAACACTGGTTTGTCTCATTAGTCTCTTCATTGAATTTCTTCGGATATTTCTATTGCTGTCATCCTCCCGCAAGTCTGCCACTTGCGTCAGTTCCATTTGCTCCAAGTCTTCATACGAGTCTGAATTTGCCACACCGCTGAGAAAATAAACAGTTTTAACAATTAATAGAATGTTCTTAGTTTGTAATACACTGACTGATTCAGATTCAGACATTTATTTCGCCATAAAGAACAGACAACATTAACAATATTTCATTGAGAAAATGCATATTCAGTATGGTTCATCATCAATTTTAGGTTTCCGTACCCCGACTATGCGTCTGATGCGTCTGTCTGTCCGTCTATATCGCCGTAAAAGCTAGCCAGTTGAAATTTTCACTGTGTGAAAATTTCAGAAGATTCAGCGTGTGTGATATGTATGTTGAATCATCCAATTTAGCAACATCTTTTATTTACAACTAGCTGTGCCCGCGACTACGTCCGCGTGGACTTGATCTTTCTCAGCCTGTTATAAAACGCAACGTGACTCTGTATGTTTGTTCGTTAGTATGATTCAATTGTTTTGGTGTTTTTTAATTGGGCAGGTTATAGATTTGATTCGACCTATATATGTGAAGCCGCAACCAATGGTAATTTATAATCTACAATAACGCTTCTCTGTAAACTATATTAGAAGTCGAGTCGTCCGGAACACCGTGAATTTTTTTACTTTTTCTTATTTTTATTATTTGTTATATCGGCCACAATAACACATATTCTGTGACAATTTCAACGGGCTACCTATTTTGGTTCAAGAAATAAAGCCCTTGGACAGACAGACGGATGGACGGCCAGACAGACAGACAGACAGACGGCGTAGGCTTAGTAATAGGGTCCCGTACCGGACACGGAACCCTAAAAATGAAATGAAAGGATGAAAGAACTAATAAATCTAATTAGCAGATAGCAGTGCCATCTATCATTCATTATTTGACTTATTAAATATATATAAACAATATTATCCGAAGATGACAAAGTCGAAATATCATAAAAAATATGTTTTTTATTAAATAATATAAATTATAAAAACAGATAAAACTGCACACACGAAATTTTTCACCCTCAACAGTCTACAGCCATTGACCTAAATATTAGTTGCTTTTCCAAGACACTAAACAAAAGATCCGCGCGAGACGCGGCGGGGCGGCGCTGCGCGCGGTGGCGCGGCGTGGTGCTATAAGACATTTTCTAGCTAAATTTATAAAATTATATCTAAAAAAAATTAAACAATTTTATCTGAAGACGACAAATTTTTCGAAATATCATAAAAAAATATATATAATTATAAAAATAAAAACAAATAAAAACTGAACACACGAAATTCCAGCCGCGTTTCTTTTTCATGACACTAAACAAAAGTTCCGCGCGACGCGGCGGGGCGGCGCTGCGAGCGACGACGAAGCGCTGTGGCGCGGTGGTGGCGTGGTTCTGTAAGATATTTTCTAACCTAACTTAAAAAATTAATATCTTTTGATTCTGTGGCTTGATGTTGATGAAATAAACTCTAAATGTTACTCAGAATAAAGCTTCATATTTTTTAGTAATTAGATTTCGAATCCAATGAGTGGTTTTTGCGTGATGCCTAACAAACGAACAAACCGACAGACAAAAATTTCAAAAATTATATTTTTACGTTCTATTTCTTATTCCTTCTGTCTCCCTATTGTTGTTTTGCAAAAATAGTTAATGTACAGACACGGTACGTCTACGATTTTATTATATGTATAGATGAGAAAAAAACATTAATTTAACTTCAAAAAAGGATTGTCTATATAAAAGGAATATTTTCAGCTGACTCTTTGTCACTAAAGATAAAAAAAATTCTGCTGTAAATTTATTAGGCGTTAGGTCTAACATATCCAGTACCTATATATATATATACGAGGGTGGATCCAAAACTTCTAAGCCCGACCATGAAATTGAAAGAAAAGTGGGTCAGAATCTATTTTTATTTTTCGACATAGTCTCCATCAAGGTCAATGAACTTTTTTCACCTGACCTGCAACTTGTTTATGCCTTCGAATAAAAATGATTCCGGAAGGTCGTCAAAATACTACAAGCTCTGCGCGGGGATTTTTCAAAGTCAAATCTTTAAATGTTATAAGCCCCGCGCGAGGCTCTTAACTGTCGCCCCGCGCGGGGCGTCACTTTTTTTATCTTGTTCTTTCATTGCTTTATTCCTATAGGAAAGACAGTGATAGATCGATGACTGATAAAATTTCCTCTCTCTGGATACCGAACATGTCTATGGTGAACGTAAAAGTCGGGCAGTCTTGTCCCTTTTAGTCCGTGTTCTTTGTTCGTGAGTTCAAGTATGTGTCGCTCAGACAAATATAATTTCGTAGTGCGGATTTCTGGCGAAAGAAAGAAAACGTATATTATAATTTATTATTTCTATTGTAAAGGTATGCCACAATTTTCAATTAAATCGCAATTTTAGAAGAAACAATTGGGGTTTTTTTTCTGACTAAAATATCTGGTACTTCTAAACAAGTAAGCCCTCATTTGTTTGACATTGATCTATAGACATTATCATCATTATCATTATTTTGTACCGTGTGGGATCGGTACTTAAAAAGAATAGCCCCACTGCATCTCTCCCCGTCGCATGTCGTAAAAGTCGACTAAGGGATCGTCAGCCTCGGCAGCTCAGTGGCGCGGTCAGTTATTGGATGGGTGACCGCCCGACCGTTGGAGGCTGACCGTGGTTCGGATTCCACGTTAAACTGTAGGTCCCTTCCCTTCTTACCTTACTGGGTGGTAGGCTTTATCCCGGCCGGGTTGGTACCACCGCACTGAGCGAAACGTCGGTCGAAACGGCTATGTAAATAGTTCGTGTTTTCCGTCCAGTTCAGTGTAGCCGGCGCGAAATGAAGGGAAGCACTGACATAGCACCTAGTTCACCCGGTGTTATGGGCTGACATCACGGATGTTGTAGGTGATGTAGCCAATCGTGTCAGTTTCCATAGAAGAGCATTTAATTGATGTGATATTTAAAGGGTACAAATAATCACGAAAAAAATATGGCTTGCAGCGGAACCAAACTTCGCACATTTATTTCTTACTGAAGGATCATATTAACAAATGAGGGCAGATTTAAAAAAATGTCATGGCTCTTTCTATGTTAGGCCACGAACTTCTTTTGGATCTACCCTCCTAATTTCCCGAATGAGGAGAGGACTGGCTCTGAACACTACATATGTATAGGGTAGGATTACGAGCAGCAGCCTGCTGTCTGTATTAGCATAGTAAAAGGAGACGAGTAAGATAACTGGAGGCCATTTTTAAAATAACTACCTACGCTGCGCCGAGCCTCCAGGGATGTCACAACTCGCAACACTAACACAATTGACAGGCAGTGAGCCCATCATGGTGGAAAAGCAATTCTTTAAAATTATTATGTACATTTATGTATTTTTTATTTATAGACCAAGAGCCAGCTCCCAAAATTTTACTCTAACAGAATATATGAGTTGTCATAGATTTATTATATACTGGCGCTAAGGTATATTTTCGAAAGCTGTATTTTCGATAGACAGTGAACGATGTTATTTTGATGTTTGAGCCCTTGACAACGATACCCCACTCAATAATCGGATGCTTAGTTCTGGCGCTACGGTGGAACATACGTAAAAAGAAACATACACACACATTAATGCTAAAAAGATAACCCTTCATTTTTGCTTCGCGCAGTCGGGTAAAATTTTTTTTTTTAACTTTAGCCTCCCAAAAATTAATGCAATGTCAAAATTCAACTTTAACTCACGTCCGTCTTTGGACAACCATTTCGTAGTCGCGGACGATGAAGAGAATTAATAAGTGGGCAAAAAATTTATAACTATAAAAATTATAGAAAATATATTTAGAATTATAGATTAATATAATTATTAATCTTAATAAAAAAATTATCAAATAAATAATTTTAAAATGTATTTATTAATTTTGTTTTATTATTACTTAATAACTTATATTTTTATTTTTGTTATTTTAATGAATTACTTAATAACTTGGTTGGTCGCTAGCAGTCATGAAAGTGTCCGCGGTAGGAGCTGTGGCCATTTATAGAAGACAAAACCGCGCGAAATTGCGTTGTGCGTGGTATGTCTAACAAGTCTGAACAAGTCGACAACCGCGGGCCCGCGCACGGCGGCGCTCGCGTGCGCCGCGCGGCCGCGCCCGATGCCGGGGTTCGCGAATGGTTTTTGCAGCTAGTACCTACCTATTAATAACTAATCCATACTAATATTATAAATTCGAAAGTAACTCTGTTGTCTGTCTGTCTGTCTGTCTGTCTGTCTGTTACCTTTTCACGCCTAAACCGCTGAACAGATTTCGATAAAATATTGCACGGGGATGAATTGCATCCCGAGGACGGACATAGGCTACTTTTTGTCTCAAAAAACAACCCTTAAGGGGGTGAAATAGGGGATGAAAGTTTGTATGGGGAACTCAGCATTTCTTAAGTTAGGGATATGACAATTTATATTTGGGCTTTTGGTATGAAATAAAGAAATACGTGTTTCAGCGTTTTTGCTAAATCAACCCTTAAATTAAAATAGGGGTTGATTTCAAAATTAGATTTTAGGATTTTATGAAATTTTGTACGGAGCTGAATTGCATCCTGAGGAAGAACATAGGCTACCTTTTGTCTCAAAAAAACAACCCTTAACGGGGTGAAATAGGGGATGAAAGAATGTATGGGGAACCCATCATTTCTCAAGTTAGGGATATGAAAATTCATATTTAGGCTTTTGGTATAAAATAAAGAATTACGTGTTTCAGCGTTTTTGCTAAATCAACCCTTAAATTAAAATAGGGGATGATTTCAAAATTAGGTTTTAGGATTTTAAATGATTTTAAATAATTTTATCCATACTGGGGGTGGTTTTGAAGAGTGGGGTTGAGGTACGGGGGAGGAGTCCGCGGGGAGAGGGGAAGGGAGGATAATTTAATCTCTATCTTCTTTTCTCTATCTCTACTTCTTATAAAAGGAAACGTCTGTTTGCATGTATGTATGTATGTTTGAGGTAAACTCGGAACCACTTAACAGATTTTTATGCGGTTTACACCAATGTAAAAAGTAGTTCTTCAGGCTCACTATAGTAGGCTATATACCATAAAGTTAAATAGCCTTAGGGTTGAGCAGTATCAAAGAAAACGGAATTTAGTGTCGAATGGTCGTAATATATGGCGTTAGCAGTTCTGTTGCGTTGCGTTGGTGTAGTGTAGAAGATACGAGTAGAATAAAGAGTAGATATCTATACTTATAAAATTGTTTGTCCTGACTGACTGATCTATTAACGCACAGCTGAAACTACTGAAAGCTGAAATTTGGAACATAGGTTTATTTCATAACGTAAGAATCCGTTAAGGATTTTTTGGAAATTACAACTTTAAGGGGGGACGACGGCTTTGTATGAAAGTTTTTGTTTTTTTTTATGTAATATTATGGTCTTATGGTCTTCCTGAACGTAGCTCGGCCTTCGGCCTCGCCCTTAATTACTTACATTCTTAGATAAGGTTTATCGCCTTCCTGAACGCAGCTCGGCCTTCGGCCTCGCCCTCAGTTACTTACTGTCTTCGAGAAGGTTCATGGTCTTTCTGAATGCAGCTCGGCCTTCGGCCTCGCCCTTAATTACTTACTTTCTTCGAGAACGTTTAAAGTCTTCCTGAACGCCGCTCGGCCTTCGGCCTCGCCCTCAGTTACTTACTTTCTTCGAGAAGGTTTATAGTCTTCCTGAACGCAGCTCGGCCTTCGGCCTCGCCCTCAGTTACTTAGTTTCTTCGAGAAGGTTTATGGTCTTCCTGAACGTAGCTCGGCCTTCGGCCTCGCCCTTAATTACTTACTTTCTTAGATAAGGTTTATCGTCTTCCTGAACGCAGCTCGGCCTTCGGCCTCGCCCTTTGTTACTTACTTTCTTTGAGAAGGTTTATGGTCTTCCTGAACGTAGCTCGGCCTTCGGCCTCGCTTTCAGTTAATTACTTTCTTCGAGAAGGTTTATAGTCTTTCTGAATGCAGCTCGGCCTTCGGCCTCGCCCTTAGTTACATACTTTCTTCGAGAAGGTTTATGGTCTTCCTGAACGTAGCTCGGCCTTCGGCCTCGCTTTCAGTTACTTACTTTCTTCGAGAAGGGTTTATAGTCTTTCTGAATGCAGCTCGGCCTTCGGCCTCGCCCTTAGTTACATACTTTCTTCGATAAGGTTTATAGTCTTCCTGAACGCAGCTCGGCCTTCGGCCTCGCCCTTAATTACTTACTTTCTTTGAGAAAGTTTATAGTCTTCCTGAACGCAGCTCGGCCTTCGGCCTTGCCCTTAGTTACTTACTTTCTTTGAGAAGGTTTATGGTATTCCTGAACGTAGCTCGGCCTTCGGCCTCGCTTTCAGTTACTTACTTTTTTCGAGAAGGTTTATAGTTTTCTGAACGCAGCTCGGCCTTCGGCCTCGCCCTTAGTTACATACTTTCTTAGATAAGGTTTATCGCCTTCCTGAACGCAGGTCGGCCTTCGGCCTCGCCCTCACTTACTTACTGTCTTCGTGAAGGTTCTTGGTCTTTCTGAACGCAGCTCGGCCTTCGGCCTCGCCCTTAGTTACTTACTTTCTTCGATAAGGTTTATAGTCTTCCTGAACGCATCTCGGCCTTCGGCCTCGCCCTCAGTTACTTACTGTCTTCGAGAAGGTTCATGGTCTTCCTGAACGCAGCTCGGCCTTCGGCCTCGCCGTTAGTTACTTACTTTATTTGACAAGGTTTATCGTTTACCTTAACGCAGCTTGCCTTCGGCCTCGCCCTTACTCGTACTTACTTTCTTAGATATGGTTTATCGACTTCCTGAACGCAGCTCGGCCTTCGGCCTCGCCCATAGTTACTTACTGTCTTCTTTGAAATACGAATTTCACGCGAGCGGAGCCGCGGGCTCAGCTAGTTAATACTATAATTAAATACTAATAGGTACTTTGCTCTGAAGTTACCGAGCCAGGTCTCAAGTCAATTCCTTCGCTTAGTACCTACTCGTATTAATAACTTACATACTACATACTTTAATAATATTTTTTATGTTACTTACCTTTCGATGGGAGCAGGTAATGAGAATAATGTTAACTCGCGATTCGAGCCTGATCTATTCATGCAGCCATACACACTGCAGAAACGCGGAGCCATTATGTTAGTGCAATAAAATAAAATTCGAATAATAATACCTACTTTCTATCTGGAAGCGGCAGGCGGCAGGCAGCGGCCGTCACGTGGTGTGTGTCACCGAGCGCGGGGCGGGGCGACCATCACTGACTACGCGCGAGGAACAGTGAGAATGCATGTAGTGGTTGTGTACAGACAGCGTGCGCAGGCGCGCGCTTGTGTGAGTGCGAAATCGGCGCGTTTGTATGAAGACGGCTAACTTGTGTGGTTTAACTATGGTATTAGGGACTTAAGAGGATTAGGCTCAGTGTGAGCATCATACATGTAAAGTTGTGTGTGTATAGTGTGCAAGCTAATATGCGAATGTAGGTAACTAGATACAATACCTATATAGGTCTTAACCCTCAGCTGGTATTAGGCTTGCCAGGTGCCCGGGATTTCCGGGATTGTCCCGGGCAAGGCTCCAATGTTCCGTGTCCCGGGCGAAGGGTTATTTTGTCCCGGGAAGAGTCCAGATGCCGATGAAGTGCTCAAATTAGCAATTTCCCTATTTTATTTAAGTGAAGTGTTGCTTACTAAAGTTGTTCGCGTCTAACGACGCCCATGGACATTCGGTCGTATGTGGGGGTTGCGAATGCCATGCCGGCCTGACAGGTGCCCATTCACGCCCCTCTTGAAGGACCCGAGACTGTACTTGGGGGGAAATAATATGGGCAGGGAGAGGAAAGAGATATATATATATATATAGATATATATAGAGGAAAGATCTGCAGAATCGATTGGTACGCATCCGCGGTAAGTCCAGCGTGTAGGGATGCAATCCCTGCCCAGTGCGCGTGGTGCGAAGGTGGAAAGGGGACGGCGGAATCGCATTAAACAGTTCCTCCGAGCACGCCCCATCGAATAAGCGATAGAACACACTTAGGGAGCCCACATCCCTACGGTGTTGCAGTGGTTCTAGATCGCAGGACACTTCGGCTCGGGGTCACCCACTAGTCGCACGGCTCGAAGCTGGATTGACTTACATACTACATACATACACACCACACGCTGTATCCCGACAATCAGGATAAGCAGAGTAATCTGTGTTGTGCTGCAAGTACTCTTAAATTACAGCACAACACCGGCATCTTGTCTTTATCTCTTCGTCGCCTTTTAAGACATGCACGGGGAGAGAGGCGCTTTTCTTTCTCCACCATGTTTAGAAGGACTGCAATAGTAGATATGTCCCGGGAAGGCTATAACATCAGATCTGGCATGCCTTGCTGGTATCGTTGTGGACATAATTGGTATAGGGAGTATACGGTGAAGGTTTGTGAGATTGACTATTATCTCTTAACCTTTAGTTCATGTCCCGCAATATACAGGGTGTTCGGCACATCAACCGACAACATTTTTTTGTAGGTAAGTGGGGTCACTTGCAACAATCGTTTTGTAATTAAAAAAAAAAAAGGTATCATAGGTCAAAACGTTGCAAATGGCCCCACTTACCTACAGAAAAAAATTGTCGGTCGATGTGCTGAACACCCTGTATAGGTACCATATTGCGAGAAGACCCGAACATTCACCCACATAATATTTTGATTATAATATTTTACCCTTCAGACATGGGTATAGGAAGGATCCCTAATTTTCGGGACGCTCATTTCGTGAATGATCAAAATCCATCATCCCTGGATACCAGGAGGCCTACTACCATAGTTTGGAACTTGGCTGCCCAGGAAAGTAGCTTGGAGAGGAAACTGATTCAGAGGCGGCGCAAGGCGTGGGCGACGTGGGCGACTGCCCACGTCCTCGCGGCCCAAGGGGCCTCGCGCCTCAAAAGTTCATGCAGCTTTGATTCATGAAAAATATTCAGCTAAATCTATTAAAAGAGACCGAGTAAACATGTTGAGACTTAATCAAAGGCAAACTGAAGCTTACTATAAAGCCTTTATCAGACACAAGATGGCAAAGCAGAATAGAGGCAGTGAAGGCTGTATTATTTCAATTTGATTGTGTTTACTTTTATCGACGAAAGGTATGTTTGATTTGATCGGTATACCGGAAATCCATTTCAACAGTGAAAATCCATAAAATCTATCCTCTAGTGCCACCAGAGAGGGCCTCACAAAATATATCTTGCCCACATCAAATTTAGTTCTTGCTCCGTCACTGAACTGATTGTTGTTTATTGTTTATTGAGCATTCATATGGCAGTTAGACTGCACTCGAACTTGTCACAATTTGTTCAATCCAGTTCAATTACACCCACGACACGAAGAGTGAGTTAGGCTTAGTAGAGAAGGCGCCAGATTGTATCTTAACTACTAGACACATATTGTGATAGTGGACCGAAGACGAGGCGCGCAATGCTCATGGATATCGCCGTGCCACACGATGGTAACTTTATCAGCAAGGAAGCAGAAAAATGTTAAAGGATCTGGACCTGCAGCAGCACGAGGTTACCAAATTGTGGCCCGTCGACTCGAAGAACGTTGTGCCTATAGTCTTATAGCCAGATCCAGAAGGCAGCCCTGCTGGACACTGCACGCATCGTCCGGAGGTTTCTCTCTTTGGGACCAGACCATCGGTAGCTTGGGTTCGCCCCGCCGCCCGTGGTGGAAGCTCCATTTATTTTATAATAATTGTATATATAATTTTTGTATATTTTAGGTATAGTTTTATGTACAATTATTGTAAATATGTAGATGTGTAAATAAATGGATAATAATAATAGTACACTTTATGCCACTTGCTAAGTGGTAAAGGTGAATTTATTGCCTTAGACAATTTCTTCCAGTCAACCTGGTACAACTTGTAGGTCTTAAGTGTTACAATGATGCACTTTACGACGTGACCAATAATGCAAAAAGTGCAAACAAAACGTGAAATGGCGTTTACTTAGCTTGCTACGGATTAGAACTTTCTTGTCTTTGAAGTCGCATTTAGCTCAGTCATGTTCTGGTCTGATGGAAAGGTATGATTGATGTAAACTTTGACTTGTGTCCTACCATCGTGCTATGAGACGAGACGGGGGCGCTAGCTAGTTTTCTCCAAGCGTCCTACTGTACCTGCTTATAATGTTAGAAATAATTTACCTCTCTGCAACACAACTACAACAGTCAGCATAGCTCCAATCTTTGCCAAATTCCTCTCCCTCCTCGATCGTCTGTGGCAGTTTACAATGTAGAGTTTCCGGGAGTCGTAACGCAGTAACGCCTCCGAGCACCGACACTATACCCATTATCAACAGAGGCAACACCAAATTACTCGAGCCCTGAAACAATTATTGATCTTTTATATACCTACCTGCATTCATAATAGGTAATGTCCGTGCTTTATCATTCCAGTAATAAAAATTTAAATGTCTCACCAAGTAATTTATGAAAGGAATAATAATCAAGCCCAGACCACCGATGTACGCGGAAGTGCCGATCCCTATTCCCCGAAGCTCCGTCGGATAGAGTTCTCCAGCATATGGATAAATAATCAGAAACGATGCAGATATTAGAGATTTCGAAATCAGAAACAATATTAGAGTGGTTGTCACTGCATCTGTGGAAAATTAAGTAAAACTGAAGGTGAACATTGCTAAAATTATAATGAGAAAATGTTCTCATTATACTTAAGAACTAAAAATAAAAATAATTAAATAATTGAGTTGAAGGCGGTACAAAAGCACAAAAGGGCTTCATCTTATACATTTTTATTAGGTGTGCTTTTGTAACACCTTCAACTCAATTATTTAATAATTTTTAGTTCTAAGTATTTGTTTTTTAAAACAGTTTATTTAATTTCACTCTTTTTAATAATATCACATTGAAAGAATCACAGAAATCGGTTGTCATGGTATAGGATTATTCACCCATTTGACCCACTTAACAGTTTATAAAACAAATACATAATAATATACATCACAACTAACAAATAATAACATTAAATTAAAAACTATACTAAATCTAAAATAAATCTAAAATGAAACTATCTAAAACAAAATAAATAAATAATACAATATAATAATGCAGTTTAGTTTATAATATACTAGCTTTTGCCCGCGACTCCGCTCGCGTGAAATTCGTATGCTCCGCGCCGCTCCGCACCGCGCCTTTCCGCGCCGCTCCACGCCGTCCCGCGCCGCTCCGCGCCGCCCCGCGCCGTCCCGCGCCGCGCCAGACCGCGCCGACCCGCGCCGTCCCGCGCCATCCCGCGCCGCACCGCGCCGCCCCGCGCCGTCCCGCGCCGATCCGCGCCGCACCGCGCCGCCCCGCGCCGCCGTCCCGCGCCGAACCGCGCCGCCCCGCGCCGTTCCGCGCCGCCCCGCCCCGAGCCGCGCCGCCCCGCACCGCTCCACTCCTCGCTTACTGCGAGCGAAGCCGCTGGTAATAGCTAGTTATATATATAAACCTTCCGGGAAAAATTATCTAACTGATGGTGAAAACCGCATGAAAATCCGTTGCGTGGTTTAGGAGGAGTTAGCGGATATACAGACAAAAGCGGAAAGCGACTTCAATTTATACTAACTAGGTATATACTATGTATTGATGATTTATACCTATTTATAATGGTCTCAATCCGATTAATAGTTTCGGAGAAATGCGTGGACAAATACATACAAAAATACATTATATAATTATTAATAGTAACAGCTATTAGCTGGCCTGTACCAGACCAGAACACTATTAGCTGGCCTGTACCAGACCAGAACACTATTAGTTGGCCTGTACCAGACCAGAACACTATTAGCTGGCCTGTACCAGACCAGAACACTATTAGCTGGCCTGTACCAGCCCAGAACACTATTAGCTGGCCTGTACCAGACCAGAACACTATTAGCTGGCCTGTACCAGACCAGAACACTATTAGCTGGCCTGTACCAGACCAGAACACTATTAGCTGGCCTGTACCAGACCAGAACACTATTAGTTGGCCTGTACCAGACCAGAACACTATTAGTTGGCCTGTACCAGACCAGAACACTATTAGCTGGCCTGCACCAGACCAGAACACTATTAGCTGGCCTGCACCAGACCAGAACACTATTAGCTGGCCTGCACCAGACCAGAACACTATTAGCTGGCCTGTACCAGACCAGAACACTATTAGCTGGCCTGTACCAGACCAGAACACTATTAGCTGGCCTGTACCAGACCAGAACACATATTTAGCTAATATTAACTATATATAATTTTTTAGTTTTTTATTTATAATTTTTTTTATATATATGATTGTCCAGTTTGTTTTTTAAATTATTCACGGAGACAGCATATTTACATTACAACTTCACTTGGTAGACGGTTCCATCCAACATTCTACTACTCTGGTGGAGAAAGTGTCGTGGGTTATGCTTAAACCGATTGTGTGATAGAGCTTTTTCGAGTGCCCTCTCAGGTTTGTAGTGTTAGCAAGCAAGGGTGAACATATGTAGGTATATTGTAGCCTGGGAACGTTATATTATAATAGGCATTCAGAATTTTAAATGTTTCAATGAGATCTGCTCGTTCTCTTCGTTCTTGCAGAGTGCTCAATACAAATACACCTATAAAATTTTGTATATTTGTTTGGAAGCCCTAATAGGCTATCTATCATCGTACTTGAATATATTGCAGTTTCAATAATATTACCTACATACCTACATACGTGTCGAATTGATAACCTCCTTTTTTTAAAAGTCGGTTAAAAATTGCGGGAACAGTGATCAGTAGTGTAGTGGAAACTATTAAGTCGGGTCGTTCAAAAAACGGTGGCGAAATTAGAAAAAGAAATGTCAAAAGAAAATCTTAGAACAAGAAATGCTCCTTCCTTCTAACACTTTAGGTACCTATGTAACATTTTTAAGATAATTAAAATTGAGATTTCTAATTTCGCCATAATGTTTTCGTTCACGAACCTATTTTCCGATGCTGATTTTCTGACAGTATTTTAAAATTCTTACCTTTTGGAAGCATAACCGTGATCGCGCAAAATATTCCACTGAAAACCATGGACAAGCAAAGCGGCCATCTTCTGCCCCACCGGTCCATTACGATCCAACAAATCAGGTAACTCGGAATCTCCACAACAGATGACAAGAAGAAACTAATATATTGATTACTTCCAATGGCAGGGCCATAGTAACTCAGTCCAACGTACACCATTTCCGAAGCACACCAGTTTAACGTTATCAGTATAGTCTTTAATCTCAGGTTAGGCGTTTTGCAGAGAGCAAATACGTTAGTAGAGCCGGAATCATTCTTCTTTCCATGTTTAATCTGTTCTAGCACTTGCTTTTTCAATTTGCTTGTGAACGATTCTGGTAAAGGTTTTCCATTCACTCTCGCTATAGTTTCCAATATCTCATTAGCTTCTACTAATCTCTCTCGCATCATGAGCCAGCGTGGTGACTCGGGCATTACGAACCAGTACAGATAGTAAAGTAGAAAGGGAGCCGATGTTGTTATCGCTAAAATTCTCCAGTCTCGTACCATATACGTCACCCCAGCCAGGAGGATCAAACCAAACGTATAGGACATGCACGTCATTACAGTTATAAATGATCTGTAATTTGCGCCCACTAATTCCAGCGCTGAAATTGAAAACCAATAAATAGGTGAAATCATATTATGTAAATAGGATTAGACGCATATGACCAAAAACGCAAAAGGCCAATTCATCCATTTTTGGCCAATCGCGTAGGTACCTATTTAAATGTTTCAATTCGTGTATGACCAAATTAGTAAATTACCAAAAACGCAAAAGGCCAAGGTGAAGATGTTGAACTAAGCTTGTGGTGGCTTCTCCGAATATATCCGGGCCCATCGGCAGTAGAGGGGGTTAATCGAGGTCGGGACTAGCGAGTGGCCACTCTGAATTTCCCGCGCATGCTTCACGTTTCGGCTCGCATTCAGCCCTCGTCAGCAGCTAGTCTGCGTTGACTAGGACGCGGGGAACCACCAGTCCCGCTCTCGACCTCTCTCTACCTATTCATATTCTGTAGGATGCTTCCAGTGACGTTTTCGAAGCTCTCTCCATATATGAGCTTAGCGTCGATCTTGGCAGCCCTAGATTCTTGAAGAGACTACAGCGACTTCGCTGGTAGTCCTCTTGCTCCGACTTCCACAGCGAAGAGATCAGTCTTGAATCCGTTTCTCACAATCCGGTCTACTAAGTTGCAGTACTTGAATTTGATATTTTGGTCCTTGGGTATGTTACTTTCCCATGGAACTGTAAGTTTGACAAGTACTACATGCTTTGTCGCTTTTGAGAATATGAGTATACCTACCTATATCCGGTCTTAATGCTGTGGTACAGATTTCCGAAGGCATTTGGTAATGCTTCTCGTGTGTGTCCATCAACAATTCCCAATCCTTTGCTGCTCCCAAAATTGAAGATGGTTTAGTCCTATCTTTGGGCAGCTTTTTGGCTCCAGGTTTTATAATTTTTTGGGGAATCACTTATTTTATTATTCCTTTATTTTGAAAGTATCATCGAAAAATTAGTACACCAAGAAATTAACACAATATTATGAAAGGCAATGGCTTAACAAATACCCATAAAAATCATTAACTTAGCAGGCAAACGACACCGCACTAATAACCGTACCGTACCGTGTGGGGCCGGTACTTTAAAAGAATAGCCCCACTGCATCTCTCCCCGTGTATGTCGTAAAAGGCGACTAAGGGATATGACTCCCTTCTTATATTACTAGGTGGTAGGGTTTACCCGCCCGGGATGGTACCACCGCACTGAATGAAAGGTCGGTCGAAACAGCTATGTAAATAGTTTGTGGTTTCCGTCCAGTTCAGTGTAGCCGGCACGACCGAAGGGAAGCACTGACGTGGCACCAAGCTCACCCGGTGTTATGGGCTGACATCACGGATGTTGTAGGTGATGTAGCCAACCGTGTCAGTTTCCATAAAAAAAAAATTACCCAGCGGAAGGATGGACCAGCAGTCGTATTGATATACGTATCAGTAGAAATCCCCATCTTTACGAGTTTATACATAAAAAATAAAAAAGACACTTGTGAAGTTGTGACAGAAGAATATACATTTTATCTCAAGGCCTTGTATAAAAAGTATGCGAAGAAATACTGAGATCAGTTTTAATAAAATGTATAGGTAAGCATTCTTGATTAAATTGTCAAAAAATACAATAAACTTTGGAACGCTCTCCCTGCTCATATATTTCCCTCCCAATTGCAGTCTTATTAAAGTCTCACGTTCAACTCTTTTGCTACTACCTACTTACATTCCACTATATTATCGAATCTCAAACATCCAAAGGTTGATTGTATGAAATCTCTGTGAGGGATAAGTCCCCCTTTGCACCATATGCAAATTTTCTAATGTACTTGTTACAGTTCAATGTTTACTGGAGCAATAAAGCATTTTCCATCTATCTAGTGTCGGGTCCTTCAAGAGGGCGGGAAAGGGCACCTGTCAGGCCGGCACGGCATTCGCAACCCCTGCATACGACCATACGTCCATGGGCGTCGTTAGAGACCTTATGGTTGGCTCGGCGCCACATGTCGCGCTTTCAATAAAAATAATAAATAAATAAAATAACCCCATTAAATTTTCTCCGAAAACAAATTTTCTGTAAATTACTAAAATAGGTAACTTACCTAATTAGAAAATCTAATTTGTATTTTATTGAAATGATAAAAAAAAGCTAGCCTAAGCTAGAACATTATTATTCAGGGACCTTTTGTTTGTTATGTAAAAAGAAGTACTTACCTACAACATTTTGGTTTAACTAACTTTGGACTAACTTCCTAAAGTTTGGATATTTTGCTTTTTTTTTAATCCCTAAGGGATTCTTACCTATAAATCCTATAAATATCTGTCTGGTGGACTAATACCTATATCAATTAAGAGAGGACTATGTTTTGCCGGTAACAAATTCGAACCCTCCCTGCGGATGCAGGTTTTCTGGCCATGTGAGTATTTCAGTTTTGGTCAATCGCGTATCTGGCCAAATGCGTATATTGGCCTTTTGCGTTTTTTTGTCATATGCGTCAAATCCAATAAATATAAAATGTAAGTCTGGTGAATTTATAATTTACTATAATGTATATTGATAGGCATAATCTTATAAACAAAGTAAAGTATGCAGCAGTAAATAATGTAAATCTGCCTTTAGAAAGAGTCAATCTGGTTGTTGAGTGGCATCCCTGTCGCTCAGACTAAAAGCCCGATTTACATTATTTACTGCCACGTAATGTACCTACACTCACTCGATTTCTAAAATGCAGAGCATATGAATAGGTACTGAGTGTGGAATGTGACATACATATACCTACATTATGTGCTATAATTTCCCTCCTCGAACTAGGTACACTAATACATTCTAGCTTTAACCATCACTTTTCACACGAATGAAATGTGTTTAGCACTTTTTATAAAATCACAGCAATCGCTAACAAAAGCAGCTGGCAGTAAGCATAGTTCTTACGCAACAGGTGAGCGGGTAATCACTGGCCCACAGCACAGCACTTACAGATGATGAATGGGATTTGATAAATAGCTGGAATTGTTAAACCGACAATGGCTCTAGCGAGAGCCCAAAGCCAGTACTGGTGGGCCACTGCGGTGAGAAGGCTTCCGAACATCAGAGTGGAGAGGCAAACGAAAAAGGACTTTTTCCGTCCAATCAGGTCGTTGAGTATTCCAAAAACATAAACTCCTATGGGCCCTCCAATATTCAATGCGACAAGACCCAGTGTTGGGTAGACGGCATAGTCACATACCAGGTCAAACTGAAATGCAATATTTGTTATAATTCTGAATGCTAGGTTAGCTTAGTGAGATTAATGTGAAAAAAAAAACTTCTTAAAATAAACATTATTCATGTCATTGTAAAATATTACGAGTAGGTACCCACATCAATGACTATCGACGACTGCACTTGTGAAGTATCATACTCCCAGCCATCGACACATCCTTCAGTGTTCCAAGCCCCTAATAGATCTAGAGAATTCACTTCCTTTATTACTTCACTCCAGTTTACTGCAAACCGTGAGCACTTGCTAAAGGTAGTGTTGCTGCCAGCCTAGAAGATGTTATTTGTTAATTCAAAAGAAGCTATCAAATTAAAAAACAAATTTAAACATGTACCTTCAAAATTAACCATACCTCCAACGGTATTGAAATTTGTTTCCGCTGTTCTTTGGTCATGTTTCTGATGTTCATCAGTTGCGGTACCCTGCACCAGTGATCGAGAGTGTCCGCCATGAACAGCTGGTTGAAGGCTCCAAAGCTACACGGCAGACACGATGGTAGGCACACCAGCCATAGCAGCAGCTTTTGATAGCGGCCAAATTCACCGATTTGTGGCAGCAGGTCATCCAAGTCAATAGCTTCCTCATGGGCCTGATAAGGAGAAATCTTGTATCCCAGAAAAGCCAGTGCAATTATATTATTTCAAATGTGTTCATTGTGAATAAGAGAATTTTGTATCCATAGGCGCCGACTTTTCCAATTTGTCGTGGGTGCTCGCTCGGTGCTATGATAAATTACTGGGTTATAAATCGCCAAATGCTACTCCGATCATAGTTAGGTCATAGGTAGGTAGGTACTTCTGCCTGTGCTGTGCCTGCTGTGCGTGCACCCACCTGTGTACTGTACAAAACTCTACCGAAAAGCGGGTTTTGTGGGGAATCATTCATTCATTCTTGTGGGTGCTCGGGTACCGGAGCACCCCCGGAGTCGGCGCCCCTGGTACACACTTTTATTACTTTAGGAGCGCTCTTTGACTTGCTATCACTATTGACTAACAAAAAAGTTGTTTCGAAACATTTATCATTTTTTAAGACCTCTCTAACGATATCCCCCACACGCTTATGTGCGCTGATTTATTTTAATCCCTCAGTTAGTTACATGCATGGAGTGCCACCCCTAATATTTTTTTAATAATTTCACCACACCTTTGTATGGTGAAATTAAGAATTGGTGTATTGTATTTGTGTTCATAGAACACACATTCATTCCAAATTTCATCTATATATATAGTGCCAATAGTCTCCAAGTAAAATGGCTGTGACATATACATGGACGGACAGACAGATGGATAAGATGAAATTAAGAGTTACTTTTTTTAGATTTAGCTACAGAACCCTAAAAAGTTCACTCTTAAGGCCCTATTCCGCCGATGCAAAACATGCGAACAATGAGCGTTTTGGATTATATTATGTGCCATTTGTTGAATATTTTTCGAAACCAAATACTCCTATTATTCAATGGAATCTTTTTTTTCTTTTCAATAAAAATATATGAATTATAACATGCTTAGTGATTTATTTCTTATAACATGTAATTTTTGCCAAACACGACAGAGGACCATAAATTACATTTTTTTATAAGAAATTGTTAAGAAAATCAAGACACTATAGAAAATATTCTGGAGAAATACAAGAAAAAGATGAGAACGATTATTTATCCTGCTTGTTTTTTTAGTTTTTGTATAGGTTCACCCTGGAAAAAGCTGCTAAAACACCATGTTAGCAATTGTGGTTTGAAGGGGGTTTGTTAAGTAAATAAGCCACATTTTGAGTACAATTTTTTTTTTATAAAGTTACCTTTATTCTTAACTTTCGTGATCAATTTTTATATTTTTTCTGTGTGGCCTGGTTTCTCTGAAACAAAGTTTTTGAAAATTTCAAAAATCTTGTTTTCTCCTAAAATTATTTTGCATTATGCAGCCTTAAAATTATTAGTTTTACTGTATTTTTAATTAATTACATTTAGATGCAGTATATTCCGTCTGTCATTTCCGACAGCGACTGCAACCATGAAATTTTTTACTGTTAGTTGCTATGGGCGAGGGACTTGTGTGGCGTCTCGGGGGTTTTCCGTAAAAGTTTTTATTTATAGATTTATATAATTATTATTAAGTTTTTAATATTTCTTTTTGTTTTAGATTTTAATTGTACTTTTTTTAATTTGATAGGTAGTTTTAGTTTGTATTTTATTTTGTACTTACAATGATTGGAGTTATTTTAGGTCTATGTACTCGTATGAGATATTGAAATCAGATTCATCATTAAACACAAAAGCACCTCCAAATAATTGATAAAAAAGCTAAATTGAAATTGAGATGAGCAGTTTAGTTTTTTGTATGCAGAAGTTAGTTATAAATTATTTAAAGTAATTATACTTCAATGAACAAATTAAGGCCTTGCTGACTCACCACGGCCAACAAGTAAAGAAGGCAAATGCCAAAATGTGTGTCAAGTGCACAAGCACTGACGTGCACACAATCTTGTGCACTTTCTTTACACCTACATACTTCCTTTAGGTTCAATACAGTTGCAATAACTTAATGAAATAGACATGATGTAAGTACCGCATTGTCCTGAGACTCTGGCAAGCTGGAGGGAGTCACCATATTGAGGTGAGGTCGCCTGCTGCGCGCCCGACACCGCACACCGCACACCACACACCGGTACTCATATTGAAATTGAGTGAAGCCTTACGAGTGATTGTAGATTATACGTCAGCAGTACGACATACTCACTACCACCGACTACTGTGTACAGGTGGCTCATTTCTCAACACAATACTTTTCTCTTTAGAGGATATTTTGTTGCTATTTTTATTGTAAATAAAATAGCAACAAATTAAGGGAACAGTGAAATAAAATTTACAATAGAGTACTACTCAATATTTTTATTATCTTCAGAACGTTTTACACGGGCCAATTACAGAAAAACAAAACTAGAAAGAAGAATATCAAGTAATAAAAAAATATTTTTTTAAAGAAAAAATAAAGCATATGAATAGGTACTGAGTAAAAACAACTTTTGATCAGACAACTTCAAAGTAATTTCAAGTGGGGTGGTATTCATTGACTTCTGTCCACGAATTCCGAAATAGAGCCATCTGCGGCATGGCACAAGTCACCTTAACATACAGTCTCCTGTCATACTAATCAATATGCAACCACTCAGTAACGCACTGGATGAGCGACTCATTTTATGGAACGACAAACTTAATTGATGATCCATATCACAACAGAGAAGATTGCGGAATTAACATTTTACACTTTGGTAACATCTAAATTAAAAATTTCATGGTTCTTATTTTAGTAGACACCTCATGATTCTTTCATTCGATCACACATGCATACTTCCCTGAGCACACAATACTCTTACAGACTAGCAGCCACACGCATCACTGCATCACCCACCTCACTACTACTGTACTGTACATAGGACGCAATATCGCACTTCTGGAATTCTAATGTTGAGAGGGCTCCTCTTAAAACCCTGCAAAATTCTATCTAAAAATTAATTTATTTATAAAATTTCACTCAATACTGCCGAGCATTGAGCAGTCAACAAATCGGAGCCCTCCCAAATCACAGTTTATTTTAATATTTTAAGTTAAAGCAAAGAGTCTATAGTATAAAATACCGAAACAGTTACCGCCGTTGAAGCACAATTTTTACAGGAGTCTAAGCTAACTATACAAGTATCGGACGCAGCCGGAGCACGGCGCGGCGGGCGAGACACACCAACAGGGATCCATTTGTAAAGGGAAGGACCCTGCTGCGCTGCCCGCGCGCTCCACCCTTCAAACATATAACTGGGTAGACCGTGCGCTGGCTCGCTCCTTCCCTCCACTGAATATATTAGCGAGTGTATGGTCCTTTCAGTCACCTTGCACCGTTTACATGATTCCGATTCATAATCACCTTGCAGACGTGCATGCCTCCATTTACATACGTCAGCTTTCATAATAACTTAACACATTTTTACTTCGACCTAAATTTATCTCATAACTCACTTGTAGAGTACCACAGCCACTATTCCGTACTGAGAACACCCAATGGAAAGAATATCTCTGTAGATTTAAGTTGCTGAACAATTTTTAATGAAATATCGTTATTACACACGAATAGGAATTAGAGACCATATCGAATGATATAAGATATTGTGAAGTAACCGAACTTACTACAATTACAATAATTTTCAAATATGTAGTCACATAAATAGACGATTAATCTGTGGATGTGATTTTACCAGCTCGCTAAGTGACCAGTTAAACTAATTGTCAATGTCGACAATTGAAATCTGAAAAAGACAACATTAATTATTTAATAATCATCAATACTAATAATAAATATGTTAGGGATGGTCATGGAGTAAGTTACTTTGTTTTATAAGATACTGCGTTTTAAAATTTAAACTATTTCTGTAGAAAATAAAACGTACGTAAGTAAAGAAAACAAACCTGTTTTATGTTTTATTTTCTATAGAAATAACTATTTTTAATTATCTACATTATTCCAAAATATCGATACATTTTAGATTTTTGTGAATACATTGTCCCACCACTAAACGACCTTCAAGCATTCGTGCTCCGCGGATTCCGATGTATGATGATCATTCAAATTCGATGAAACTTAATACAGACACATTTAACTATATGTGACACAGGATAGGCTAATATTTTTTTTTTTTATGGTAACTGACACGGCTACATCACCTACAACATCCGTGATGTCAGCCCATAACACCGGGTGAACTAGGTGCCATGTCAGTGCTTCCCTTCGATCGTGCCGGCTACACTGAACAGGACGGAAAACACAAACTATTTACATAGCCGTTTCGACCGACGTTTCATTCAGTGTGGTGGTACCAACCCGGGCGGGTTGACCGTACCACCGGGTAAGGTAGGAAGGGAAGGGACCTACAGTTTTACGTGGAATCCGATCACCCATCCAAGTATTGACCGCACCCAGCGTTGCTTAACAATCAATAGCAACAGTCGACTGTCTGCACCACTGAGCTATCGAGGCTGAAATGCAGTTCCGTTCCAGTTACGCTAAGATGTGACTCTCATACAAACCAAAGGTTCAGCGGGCTGGAGAAGGGAGGTGGAGGGACAGAGGGAGAAATAGGGGAAGAAGGTGGAGGGTGGGTAAGGGGCCGGAGGGTAAAGGGAGGGAGGGGGAAAAGGGGTAGAAGGGGAGGGATCGGAAGGAGATGGGAGGGTGGGGTAGGGAAGGGACAGATGGGGAGGGGAAATGAGGGGTGGGGTGAGAGGGGTGTGGATGGAATGGAGGGAGAGGGAGGGGAGCAAGGGGTTAAGATGGAGAGGGAGGGGAGAGAGGGTGCTGGAGAGGTGAGGTAGGGAGGGGAGGGAGGGAAAGAAAGGGGCAGGTAAGGAGATAATGAGAGCAGAGATGGGAGAAAGGGTGATAGATAGTGAAAGATACTGGTGAGAGAAATGAGGTGGAAGAGGGGTGGGATGGGAGGGGGAGGGAGGACATAGGAATGTAGATAGGAGAGAAGGACGAAGGGTAGGGGGGGAGGGGGGAGGGGGAGAGTAGGGAGGGAAGGAGGGGCAGGAGGGAGAGAGGGGAAGGGAGGGGGAGCGAGCGAGGGAGGGAGAGACAGATAATATGAGAGGACCCATCGTTTATTATCATAGTTACGTTGAAATCGGATTTGCTATTAAACCGAGTTTACCGCAAGCAAAGCCGCGGGCAAAAGCTATATAGAATAAAACTGTGTAAAGATAGAATAAATTTGTTTTTAATGTAATCCGGTATGGGTCGCTGAGACAGAGGGGCCAAAGCACGTGCTGTGATCAGCCATTTTTTTTTATGGAATCTGACACGGTTGGCTACATCACCTACAACATCCGTGATGTCAGCCCATAACACTGGGTGAACTAGGTGCCATGTCAGTGCTTCCCTTTGATCGTGCCGGCTACACTGAACTAGACGGAAAACACCTCCTCCTCCGGAATATCACCTCCGAGAAGGTACCAGGTGCCATACTGAAGACTTCTCATTGGATTGTTGGCTATACTGGACTAGAGGAGAACACAGCCAATGCTGCTATGCGGCCATATTACATCAAGCACGGTGGTATCAACCTAGTCGGCTAAAATTTGAGCCTAGTAAGGTGCAATGGAACCTAACAAGAAGCACGAGTCGTCAAGCTAGACTAAAGATAAAAGATGAGGGTAACTCACCAACTACCAATCTGCGGCTGCTGCGTCTTGAGCTTGCGGATCTCCTTGGTGGCCCAGTTGGCGAGTGTTTTGGTGCGCGGTGTGCGGGAGCGACGCGCGGCCGCCAGCAGGTCGAGCAGCGGCCGCGTCTCCAGCAGCGGCAGCACGCGCGTCCCGAACACCGTGCAGAGATCACCCGCCAGCCCCGCCGCCACCGACATGTGCCCGTCCGTACGCTCCGGCTCCATCGCCACCACCGTCATGAAGTTGATGATCGTCGGCACATGCGGCTCCACAACCGCCACGTCCGACCTCACCTGCCCCACAACACACAACCTACTTCAGCGACTACTTCGCTGGGACTATAAACTGTCCATTTTGTATCGTAACCAAGCGGCGGAGGTCTCGTGAGAGGCCGTGGCCACTTATTACTTCATTCAAAATGTTCAAGTCCAGCTGGCCGATGATGTAAAGAGCTCACTCAACCTCACCTGAGGTTACACAACAAAATGAATGAAGAGAAAGTTTGCAAAATCCTCTTGGAACAATGATTACACTAAAACTCGAAACCGAATTCTTTTGGGCGTCGATGGCTCAACAATCCGCGCCAAGTGTCTCGCGTATCCATAAAAAAAAAATTGTGTACTATTAGTTGTCGAGTATGTTTGAAGATTGCGGAAGCAATACTTTACCTCGCCGCTGGCTCCCTTGAGCCCCTGGATGATGCCGGTGTAGGCCTCCAACACACTCTCCCGCAGCTCCCCCAAGTACTCGACCATGTCGTAGTCGGAACGGTCCACTTGAGCATTACTAGCCTGAAGGGAATATCACATATTAGCTTCATGAGGAAATAACAAGCAAAATATTTCATCAGTAAGTTTTATTCAATCTTAACAATTATCAATTTATTGTCAGAATTTATATGAGTTAAAATATGCATTGAAATTGTTTCAATAATGTGTGTGGAAGAAGCACTAGCTGTGTCAGAAGGATCATATGGAGATCTGTTGCCTATGAGAGCCCTATTGGGAAGCAAGCGACATTATGCACTTTGTTACCTGTGTATTATTTCAATGAATTGTTCAATATGAATTTAATGATTCATTAAGTGGAAACAATTCCTGAGTGTTTGTTTCAAAGAAGCAGTCATAGTCACACCTGCTGCAGCATCTGCATGACGACATCGAAATACTTGACAAAGTCGGGCCCGATGCTGAGTGCAATGTCGCCGAACACGGAGAGGATCTGAGGCTTGACGGAGCGGTGGATGGACGGGTCGCCGAGGTTCTCCAGCAGCAAAACTATGATCTCGTCACAGTACGGCAGAACCTGCTCATCATACAACACATATATTACATTCTCCATTCATGTGACTCCAGCAATTTGAACAATTGCATGTATGTATATATTCTTTATTGAACACCAATTTATACAAATATAGTGTGATAGAGAGAAGAGGGGAGTTATGTAAAATATATATTGAATTGTAAGTAAGGAATTGAAGTATCACTTAGTTCAGTTTCTACTATTATGAAATGCAAATAGTTGTTTAGTTGTCCGCCTGTTACTCTCATACAGCTGTTTCTCCTGTCCGCGATATTTAGTATACGTGACTTTTCAATTTAGCGAACGGGCTCAAAATTAACATGGGCTAAGTTAAAGTTACATTCATGATAGTGGCAATAATTTATTAAAAAAATATATGTGAAATCACCTTAGACTTGAGAGCGCGACAGATGTCTCCGGTGAGGCCGACGGCGGCGATGCACACCTGGTACTCGTGATGGTTCTTGAGGCCCACGTAGAGATACTGCTTGAACGCATCCATGTACTTGAGGAAGCCCTCGCCGAGCACCTCCACCAGCGTGGAAACGGCCATCAGAGCGTCTTCCTGCACGCCGCCCGCCTTGCCCGTGTTGGAGGCGAACATGGTGAGCAGTGCCGTCATGATGGCGTCCGAGATGTGCGGCGCGTCCTCCGGCGTCACCTTGCGCAGCACCGACTGCAGCGTCGCGCACAGCAGCGACTGCAGGTCGTTGAACTGCGAGCGGTCCGATTGGTTCGAGATGTGGTTCTCCATTTGTAGCACCTGCTGCAGCCGATCCAGGATCACCATCGTCGTCTTCTGCACTGTGACGTAGCAGTCGGCGGGCGAGTTCTTCACCATCTCCATGAGCGCCTCGTAGGCGGCCGAGCGCAGGTTGTGCTGCGACGCGTCCTGCCGATCCGTCGTCTCCAGCAGCCGCTGCACGATGAAGTCGAAGTAATTGGACATGCAGTAGGTGGCGGGCTGCCCGCACTCGCCCGCGTCCGCTGCCTCGTAAGCCGCCTCCGCCAGCCCCGTGAATGCCCAGCACACGTTGGCGGCCACACGCGGCTCCATCTTCAGCCCATTAACGAGGCTCTCCAGCAGCATCTTGAGGTAGGTCTCGTTGATGGCGGCGTCGGGTGCGATCTCGCAGATGCGGCCAAACGTCCACGCGGCCGTGTCCCGCACGGCAACGCTCGAGTCGTACATGGCCGTGATGAGAGTGGGCATAGCTTTCTCGACGATCGGCTTGAGGGTGTTGGCCTCGAGGCCTCCGAGGATAGAGCCGAAGGCCATGAGGGCGGCCTCGCGGTAGCGCCAGTTATCGGACTTGATGTTCTCGTTGATGAAGGGTAGCACGTGGGGCACGATGTCGTCCTCGCAGCAGTTGGAGAGCAGCATGAGGCACACGGAGGCCGCCTTGGACGGGTTCCAATCCAACTCGTCGTCAGAGTCGTCCTGCTTGGTCAGCTTCATCATGAGGATGGGTGCGAGGTACTGGAGAGCTCCTCTCGCGTAAAACCTCGACGTCCGCGTCGGTGGTCGAGCTGCAAATGTTATTATTTTAAAATTTTTAAATATTTTCTCGTATATTACAAGTAAAGCAATTAAAGTCATAGCATAGAAATGGAACTGTGTCAGCATTGTTGTTCACCTGCTTCCTGTGCTTCAGCATCCTCAATTGCCAGATCTATTTCCTCGTCGCTCACGTTTGACCAAAACTCTATTCCCTGCAGTGAGATGTCGTCTACGTCCGACTTCATGGCTTGTAGGGTGATGGGAAACAGAGCTGGTCCCATGTAAGGTTCCATGTATTGGTAGTACAAAGACAAAATCTTCACCTGTAATCATAATAATGAACAATTTAATATACGGAAATTTAGATATTACTTCATAAAGAAATATAAGACATAAAAGTTGTGGCATGTTAAATCAGCTATAGTGGAGAGCTACTCACAAGGCACTGAAGTGCGGCGACATTGATCTTGATATCGTTGGACTGTGTTGCCTCGCACACCACCTCCATGATGTAATTTCGCTCGTTCTCCTTGTCGAAGTTGGCCTTGGTGAACTCTAGCGAGTTGAGCAGCGCGACAGTGGCGGCGAGCCGCACGTGGTTGCTCGGCTCGGTGGAGCGCATGCCGTGCACGATCGCCGTCAGGATCAGGTTGCTCTGCTGCGATAGCACCTCCGAGTCTATGTCTTGGCAGATGTATCCTGCAACCACCACCTTATTAGCCATATATGTACATAAGTCTACGGATGATGATGGTATGACGTAGGAGGGGGGGGGGGGGGGGGGGGGGGGGGGGGGGTCTTGCCAAAACTGACGTCTTTCTTGTAAATTACGGATGACCCCAAAATATTGCTTAAGCAATATTTTGGGGTCATGAGTTTTGTGCTCGCGACTTCGTTCGCGTGCACTACAGGTTCATGCATAGTTTTGACACCTGTAATAGGAAAACATTCATTCCATAAAAAATATAAGGCATACTAAATGTTTATCCTTCGTAATTCTTTAGATTTTTTTTATGGAAACTTACACGTATGGATTCATCCCCTAATACACCAGTACTGGCACCAGCGACGTCAGCCCAGTACACCTGGGTGAGTTAGATAGGTGCCGTGACAGTGCTTCCCTCAATCGAGCCCGCACATATGTACATAATTAATTTTAATTGGAATTAGCAGTAAGGGTTCTAATATAATAATAATAATCTTAAATGTTTACTCCAGTATATTATACCGGATATATTATATCTGTAACTACTGATGTTTTTATTTTAAAACGACCGTTCACACATGCGCGAGGTTTACCACTTTGTTGCACTAAAAGTTCACGTCGCCGCTCGTGCCCTTTGACTCACACCCGAAAGACCGCTCCCGACGTGAGCGTGCGAGTGGCAAGGCGAAATCGAATCCTGAGACGGCGAGGACAGGAAGTCCTTCGACAAATAAATGACAGCATCACGGGACAGGCATTCGATGTTGAGTGGACCGAGGATGCCAATGTGGAGGAGCCGAGTCCCGAAAAACCAGAAAGGCGAATCTCTGTAACTGTGATTCAGGATTTGAAGGAATGGGTTGAAAGCCCGTGCGAAGTTATTAAGGCAAAATAAACATATACTTACAGATACAGTTAATTTTTCTAAAAATTCCTATATGTTTTTCGAACCAAAACTCCTTGTCCTCCAGATAAAAAAACTATTCTAATTTTGTCATACAGTTAATGAAAATGATGTAATTTTTTTCGAGAGGGGGGTGTTAGAGCCATCAGTGCAGCAGCGGGGGAGGGGCTGCCCCCCGCCCCACACCTCACGCCGCGCCACCGCGCGGCGCCGCCGCCGCGAGGCGAGCGCAGCCAGTGTGCCGTCCATCAGCCGCCAGTGCGGGCGCACGCTCTTTTGTTTACATATTTACATCAATGTCATTAATTTACATATCAGTCATTTCATTACACCACATATTGGGAAGAAGTCGACTTTCATTTTAACCACAAGATGAGAAACTCCAACCCACAACATCTTGTCCTTCGAGTCGGATGAAAGTAGTCAACATTCCGCAATAGTCAAGAAACACCAAAGGATCGGCGCATCGCATCGTCCCTCCGGCTTCCCGCACCATCCGCCCGCAGGAGCTCACAAGCAAGGCTACCTCAGCGACAGGAGTGCGGTAGGAGACGCCTAGGAGCAGCAGGACACTCACCTTCGGGAGCGACGCCGACATCCGCCGAGTCAGGAACCAGGACTAGGTGCAAGTTACTGTAAGTCCGTTCCAATCCCCTATTTCCAAGTCTTTATTTCCAATTTCTCAATCCATATTTATCTTTTCAATTTGTCTTGTTTGCATCGAAGTAAAATACAATCCAGTCATACAGTCCATTTATACAAATTCATTCATTCATTAATAATATAATTTCAATACAGTCCATTCGTTCATTCGTTCATACATACCGTTCACTCATAGTTTACAGATTAACTCATTTCATTCAAACTATAATACATACTTAAAGTCTTTCATTCAGTTCATTCAAGCAGATCTTTATAACTATGAAAACATACCCAAGTTAAAAATCGTAATATCAATACAAGTATATAAATAAAATAAAAATAACTTCACAAAGTTTCACAAATTAAAATCGACAATTTGTCACAATTCTAAGCTACAGAATCTTTACACGGGCGCGGCCTGTCTCGATATTACGATACATCGCTGCAACTGCACTAATGACCGTAGGCAGCGGAGGCTCGCTCGCTCGAAGCGAATGAATAGATTTGATTGACACGTTGTAAAGATTTGATTGACACTTCATAGATAAAAAACTGTTTATCGTATTTCAGTGATTTTTCGGTGTTTCGAGTTACAATTTTATAAATATTTCATCCTAGGTGGGTTAATTCGCATCCCCGCTTCTCATTTACGGTAAAATGGCAGATAAAGAGTTGCCGAGGAAGCGTGCAGGCTACAAAGGCCGTGTAACTCAATTTGCAAACTACTTGAACACACTCCAGAGTCCATTAACTGTTCAACAAGTTATTGAGTTGAAATTAAGGTTGATAAAAATGTCAGAATTATACAATCAATTCGATGACATACAAGTGGAACTGGAGAGTGTTCCGGGAGATGTGCAGGCCACACAGTTGGCCGAACGTGCAGAATTTGAGAAGCACTACTATTCGAGCATGGCAAAAGCGCAAAATTTGTATGATGTAAGTATTCAGATTCAACTTCAAGAATCTGGCGCGACCAGTCCCAGCCGCGATCGTGTTCGTGGTGACTCAGCATCTACTGAAAAAAAAATACGGTGAAGCTGCCGACCATAGTGTTGCCTAAGTTCTCCGGCATGCACGAACACTGGTTGGAGTTTCACGACACCTTCCTGTCTCTTATTCATCTCAATGACAGTATCAATGATGTGCAGAAATTTCACTACTTGCGGGCCGCTCTGGAGGGGGACGCCGCTCAGGTAATTAGATCATTAGAATTTTCAAGCGCTAATTATACAATAGCCTGGAACCTATTGCGTGATCGATACGATAACCCCAGGCTATTAATCCAAAATCATATTAAATCGTTGTTCAATATCGAAACTATTAAAAAGGAGTCTCATTCTCATTTAAGGCAGCTCTTAGACACATTCAACAAAAACTTAAGGGCGCTAGACACGCTCGGAGAACCGACAAAATCGTGGGATACGCTTCTACTTTACATCTTCTCCTCCAAACTAGACGCCAGGACAGCTCGCGAGTGGGAGGAGCAGAAAGGTAAGGAGGAAAAGGTAACTCTCGATACATTTCGCAAATTCATTAAGGGTCGAGCAGACCTACTCGAAACAATGGATTTGAACAAATCTTCACCTTCATGCAGCAAGACATATTTTAACATTAAAGGTCTAGTGACAACGACAGAAAATGCCAAGTTCGAGTGTCCATTGTGTAAGGGTGAGCATGCAATATACAGATGCGACCAGTTCTTACAGCTGTCATGCAGCAGCAGAGCAGACAAGGTCAGGTCGCATAAGTTGTGTCTCAATTGTTTCAGACCTGGTCACATGGCCAAGCTATGCAAACTAGGTTCGTGCAAGAAGTGCCATGCCAAGCACAATACTTTACTCCATCAGGATGAATCGGTGTCTAAGCCGGTCGATTCTGTCGCATTGTCCGCATCAACACATAAATCAAATTCACAGGTACTCCTATCTACAGCACTTGTCAAAGTGTATGACAGGCGCGGGGGCGAGCACGTCGCCCGCGTTCTGTTAGACTCGGGTAGCAGTTCATGCTTCATCACAGCGAAGCTATGCAGTGAACTCGATCTGGTTACTGTAAAGGTGGCAGGAACAGTTTCGGGTATCAATAACAGCACACTTTACACTACAAACAGATGCAATCTCAACGTACATTCATTACAGAGTCCATTCAGTTGTAACATCTCATGTCTCGTTCTACCTAGCATTACGTCATCAATACCGAGCACTGCGGTGAACCGAGCCGATTTAAAGATCCCACCTCATTTGAAGCTGGCCGACAACGCGTTCCATCTGCCGGCGGAGGTCCAAATCCTCATCGGGGCGGACGTATTTTGGGATATCATCGGCTCGGAACAGATCAATTTGGGACGAAACAGACCGGTCCTTCGTAACACACAGCTCGGTTGGTTGATTTCGGGTGTCATTGGAACAGGGCTGAGGCAGAATAACACTCATTGCAATTTTGCTATTAATATGGATGTGCAGGAACAGCTGGCCAAGTTTTGGCAGATCGAGGAGCTGTCGGACGCCACTAAGCCGGCGTATTCAGCGGAGGAGAGAGCGTGTGAGAATCACTTCACTCAAACCGTGGCTCGCGCCGACAACGGTAGGTTCTCAGTCACGATCCCTCTGAAAGGCACTGAAGACGATCTCGGTAGCTCCTTCGAGCGTGCAAAACAATGTTTCTTGTCATTAGAGAGACGGTTACAGCGTCAGTCCGCACTTAGAACCATGTACGTTGATTTCATGAAAGAATACATAATGTTGGGTCACATGACAGAAAGTGATTCTACCAACAAATCAGTCAAGTCGTACTACCTCCCGCACCATGGTGTTGTGCGTGAAGGTAGCTCGACCACTAAGCTACGAGCTGTTTTCAATGCAAGTGCGCCCACTACGTCTGGAGTGTCCTTCAATGACATCCAGATGGTGGGGCCGACAATACAAGACGATCTCCTGTCGATACTTCTTCGTTTTAGGCAACACAAATTCGTGATCTCGGCCGACATTGAGAAGATGTATCGACAGGTCCTTGTAAATGCAGACCAAAGACGACTACAGCAAATCTTCTGGAGAGAGGATCCTTCACATAAATTAAAAACCTACGAGCTAAACACAGTTACATATGGGACTGCATCGGCACCCTTCTTAGCAGTGCGATGTCTGAAGCAGTTAGCCGAAGAGTGTACTGACGGAATCATATCTGAAATCATACACAAAGATTTCTATGTCGACGATATGCTCACCGGAGCCGACACAATTGAGCAGCTTGCATTGATTCGCAGCAAAGTTGCCCAGGTGCTGGAGTCAGGTTGTCTCACTTTGAGAAAATGGCGTTCGAATGAACGCAGATTACTGTCTGCACCTAACACGGACAACCTGAATCTAGACCTGAGCGCAGAAAATCAATGCAAGACTCTCGGATTGGGCTGGTCGAGCACAACGGACGAACTGAACATCAGCATAAACGTTCAGAATGACCAACCCACATTTACGAAACGGAGCATATTGTCGACCATTGCGCACATTTTCGACCCTTTAGGTCTTCTCAGTCTTTCCATAATTCAGGCAAAAATCATCCTCCAGAAGCTTTGGCTTCACAAACTATCATGGGACGACCCTCTCCCAGAAGAGATTCGTTCTGCTTGGATAAAATTCGTATCACATCTGCCACAATTAGAGCTGGTACGGATTCCAAGACGAGTCATTTGCGATGGCCCAAATGTCATTGAAATACACACATTTTGTGATGCGTCTCAGGACGCATACGGGGCGTGCACGTACGTCCGTTCAATAAATTCAGAGCACATCGAAGTTCATCTGTTGTGCTCCAAAAGCAAGGTCGCACCGATAAAACCAACAACAATTCCGCGCCTTGAGCCGTGCGGTGCGTTGGTAGGTGCACGACTCACGACAAAGGTTATCGGCTCACTACGGTTAAACATTCAAAGATGCTTTCTATGGACTCTTCCATAGTTTTGGGCTGGTTGAAAACCAACCCCAGCAAACTCAAACCATTCGTTAAAAATCGAGTTGCAGATATTCAGGAACTCTGCAATAAACATACATGGCGTCACGTGCCCACCGCAGAAAATCCTGCAGATCTGCTGTCTCGTGGTGTTAGTCCCAATCTCGTTGAACGTTCAGCATTATGGTGGTCGGGTCCACAGTTTCTCACTCACCAAGAACCGGCTTGGCCCAAGTTCCAGGCAGGTGAGTGCGACGAAGACTTACCTGAAATGAGACCACAAACTCAATGTTTGATCTCGTTTGCTTCTCCAGACGTCTTCCCGTTCTCGCGGTTCTCAAACTTCCAACGGCTTAAGCGTTCAATAGCTTATGTCCTGCGGTTTATTCATAACGCTAGAAAAGAAAACATTAGAAAAAACGGTCCACTTACCGTACAAGAACTGGATGCTGCAACTGTTCACCTATTCAAGGTCGTGCAGGTGGAGTCATTTCCATTAGAGTTGACAATCTTGCAAAAGAAAAATCAAGTTTTAAAAGGCGCTATCGCCAGCTTAAATCCATTCATCGACCCCTCCGGCCTTATGCGCGTGGGAGGTCGACTTGAAAATTCAGATTTCGCATTTGAAAAGAAACATCCCATCATAATCAGCGCGGACCACCCAGTTTCACATTTACTATTTAGACACGAACACTTACAGTTAATGCATGCTGGACCACAGCTCCTTCTCTCGTCCATTAGGGAATCATTCTGGCCTGTAAGGGGGAGAAACTTAGCAAAGAAAATTACTCACCAATGTGTCCGATGCAGCCGCCTGAAACCAAAAACAGTTAGTCCAATCATGGGTCACTTACCTGAGCGGCGTGTCGTTCCAGGGTTTCCATTCCAGTCCACGGGCGTCGATTATGCAGGTCCTGTGATGGCAGCAGATAGGAAGGGTCGTGGTTGCCGGCTGATCAAAACGTATATTGCTGTTTTCGTGTGTTTCACCACTAAGGCCATCCACCTGGAGCTGGTCAGCGATTTAACCAAAGAGTCATATTTGTTAGCCTTACGACGCTTCATTGCGCGTCGGGGCAAACCGACTGACATAAGTTCAGACAATGGTACGTCCTTCGTTGGGGCACGCAACGAACTTTACAAGTTCTTTAAGGAAAATTCCAAGGCGTTGTCTGAAGATATGTCAAATCAGTCAATTCAGTTTCACTTCACGCCAGCATATGCTCCACATTTTGGCGGACTGTGGGAAGCGGGAGTCAAATCGACCAAGCATCACCTAAAACGTGTACTAGGAAATTCACATCTGACGTTTGAGGAGTTGTATTCTGTTTTTGTATCCATTGTATCCATCACGACGACCTCCTTCCTCTGATTCCAGGCCACATCCTCATCGGACGAGCTTTAACTTCTGTGCCTAGTCCTAGGTTCGAAGACGTCGCCGTGAATCGACTCACACGATACCAGAGAGTCGAGCAGCTTCGCCAGCACTTCTGGCGCCGATGGCACAAGGAGTACGTCGCCGAATTGCAGCAGCGCGTGAAGTGGAGAGCCACAACTAGCCAACTCATCGAAGGGACCATGGTCGTCATCAAGGACGACGACCTCCCCCCGCTACGGTGGAGCCTCGGGCGCATCGTGCACGTGTATCCTGGGCGCGACGGTGTTGCCAGGGTCGCCGATATCAAGACAGCGCGAGGAGTGGTGCGAAGAGCCTTCTCCAAAATCTGCCCTCTTCCACTCAACGACGACGTCACCTGTTCTCCCGCAGAAACCCGTTGAAAGAGCAAGCTTTCAACGCCGGGGGGTATGTTAGAGCCATCAGTGCAGCAGCGGGGGAGGGGCTGCCCCCCGCCCCACACCTCACGCCGCGCCACCGCGCGGCGCCGCCGCCGCGAGGCGAGCGCAGCCAGTGTGCCGTCCATCAGCCGCCAGTGCGGGCGCACGCTCTTTTGTTTACATATTTACATCAATGTCATTAATTTACATATCAGTCATTTCATTACACCACATATTGGGAAGAAGTCGACTTTCATTTTAACCACAAGATGAGAAACTCCAACCCACAACAGGGGGGGTCATTAGATTAATTCGGCAAAAATTGATGACGTAATATATAGACGGCCCTATATTACATGTTACATTGTGTTCTAACCTAAGCATCTTCTGCGCTCTCACTGAAATACACAACAGAGATGTATGTAATGAATGTATCTATTTGTATATTTAAATATAGTATTTTCAGTTAATTTCGCAGTAGCCATCAACTTTACCCACAACTGTTGTTGTGGATCGAAGATTTCTTGACAAATAGACAATTTCGCGTGCGCGTTGGCGATGAGCTCTCGGAACCCCATCCCGTCCTAAGCGGAGTTCCTCAAGGATCAGTCCTTGGGCCTGCAGCATTCGGGATCTTCCTCATCGACTTGAAAGCGATCATCAACCTTGATTTCATGCTCTTCGCGGATGACACAAAATTCTTTGCCAACCCCGCGATCAGTCACCAAAAAATTCAAGATAATCTCAATCACATTGTCCAATGGACAAAAGACTGGCTCTTATCACTCAACGCCGGGAATTGCTCCGTATTGCACGTGGGACCTAGAAATCCTCACCTACATTACACCATAGACGGAACACCAGTGACTCCAGTGAACTCACAAAAGGATCTCGGTATTACCTTAACTAACAACCTCAAATGAGAAACACACATAATCGAAATCGTGAAAAGGGCAAACTCTCTAATCTACATGATAAGGAAAGCTTTCTCCTACATCACTATTAATTTGTTCCTCAAGTTGTATATAACGTATGTACGCCCTCTCCTCGAATACGGCTACCAAATCTGGAGCCCCTACTTTCAAAAAGATATTTTCCTACTAGAGAGAGTACAGAAGCGGGCAACAAAGATGGTGGCCTCTATAAGAAACGTGTCATATGAGAACCGCCTAGAGGCGTTGGGCCTCACCACACTGGAAGAACGAAGGCACAGAGGTGATCTCATCGAAACTTACAAAATTTTGTCAGAACGGTATGATGTGGCAGATCTCAAACCAATGTACACAATGAATACGAACAATCACCTACGTGGACACTCATTAAAACTAAACCGAACATCAAGCAAATCAAACCCAAGAAAACACTTTATTGCCAACCGGGTAGTTGACCCGTGGAACAGACTCCCAGAGGAAGTGATTAGTGCTACTTCAGTGAACAGCTTCAAAAACAGACTTGACATCTATACAAAAACCACAAACTTTAGAATGAAATAAAAAAAAAAAACAAAAAAAAAAAACAAAAAACAAAACAAAAAAATCTAACGAGTGCACCATCAATTTACCAACTTCGATGTACACGCATCAGCTTTAAGCTGATAGTGTATCTAAACAATAATACTAATAATAGTAGCCAGGATCATCCATCAGCAACTTGCTTTGAAGTTCAACCTTGTCGGCTCGGAGGCCTTACTACAAGTATAACCCACAGCCAGTTCTCGAAAATGCTCACATCACGCTCTACTGGGACCGGTCGATTATCACTGATAGGACTATTATGGCTAATAGACCTGACATAGTGATAATCGACCGGGAGGCGCGGCGCGCAGCGCTCGTCGACATCACGGTGCCGCATGACGAGAACCTTGTGAAGGCAGAAAAAGACAAGATGTTAAAATACATCAATCTGTCTCATGAGGTTACCGACATGTGGCCCGTGGACTCGACGATCGTTGTGCCCATAGTCGTGTCTGCGCATGGGCTGATAGCGAAGAGCCTCGACCATCATCTCAAGAGGCTCTCGCTAGAGCCACTTGCTTGGATCAAGGGTCAGATGCAGAAGGCGGTCTTGCTCGACACCGCTCGATGGCGCTCTATCGATAAAAAAAAATTGCGAGAATTCAATCTCCCGTAAAAAGTACGGTTTTATTCAGTTGCTGTTGTTTGGTGTATCTTACGTTTTTACACGTCGCAAAATGTTTCAAACGTATGTTTATTGTTTAAGCAGCGGGTGGCCGAGTGGTTTGGGCATCGGCTTCTCATGCGAGAGGTCCGAGGTTCAAATCCAGCCGTCGTGTACCAATGAGTTTTTTCTGACGAAAAAATTTACGTGCATACCTACACCTGCTGCTTCACCGTTCGGAACCGGTGTAAAACTGTAGGTCCCTTCCCTTGCCCCTTACTAGGTGGTAGGCTCAAATTGTAGCCGATTGGGTTGGTACCACCGTACTGGATGTAAGATGGCCGCATAGCAGCCTAGGTTGTGTTCTCCTCTAGTCTAGTATAGCCAGCAATCCAGGGAAGACTCCGGTATGGCATCTACCTTCTCGGAGGTGATATTGGCTGGTTGGAGCATGTGCTTTGGCCCCTCCAACTCAGCCACCCATACCGGATTACATAAAAAAAAAGTAAATGTATTTTTCGCAAATGCATTTGCTCAGAAGTGTTATGTGATTATGTAACGGCGACTGCTCTTTTATATGGTCATTCAACATCTCAAAACAGTTTTGGTCAATTAGGGTCTTCATTGTAGGGGATGCTATTCTTGGATTGTTAAAAAAAATTTAGTCGTCTGCGACTTTTGCTATTCGTTAAGCTGCATTAGATACGACCATTTAATCTCATTGCCTTGGTAGTAAAAAAAAAATTTTTTTACCTCTAGTGCATTTCTGACCAATTTCAACATTTATGGCAAGCATCTAAAAGTACATCTACGTCATAATTAGCAATCGGATGTTTAAATATGGTTTTCAATTCTCTGGGTGTGAATCAGCATTCTAACTTTTTAGCTATTGTCATGTTCGCTGCACAACCATCCCCATCCATGGTATGGTAAGAGTATGTACACATACAACGCCGCGCGCACAGATAAGTTGAACCAACTGTACAATCTCTTCACATTAGGGTAAACTAAATTTCTTAAAAATATAAGGTGCTTGCTTATTAATGTCAAATATTTTGGGAATACACCGGTCATAAGTCAATGACATCTTCACATAATCAGCTGTTTAGGTATGTTTTAATTGTGACATGTTTTGTTAAAGTTCTCGAAAGCTAATGGTAAAAACATTTTTTTTTGCGTAAAGTGTTTGTTTGGATAAGTAAACTTCTCAAAATATTTGACGTAAATAACGAAGCACCTTATATATCTAAATGCGCCTCTTGACGTTATTGAGTATTGCTATTGAGCGATAGATGGCAATCACCCAATATTCTAGACGAAATAAAATTAATTTATTTTGCAGGACGAAATATTGTGTTTTAATAGTGTAATTTTATAAATCAAATTAAACACCAATTAGTGGTAATATATATATTTATGTAACTATCAATTTAATTTAAATTATTTACGAATGGAAATATATTTTTATCCCATTTGATGATTCTGATTTGTCCGTATAATTATTGCATGAGACAACACAGCACTTCATGATAATGATGCGCGTGCGGCGAGAAAAAATATTTTAACTAAAAAACTCTCGGAGTAATATGCTGGACTTGCTTGCCTGCTTGCTTGTTACCTCGGCGACCAAACTGGCGAAAGCGACCCCTAGTAACGGGTAGTTCGAACTATGCCGTGACGTCAGGACTACATTGGCGGTCGCTGGACTACATTGCTTAGGGCAGCTCTTCTTTGTTTTTCCTCTGTGGGTCCGACCATCGGTAGCCTGGGTTCGCCCCGCCGCCGGTGGTGGAAATTCCATTTTGTTATTTTGTATTAATTTTAGATTTAGGTTTTATTTGTAAAATTAATATAAAAAAAGAAAAAATGTGTAAATAAATGAATAATAATAATAATAATA
This sequence comes from Nematopogon swammerdamellus, assembly GCA_946902875.1. Classification (NCBI taxonomy): domain Eukaryota; kingdom Metazoa; phylum Arthropoda; class Insecta; order Lepidoptera; family Adelidae; genus Nematopogon; species Nematopogon swammerdamellus. Next base: position 19,079,804 of record OX336334.1, read on the forward strand.
ACCCAGGCCCCAAAATGGAGGGTCCACACAACAAGCAGCTATAAAACGACAGGAGCTGTTGAAACTAACCGATTGCTTCTAAGGTGGCCTCCTTCTTGACCTCTGAGGAGTTGGCATTGGCGACGTTGTCCATAAGGATGGGGATGAGGTCCTGCCACTGTCCCACCGGCAGCTCTGCCACCGCCACGTACGCCACGCACTGCGCCGCAGATGACGGCCGCGTGTCCTCCGTTCCGATCGCCTCCAGAATCTAAACAGTTTACTAGTCCATTTACAACATGCAACAGTACCGTGTGGGGCCGGTACTTTAAAAGAATAGTCCCACTGCTTCTCTCCCCGTGTATGTCGTAAAAGGCGACTAAGGGATATGACTCCCTTCTTATATTACTAGGTGGTAGGGTTTAACCCGCCTGGGTTGGTACCACCGCACTGAATGAAACGTCGGTCGAAACGGCTATGTAAATAGTTTGTGTTTTCCGTCCAGTTCAGTGTAGCCGGCACGACCGAAGGGATACACTGACATGGCACCAAGTTCACCCGGTGTTATGGGCTGACATCACGGATGTTGTAGGTAATGTAGCCAACCGTGTCAGTTTCAATAAAAAAAAAAATGCTCCTGCCCCAAGTTGGTGGCATGTACGTTTTTTGTTTTTAAGGAAATTGATATGGTTGGCTACATAACCTACAACACCTGTGATGTCAGCCCATAACACCTTGGTGAATTAGGTGCCTTGTCAGCGCTTCCCTTTGGTCGTGCCGGCTACACTGAAGTGGACGGAAAACACAAACTATTGACACAGTCGCTTCCGTGCACAGGAAAAAAAAAGTGCAGAAGAACACCCGCCAGGCATGACAATGACCTTTTGCTTTCCGATGGGCCCGCGCTGGCCCTGAAATCCCAATTAGAATAATGGCTGTCAATTTCATCCTAAGTCATTTCAAGCAGATCGTTAACAGGTTTCTAGTCTTAATTGATTTCAAATGCATTGTTTGAAGAGTATCTTATTTGTTTGCACATTGATATTGAGGAATTGTCAACTTTAGGTTTGGATAATTGGAAAAAAAATGTTTAGCGTGTTTTGTTTTTCCTGGAGTTAAAAAAATCCATCTGTGCTTCTAAATAAGTGAATCTTCACTTGTTTCACATTATTTGGTAGGTAATTCATTGGCTATAAGTGTCTTACGCGGATCATTCTAATAAGAATGTACCAAACAAAATATTTGATGGTGGCACTTCACTTGGTTTAGCATATTCGCGATTGTTGCAAACATTTTAGTTTTATCTCGCTCTAAACAAGCCATTAAAGGGAGACGAAACGGAAATTTTTGCCAAATATTTGTGTCCATACAGCCAAGTGAAGTGCCGGCATCAGGTTGTGCGCTCACGTGCGCCCAAATTTTGCTAATTTCCGTGCGGCGAAAATGGCATGGAAACCAAGGGGGGTAAGCATATTTAACAGGTGGAAGCTAAGGGGGATAAGCATATTTAACAGTGGAAGCTAAGGGGGGTTAGCATATTTAACAATTGGAATCCCAAGTTAAGCACTGCGATACCGGGAGGACTGGAGAAAATTTGGAGAGGCGTATGTCGAGCATTAGATGTATTAGCACTGACTAGCTGAAGTAATGAAATTGAACATACATTCTTCTTAATGTAAATGCGAACATCTTCCGGCATGGCAAGCCAGCGCTGTTGGTACTGCAGCTTCACTTCGGGGTCTTTAGACGTGAGGTGATTCTTGAGCTGCAGTCCGGCCGCCATACGCGCCACCTGACTGTTGCCGCCGCCCACCAGCACGTCCGACAACATCTTGATAAACGTCGGCAGGTTCGTGACTGCTGCATGTTCGAGGTACTTCTGCGCCGCCTCCAACTCATTACGATCTGCCAAGAAAACTATGTGTTACCACAAGCCACCCCGCTCGACACCACCGGGGTCAGGCGCCTCCGTCCCCTTTACGAGCGTGTATCGCGTCTACACTAATCACACTGCTACGAACGACGCCGGAGGTAGGAACTTTCACTGGTCACCACTTTTGAATCTGACAGCGGAGTCGCCATGACTCACGGTACGGCCGGCGCGACGCACCACTCACCTGAAGATATTGTTTTCTCAAGGATCTCTATAAGAGTGAGCGTAGTTTCGGCGTGCATCGTGTGGCCGCGCCTAGCGCTCGCGCTCCCTCCAACACTATACCGGCACACCAAACAAAACAGCGACCAACACGACACCGGCTCACGCGTGTACGACGAACGAACGAACGATCTGCGGCCCAGTGCGGTCCGGCAGGGGGGGGGGGGGGGGCCTAACTGACTGGCTGGCGGCGGACGGAGACAGCGACAGCGAACGGCGGCGGACACGACTCCTTAAATGTTGAGGGAATTAGGCTCCGATCTCGGCTCTCCACCAAAATATCCACGATGTTTTGGTGGTTTAAAAAAAAAAATAACCAGGGTTAATTTATAGAAGATGCGTCGCTACGCGACGCATCTTCTATAAATTAACCCTAACCTAATCTTGAGGCGGTGCAACCTACATCTACATCACATCACAGATGTGCATGTGCCTATATTTTGTGTCGGAGCGGAGAGCGGAGATCGGAGCCTGATTCCCTCAACATATAAGGAGTCGTGCGGCGGACGGCCTACTTCCGGTCTGCGCATAGACAAAGGCAAGTGTGGAGTCTGACCATCGTAATTTATTTTATTTATTTATTATTTATTTACTGACTAAGTAATTATGTGGAGACAATAATATATTTCACTGTTTTTTTTTACAAATGTATAACTGTTAAAATCGTGCTTTATACTTCGTGTAATTAGTTGGAATAAATTTCCCCATAAAACCTGGAACTGGCAATTCGGTAATAGCAGAGAAGTGCAGTGTTGTCTCTTTCATTTTGCATGAATTTTCTGTAGACCTGTTCCTCTCGGAATGTGCCCAACAAGACCTTCAAAACCAAAGATTATAATTCCAAACGTAGACTGAATGCGATACGACACACGCCTTTTTCAATCCTGCTAATCCTTCAATCCTGCAATCCTACTCCTTCTCCCGGAGCGAACCAACTGAAGCCGATATTCGTTTGGTCGTTTATATGTAATTTGTTAGCTCAGTGGTAAGCGTGTAGGGTTTGTATTTTTTGACCATGGGTTCGAGTCCCACAATTTTTTTTTAGTTTTTTTTAAGCAATGTTAGGGTGTTTAGTTTTTTTTATAACCACTTAGAAGGTTTATTTTCGGAAATACAAACGTAACAAAAATGACATTGCACCGCCTCAACATTAGGTAAGGTTAATATTAATTTGTTTGAGCAAACCTGACAGCAAAAATTACCATACTACGCACGCGCTTGCCTAGCAACGCACAACGCTTTTAACGAAGTCGAGAAGCGAAGCAAGTTCGTCGTTCATCGTACAGAATGCATCGCTTTAGTTCGTATTTCTCCAACAGACCAAAAAGCAAATTGTCCAAGAGAGCACTTTAAAGTTATTTTTCCTAAAAACGCACAGCTCGATAAGATATCGTATATTATGTAGTGCATTATATGTTTCATGCACATGAAACAATATATTTAAATAAAACGTTATAACAAATATATGATTATTTCACAGAGAAATTTCAATTTCAATTCACACGTCAGATAAAGTGACGAAAATGTGTTTGCGAAAGGTGGATGTTAGATTAGTGGCACAGGTGATAGAGTAAGGTGTGGTACTCATTGTTAAGTTCGTATTTGTCCTACATCCGATATGACGTTCAATGCATATAAAGGATGTTCAAAATAACATTTTACTTTTTATTATGGAACTTAGGCTATACTTAAAATATTATAGATACCAACCTAAAAGTTTGCGTTTTTATAGAACCAGGCATGATGTCTAAAACACACTTCACGGGAATTAGGTGCCATGCCAGGACCTTCCTTATATTGCACGGCTACATTGAACTGGATTGAAAATACCGACAATTTTAATTGCCGCTTCGACCATTGTTCATTCAATGCGGTGATACCACCCCAGGCGGCATTACCACTCGCCCTGCCACCTATTTAGTAAGGAAAGGGGGGCTGAGGTATAGTTAATGGCAGGTTAGATAGCATATTGCTGGTAGTTATATCCTGTAGTTTAGGATGTTAGAAGAATATTAGTGAAAGAATTAGCCCGAGAAGATTAATATTTTTTGAGAAAAGAAAATTTAAAATTTACATTCACCACCCCGACATAACCTGTTAGTATGGCTATTCCCTAGAGTGTTTTATAAGCCGGAGGCGCGGAGGGAGTGCAGCCCCCGTCCGCTGTAACAAAGCGCAGGCGCCCGTGTGAGCCGTAGCGGCTGAGGCGAGCATGGGTGCCTGCGCTTTGTTACGCAAGGACGGAGCGGCTGCACTTCACGCAGCGCCGGAGAAGAGGCAATCGTAATTAGCTAATGAGTTTTTTTTATACGTTGCTCCCTTTTTGGAGGTACTTTGTATGCCTCCCTCCCCAAACGGGGCCCCTCGGGAGGTTCATAAATCGATACACCAGGCTCCCTCCCTCCCGATCTATACCCACCCGGAAGGGGACCTCAAGCTTAACGTGGAATCCGAACAACAGATGACTAATCCCTTAGTCGCTTCTTACGACGTGCATGGGAAGAAATGCAGTGGATGCACTTGTATTCATTTTACCTTTCGGAACCCATACGGAACAAAATAGTTTTAACTCCGAACTCTCGCCAACACGCTGTACACAGTTAGCATAACATAACATAACCATAGAGATTCAAACAAAATAGTATGAGATAGAAATAAAACAATGAATATTAATTACCTTTTACGATCTATTAATTCACCAGTACTTTTGTAGTTAGTGCACAGCTTGATACATATTTAGTAAACTTTCACACAAAAAACTTCGATAAAATTGATTCAAATTTGCTAAAAATTCACGCAGCGTCTGTGAAACGACTTAGAGGCGCGTGAGTGATGGCGGCTGAGACAAGATCACGTAGGGCATTCTTAGCGCTGCTATTGGTTGGTTGGTTTATCGAGCGTATGAGGCCGATAGGCCTCATACGCTCGCAACGAGTAGTGCTGACCTCGGATGTTGGAGTGGATATTAGATGGATATTAGATACGGCGAAAATATGGAACGGTCTTCCGGCGACTGTGTTCCCCACCACCTATAACCTGGGAATCTTCAAAAGGCGTGTTAATACATTAGACAACGACCTCTTTGTCCGCCTTGTAGCGGGCATGGCGCCTCTCTGAGCGTGGTTTCGCGAGGAGTGGGATTATTGGCTGTGTCTTAATCGTTCTTTGAACTTTTGGGCACAGCCATCTGTGCCGGTAGTCTATAAAAAAAAAAGATTAATGTATATGGATTTTCAACGAAACGGCCGTTACGAATTTCGGTGTTCATTTGTCTAACGTGAGGATGTCGGAGAAATACGAACGGAACATTGAGTTCTTTTGATGGACCTTAGACACATAATTAAAATAAAAACTACCTTAGAGCTAAAAAAAAATATTTTTTTTACATGAATATGTAGAGAAAAATATACCAAATCGTACTGCATACATAACTCAATTTCGCCAGAAATGGTCTGTTGGTCACTTGAAAACTGGAGCGACGAATGGTGTATAGATAAGGTGTGTGTTGACAACATTTGAAAGGACAATGGAGGTAAACTAAATCCACCGCCCCGACATAACCTGTTAGTGTGGCTATTCCCTAGAGTGTTTTTATAAGCCGGAGGCGCGTAGGGAGTTGCAGCCTCCGTCCGCCGTAACACAGCGCAGGCACCCGTGTGAGCCGGAGCGGCTGAGGCTGGTCGCCACAGGCGACCAAAAAGCCGAAGCTGCGGAGGCGAGCATGGGTGCCTGCGCGGTGTTACGCAAGGACGGCGGGGCTGCACTTCCCGCAGCTCCGGAGAAGAGGCAATCCTAAGCCGCTATTGAAAATAAATTATTTTCATGAAGTTTAATTTTTTTATTTTTATTCCCAGTTTTGATTTCCGCAGGCTAAGTCATTTCTAATAGCAGTTGTTGTGGCTATACGGTCACACTATCTTTGCCTTTCCGTAGAAAAAAATAATAAGTTAACGTTACTACAAAGAGACACTCTCGTGCGTGTTTCGACTGGCTGTCTGTCCATGTCCATGTGACGTTTCTTTCGTGTTTTGAAACCGCTGCCAAGATGGTGAGGATCTGGGAAAAATCCTGAAATATTATTGTAATCCTGTGCCAGAGCACAGGTTTAATCGTCACGGCGTCTTTGCTTCCGATTCAGGATGCATATAAATGTGATATTTTGCATATAATGGTTCTATGAATACCTTTAACTTTTTTTTCCTTTTCAGTCGCTCGTAATACCGGAAAAGTTTCAGCATATCTTGCGTATAATGGGTACAAACATTGACGGTAAACGGAAGGTGATGTTCGCCATGACCGCAATCAAAGGTGTCGGTCGCCGCTACTCCAACATAGTGTTGAAGAAAGCCGACATTGATCTGGACAAGCGCGCCGGAGAGTGCACTGAGGAGGAGGTACGTAGCTAAAAAAGCTAAAGAAAGTAATTTTACTTTTGCCTATTAGTAAAAGTGCCTTAGAATGCCTCAGATAAAATGTTTGCAATTTTATGGAGCGTTAATGATTTTACAAGACCCAATCAGCATTTATATTTCTGAACTGCTTGTCTACAAATCAGTAGCTTCGTTGCTCGTATTGAGCAAGTGATGTTAGACCAAAAGCTTCACATCTATACATAGATTCTGTATTTATCAAGTTTATTTGTGGCATTACAATTTGATCGCTTAGCCCTGCATAGGGGGGAGGAGGCCGCGATGCTGGTGTAATGTGTGTCGTATGTGTACAATTCGCCGCGACAGAGTGTGCGAACTGCGTTGGTTGCGCGAAGCAGTGGGGATGTGAAGTCGTTCAGGCTCGAGTCCGATAGGGGACCGTCACCACCGTCTACTCAAATGTGATATTTTCTTTTAGGTTGAGAAGATCATTACGATCATGTCCAATCCTCGCCAGTACAAGATTCCCGACTGGTTCCTCAACAGACAAAAGGATATCATTGATGGAAAATACAGCCAGGTACTTGCTTGAAGCCCTGACTACTATTCTTAGCTTTCTTTGTGGAACGCGACATGGTTGGCCGAATCACCTACTTTAGTGAGATTACATCACCCGTAATATCAGCCCATAACACTTTAGTGAACTATGTAGGTGCCATGTCAGTGCTACTATTTGGTTGTGCCGAGTACACTGAACTTAACGGAAAATGCAATTTACATAAATGTTTAGATTTTTTGGTCATCTTTTTAATTATTTTGTAGAAGTTATAAATTTTTTTAAATGTGAAACTTAACCTGTTGGACTTCAATAATGCTTACATACCTTGACATCCAGGCGTTTCCGCCGCGCCGCGGCCTCAAGCCGACCTTGAAATAAATAAAAAAATATTTCTTAAAATAATGAAATCAGCTCAATAAACTCTATTCGCCAATGAAATTACCCACGAAAGATGTAAAAAACTTAGGATTCACTTATTTAGAAACACAAATAGATTTTTTTGACCTCCAAGAAAACCAAAACATGCTTAGCATTTTTTCTCCGAAATTCCCTCATACAAATCATATATCAATGTGTAGGTGAAGAATGCTGCCTCTAAAAGGCCACAAACATACATAATGTGGGACTTGAATCCAGTCCACAATAAATAAAGAAGGAAACTTCAGTAAAAAATGATAAGATGTCAGAATATACATAATATATATTTTTGTCAGTGTGAAGGTGGATTGTCACCACAGGTTGTTTTATGAAAATCGCAATTATTTTTAACCAAAAATTGCCAATTTTAGCATGTTTTACTTAGAAAAAACATTGTAAAATAAATAAAATATAAAACTCCTACATGAGTTAGGTTAGATATGAATTGATTTGAAGTTTCCTAATAATGATTTAAAAACTGGAACAATTTTTGGTCCAAATAAAATAAGCATACAAATACAAGTATAAATCTTGTGTTTATTGGTTTTTTGAAATTTTCACCCAACTAATATGTCTCCGCCTACCCCACCGGGAAACAGGTGTGACACTATGTATGTATGTATTTAATATGAAGCCAAAAAGAGATTCATGTATACCTTGAATATATTTAAATTCTTGTAAATATGGTATATTGCCCATAAAGATAGCATAATATCAAAATAACATCAAATATTCATATATTTTCTGTAATGTTAAATTTATTCCTTTGTTTTGTTTACTATTTATGAATTATTTTTGTTATATTCAGTGAAATCTGTAATTTGCTTTGCTTTTTGTATAATAATGTTAGTTAAATATTAATCAAAATATCAAGTGATGTTTACATATTTTTTTATTTATTAATTCTTTAATATGGCTCTAGTTGGCTAAAATAAAGAAATAAATAAAGAAATAAATAAATAAATACAATAAATTGCAGCTAACCTCCTCCAACTTGGACTCGAAACTGCGTGAAGACCTGGAGAGGATGAAGAAGATCCGCGCTCACCGAGGCATGCGGCACTACTGGGGCCTGCGCGTGCGGGGTCAGCACACCAAGACAACCGGCCGACGAGGACGCACCGTCGGTGTTTCCAAGAAGAAGTAGTGTCTTTATATTGTGTTACTCAATAAACTTAAAAATCTACTCCTTTTTTTTACTTTATTATAGAAAACTGAGGAGGAGCAATTGTGTTTATCTGGCAACAATGCAACTTGATCTCTCAGGTGCCTACGGAACCACACTGATCCCGCTGGTTACTGTCGTTACAATATTGTGATAACTCATAGAACAGCTTCCTTTTCAGTGTACAGTTTGGTTCTTTGCGTGGCCTAGAGGTGGCAGTACCTACTGCATTGGAGCAGTTTTTTCAGTCTTAACAAAAGACATTTTTACAGTTCGCGTCGAACCTACGCGAACTGTAATAAATGTCGAACGAGGGCCGAAACTGGTGATATGTGCTGTATGATATCTCATATTTCAGTGTGTATGACATATGTACAGTGGCGGGCAGTCGGTAAAGGCAAAAAAGCAGAGCCTACCCCGTAAATTTGCGTCACACTAGGTATGTAAAAGTCTCGCTTTTTACGCTAGCTCAATCGCAATCTGAGCATTTCCACATTCGGTTGCATCCGTGCACTACCATATAACATATGGAGCTGCCGAGCGCTTCCATTAGTAGGCTGTGTATGGCGCGCTCAAAGGCTGAGAGCTAGAAATCGATGTTTTAGTATGGCGATACAAAAGCAGCGCTTGTAAGCGAGAGAGAAATAGGATTATAGAACAAGCAGGACAAGGATGCCATTTCTCTTTTGAGCTGTGATGTATTTGTCCTAAGTAAAAGTAAAGTAAGTGGTGCGTAATAGTTATTCGATTTTGGCATTTAGCGCTATATAATTTAGACCACATTTTGAAATCTTGTTAACATGCATCAAATTAACAGTTGACTATAAGCTCAGAATATAAGTGAAAGACGTATTTTTGGCAAAATGTGCGATAGAGATAGAGATAGATTTTAGTACCGTGTGGGGCCTCCCCGTGTATGTCGTAAAAGACGATTAAGGGATATGACTCCCTTCTTATATTACTAGGTGGTAGGGTTTAACCCGCCCGGGTTGGTACCAATGCACTGAATGAAAGGTTGGTCGAAACGGCTATGTAAATAGTTTGTGTTTTCCGTCCAGTTCAGTGTAGCCGGCACGACCGAAGGGAAGCACTGACGTGGCACCAAGTTCACCCAGTCTTATGGGCTTACATCACGGATGTTGTAGGTGATGTAGCCAACCGTGTCAGTATCCATAAAAAACAAAAAAAGAGATAGTGTAAGTAGAAATAAAACATCAATGAAATCGGTTTGGTTTGGTGTTTTGCTGATGCGTGCGCTGCTCTGCGCTATGTCGAGACATGCATGATGCACAGGTGCCGAGATGAGAGGTTTAGAGGATACAAGACCTGAAACTGAAAAAAAAAATTGCAAGCTGGCACTGATGGCGATCGACACTTGCCCAGCTATCAGGCAGGACCACAAACCTTATAGCGTTGATAATAAGAACTACATGTGGGGTGACCCGGCCGCGGGGATGCCGGTGACGCAGTGGGCGGAGGCAGGGAGGGCGGGCAGAGACAGGCGTGTAGAAAATAATGAAAGAAGTGTTTCTAAATCACATCATCTTCATTTAAATGGAATCAATATGCACGGACCACTATGAGGTTTGCCAATTTATATTGTATCCTTGAAAGGAATTCATAACTCCTCCACACCAGAAAGACTAGCTGTATGGATAAAAATCTTTGTCTTCCTTTTACAACAATTTGGATGAAGAAGTTTGTTTGCCGTGTCGTCGTCGTCTTAAATAAAAAGTATATATTTTTTTAATTCTCGCAATACGAGAAGAAAACAACAGACATAAGAAGTACAACAGAAAAGGCTGTATACTTTAATTAGTTTTGCCTGTCCTAAAAAGGGACAAATAATAAATTAAAAAAAAACATTAAACCAAAGATTATTGTGAACGTGGCTGACAGCGGAACACGAAGCGGAACTAACGCCGCCACAGTGTTGCCAGATGACCGTCTCTCGTTTCACCCGTTCACCCGTACGTTAGTATCTCTCCTTAGTCTGTGGTGTTGTTAGCAGAAATCGAAGTCTATCTGTTATTTTATTTATTAGTGAGCAACTCTTCCTAAAATTCAATAGGTACATAAATTATAAAATAAGTAAGTACCTACCTACCTTGAAATGAAATGAAATGAAAATATACTTTATTGCACAAAAAATGACAAAAGGCGGACTTAAAGCCTAAGGTAAGGGCATTAGGGGATCGGGCTTGGGGATCCCTGGTTGCCTCACTGTATCTGCCAGTCATACCTGGGATTGTGAGTAGGGTAGATGGGTAGTGTGGAAAATTAAATGACAGATTTTTTTTTAAGAGTATAAAAATAAACAATAAAACAGATAATAGTATTAAATAACATACAACTAAAGACGTTCTTGACATACATACATACAAGTTCAAAAGTACATACATATACGCAATATAAACAAATACCTACAAATACATACATAAGTACATACCTAATGCAGTTTCTAAACAACCTTATAGGTACTATACATACATTTTCTTTTCCAGCGATATTTTCCCCTAGTGTAAGGAAATTTTCTAAATTGACAACCCTAATGCTGCAGCAGCGCCCTCGCACAAACGTCATCTACGTTAATTTCAAGCCTTGTCGCACTCTTTTTAACCGACTTCAAAAAAAGGAGGAGGTTCTCAATTCGACTGTATTTTTTTTTTGTTACGTCAGAACTTTCGACTGGGTGAACCGATTTTGAAATTATTTTTTTATTTGAAAGCTGGTGGTCCCATTTTAATTTGGTCAAGATCGGATTGGAAAGCGAGGTGGAATCGCGAGGCCGAAGGCCGAACGATTCCGCGGAGTACATTAAATAGCAAAAAATTACTAAAATAACTGTGAAATAAAAAACTATTTAAAAAAATATAAAAACCGCCTTCAAAAATGTATGAAATAAAAAAAAAAAAAATGGAATCCTAGAGTTGAAGGCGGTAATATCCTTTGTGATTTGTGTACGTGTAGCCTTCTTTAGCACCGCCTTCAACTCTAGGGTTTGATTTTTTTTAATTCATACATTTTTGTAGGCGGTTTTTATATTTTATTTTTATATTTTAGCTGCAAATTTAGGTTTATAGTCTAACGTTATTTAGAATGCGATATATGATTCGCAAAGGGCAATTTAGCAAGTTTAGGTTGAAAAAAATCGAAAAGAACAATCCTTAGTTTGTATACCGTGATGTGGGAACTTCATTAGCTGTCAAGAGCCCACAGTAGTTAATGCTCTGACTTCATTACCTTACGAAATATTTGAGTTTAAGTGCGAGCCATGTGCGAGCGGGCACTCCAAAATTTGCGAATTTTCGGCGAAAATGGCATGGAAGCCACGTTTGGGAAGCCAAGAGGTTAAACTAAAGGATTCTCAGAAAAAGATTATAATTTGGCAATTGCATATTTTGTATAGGAATTCTGTGAGTAATTGAAACAAAATGTGTTAACCATAGTTCCTTTAATTTTTAACAAATACAGGACTCAACTCCTACTCTACAATTTCATATCCCGCTTATTCCAACATAATGTCCTACACAGGACAATACAACAAAAACATTTTGTCCATACATTTCACAACTTTATAATGATTGAATTATTTATTAATCAATTGTTTGTATTGCCAGTATTGCTCAGCAGTAAAGTACGACTTCACCCAAGCAAATTCACGTAAATAATGGTCTTGACATAGGTATCTCACATACCTACTCGTGTTAGTTGTGTAGTATGCATGCATATTTCATAATTTGACCTTTCCTTCCATTCACTTGAGCAACTATCAATGGGCTTTCATTAAATTATTTCAAAGTAAATACCAACCAAAAATTTTTCTAAAATTCATACAACCACTAACTGGAAAGAAATGTATGTTAAGCCAGGCGACGATAACAATACCTAGTTAGGAAACATTTTGCAATAATTTGATAATTGCGACACAGCCCTTCGAGTTACTACTTACACTTCAACACTAGCTCAGCTAACACTTCATTCATACACATAATGTCTTTTCAGCCAGATTCAGCTAACAAATCTGTTTGTTATTAAGAAGATGTGGAAAGTAGTTTGCAGTGCTTCGTAGCCGGTAGCGGTGCGTAGCTTCACCGAACAAATACGGGCCCACTGACAGTGGGGAAGGGATTCAATATGCATTCAATCGAGGATGGGACTAGCGGGTGGCCACCTAGCTTTCCAGCGCGCTTGACGTTTCGACTCACATCAAGCCCTATCAGCTAGTATGTATGTGATGTCTAGGACGCGCAGAATCACTAGTCCCGCTGCATAATAGGTTTACATTGCAGAATCGGTTCATATACATAATTGCGTATTATTAGAACCTATGCAAAGCAATTTTAATGACTAGGAATTTTGTCAAATTATTGCTATGATTTTTTTATTAATACTAAGAAATTCTTACATGTCGTGCAACATCACTCACAATTCATTTTATACATTGAGTATTTGGAAGAGAGACTGAGACTTGTGTAAAATACAACTTAGAATAAGATTGGAATTATATTCGTTGTTCCGTTGCCTATCCAGTCCAGACTTAATAGTACTATCTAAAACTGTTCTATGATTTGTATTACACCACAGACTATATAGCACTGTATCCATGGCATTGGCAAAGATAAAAAATGTTTGCGGGAAGGAAAACAGTGTATGTAGTTCATTCAAACTGAATGAGAAGTCTGGGAAAGCATGTTCAACTAAGTTCCAAATAAAAAAAATCCCTTTCCAATAAAAAAGAATTTATTACTCGTTTATTTACTTTAAATTCAATTGATTATTAGTATTAGGAATATGGGGAAAAGAACAATAATAAACCAATTTGCCTGTGGATTACTGTTGTTTTATGTTATAAATCTATACTAGGCGCAACTTTGCTGGTATAAAGTTAGGTATACAGCCACTCTACCTGTCAGATCTAAAATTGCACTATTGCAACAATTATCATTTAGACTAATTACATGGTGCTAAGTTACCTGGCGCCTTCTATACCCGACCATGTAACAAAAAATAAATGATAATATATGGCAAAATACACAAGAAATAAAATTTTATGAATAGTCTGCGCAGAAAGAGAAGCAGAGCGTCATATAATTTGAAGGAGCAGCAGCGCTTAATTACAGTTTTTTCTCTATTTAGAATAGTTTTTTCTTTAGAAATTTATTCTGCAATAAGTATAATAATATAAAGTGAAATATAATATAAATAATAAATAACACAATACACGGGCGTGCCCAGGATTTTGGTTCAGGGTCAGTAGATAAATTCGTGTTGGTGTTAGCCTCTGCGGCCTGCAATACCTAGGTCAGTTTTTTTTTTATGGAAACTGACACAGTTAGCTACATCACATACTACATCTGTGATGTCAGTCCATTACACCTTGGCGAACTAGGTGCCAAGTCAGTGCTTCCCTTCGGTCGTTTACAATATATATATATATATATATTAGGTCCTTACCTATGAAATTGGCGCTTCTACAAACTGGCCACTTTGAACGTGGCTAACTTTTTTTTGCGTAGGAATTCCAAATTCAAATATTTTCTGTTATAAAGGCAAATTATTCTTTTTTCAAAATGAGTTGTTCGTTTGTTTTCCCACCATTCGGGTTTTTTTTACATCGCTGATTCTGTGACCATGGAAAAATCTAAATTACGTGTTATTTTCGAATATGAATTCTGTCGCGGCACCAACGCAGCACAGACGGCACGCAATATCATTGACGTGTATGGACCAGGTACCGCAAGTGAACGCACTGTGCGTTTTTGGTTTGATCGCTTCCGTTCTGGAAATTTTCATCTCAATGATGAGCCCCATGGCCGAACGGAGACGAAAGTCGATAACGATGAATTGAAAGCCATAGTTAAAGCAGCCTTCAATGTAAGAGATAAAACGATACTGATTCATTTACGTCAAATTGGAAAGATAAAAAAGCTCCGAAAGTGGGTACCGTATGAATTCACCGAACAACAACCAGAGGTGTCTGTCGTGTCGGTTTGCGGCACGAAATCGCGCACGACAGTTTCGGGTACAGCCCGAACACGGTGCGTGCAAGCCGAAATGTTCCGAGCACGATCGTGTTTCCGTGCTAGCTAGGCCAGCCCGACGCCCGGTCGACACGATAAGCACGAACCGTGTTGACGGCATGCTGATGTGATTATGCGCGCGCGTACCTACAAGAATTTAGGATTTCTTTATTTATTTCTTACTTATACAATGTCAGCCCAACGCAAAATTTTTCCTATAATTAGGAATAAGATGTCAAAGAAACAAAAGAAACTCTTTTGTTTTGGGATTAGTCTGGCTACACTAGACTGCAGCCCTGCCTGTCTTGTCAGCTTAATTTACGAAGTTGTAGACGGCAATTTCGGACACAGCCTGAACACGGTTCGTTCTGTCTAGCCGAAATATTCCGACTAGCTGCTGAAGTTTCCAGGCTAGCTAGGCCAGCCTGAAGCTTGGGCAACACGATCGGCACGAAACGTGTCGACGGATCGCTGATGTGGTTATAGGTACCTACGTACATTTCTCACACAAACATAATTTTTTCGTGTCTGTATGGGGCCGGTAGGTACTTTAAAAGAATAGCTCCACTGCATCTCCCCGTGCATGTCGTAAAAGGCGACTAAGGGATAAGGACAAGATGCCGTGCTAAAGGGCGACAGGCTAGCCCCCTCTCACCTTGGCACGGTCCTTCCACCGAGTCATGCAGCGGGTGGGTTTTCGTGCCTCACTTGCTGCTTGATAGTTATCTTGTCGGAATACTTTGCTAATCCGACAGTGTGAAGTGAAAACATAAAAAAAAATACTTTTGTTTCGTACCTGGATGGACAAGTATATATATTTATATATTTATTTATTGGTGTATTATATTTTAGATATTTATTTAGCGATTTATATGTAGGTATATATTTATATTGCTTTTATTTAACTAGGATGTATTTATATGTATTATTATTTATTAATAAGTATTCTTATTATTATTTTATATTCAATTCTCACGCTCAATTCTTTTGCTACTACTTACTTACATTCCACTATATTAATCGACTCACAAACATCCAAAGGTTGACTGTAAGAAATCTCTTTTAGGGATAAGTCCGCCTTTGCACCTCATGTAATTGTTGTTTTTACTTATTATTGATGTATGTTTCTAGGAGCAATAAAGAATTTTCTATCTATCTATCTATCTAATCGTGGTGGTCGGTGTTGTGCTGTAATTTACCCGAGTTGCAGCACAACACCGAATACTCTGCTTACCCCGATTGTCGGGATACAGCGTTATGTATGTATGTATTTTTTCGTTTAACTTTACTTATACAGGGTGTTTCAGGATAGGTTTTCGTAAATTCAGGGTTCGAAAGGGGTTCATATTTGAAGACGAAAAGCTCTGTAACGTTTTCCCCGATTCGATTATTTTACAGTACTTTTTGGTGAAAATCGAGTCATCAAGATTTGGTGGAGTCATCAAGACTGGATGAGTATTTCCTATTCCTTAAGTTTCTCAAACCTATCCTGCCTGATACAGCCTGTATATATTGTAAGTAATAATTTTGATAGAACTGACATGGATTTAACACAACCTCCCGGTTGAGAGGCGGTGTCCGTCCGTACTCTCTCCCTCAGTACCACGTGGCCACCATGTTGAAAAATCGCAGATTATTTCGTTTGCCTTTTAATTATTATTATCATAGCATACGTACTTTAAACTAGAAAGAGAGTAGTGAGAAAGGTGGAGGGGGTAACTAGACAGGAATAAAATAACTAAATCGTTCACTTTTTTGCCAGTCTTCCCGCTGTCTTCTTTCTATCTAGTGGTCATTTAATGCGCTTGCGTTTCGTGCGTCACCCTCACCTCTAACCCCGCGTCACCGGCAGCCATAGAATATTTAGAGAACAGAAGTTACACTTCGATCGTACCGATTCTCGAATCGAGGACTCGGCCCACTGGAGTCTACCCGGGGGAACGTTGGGCTCTTTCGGCTTATTTTCGAGTGTGTTCGGCAAACTCGCACCTTTACATCTGTCAGACTTTATTGCTTCGTTCTTGCATTCTGGCGGCTTCGTGTGTGGTTCAGTGTTTTATGTTATTTGTGTTCATTATAGTATAGTGTATAGATTTTTTATTATTGTAAACGAGCGTGAGTGAGATGCGATGAGTGGATTAGAAGACGCAACTATATTCAGCAGTAAACTTCAATCCGGAGAATGGGGAACCGGGAAATCAGTTCAATTTAACTTGAAACACTACCCCGCACTCACTAATACACACATACGCCTTATTAAAAAGAAAGTTTTTAAGTTTCTAGATATTATGTACCTACTTATAAAATAGTTATAATATATCATGTCCCTCTGACTGAACGCACACCTATACTATACTATAACACGAGAACGGGTTAGTGTAATTTCTGTAGATTTTACTCTATTCTGTGTCACTTCACTCGCTCTTTGTCGCTCGCTAGCCTAGCCGCGCGGCGCGAGGCGGCATGTGACGCGTCAATACGTTTGATCTGCCGCCGCGTGCCGCCGACCAATGGCTATCGGCGGGACGCGCTCCGTCACAACGTTTGATTTAAATAGCGACACCGCCAAATAGGAGAAAGAGAGACAGAGGTATGGGCATTACGCATTAGACATGGAATCAAAGATAATTGATCGAATTTCGTATTTTTAATATTATTGCAAGCTTTTATTGAACTTGCAATTTAAGTTTAAGTAGGTATGTATGCAGGTACATAAATGTTAGTTTGTGTGTTCAGTTAATTGCGAATGAAAACGACGAAACCTATACTTAACTGTGTAAAGAGTTTAACGTTACATACAGTTAACTACCTACCTGAAGGCAATAAGTTCACCTTCTACCTGCCTGTACAGTCCATATGTAATATTTAATAATAAATAATTATTAACACACGATTCTTAAAACAATACATACATACATATACATATCACGCACGCTGAATCCCGTAAATCGGGGTAGCAGAGTAATCAGTGTTGTGCTGCAAGATCTCTGGTAAATTAAACACAACACCGACCACCACGTTTCGCAAAGTATTCGGACAAGATTTATCTATCAAGCAGCAATTAAGGCACGAAGACCCACCTGCTGTATGACTCGGTGAAAGTACCGTGCCAAGGTGAGAGGTGGCGAGCCTGTCGCCCTTTAGCACGGCATCTTGTCCTTATCCCTTAGTCGCCTTTTACGACATGCACGGGTAGAGATGCAGTGGGGTTATTCTTTTTAAGTACCGGCCCCACACGGTAATACAATATCATTGCTAAATCATGGCCCAGGCCCACTTGTGGCATAATAACTTCCGTCTCGTGTACAACGGGCTGGCTCGTGTCGTGCGTAACACGAACACGAAACGGGCCAGCTAGGCTGAGCCGAGTTTAACCGAGCACGCGCGGCGTCGTACACGGGGCGCGCACGCTCGCTTGATTCCTGTGCACCGGGCTACGTTCGTGTCCAACTCGACACGATACGACAGGTCTGACAACAACAACAAAATCGCGTCGAAGCTTTTTTTTTTTATCGATAGCGCGACATGTGGCATCGTTACACCTACAAGTAGGTGTCTAGATTTATAGATTTATTTATTTATTTATTTACTCAAAAACCTCCTATTTACAGATAATATCCAATTCTTAGGTTAACGATGCCCATGGACATTCTGTGATGCACGGGGATTGCGAATGTCATGCCGGCCTGACAGGAGCCTTTTCACGCCCCTTTTGAAAAACCCCAGGCTGTACTTGGGAGGAAATAGATGGGCAGGGAGTGCGTTCCACATTTTCCCGGTTCTGTGAATAAAAGACCTACAGAACCGGTTGGTGCGCGGTAGGTCGATTGAATAGGGGTGCATCCCCTGCCCAGTACGCATAGTGCGGAGGTGGAATGGGGACGACGGAATCGCGTTAAACAGCTCCTCCGAACACTCCCCATGAAATAAACGTTAGAACACACTCAGGGAGCCGGCGTCCCTACGGAGTTGCAGTGGTTCTAAGTCGCGGGACACCACGGGGTCACCCACCAGTCGCACGGCACGACGCTGGATTGAGTCTAGCGGCGCAAGCTGGTATTTAGCTGAGCCATCCCACAAGTGCGAGCAGTACTCCAAGCAGGACCTAACCTGTGTTTTGTACAACGTCAGTTTTTGGCCCGGCGTGAAGTACCGTCGCACCTTGTTCAGTACGCCTAGCTTTTTTGAGGCCAGCTTGGCTTTGCCCTCAATATGGCGCAGGAAGTTCAAGTCGTGCGACAGTTTGTCTTAACTTGTTGAATAGGCACAGAAATGAGGGGATCCTGAATCGGATTGTCACTTGTGATGAAAAGTGGATCCTGGATGACAATCGAAAACGTCCGTCACACTGGTTGGACATAGGGGAGGCAGCCAAACCGCAAATTGAGTCAAAAGAAGTTGCTTGTCAGTGTATGGTGGACTTGTGCCGGCATTATTCATTACAGCTTCTTGATACCTGGCGCAACAATTACTGCAGATGTCTACTGTGAAGAATTGAAAATAATGATGGATTAAGCTCGCTGTCTAACAACCGAGACTTGCCAATTGCTCTAGTCTACTCCTTCTTCACGACAAAGCTCGCCCACACACCGCACAATGGACCGTCTCAAAACTACGGGAGTTACGACTGCAAACTCTCCGTCACCCACCATATTCACCAGACCTTGCTCCAACTGGTTTCAATTTGTTTTCGAAATTTGGATAACTTTTTACAGGGGAAAAATTTCAAATCCGATGAGGCAGTAAAAAACTCCTTTAAAGAGTTAATCGATTCCCATCCCCAGGATTTCTAAAGCAGAGGCATCAATGAACTTTCAGTAAAATGGCAAAAGTGCATTGATAATAATGGCCAATACTTCGATTATAAAAATATATATTTTTCATAAAAAAAAAATTGTTTAATTTTTCTATATAAAACACCAATTTCATAGGTAAGGACCTAATATATATATATAATAATTATGTATATATATATTTTTTTTGGTTTCATTGAACCCCCAAAACCCCTCATCGGCACGCCTATGACACAATATTCAAATTTAATGCTAAGTGAGAATAAAATACCGCAAAATTTATAATTGCAAAGAAAGTATCACAACATTTTGAGCCATTTGTACGGAAACAAGTTTGAAATTTGACAGATGGCTAGGTTGGGTTGCCATGTAAAAATCATTACTACGAAGAGGGTTATCATTGGATGCCTCGACTCACACAACCAACATCACACGACAAATCTGCTTATGGTCACATTCCGATTGCAAGCACAAAAGAAATGTAAAAATCATAATGTTGTACCCTTGTACGACACGACAGTTCTCTGTCCACACAGGCTCTCAACTGCTTTGGCTTTTCAAAACATTACAATGTCTAAAGAGAGTTTGCGTTATAAAGTCATTAATACTTTTTGCGAAATTACGTTTTTCAACTCTTCTACATAGTTTTTTTTTTCTGTTCTAACATAAAGTCACATACTTACATTTTCTGCTAAAATATTAACAGCTTAAAACCCTGAATTAATTCATGAAATGTAACACAAGAAAATTTCTCCAATCTGGTACTTCTGCAACCAATCGATGCTACTCTATAGTGGGGGGTGGGTAGTGTTGTTCGCGTCCGTGACACCTTAAGGTCCTAAGTCACACGTGCCTCCTGGGTGGTGCCAAATGAACAACAAAATACTTTGTGGTAGACAGGTCTTCCACCGTGTCGTCCGGGTGGGTACCACAAGGCGTTGGTGTAAACACTCCTGATGCAGCTTGCTGCACTTGGAGGTCAGCCGACACCTAGCCGGTCAGGTGGACTTGCGTAGAGGATCGACGGGTCGGAGTCGTGGATGCTGTGGTCACTCACTCTTCTGAGCACACAGCTACTGTCCGGGAGACGCGGAGGTCAGGTAGACCCAGAGAAGTACCGCAGCCTGCCCACCGAGACTAGCTTAGCCCAAGTCGCGTCAGTAGGGGGCCCGAACCTCGGGACTAACCATCGCGAGGAGGCTGCCCCGGGCCAACCGGCGAATAGTATAGTGATGGTCTCAGCGGTCGTGTGGTACACGGGGGAGTTACCGCTGATAACCCGAGGCGTCTCGTCGATGTCTGGGGGCCCTTCCGTGCTCCGCGACTGTCTTACAGTCAAGCTCACGCGATTGTGCGACGGCATAACTGCATCTCCAATCTGTTCTTTCCTCTACGCCACTTAATTACAATCCCTTGAAACATCATGTTACGAAAAACTAAAATCAAACATTGCACTGCGGGTTGTAATAATCCTCCAAAATTTTTCCGCGTTGACCTCGCCAACATTCGAGGTCTCCGCACAAACTTGGTTGCCGTCTCCCATCACCTGGAGTCGGCAAAACCCCACTTACTGTTCTTGACGGAGACTCAAATCTGCCAGCCTGCGGATTCCACCGACCTCAACATTCCTGGGTACACTCTATTCCAACGTTTTATACCCAAGAGTGGTGTCTGCTTGTATCGTCGATCCGACATCTTCGTCAAGAGACTTTGCCATGTTGAAGATTCCCGCTTCCCCGTGATGTGGGTCCGTGTGAATCTCCCACATGTGGTTAGAATTTATGCGGGCCTATATCGCTCTCCTAACTTGGGTGTCAACGAATCTATTGAGCACCTTAGCAGTGTGAATCGCATTGTAGTCAGACCTCTCAGTAAAATGGCTAATCATGCTCTCAAGGTGTATTTATAGATGATGATGATAAAAATGAAATGTAGTAGTATGTAATGCAGATGATGAAGAAAATCTAGAAGTACTGCCTGCGAATAATGAAGTACCCGAACAAAAAAGAAAACTAGGCAGAGGTATGTAAACATCTTGAAAAAAAAATCTAAAACACCTTCCATAAAAACACTATAGGCAAATATAGACTGCCCAAGTATGCAAGAGAAATAAATAAACTGCGAACTCTGCCGCTTCGAATGTACAAACTTCTCTGTGTCAAATTCTGGAAGCCAGGGGATAAAGTAAATTGCCGTATAAATCTGATTAATAAAAGAGATTCATAAATAAAAACAACCCTCATATCTTTTTCGCTTAGTCAGCTATGATAGGTATGACTTCCAAATTAATGAAATCTTTAAACAGCTTTGTTATAAAATTTAGATTTTTGCATTTTGTGACTCCATGATGCAAATCCTCGTAATGTTTGTTTTGTCACAAAAAAAAAATGCCAGAAATTCCAAACAATTCTAGGTAATATAAAACATTATATGCTACAATATAACAACATACATAAAACTTTAAAGAAAGAAACGAACAAGAGCAGTTTCCTTGAAAATAATTTGTTGTCATTACTAGACCAGTGTAAATAACTTCACTTGGTCCAATCTATATCTAATTGTATGAGATTCATGCTTGTCTTGTAAGAGTATAGACATATAAAAGCAATGCAAGGGTTTTATAATATATTTAACTTTAACAACATAATGGTAATGTTAAAATTATCCCCTGTAACACGTTCAGCCGCGCCGCGGTACCTTCGATGTGAGTGTTCAAGGTATGATACCAATTCGTCCATACACAATTTCGTATTCAACTGTAATGGTGAAACGGTAACTTTTTTGAAAGTAACTCCTTTTATGGTGACATTATCCACACCAAAGCAGCATCTAGCACTACTGGGTGTACTACGGGCAAAAAAAATTGCCCGTGGTAGCACTGGGTGTACAACCTGGTGGTACCACGGGCAATAAACGGAAACAGGCTCCTTAAAATTGTGTAACAATGTTTACAAATGTGTTGTTGAGCAGTGTTGTGTCATCTTTGAAGGGTTCGAACACCTACGTTCATAGTCGTAGTGTTAATATTGCATTTGTTATATTGAACGTCGACATACGTACAGCGGCTGGATGTGTTAAGTTGCAACTAACCACTAACTAATGTATGTTTATAATATTCAATGAGTCTGCAATTACCACTAACTAGGTCACCTGATGTGCTGTGTTATTGCCATTTTTGGTTTGTTAACTCTTACAACCTACGAAAAGGCATAGGTTAATCGACAAATGTTAATATTGCAATTCTAAGTTTTCCGACACGTATTGTCTTCTTAATACATTCTATGTAGTGATTTCTATGAATATTTATTTGCACGCATATTTATATACCTGCAGTGATACATAATTATGTAAAACCAAATGCCCACCTTTAACAACAAGCACGGTAAATATATTGTCAAGAACTACATCACTACTTAGGGAATGAAATTGACGCATTTAAACTTATCTATGAGAAAGATTTAAGAGTTTAGAAATTGAAGAAAACTTTTGGGTACTCGACCGCGCTGTGAACCTCGCTCCCCCACCATGTAGTCTGCATCGGGGATCATGCACTCCCACACCACGATCACCTGCCGACACAACACACACTCCACTCAAACTCACTCCACATTATCAATATTCATTCATGCTATAAACGTGTATGAAACAAACATTTTGAACTCAACTCCACCACCTGTCACTATCTAGCGCATCACTAGTTTTTCGGGCTACAAGGCATCCCGAATTAGATGGTGCTGAGGTAATGACGGGGATTGTAATAAGGCGTAATAACTAAGTAAAGTAGGCAATGAATGAGCAAAGTAAAAGGTACCTCACCTCATCTGCCATGAGGCTGAGCTCGGTGGAGTCCTTTGCGTCATAATCATAGAGTACGCGGGCTTGCTGCGCGCGCGGCTCGTTGTTGGTAACACTGATGCTTTCCTCCAAACTCACCGGCGTATAAGCAATGGGCCCACCCAACCTGCACCCATTCATTTACTTATTTCTAGATTTTATCAAATATTTTTCTAGGTAAGAAAGTGAGGGTTTCAATGTAGAAAAAAATCCACTTTCTATTTCGATGTCAGCTCTCTTCAAGTCTTCTATCAAGGTTGTGCGAATCAGTAAGATTTGCCAACTACATTCAACTGGACATTGATTTCTTACATATAAAAACAGATAATATACAAAATCAATCAAATATGTTGCATTGGCATTGTCCTATTTATTGTTTATTGATATAAAATTACTATCCATAAATAAAATTCTTTAGATCAAACCGTGCAAATGATCATTTTATAAATAAATAGATCAACAACAATTCATGCCTCCTAGTTCATCTACATTATACGCTCAGGTCTAACATGCACTGCTAATACCACTAACTGGACTTTATATTACATATTTATATATATATTTATAGGTGTGTTGATGTATGTCTAACAGTACAAGTGGTCAAAGTTTATAAATAAAAAATAAAACTTGTAGTGTGAGTATAATGTATAGTTTACATGATCAATAGTTAATAAAAAAATATAAAGTTACATAATAATTGTGCAAAAATTGTGTGCATATATGCAACTAGAGTATGAAGTGAAGACTATGCTCAATCCATAAAACTATAATTGGGCAAACTAAGTTCTAGACTCAACGTAGCCATTTTGATGTTAGGTTCACAAGTACAATAATTGGAGAGCTGACATCTTAAGAGAGTGGTAAATAAGAAATGAGACTTGCCGACGAGGTAACAATATTCACGTGCAATCAAAATCAATACAAATATAAACAAGATACACATTTGTATGTTCAGTTAATCCTCTACAGTAGGTGTAGATTGGGAGACCCCATGCAATTCAACTTCTTCGCTGTTGATTCTGAGCAGAGGTGCGGAAACATCGCTGAGGACAAAAACAATTTTAACCAAAGTTACCTTAGTGCTTGTGTTACGTCACTAATCTGAACATTCTCTATATACGGGAAAAAAACTATATACCTATAAGTAAAGTGGCACAATTTAAAAGCGCCAGCGAGTGGGATCGCTCGATAAAACAGCTTTTCATGAGATGATAGACGAACCCATATTTAAGTACCACTTTTTTAATTGACACTTAAATACAAATTATTGAACATTTTCAAGGGAAAACATTCCAGAGCTTTAATATGCTGGGTCAACAAATCAATAGATGTGTTATTTTATCTTAAAGAATGACACACGCTTAGCATACTGATTAAAGTTCCTCGTCTTTCTTCCATTATAAATGAGATAAGGAAGAATGTTAGAAACTGTATGTACCTACCTACCTATGTGATATAAAATGAAAGGGCTACATAAAATAATATACCGACATAGTCGTATGTACCTACTGTGTTGAGATGTGGTGACCGTCTGATTACTGAAAACTTGTACATAATATTACCTATTTAATGTTTTTTAATGCAAGCATGCCGTGAACAAACATTTAAATTTCTAATTCATATAATTTTGCTTACCTTATTTACACTAGATTAACTACTGAAGTTTGTCTATGGAAAACATATTTAACCTTCAAGCGGTCGCGCGGCGTCGAATCAACCGCACTCAATACATTTTCGTTCATAATATCGTTATTTCTTGTCGCATACATTTACCATCCCTAGTAGCCTGTCATTGTTTCACTGTTCACGAAATAAACAGTTTACCTCCCCTCACCGCGCCCCCCGGAGTGCACACAGATCGCATTTGTTATAGTCGCGGCGCAGGCGTCGAAAGGACGCCACGCGCCTATCGTTTGAAAGGTTACGCACGACGCTCAACGCGAGATATTATTTTTTGGAATATCAACAAATATCATTGAATGAAGCTTGTAATCGTGTTTTTTTTATAAAAATGACTCGTCGACCGCTAACTAATAGTGAAATAGTTGCGTAAATACAACGAGTGTTGAGGACACTGCTGGTAATGAACCAAGCAGTAGTTCCAGCACATGCAGGCAAAGATGAAAAATATGCCCAGCAAAAAAAAAGGAGGCAATCGAAGACACGATGCACATCATGTCTGAGAAATATTTGCAGGACCCACGCTACATTAATTTGCAATGAATTTTATCTTGGCGAAGAAACTGATTCTGAAGAAAACTAGACCTACATTGATGATAAATACTTTGATTTTTATTTTATCATTATTATGTGATCTCATGGAACCAACTGATTTTGTTATTTTTATTGTATTATACAATATAAAGTTAGTTAGGGGTATATAAGAAGATTTTGTTGCCAAATTGCTTTCTAATCAAAATAAAATTTGAGCTATGTTATTGATTTTATAATTTTGTTTTATCTGAGTGTAAGTTTCTTTTTTTTAACAAATTGTGTCCTAACATAAAGATAATGTGTCTGAATACAAAAAAAAATTATGATTATTAATTAATTTGTGTTTTAAATCCCTGAAATGTCCCATAGGTCTTTTAGGTTACGCGCGACCACTGCCGTTACAAATGACCGCGCGCCCGCTTGAAGGTTAAGCTAAATCGTAAATTGAACATAGTGTAGGCAGTATATAAAATCTACGACTAAATTAATATTATTTAAATAAGGCACTGAGAAGAAGGGTACATAATAAGTGTAAGCTAAAGGTTTATCATTTGAGTGGCATACATAAGAATTATTATATTCAAAATGCACGGTGTTCCATCTATAATTATTTTTCTATTTTCATCAGAAGGCAATTCAATGAAAAGAAAATGTGTCCATGCGCCACGCGCAAAAGACCTGCATTGGAGCGGGCTTAAGCGCGGAGAACGAGTCCGAACAACAACAGTGTCCATGCGCCACAATAGAAAGGCTTCCTTAAAAACTTATAGAAAAGATTAACGCCCACGTGTCTGTGTTTGTGCGTGTGTTGCAGTGGTAACAGTTAACCAGTGATTGGCCTTCTGAAACGACATGACTAATACATTTAATAAATGTACAGTACTGATATCATAAGGATGCAGTGAAAGTATAATTGAGGATAACCACTCACCGAAAGTGAGAAACAGGACTGGAAATGCTCAAAGTGTGGGAAAAAATATAAGCGAAAAATCTGGCTAGAAAAGCAAGTGAAGGAGAAACACAGCGACAGTGATGCAGTAAGTTCTCCACCTGGCACTATTAGAGCGGGATCCAAGTGAAATTGAGGTAATTTCTGTGGGACATACCTCGGCCATACCAACTACTGGTATGTACGTGTTCGGGCTGTTCTCCTGAACACCATAAGTGCAGTAGTCACTTTCTAAAATTGTGGAGGGGATAGTTATGACGTCATAAAGATGGCGGCCGGGCCTGTCATTCTAGGCGGTATATCTCGGTATATATACTTGACCAATTTCCTTCATTAAGGTGTCAAAAAAAAGCTAATAGAATGAGGATTATTCGATCTCTTACAATAGTTTATGTCAATCTAATACGAAACTAAATATTTACAAAAAACTGACATTTCGGAAAAAATATTTTTTTAATTTTTAAAATAGCTCGGTAACCATCAGGATCTAGGAAATTTTGGTTATGACGATTATAATGATCTTTAAATCATAACGATTGAGTTATAAACAACGGAGCTACAGTCATTTAAGTGATCGTTGGTAGAGTCAAGCTGGCTGTAGCGGTCGGGCGCGCGGTGACGCACTATAGACAGCCCCCATACAAGCAACTGACAAAAATGGTTTTGGCAACATACCACCTGGGGTAATGAGTTGGTTCGATAGGCCATGAAATCTACTTGTTTAATACGTACATATTTTAGATTTTAGTTAGTTTAGCCAGAGCGATGAGATCTATCCTAAAACTCATCCAGAAAGTATCTGAGCAAATTACGGTTGCTGGCAATGAATTTCGAAAGGCTCAGAATATAGCAGCTTTCGAGAAGAACCCCTTTTACTTCGCCAAAAAAGCTTTTAAGGAACAGCAGGGTACAATTAGGTTAAGTACGGACGAGATGTTCAACTACTTTAAATCCACATATACCACCCCGGAGGCAGATATAACTTACAGGGATCCACCAGCTCCAAAACCCAAAGAACCTGCTCTAGCATTTGATGCTGATTCACCGACGATGAGCTGGAATACCACATAAAAAGGAAACCAAATAGTTCCGCCCCGGGACCCGATGGCATACCATACATCATATACAAAAAATGTCCATCAGTGCGGAAACACATGTTGAACATCTACAAAAGAATTTGGACGAACAGAGAAGTGCCAGACTGTCTTGGTAAAGCCGTGTTTGTTCTTCTACCAAAAAAGAAAGAAGTTACTGATCCCAAGGATATTAGACCTATAGCCCTTACGAACACAATTTCGAAAATATTCTTCTCCATTATACAGGCCAGACTACTCAAACACATGTGTACCAACGACTACTTACCGAAGAAGTACCAGAAAGGTTTTCTCCCAAGAGTTGCAGGGTGCCTCGAACATAATTCTTTGCTGACTGAATGTCGTAGAGATGCAAGGAAGAATGAGAGACAATTAACTGCCACGTGGTTAGACTTTGAAAACGCCTTCGGTTCGGTGCGCCATGAGTTACTATTAAAGGCGCTAGAGTGGTATAATGTGCCACCTCTGATCTGTAATATAATAGCCTCCTACTACAAAAAACTTTCCTTTGTAATACAAGTAAAAGGCGAAACGGAGAAGACACCGGAAATTCGTTACGGCATAGGACTTTTCCAGGGTTGCTGCCTCTCTCCTGTCACATTTAACATTGTTATCAACATTCTAATTGATACGCTTGTCGTAAAAGAAAAGAAATGGGGATACAGGTTCAAATATGGAGACACATATATGGCGGCCATCCTGGCATTTGCGGATGATATTACGCTGTTAACCCGCAATCCAAAACAAAATCAGGCGCTTCTTAAGGTGGTGGATGACTATTGTGAATGGACCAAAGGGATGAAGATAAAACCAGCGAAGTGCTACTGTTTGAGCTTAACCAGGAAAGGTTCAAAGTTTACATCGAGCAATCCAGGTCTGACAGTAGCCGGAAAACCAATCGCAACCGTGGCTGATGAAGCTCCTTTTAAATTCTTGGGCAAAAGGATCACCAGCAGAGGAAAGGAGCATCCTACTGATGATATTGTCCAACTTTTCGAAGAGAGCCTCCGCCAAACTGACAATCTTCCCCTCCTGGGTACACAAAAGGCATGGATTTACGATAACTACCTGACATCAAAACTTTCATGGCCATTTCTCGTCTACGACTTCACAAAGCAAAACCTGACTAAATTAGACTCGTATGTGACCAGATTCCTGAAATCATGGTTTGGACTGGCTCACCCGGCTGACTCGTCAACGCTATACAGATCTCACAATAACTTTGGACTGAACATTAAGAAACCGTCGATATTTTATCAAAAGGCGAGAATAGCCAAACGATGTATACTCAAAGACTCCAATGATAGCGCTATTCAAGCCTTACCCAACACATCACTATCAGATGAACTGGAATCGAGACTCGACTTCTACAAATCATTCCAAGTTGGTACACGCACCAATAGATCTGGATTGGGCATAGAAACAGCAAAGTCTGATAAAGAAATACTGAAAGGTTTTGCTCAGGAGGACATGGAACAAGGCTTCAAACTTCACGCCTTAAACCTGGAAATGCAGAATGATTGGCTAACAGTGGGTGACTTCTGCATCCCTCCTGCATTGAAGTGGAAATCCATAATATACAACTGGTCCCCTGAGCTGCTTAAGTTCTACTTAAATGCATTCCAGCTTACTCTCCCCGACCCGAGTAACCTAGTTAGATGGGGGAAATCTACAAATAGACTATGCCCGTCATGTAAGGAGTTCGTAGGCACGGCCAAACATTTGTTATGCGGATGCAAAATACTACTTGAGCGAGGCCAGTATTCCTACCGTCATGATAAAGTCCTCCAAATCATCAGAGAGGCCATCAACCTGTCAATTGCACGGACCAGGAAAGGGCAAACCAGTAGCGGCTTCCAGAAGGTTAACTTTGTGAAACCTGGAGCCAATAAGCTGCCCAAAGATAGGACTAAACCTTCTTCAATTTTGGGAGCAGCAAAGGATTGGGAATTGTTGATGGACACACATGAGAAGCATTACCAAATGCCTTCGGAAATCTGTACCACAGCATTAAGACCGGATATACTCATATTCTCAAAAGCGACAAAGCATGTAGTACTTGTTGAACTTACAGTTCCATGGGAAAGTAACATACCGAAGGACCACAACATCAAGCTTAACAAGTACTGCAACTTAGTAGACCGGATTGTGAGAAACGGATTCAAGACTGATCTCTTCGCTGTGGAAGTCGGAGCAAGAGGACTACCAGCGAAGTCGCTCTACAGTCTCTTCAAGAATCTAGGGCTCCCAAGATCGACGCTAAGCTCATATATGGAGAGAGCTTCGAAAACGTCACTGGAAGCATCCTACAGAATATGGATAGGTAGAGAGAGGGAGGTCGAGAGCGGGACTGGTGGTTTCCCCGCGTCCTAGTCAACGCAGACTAGCTGACGAGGGCTTGAAGCGAGCCGAAACGTGAAGCATGCGCGGGAAATTTAGAGTGGCCACTCGCTAGTCCCGGCCTCGATTAATACCCTCCTCTACTGCCGATGGGCCCGGATATGTTCGGTGAAGCCATCGCAAGCTTAGATCCACACCTTCCTACTTTCCTCAGTTATATGACGCTTGAAAGTTGAACAAATTCTTTGCGCAAACATCCGCATATTATGGGAGCGCATATTTATGTATATTTTTCTCGAAAATACTTAGGTAAACATATAGAAACCCATACATATTCGAAAAACATACTTCTTGGGCTTTTAGGTAATGGTAACTGTGTTGGGTTTTTTAAAGATATCATCCCTTATTTAAAGCACTAACGAAAACGCGAAATTTATCTAAAACTACAATTGTCATCTAAGCTTTCAAATGGTATCAGGGTCTGCCCGGGTGAATATTATAATGGTTTTATATAGCCAGTACACTGTTTATTTAGAATCAATAAACAACTTTCTGCAAAACTCTGCAAATTGGCACAAAAATAAAAAAAACAAGCGTTTAAAAAAATAATTTTTTTTTTTAAATTTTATTTTATTAATTTTTTTATGGAAACTGACACGGTTGGCTACACCTCCTACAACATCCGTGATGTCAGCCCGTAACACCGTGTGAACTAGGTGCCATGTCAATTCTTCCCTTCATTTCATGTCGGCTACACTGAACTGGACGGAAAACACGAACTATTTACATAGTGGTTTCGACCGACGTTTCATTCAGTGCGGTGGTACCAACCCGGACGGGATAAGCCCTACCTAATAAAGAAAATTTAATAATCGGATAAGGTTTAGGGGGCGAGATAACATAAATGCCGAAAGACAAATTTGTATGGAGTATGGAGAAAGCTAACTTCCGTCTCGTCTTAACACCCACCGCACCACTGAGCTACCTAGGCTGATTTTAAATGATTTTATTTGAAAAGTTAACTTAAGAGTACTGATTTAAGAGACTGCATGTATAAATTATGCAAAGAAAATACACTACAACCTCAGCATTCTCACGGTAGGTATAGCTACTTCGTAACGGAAACAATTGCGGTTAAAACTATGATATGATTATATATGTAGGGGGGTTAACGTTACTCGCGTCCGTAGGATTTACCATCTAACTCCCTACACGTGCTCCCTGGGTGGTGCTAAAAGAGTAACAACGCCGAGTATCGGGCGGCGGTTGACTAACCCGACAACCACCAGCCCGCAGGTGGCAGCCGCTGGGAGCTGGGAGGAATTAAATAGCCTTCAAATCCTGGGCGGAGAAGGAAAACTCCGTTAAACACAAACCCGGGAGTCAACACTCGTCAACCTCAGAGGGTATCTGTTGGCTAGGAGAAGGCAACTCTGAATTAAAACGGTACAGAGGTATGGGGCCCTCTGTATCTACAAACCCACAAAACACCATGATAACCGACACAAATAAAGAGAATTTACCCCAGGAGGGTACCGGCCTTGCCGGAGAATCCCTCCCTGAGCATAGCTCAGGCAGCCCCGCGTATTCTGGGGGGGGCAACTTTGTGCCGCTTCTGCAAGGAAACTCGTCGCGCAATCCGGCTGACCACCGTCGTCTTCCAGTATCCGGGCTGGAAGGCGTGACACCTGTTACCGAAGGCCACGTAGCAGTGACTCACCAGGCTGCTGCGTTGGCAAATGCTGCTGGAGAGCCAATGCAAACATCAAATACTAATAAAAAAACAGGTTACCAAAAACCCTTAACCCAACAAGTATTTCATAGGGGCCTCTTCACAAGTCGGGCGCGCTCTCATTCGTTCAGTGGTATCCGACCCTCAAGCCTTGAAACAAATGGCAATAAAATCAGAGACACTGTGAAAAGAATAGAGCAAGATCCAAGTATCAATAAGGACACTCCACGAAAAAGGCAACATGAAAGCCCTGAACTACCAAGAAAGCGGAAACAATCTGAATTAAGTGCCTACTGGCTGAGCCAACCAATACAGACTTCAAATAGGTTTGCCAGCCTCGATATAGAAAATGAAGAAGAGACAAACACGGAACCCATAGAGAGACCATCGAAGCCACCACCTATATTTGTGGACAAGGTCAGCAACATACAGCCACTAATCCAACTGCTTAATGACCACATAAATAGCAGATATGAAATCAAGGTGCTACACAACGAACAAGTCAGAATTCAACCGAAAACTTCTGAAGACTATACAACCATTATAAAAGAACTAGAATTAAAAGAAACTGAATTTTATACTTACAAACCGAAACGAGAAAGAAGTTTTAAGGTTGTATTAAAGAATATGCACCACTCAACTGATACGGACGAAATAAAAAGTGCACTCGAGGAGCTCGGACACATCACCACCAACATTTGGAACATAAAGCAAAGAATAACAAAAAATCCACTCCCTATCTTCATAATAGAACTCCAACCTCAAAGCAATAATAAATCTATTTATGAGGTTAAAAACTTACTGCACTGCCGTATTAGCTTTGAACCACCGCGACCTAAACGCGAACTTCCTCAATGTGCTAATTGCCAACAATATGGTCACACCAAAACCTACTGTCGACGTCAACCAAAATGTATCAAGTGCGCTGGAAACCACAGTTCAGCTAACTGTGCACGAAAGGGTAGATCAGACTCAGTGAAATGTGTATTGTGTGAAGGAAATCATCCAGCAAATTATAAGGGGTGTTCAGTGTACAGAGAACTCCAAAAATCTAAATTCCCACCGATGAGAAATATATTTTTATCGAAAAGCCAGCCAAAAGAAACAGGCCCAGAAAACCTAATAAGCAACCATACAAGGACCCCAAATTTGACATTTGCCCAAGCAATAAAAACTAATCTTCCTCCTCCAAACGACGACTTTCAACTTGATGAAAACCTCCCAACTGTGAATAATGCAAATGCCACACTAATTGACATGTTTAAGCAGATAATGCTACAGATGTCCACTATAACAAATCTCCTTTTGAAGCTCACGACTAATTTATCACAAAATTCGATCAACTCAAATTAGTTGTATGGAATGCAAATGGGCTGTCACAACATACCCTAGAGGTAAAATCCTTTCTCGAGCTTAATAAAGTGGATATCTTACTAATATCCGAAACTCATTTTACAAAAAGGAGTTTCCTTATCATGCCGAATTACAAATTCTATCATACAGATCACCCAGATGGAACTGCACATGGTGGCACGGCTATCCTGATAAAAAATAACATTAAACATTATCAGTTAGAACAATATTGTACAAATGAAATACAAGCAACAAGCATAGTTGTACAAGATTGGAAAGGATCGATAACCGTATCAGCCGTCTACAGCCAACCCAAACACAACATCAGAAGTGAAGACTATGGAACCTTCTTTAAATCTCTGGGCCACAGGTTCATAGCTGGAGGAGATTACAATGCTAAGCACACAGTGTGGGGCTCACGCTTAATAACCACTAAAGGTCGCCAGCTCCTTAATGCCATCCATGCAAACTATCTCCGTGTTGTGTCAACTGGGGAGCCAACATACTGGCCTACAGATGTAAAGAAAATCCCTGACTTAATAGACTTCTGTGTGACCAAAGGCATTGCAAATAATTACCTGACGTGCAAATCAAGTACAGAACTCTCATCTGACCACTCTCCAGTTTTTGTTATAATAAGCAGACAAATTAACCAAGTGGCTAAAACATGCCGTCTCCACAATAATAAAACTGACTGGCCCCTCTTTCAAAAACTGTGTGCAGAAGGTCTTAATGTGAAATTACCACTAAAATCTGAGAATGACATTGAAGACGCCGTCGAATTCTTTAATAATTGCGTTCAACAGTCATCCTGGAATTCCATGCCAAGCAGCTCTAAATTAAGCTCAGTTCAATGTCCCATGACAATTCGGGAAATGCTAGCAAAGAAACGCCAAGCCAGAAAACGCTGGCAGCAGACCAGATTCCCTGAGGACAAAACACGCCTAAACGCCTTAACCGCTCAGCTGAAACAACTGCTAGAGGACGACCGGAACCAAGGAATTGAAACCTATATGAAGAACTTGGACGCGACAAAAGCCACAGATTACTCTCTTTGGAAGGCAACAAAAAAGCTTAAAAGACCTACTGCTTTTCAACCTCCAATACGTAAAAGGGACAATGCTTGGGCGTCGAGCGATGCTGAAAAGGCTGAAACATTTGCCACTCACCTGGAAGAAGTGTTCACACCAAATCCAAACACGGGATCACCTGAGACAGGAATAGCAGTTACGGACTATCTAAGACAAACACATCAATTAGAACTACCCATAAAGAAATTCACCAAAAACGAGGTAAAATATGTCATACAAAAACTCGCTCAACATAAAGCTCCTGGATATGACCTAATTACTGCGAAAATTATGAAGGAACTACCAGAAGAGGGTTTTATCTTCTTAACTGAGCTATACAACGCTATTCTACTCAGATGCTATGTCCCACTTCAATGGAAGGTTGCGCAAATTATTATGGTCCCTAAACCGGGGAAAAGCCCTGAAGATGTCAAATCATATCGTCCAATTAGTCTGCTACCAATTCCATCTAAAATTCTGGAAACCTTGTTCCTAAGGAGACTGAAGCCAATCATAGACAAAAATGAACTGATCCCAGACCATCAGTTTGGATTCCGCGAGGGCCATGGAACAATTGAACAAATACATAGGCTTGTTGAAAAGATAAACATAACTTTTGAAAGGAAGGAGTACTGCTCTGCGGCATTCCTTGATATATCTCAGGCTTTCGACCGTGTCTGGCATGATGGCCTTCTTTTTAAAATAAAAAAGACCTTGCCAATAAACTATTACATATTTATAAAATCATACCTAAATAATAGGCACTTCTTAGTAAAGCAGGGTGAAGATACAACCAGCCTGCACAACATCCAAGCGGGTGTTCCACAGGGAAGCGTGATGGGCCCAGTACTCTACCTGTTATATACCTCCGATCTCCCACTGACCCACGACGTCCTGATGGGGACGTTTGCAGATGACACAGCTGCTTTGGCTGTTCACGTGGACCCTGTTGAGGCATCTCGCATGCGGCAGAGGAGCCTAAATAACATATCTGCCTGGCTAAAAGATTGGCGTATCAAGGCCAATGAAACCAAATCCGTACAAGTGACCTTCACCATCAGACGTGACACATGCCCGCCGGTAACATTAAATGGAGTTGAAATCCCCCAAGCGGACGATGCTAGATACTTGGGACTATACTTGGACAGACGTCTTACTTGGAGAAAGCACATATTCACAAAACGGAAAGCGCTGAGCCAACAACTCAGAAAACTTTACTGGCTGATGAGCCGTAAATCTCAACTCTCCATGGAAAACAAATTGTTGCTGTACAAATGTATCCTCAAACCTATTTGGTGCTACGGTATTCAACTATGGGGCACTGCGGCCAATTCAAACCTCGAAATCCTACAGCGGTTCCAATCAAAAACCCTTCGCATGGTTGTTGACGCACCTTGGTATGTCACCAATAATCAGCTGCATCGGGACCTTGAGATTCCAACGGTAAAGAAGGAAGCGAAAGCCAGAACTGAGGCATACAAAAAAAGAGTCGAAAGGCACCCAAACAAACTGGCAACCGAGTTGATGGCTTCTAGGAAAGTCTTCAACAGATTTAAAAGAAGAGCACCTCAAGATCGCATCACAGAGTGAAATGACTGAGAATAAAGTATATGGAAGTGTCAATGGACACTTACCATACAAGACCTATTCCAAATGCTCAACTACTGATGAATGTCGGCTCACAGAAAGATTGCAGTAACAAATATAAAAAAAATATATATATATACAGGGTGTCCCAGAAACCGACGATAATCCTTTAACAGGTGATAGAGCTGCTAATTACCTCTCAGAATATCTAATTTTAGGTTTAGTAAAAATGGCTTAGTTTTTGAGATATTGCCATTTTTGTAAAAATCCAAAATTTTCTCCCTCAACTCATTTTTTTAAATGCCACAAGTACAAATGTAAGATTTTCTTAAATCTAGTTTTTGTCAAATATTTCTGAAAAGTAAGGCTTTCACACCGTATAATTTATTTTTTCATGTTTAATCCTGTTTAGCTGAAAAACGACTTAACCCTCTGAGCAAACCCGATACACTCAACTGACCAGCCGAAATTTACCGCTGAGCAACAGCGATCTATTAATCGACTTGACGTCCGGAGTTGGTTTTTTATTTCTTACTCTGTCAGCTTTGAACTTAGGGCTATCTCTGTTCCTCTAATGAATACTTGAGTAATGAAAGAACGCAACAAAAAATGTTAGCAGCGATGGTGTTATATGCGTGGTCCATGAAACAAATATTTGCATATTCGCTGGAAGTTCGTACCGTTCTGTGTGCGCGGTAAGTGGGTTCTGGTGAAAATTTTTTCAAGAAGATGTTAACAGAATTTGATGCTGTTCTATTAGAAATGTATTATAGTTATATTCTAAAATAAAAAAAAGTTATGTTGTCGCTTTACTTTTCAAGGTATCTTCGTTCTTTCCTTCGTACACCCATAAAATTTGATATCTAACCTTACCTATTTTTTATTAATTCCAATTGAAATCTAATTAACTCAAACCTATATCATATGAACGATAATTTTATCTAGATTGTAATGAGGTGCAAATTAATATGGGTCCCGAAGTAAATATTAAAGTTATGATTTTATAATTGAAAAGTGCGGAGAAAGTTGCGCGCGGGTACCTTTGGAAGTTTGCTCAGCGGCTTTTCAAAAAAAGTCGGAAATTTGCTCAGAGGGTTAAGAGCCACATGTTAAAAAAATTTCAGCCTTATCCCTTGAGTTTGGCCATTCGCGGTGAAAAAAAAAATTACTACACTAAAGTGGCATTATGCAACCAAAATACGCCCATCTAATGTAGTTCATGGTACATCACTTACCGATTTGCCCAATAATTTATGAGATATTGTTATTTAACTGCAAAAGGACCTCGGAATTTGATAACTGTGGAGTAACTATCGAGATATACCTCCTAGAATGACAGGCCCGGCCGCCATCTTTATGACGTCATAACTATCCCCTCCACTATTTAAAAAAGTGACTACCGCGCTTATGGTTTTCAGGAGAACAGCCCGAACACGTACATACCAGTTGTCGGTATGGCCGAGCTATGTCCCACGGAAACCGTTATTTGAAGGGTTTTTCAGAAATGGATCTTGTTCTATATTGACAGATTACAATCTCACACCTCAACATCACAATGACAAAATTGTTTGGAATCAATAATAAATGCTGTGGTGGCCATTATATAAGAGTACAACATTACCTGTCCTTTTTTATGTTTCATGATTTTCTGTCACTCTAGACCAGGGGTTTTCAACCGGTGTGCCGCGGCACATTGTTGTGCTGCGAGTGACATCCAGGTGTGCCGCGAATTTTCTAAGTAACTCATTCAAAATTTGCACGGAAACAGAGGAAGAAAAGAACAAGCATAATTTTTGTCTATCTATATAGATAGATTAACCATAATGACATTTTCTGACTGATTTGTTTGAACACCTCAACAAATTAAACGCGAGTTCGGAGGGAAATGTTGAGAACATTTTGACATACTCAGTTAAAATGAGTTTTCACTGATAAATCACTTTAAATACAGCGTAGGTACATTACGTAGGTATGAAGTCACCAATAGTTTTTAGTTTTCTACATTTCATATGCTTTCTGAATGAATATATATGTGGTGCGCTGTGAAATTTTCGTAGATGAAAAAAATGTGCCAGTTGATAAAAAAGGTTGAAAAACCCTGCTCTAGACTATTTAAAGTATGTTTTATTCAATAATACTACAAACAAACACTACTGCATCTCCCCATATTATGAGGTTATAGGTACATCCCTAACTCTATACCACAGATTACTTAATAGTTACTTCGTAACAGATAAATCACTCCATAAAAAAAGTTCCATACCTTCGGCTTTAATAGCCTACTGCCTTTGGCTTTAATAGCCTACTGCGCCAATCGCTGCGTGCGAAAATGTACCTAAACGATCGAGTGTAAAGTGTATTATTGCTTTGCAGCTGCGCGCAGTTGCGTGGGCGAGCGTGTAGGTATGTTTCGCGCGGCTGACGAATTTCTACTGAATTGTAATTCAATGAATTGAATTGTAATTGCGGTGTACCGCCAGCGGTGCACCGGGCGGTAGGTAGTTAGCGCGCGCAAGTACATAGAGTGTGTGAGGCCTGTTTATACTGCGGTACTGCCTAATGAAAATCATTCTACATGCTAAGCTATAAGACACATAATTAAAATAATGATACACTACTCAATCTTTCTAACTACTAAACTCAATTGATGATTTCACAATAGGAGTAGGGGGATGACTCACGAGATAAGTTCCTGTTGCAGCTCCTGCATGACGGAGTGGCACTGGGCGAAGTGTCGCGCCTGGGAGCTGACCAAGTCATGGAGGTGCCTCAGGTGAGCGGCGTTGGCAGTTGCGACACCTTCCAGCAGCAACTTGGTGATCTCCGCTTGACGGTCAAACTCTGACTGGGCGACCCGCAGGTCTCGCTCCGCCTGTTGTGACCGCTTATTATTTTGTATGAATGACTGGCACAGTTCGCTGTACCCAATAGTTCCGTCAGATGATCAGACTCAGCCATTAACACTGTTCATTCATTGCACATAGTTCCATTTCATTATATTGGTCTAGATTTAATTTAAAATTTGGGTCCAATACAATTAGTTTTAATGTAATCCAGTGTACTGTGTGGGCTCAGTACTTAATAAGAATAGTCCCACTGCATCTCTCCCCGTGCATGTCGTAAAAGGCGACTAAGGGATAAGCGGCCTGCAGACACCCCGGTCGACTTGTGGCTTTCATGGAAGACATAGGCTGGCTGGGGTAGCTGGAGACTGCGGGGTTTTGCACGAAGATCCCCAACCAAGCGGGATTAGTTTGCAGGCCTAGAGCCAACCCCAAACCAAAACAACAACAACAACAATGTAATCCAGTATGGGTAGTTGACTCAAGACCACAGCACATGCTCCGACCAGCCAATATCACCTCCAATTTCCCTTTTATACTGGACTAGGGAACACAGCGGAGTGCTATGCGACCATCTTACTTCAGTACGATAGTAACAATCAGCTATAAACTGAGCCTACCACCTAGTAAAAGGTAAGGCAAGGGACCTACAGTTTTACACTGGTTCTGAAAGCAAGCAGAAGGTGTAAGTATGCATGTACATTTATCCATCAGAAAAAAGTCATTGGTCTATGTCGGCCGGATTCGAACCTTGGACCTTGAGATGAAGAGTCCGAGCCAAAACCGTGTCGATCAGGGGCTGTCCATAAAGGACCGTCCGGTCGATTTGGGGAAAAATGACCCCTCCCTCCCCCGCTGTCCGGTTGTGTCCGGTTTTCGGTTCCCCTCCCACCTCCTGGATGTCCTAAATCGACGACCCCCCTCTGGTAACTTTAACATTAGTAATTTTGTAGAAAAAAATCAGTAAAATGCAGATTAGTCCCATGGACTTTTTAACCATTCGGATAGTGGCTCAGCGAGAGGAATAGGTGTTGGCTCAGGGGGCGTGTACCCGGCAACAGCTTCCGTCTCCAGATCGAGCACATCAATCCACTCCGCATCCTCATCGCCATTGTCCATCCTCAAGATGAACAAGAACTCGGTGTTTCTCTTCGCGATGACGTGATGAGGCCGTACTCTTGCAGCAGGTCTTTTGGCAACAAAGTCCTTGCCATGACACCCTCACCTTTTAATCGTCGTTTGCGCACGCGTCGCTTGGACGTCCGGATAGGCAGTACCCCTCCCTACCCCAGCGTCCGGTTTTATCCGGTTTTGCTATCCCCTCCCCCTCCTCGCGACCGGACGGTCCTTTATGGACGGCCCCTCACCTGGCGATTCTGTATCTTCAGTTTCTTTTATAGATACTTTTTGTTCAGATTTATTTTTTATTTTTGCACTAATAAGTCTCACCTGTTCCAACAATAGCTCCGGAGTTAACCCATCCTTCTTTTGTTAGCAAGAAAAAATATATATCATTAGCAATCATAATTAAAATTGTTAATAAATTATCAATCAATCAATCAATATCATCATCAATACTAATAATAAATCTGTAAGGGTGGTCATGGACACTGGCGGCTGGTCCTAAAGTGCGCTCGTGCGCCGCACTACCATACTACGAGAAGTCTTCACTTCACTCAAAATAAATAATATCTTACAACATACCTACATTAAAACCATAAAGATCGTACTCCAAATAAATACGAATCTGAGTTCGACCTTATTTTATAGATCACAAGGCACTTTTTTGCGAGTAAACGCGCGCCCCGTGCGGAATCGAAAACGCACGCGAGTCTCCCATACTGAATGTATGGGGATCGGCAAAACACCGCTGGCGCGTGAGACAAAAGATACTTCATAGAAACAGTATGGGCCGAAATGGAGTTCTGCGTGCGACGCACGAGCACCAAACAAGGACGCTATATAGTGAATAGGCGCGCGTGCGACACGTTGCGAGTGATTCGTTTTGCACAAGTCTGTCTACCTACCTAGAGTCAGCGCGCTGTCATGTGATGTCACATACCCTTTAGCGCGCGAATATTTAAAATGGGATATGGTTAGGTTTTGTGCTTACTGTCACGTGATACTGTGAATTAAGTGGTGCAGATATTTGCCTAAGCGTTGGTTAAAGGTAAGGCTTTACAATCAGGTGATCCCAGGTTCAATTCCTACTTTCCAAATGCTTTTATTTTTAAATATTTTTTTAAAGTATTTTTGGGACATTACTAATGTTTTATTTTTGAAAGCTGCAGTAGTGTTGTGTGTGGTCTATGGGTGTGTTCATAATGGTATTAAAAATGAGTTAAAAGACTTGTTTGGATTTTTTTTCTTGTTTTTTGCAACTCATTGAGTGTCTTGAGAATATTCATACTAGGTACGTACATAATAAAATGCAGGCGTTTAAAAAATTCGGAAGTCCCGATCTTAAAATACCATGACGGGAATGTGTTGGGAAATTTGGTATTTAAGTAGGTAGGTACTTAGCGCACTACCGGTCACTGAAGTCACCAGCCGCCACTGGTCATGGAGTAAGTTACTTTGTTTTATGAGATACTGCGTTTGTAGACTATATTATGTATGATACTAAAACTAAATTGATGATTTTTAGAAATATTTTCTGTACGTATGAATGTATGTCCCTCCATAACTCTTAAACCGATCATCCGAATTTTATGAAACTTAGTACAAGCATAATTTACGAAACACAGGATAGGCTTAATAAAATTCAGATCCGGTTACGCTAAGATGTGGCTCTCATACAAACAGAATTATTCCGCGCGCCGAAATAAAGGTACGGTAGCGGCTTACTTACCTTCTTCTTTTTGAATACGAATTTAACGCGAGCGAAGCCCCGGGCAAAAGCTAGTTATAAATGAAATAATAAAACTCACTGTCTGTTGGCCAATCATGCTCCTCGCTTTCCGCACTCTGTTTTTGCACGCGTCCAAATCTAGTCTGAAATGATAAAACAAACAAAGTTTTAGACAGTATTTCAAATATGTCATTTAATGGTTTTGCCTGCACTTAAATAGTAAATAGTAGGAATTCTGACAAGCAATGTGCTAAACGTGTATTATGAGTATTTATGAGTTGCAGAGACTATTATGTGAGAGCAAAAGATCTTGTCATATTCTCTGATTCTAAGTGCTCTTCATATTCTATAATAGCCCTTTGTCTGCGAACGACCATAATGTGGTCGCGGCCAGAAAAGTGATAACTGCGAACGACCATATTATGGTCGCGAGTCTATGTCATACTAAATAATTTATTGTAACGTGCAACATCCTTCTTAACTCTTCTAACGAATGTCTAGTTATTCTTGAAAGAGTAGGCTACCTAAAAATACACACTTCTATGTGCTTGTCCTGTCAAAATAATTATTGCCAAGCGATCTTCAGTCGGTCTCTTTGCGTTCGCGGACGGTGACGTGTGCGCCTCGTGTTTTTAGTGGTTCTTTGTGGAATTTTTGGTGTTTTCTTTGTGAAAAACGATGGAAGGGTAAGTAATCTTCATTTACAATAGTTTCTCGGCTCTGAGGAACGATTTATTCGTAAAGTATCGTCATTTTGTAACCCTCTAGGCAAAAACCGTTCCGAAAATTCTTGAATTTTTTAACCCAGTTTAATAGTGATAATATTAAACACATTACCAATGAAATTATAGAAAATTGAATATACATTTGGAAAATAAAACTTTTTCATATACACGATATTTCTAGACTTTTTTCTTTTAAGAAAAAAGTCTAGAAATATCACCAAAAACGCAGAGCGCACCGGATTTTGGTCAAAAACCGATTTTGGCCAAAATGGCGTCGCACTCAATGGTTGAAAGCTAAACTTTTTGTCGCAGACATAGGGATAATCGTATTTTCTTACATTATTAATTGGTCTCCGCGCGCTCCGACTAGATACCGCGCTACCTTAAAACAACAGCTTCGTGAATGCGGCAACTCAATATTCTAGTATGTGTAAGAAAATGTTGTAGTATGTGTGTGATCCCATAGTCTTTCCTATTGAGACTGGCTCGAGTACGCCGACTTCGGCGTAGTATTTGTTGCCGCATTTTACACGTACACGGGCGGTATCTATTCGGAGCGCGCGGATACCTATCAATAATCTAAGCGTATTCTTCTATATTCTATAATAATCTCTTCTTCATATTCTATAATAACCTCGTTCATATTCTATAATACATAATGGGTTTACCATCGGTGACTTCTTTTTGGTTTCAAAATACTGTAGAGCCTTGATAATCCGAACTACCAAAAAACTACCCCTGTTCGGACTCACGAAGCATTCGGATTATAGTATGTTAGGTAGACAAATTCAACAAAACAGCTGCATACATTGAATGAGACAGAAAAATTTGCAGACACTCCACTTTCAAACTGTCAAATATGGCGCACTTTAGAGCTATGATTAAAGTCTTATGTTTGCGTTTCGGTGTAGGAACCATATTTATAACCAACAATAACAACGCGGGCTGAGTACAGCACAGAGTAACGCGGACAGTGGACACGTCGAAATAACCAAAAAACGGCGCGCGAGTGCAGCGAACACGTGGCGCGCGAGTGAAGCGCAGAGTACACGTCGCAATAGCTAGTTCGTAACTAATAAAAAAACCTAAGTTCACCGCGACCTCCCAGCGGCGGGCGAGAGGGTGTCACTTGGCGCTGTTCGGATTATAGACGTTCGGATCAGCCTGAGTACGGATTATCGAGGCTCTACTGTATAACACACAATTTGGATGAAAATGATGCAAATGTTTATTATACATAAAGTGGAAGAACTGCCATTTATGAGTGGAAAAATTATATGTCAAATGCCCACCATGACCACGGCCACGCTTACGGACAGATTCTTTTGTCAAAGTTTTCAATCACACTTTGGCATAATTGAGGCTCTATCTCATAAATGACACATTCAATGTTAGCTTTCAAGGCCTCAATGGATTGTGGATTATCCATAGACTTGATCTTTCACATAGCCCCACAAGGAATAGTCCAAGGGTGTTAAATCACATGATCTAGGCGCCCAATCTACTGCAAAGTTACGCGAAATTACTCAATCTCGAAATTTGGTTCGCAATAAATCCATTGTTTCTCTGGCTTTGTGGAATGTGGTATAGTACTGTTGAAACCGCATGTCACTCACTCGTGTGATTTAACACTGTTCTACTATTTCTTGCCAGAGTATGGGACTAGGATTGATTTAGATATCGAAAGAGCTAGAAGGAAAGCAATTTATGTTCTATAACCAGTCTGTGGACTTACGCAATGTGTAAAAGGCAGAACCTATATTAATAAAATACAATATAACATCCAAGTTGTGTTGGGCACTTATGAAATAACTTCCTAATTGTGTATTGCTGGCTATACTGGCCTAGAGGAGAACAACCGAGGCTGCTATGCGGCCAGCTTACATCCAGTATGGTACGATACGGTACATACTTAACTGATTCCAATGAAATAATTTACCGTTTGGTCTCAAGGATTCCTTTTTCTTTGGTAACAGTCTTCATCTCACCCTCGAGGAACTTGCGCAGAGGCTGTATGAAACACAGCCCGGCCGTGCCTATCATGTCCCGTTCACATTGTCCTAGCTTCTGTTCGCTCGCTCCTACTTTAATTAGAGCGCTGCCGTACGGCGTGGATGAACCGAAGTCGTTTCCTGCCTGAACGGGGAGTGTTTGTGATAAATACAATGGTGATAAGGTGCTCAGTTTTAGGTGACCACTGTTCGTTTACCAGCTTTAGGTTAAATCACATTCAGCTCCTTATTGCAGTGAATTACAAACCAAAATTAAATTTTTTTTTATTCCATACAAAAAC
This sequence comes from Nematopogon swammerdamellus, assembly GCA_946902875.1. Classification (NCBI taxonomy): domain Eukaryota; kingdom Metazoa; phylum Arthropoda; class Insecta; order Lepidoptera; family Adelidae; genus Nematopogon; species Nematopogon swammerdamellus. The sequence continues at coordinate 19,124,150 of OX336334.1, forward strand.
TCTCCACTTAATGGCTTCACCAAGCACATCCGGAGCCAATGCAAGTAGGAGAAGCTTTCATCGAGCAAAGCAACTAGCGAGCGACCACTCTGGCTCTCTTACAGCGCGCTAGACATATTGGGTGACATCAAGCCCTCGTCAGCTAGTCTGCGTTAACTAGGAAGTGGAGCAGTACTAGTCCCAAGCTCGACCTCACTCTCTACCTATCCAAATAATGTATGAGGCTACAAGACACGTGAATGGAGTTGTGGGACACTGGGTGATGTGTGCGGTTGCACTCTGTCAATTGTGTCCGGTGGAGAACTTACTGGCGCCTTCTGCCCAGATTCACTGTCGGTGTCGGTGTCGAGGTTGCCTGCTAAGCCATAAGCAAACTGGTCAGAACCAAACTGTTGTTCCAGAAATTCCAGAACAAAAGCTATTCCATTTCACGTTGATATCTACAATTATTTTCTTCTGTGCAGAAGGTGACAAGACAACAGTAGTAAGTAATGAAAATTGAGCTTTAGAAAGAGACAATCCAGTTACAGAGTGTCGTCTCTGGCGCACAGAGACGTGCAAATTTGTATGACAGAGACGACACTCTACAACCGGATTATCTCTTTCTAATGCTCGATGTTCAATACTTATTGCCGGGTACTGTATGTATATTGTCAACGTACAGGTTTGCGGTGTGCTCGATCAGAGTGACAAGAGTGACAGATAATCAGTTCAACTTGAAAATGAATGGTCATCACTATCGTAGCCCACTCTAGAACTCGGTGACTCACCTCAATCATGTCGAGGCCCAGGTACTCGAGATTGCTCAAGCGGTTGGGCTTCTTCTTCTCGATCTTCTCGAATATGAAGTCCTCGACGCGGTTGCCGGGGTTCGGCGTGAGCACGGCCTCCGTGTCGCGCAGGATGCGCTCCGTCCACTGCTTCGTGGCATCAGAGCGTTGGATCAAGTTATCAAACTGAGAGTCCAGCTCCGTCTTCTCAGACGTACCCAACTTTTCCTCAGTCAGCTGTGTGGGTATAACAAGTACATTACTATGGCTAGCAGCTGTAGCGGGAACTGATGTAAATTTTAAGATTTTCAGTAATCAATGGTTATAGAATTCTATAAGTACATAATTGAACAGAAGTGTGATGTGGGCACCAAAATAATGTAGGAATTATCAAGTCAGTTTTGCATGATATGAAACTGGCTTGATAATTCTAGATATTGAGGGTGAAATTCCAAAATTGCTAGGATTGCAAATTAATTCCAGTCGCCCTCAGTACAGTAAGTAATGTTATTTCTATTGATTTTTAATCGGCCAGTTTGTAATAAAATTAGGAGTAGTTGGAGCAGACGAGGCCCCACAGAAATAAAGGCAGTGCGACTTTGTACACAGCAGAAGCCTGGGTCGATGCGCCGCACCGCGGTGAAGACAAAATCAAGTATTCTCACTCTCAGCGGACTCACCTGGACGACGCGGCTGAGCGCGGTGCCGGCTTCACGCACCAATTTCTTCACGTTAAAGTCCATGTTTCCCTCCAACCAATTTACGCTCGGCTTCGGCTTGCAGTCGAATGTAGAGCCACTATACTAGCCAACCAATCCTCCAGCCAGACCAAACCAAAGCCACAAAGCACAAAGCCAGCTATTCTATCTACCAAAGCTCAAAGAGAATAATATACCTGACAGTCAGTCCAGCAAGTCAGCCTCTGATTTGACTGATAAAGTTGGAAACTCCCGGCACGAGTGTCTCTTTGTAGTAACCACCTGACAACTGACGCTGCTGAAAAAAAACCATACTACGACGAATGGCTCGGGGCCAATTCTGATTACTCTCACTTTTTTTTTCTTATTTTTTTTTATTTTCGGAAATATTCAGAAATATACAAACTGTTTTGGTGGTTTAAAAAAAATAACCAGGGTTAATTATATTAACCCTAACCTAATGTTTAGGCGGTGCATTTCGTTTTTGTTACAAGTTTATATTTCCGAAAATAATTTCTTAGGTGGTTATAAAAAAAAACTAAACACCCTAAAACAATCCTAAAACAACCGTAATATTGCTTAAAAAAGAAAAAAAAAACAAAAAAAAAAGCAAAACGGTTTGGTGCGATTCGAACCCATGGTCATAAAACTACTAGTCCTAGACCCTCACCATTGATAAAATCAATGACCCTCACCCCTGAGCTACGAACTCACTTGAACGACCAAACGAATATCGCATTTCGTTGATTCGGTTTCGGCTCTATGACGTCACAGCTGTGAGCGAGAGTAATCAGAATTGGGCCTGAGCCACTCGTATACTACGCGCTTGCCTTGCCTTGCCACGCACAACGCATAAATTGTAACGAAAGTCGAGAAGCGAAGCAAATTCGTCGTCCATCGTACAGAATGGTGTATAGATAAGGTGTGTGTTGACAACATTTGAAAGGACAATTGAGGTAATTAACATACTTTGCGGGAAAACTAAATCCACCGCCCCGTAACCTGTTAGTGTGGCTATTCCCTAGTAGAGTGTTTTTATAACCCGGAGGCGCGGAGGGAGTGCAGCCCCCGTCCGCCGTAACTCGTAACAAAGCGCAGGCACCCGTGTGAGCCGGAGCGGCTGAGGCTGGAGGCTGGAAAAAGCTACGGAGGCGAGCCTAAGTCGCTATTGAAAAAAAAAAAATCGTCGACATCGCCATTTTCTATACAAAAATTTCGTGAAATTTTTTATTTTTTATTTTTGGCCCCAATTTTGATTTCCGCGGGCTAAATCTTTTCTAATAGCAGTGTTTTGTGGTCCTTTATGCTCCTGTATTTTTTTTTACGAGGTGCAACAAATGAGAAGAAGAATGAAAAAACAAGACATATGGCTATACGGTCACGCTAGCCTTGCTTTTCCGTAAGAAAAAAAAAACTATCAGGTGCTTACTACAAAGACACGCTCGTCCTCTTTGGGACAAAATTATACAGCCTTTTCTGTTGTACTTCTAATGTCTCTTGTTTTCTTCTCGATTCGCGAGAATCTCAAAATATATACTTTTTATTTACGACGACGCGGCAAACAAATTTGTTCATCCGCCATCTTTTTTCAATCCGTAATCCGTAATCAATCGTCAGTTTTATTAACGCGGGTGGGGTAAGTATCCCACCCGACCCTTAAAAACTCTCGGGCTAGAGCGGAGCCCGAGAGAGATAACAGAAATATGTGACAAAGAGTTAAAGAATATAGGTACCAGTTGAGTAGCATGGGCCGTTTAATCGTACACCGCGTGTCGTTTCGTGTTCGTGTGCGCACAACCGAACCGAGGAGGCCGACGCATCATCCATCCCTCTCTCAAAGCGAGCTAATAAAAACGCGGGAAATATAAAGTGAGTGTATGAGGTGCGTTCTTTGAGTTAGAACAGGAAGTAAGTATAGACACCGAGGCATACCGAGGACAATAAACGTTCTGTGGTACAGAGACGTAGTTATTCTATTTAGGAAAGTGTAAATTATTCTATTTTAGTGAGATGAGAACACAGTTAGTTGTTACTACATTTTCAATAAAAACTCTAACATACTGACCTTCTGAATAATCACTAGACTACTAGTGTGCTGGGACAAATGATAGATCTCGTCGAGATCTTCATTTGGGATGAAATCTGTCAAAATTAAAAACGGTGATGTCTCGGATCGTGTGCTGGGACAACTGATAGTTATTCCATTTTTAGAACAGCGGCAGGAGCGCATAGTGATCCTACCCCCAGATTGTTTTGTATTAATATTCTTTTAATATTCATAATAGGCGTACACAGTACCTATGCCCGTCATGCCCGACGCCGCGTTTATTATATTTTATTTTATAAATATTATATTATGTCCCTAATGTTTATGTCATATTGAGAATGAAGAGAATGTAGGTATGGTCGGAGGAGTCTATGACATACATTTTCATTACATGACCTTCGGGTACCTACATTGAAAATGACTTTTATTTAGGGCGTATTCAAAATATAAGCGTATAGTGAGTCGCCGACTGTGAGCGTGCTGACTGTGAGCGATAAGAAGCGATTAATCGGCCTCGTACGTTTTCAGTACGCGGCGTCGGGCATGACGGGCATACTGTACGCCTATTATGAATATTAAAAAAATATTAATACAAAACAATCTGGGGGTAGGATCACTATGCGCTCCTGCCGCTGTTCTAAAAATGGAATAACTATCAGTTGTCCCAGCACACGATCCGAGACATGACCGTTTTTAATTTTGACAGATTTCATCCCAAATGAAGATCTCGACGAGATCTATCATTTGTTCCAGCACACTAGTAGTCTAGGATCGGAAGTTTTCGAGTTATAGCCGTTTTAATTTTGACAACTGTCATCTGAAACGAAGATCTCGTCGAGAACTATCATTGTCCCAGCACACGAGTAGTCTAGGATACGAGTCCTTCATCGCAGGAGAGTTTTGCTGCAGCTGTGACGGACGGCACTATGCGAGTTTTCTTCCCAAACAGAGATTATTAACCTGTTTTGGTGGTTTAAAAAAAAATAACCAGGGTTAAATTACAGAAGATGCGTCGCTACGCGACGCATCTTCTTTAATTTAACCATAACCAAATGTTGAGGCGGTGCATGTCGTTTTTGTTAAACTCCCATAGTGCAGTTTGGCTGCTACCACAGTAGCTGCGTCAAAGCTCTCCTGCGATGAATCTTGAATCATGCATGAACAAAGACATTAAACCCTGGTTTTTTAATCTCTTTGTGCATGAAGGAATCGTGTCTAGGATGGGTAGGTAATTTCCGAGCTAAAGCCGTTTTAATTTTGACAGCTACATATTATCATCCGAAATGAAGATCTCGTCCAGTCCAGATCCATCACTTATTCATACTGAAATATGTCAATTTTCAAAAAAATCAAAAATAAAAATAAAAATTTAATTAAAAAATGAAAATTCTTAATTTTGAAGTATATGCATACACGAAAAGCCATTTCAACTACTCAAACTGCATGATAGAGACGACTCAACGAGGCGAGGCAACAAACATAAAAAAAATTATAATACAGTCGAATTGAGAACCTCCTCCTTTTTTTGAAGTCGGTTAAAAAATTGCAATGTTCATGGATGGCTGTCGTGTCATCATTGGATGACTAGCTAGAGTAAGGTATCAAATCATGATTAGTCTGGTAGGAGTGGTTGGATAGCCAGTTACGTTTTATTACTTCATAAGCAGCCATTTGTCAGCCTCGCTCGGTAGCTCAGTCGGTCGACTGTTGTTAATCAACGCTTAGCGCGGTCAGTACTTGGATGGGTGAGCGCTTGACCGTGGTTCGAATTCCACGTTAAACTGTAGGTCCCTTCCCTTTTTACCTTACTAGGTGGTAGGGTTTATCCCGGCCGGGTTGACCGCACGGAGCGAAACGTCGCGCGTCGGTCGAAACGGCTATGTAAATAGTTAGTGTTTTCCGTTGGTCAGTGTAGCCGACATGAAATGAAGGGAAGCACTGACATGGCACCTAGTTCACCCGGTGTTATGGGCTGACATCACGGATGTTGTAGGTGATGTAGCCAACCGTGTGTGTTTCCATAAAAAAAAATAATAGGAGCTCATATTATTTAAGTGGTAGAAGTCATATAAGAAAAACTAGATTCAGCGCATGCACACTGAACTTATCTAAACAACGTGTTTTACGACCAGCACCATTGTCCAGAACTCAGCCAGCAGCAGCTGACTGAAGTCAAGTCAGTCAGTTAGTTCAGTCAGTCAGTCAGTCGCTTAGCAGCAGTCGCGGCGGGCTGGCTTATGTTTCGGGAAGCTTCAGACTTCAGTCGCTTAAAAGAAACTCACACCTCTCTACGGGGCGGGCGCGGCGGTGTGGCGCGCGCGCGCGAGGAAACTTTGAAGGGATACTAATATTATTGCAACATATATTTTCCTGCAACCTCTTCTGAAGTGGGGACGCGACGGGGTCTCGCTCGGTGAAACGGAAGCTGAGCAGCTATTGCAGAGGTGAGTATTAAGATAGTTTGAAAGAAAAATAATTAAATTCATGTATTTTTAAATAAACATGAATGATACACGTGCTGAGTAAAATGAAATCTTTCGTAGTCTTACAATGAACATATTATAATTGAATAACATACATACTTACACATACAAAGCAAGGAAAGAGAAAAAGGGACCAGACAGGTAGATACAGAATTGACTAAATAACCATATTTTAGTACCTATATTTTGATATTACTTTGCTATTAGTTACGTATTTACTCCTGCTTCTATTTAAGAATTAACATAGGATAAATGATTTGTCTCCATATAACATAATAACCGATAATTGCGTAGGCATAATGATTACTCTGTGGTATTGCTTACATACTTATACAAAAAAGTATGTTTTATTTTAATTTACTGTAACTACCAGTGTAGTAACTCAGTAAACTTAATTACATTTTTTTACGTAATTACTATAATCCACGTTTGAACGGCGGGGGATATGAGAACTTTACACTGCATTTGGCATTAGGTAACGAACTTAGGTGTACCTACCTTTTTTGAAGTGAAAACTTCTTTAGCGGCGCTTGCCACTTTTTTAGGTGGGTAAAAAATGTTAGACTCGCGACAGATCTCGAAAAGCGACAGATTTATTTTTATTATTTAAAATGCAACCTTAAACCATTGCATTAAGGGTTAAGTTACGATGGCTAGGGATCAATTCTGTTCGTCTCTCAGTGACAGTAACGCCGAAAGCGAATCAAGGGAATCCGATATTCGTTTGGTCGTTTATGTGATTTCGTGGCTCAATGGTAAGAATGTAGGATTTGTATTTTTTGACCATGGGTTCGAATCCCTCAAATATTTTTTTTTCTTTTGTTTTCTTTTTTAAGCAATGCTACGGTGTTTAAATTTTTTTAGGGTGTTTAGTTTTTTTTATAACGACCTAAGAATTATTTTCGCAAATACAAAAAGTTTTCACGCATGCACACTGCCGGCACACCCGGAGTGCAACTGAGGTTTTTTTTTTATGGAAACTGACACGGTTGGCTACATCACCTACAACATCCGTGATGTCAGTCCATTAGACCGGGTGAACTAGGTGCCATGTTAGAGCTTCCCTTCGGTCGTGCCGGCTACACTGAACTGGACGGAAAACACAAACTATATACATAGCCGTTTCGATCGACGTTTCATTCAGTGCGGTGGTGTCAACCCGGGCGGGATAATCCGAACCACGGTCAGCCTCAAACGGTCGAGCGGTCACCCATCCAAGTACTGACCGCGCTCAAGGTTGCTTAACTACAGTCGATCGACCGCACCACTGAGCTACTGAGGCCACAGATTAAGTAATAGTGCTGAGGCTGACTTACAAGTAATGAATAATTGTAGGTATAATAACAGAATCGGCGAAACTAAACCTAAGAACTCAAAACACTTAAATACACGAACCTCATATCGTAAATCAAACGCGCAATTGACGTAGGTAATTACATCCAAAGATCACATAGATATAATAAAGTTAATAACACTCCTCTTTTTGCGTCGGGGGTTAAAAAACAATTGAAAAAAAAAAATTAAAACCGCCTTCAAAAATGTATGAAATAAAGAAAAATCTAAACCTAGAGTTGAAGGCGGTCGGTGATTTTTGCTTGCTTTAGCACCGCCTTCAACTCTAGGGTTCGATTTTTTTTTATTTCATACATTTTTGAAGGCGATTTTTATATTTTGTTAAATAGTTTTTTATTTCACAGTTTTTCTAGTAATTTTTTGCTATTAATGTACTCGGCGGATTCGCTCTGACTTCGGCCTCACGATTCCGCCTCGCTTTCCAATCCGATCTTGACCAAATTGAAATGAAACCACACGGGAAGCACCAGCTTTCAAATAAAAAAAGAATTTTCAAAATCGGTTCACCCAGTCGAAAGTTCTGAGGTAACAAACATAAAATAAATACACCTTTTACTATCATTTATTTATTTATGTTTTGTGAGATACCAGCCTTCCGGCTACAAAATCCAGACGTCTACAACCTGCACTCTTGCGAGTACAGTGATCATGTATGCCAGATCGAGGCCCCATAGCTGCTCTGTCGAACATCCGTTCTTCCGAAAAAATCCCATGGGAAACACAGGCAGGCTGTGACCTTTCCCCAGCCGATCCGAGCCACCACCCGTCCACCCGAAGGAACCCCCGACCGAAGTCGAGAGCCGGGGGTGAAGCCTTCACTGCCACTGGGGTCCGCACCCTATCCAACCACAACCTGTGCCCAGGGCCTCAGCGTTTTGTACTAGCCTAACGGCTTTTGTTTTCACCAGCTATGTATATGCGTGGAAGTGCATATGACCACCACCTAATGTGTACCGGGGATCCACCGGTCTCGAATGACAGACTTACGTCAGCGTCATTAGCTCGTGAGAAATCCATTCCACTTCCACATATAAGTGTGTGTTGCACCGACATACCGATCTACATTATTCGCATGTCTACCAATTCTCCACATTGGTTACGGAGCTCTAAGTGGCTCACCATTCGCAGCTTTCGCTACTTATTCCCGTGTTTGATGCTTTAACTACACAAGTACGGAAGCACCAGGGAGTCTAGTAGTCTAGAGCTAATACGGGTCTATGGATCCTGTTGGCCGGGCCCGACACATTGGGTAGACCGAAGTCTACCACTGCGATCGCTCCCCAGCGACTACCCTAGTTATAAAATAAATACAGTCGAATTGAGAACCTACTCCTTTTTTTGAAGTCGGTTAATAAAAAGAAGTTAATTCCTATTAAATAAAGCGAAGTTTTATCCTTATAACTTGAGAACCCCGTTAATTTACATACGGTTTTCACTGTTCTAAGGCTATAAAACATAACGCTGCATCATCGGCGGCCTGCGCTGTGAGCAAAAAGTCACGCGAAGCAAAGTTTCGGACAAAATTTAGTCAACAATAAGTAAAGTACGTATCAACCGACTAACTCATCTAAGTCTATAGATGTAGCTTGCTTACCCTCCGCTCTATTGTCAGTTGACACTTGTCACTGAATTTGACAAGGGGGAAATTTGTTGTACGGTCGCTTGCATGGCGTTTAGGTGAGATCGTTGCTGCCAACTCAACGTTTGAGGTAGGTAGTGCTGTAGAAAAGAGCAGATCACTGACTGCCAACAAACTAACAGCAGTGGGCTATATTTTATGTGCTGAACGTGTTTTATTTTAATAAATAATAAAAAAATTGTAGGTAAATACTCTACCTGAATATACTGGCACAGCATATTATACTCGTATAGAGGTATCTGTATACGTACGTATATTGTGCGTTAGCAGATTTACATATTATTCGGCAAGTTTGTTATTCGGTTCAGTTCGTCCGAAGGACGGACGGCGCCACGGCGGACATTAAGCGAGGGGTGAAAATTAAATTAGGTGTATCGATTTTCAGATAGTGGCATCTGTTTTATATTCTTAAGGGTGAAAAGCGACTTCGTTTGTTGCAAGTCGGGGACTTGTGGGAACTCGCCGCCCCCTATCCGCGTGTCGGCTTTTTTCCAAATGTTTCAAATTGAATTCTGAAGATTAATAAATTAATTTGATAATTTAAGGTCCCGGAATATTTCATCAGTTCAATTTTCGCATGGCGTTTGCGATTTATTTTTGTTATTACTTAAGACCTTAAGGAGTGGAAAGTTAGTAGGACTGCAACGATAAATTTCCGGGAATGGTATACTTAATAAAGAGCGAACCGCAGATGCGGGAAATGAACATCTAAACAAACATCGGCCATCTTGGCTTGTCGTAGTTTAATAATAAATACGACATAATGGCAGAACATATTCGAAATAACTGCATACGTAGATGTAAGGTAATGTTTACATACAAAATTGGGAATATAGACCTAATAGGAGACCCTTATGGTGTAATCCAGTGTTACTCAACGTGGGGTCCGGGGGCCCCCTCCTGGGGGTCCCCGGAACATTCGCAGGGGATCCGCAGACACTAAGATAAAAAAATATGAATTGTATATATTGCAATATACATAATTTATAATATATAAATATATATATATAAACTTAAATTATGGGGTAGTGGAATTCTTGTATTTTTATGTGAGTATGTATTGCTAATAAATATTATTAAAATATTATGCCGGTTTTTTTGTTTTTTTTTGTTTTTAATATATGTTCATAAAAAATCTGCTAGGGGCCCTCATATGAACAAATTTTTCATTGGGGGGTTCACATATGGTAAAACTTTGAGAAGCACTGGTAATCAATAAGGAAATGTCAACAAAATCAGATAATTTCGCTTGTAGAGTAAATAAGACATATTGGTATAGCAGGTAGATATTGCGCCCGATAGGTGCCCGGCTGCCTGGCTCTTCGGTGCTCTGGTTCTGAAATGAGCTCAGCTGCTGCCTCTCGGTGGCAGCTCGCCCGGTTGTCGCTTCATATTATTTACATTGCACACGCAGCACACACTCGCTCCAGCTCGCTCTAGTGTAGTATTGCGATGCCTCTTCATTCAAATGATATTGTAGAAAATATTCGCATTAATAATTTGTGCCACCGTTTGTATTTTGTACAGCTAATCTATCTAGATCAATACGTCATTGATCTAGATATAGAAATGCAGCCATTATCCGTCTTGACTTTTCATTACACAAAGGTAGTCAACCTTCAAGGATGAAATCGAAATGAACGAACTGATTGATGATAGTGATCATAACGATTGGTATAGGAAGTATACACGGTGTTGCAGTTGCCCCCGTAATATTTTTAACTGACATAAGGGGGTTATTCTATATATGAAACTAAACAACTTCTGAGAAGAAAAAAAAAATTTTGAAACCAAAAAAAAGTATTTTTGCCATACAAATTTTAATTACCTATTCTCAAAATATATGGAGAAAAAAAAATTTTTTTTCTTCAAATAAAAAAGTCGTAGAACAAAAGTTGTTCTATTTCACGTACAGAATCACCCCTTTTCGGATTTTACGGTTGGGGTTGCAACACCGTGTATAATGTGGGAGATATTCTATGGGTTTTTGATCGTTAAAATTTTAACTAATTATATATTTTATCTTTATTTCAAACAGCTCGCCCTTAAAAAGCGCAGCAAGTCGAGACAACGCATACAATAGGCAAAACAAGCCCGCGCTCCCGACACCTGGTGAGTCCATGTTTCGGCGGCCGCGCGCCGGTCGGAGTTGGGGGCCGTCCATAAGGACCGTCCGGTCGCGAGGGGGGGGGGGGGGGAAGGGGTTAGCAAAACCGGACAAAACCGGACGCTGGGGAGGGAGGGGTACTGCCTATCCGGACGTCCCAGCGAGTCGCTGGGAGCGACGCGTGCGTGCGCAAACGACGATTAAAAGGTGAGAGGGGCGAGGGCGGGAGGTGTGGAAAGGGGAGTAGCGGCGCACCTCGTCGCGCTCCCCCTCGTGCTAGGAACGACGACTCGCGCAGTCGCCGCCCGCGCATGCCGCTCCAGAGGCAAAGTTACTAGAGGGGGGGGTCGTCGATTTTGGACGTCCAGGAGGGGGGAGAGGAACCAAAAACCGGACACAACCGGACAGCGGGGGAGGGAGGGGTCTTTTTCCCCAAATCGACCGGACGGTCCTTTATGGACGGCCCCTTATCTTGTCGATTCCTTCTATCGACGCGCTCGTACAGCAGACATCTCACTGCGAATCTTGAAAGTAAGTCACGCAATATGCCGTGAGGCACGCGACCGCCTCCTGCCTTTACTCCTAGCCTTCGCCATATTGTATGTAGGTACCTTCTCCGCCTCCTTCGAGTTTCGCGAGCCCGGAGGCAGCCCTTGATTCATTCGAAAGTCGAAATCTCGGCTTATTTTCCAACATTGTTGGCTACACGTCGCTAACTACACCATTAGTAATGACAGCCCTGAAGAAATAAGTCCGGAAGTGTCCTGACCGAACTGGGCTAGGAGTCATGTTAGGGACGCCATGTAGGTGCGTTATGTTGATACGCTAGGTGGGCATGTTAGGTACCCACGTTATTGTACCTAACTCTTAATACCGCAAGCGGAGCTGCGGGCTACATCTAGGAAACAAATAAAACAAACGAAAAAATAAAAATAAATAATACGCGTTTGCTAATAAAAGTACCTAAAGGAAACAATGAAAGAACAAAAGAAAAGGCTGTAGTCGGGCTGCTTGTCTATTCGAATCCTTCTAGAAGCCTGACTCCAGCATTTTCTACTTTTCCTTCATTTTTAGGGTTCCTTACTTCAAAAGAGGAAAAAAACGGAACCCTTATGGGATCACTCATGTGCCTGTATATCTGTCTGTCCGTCTGTTACAGCTTATTTCTCCGAATTTACTGGACGAAGTAGAAATTTGATACATATATGTATAAAGTTTGATGACCCAAATACGGATGGAAAGGGCTCGTTATATAGAATACTATATATATCTTCAATTCCGTCTATGATATATATAATATATATTTTGTTAATGCATACTTTAAAGGATATTAAAGAAAATAGTAAATCGAGCATTGACACCCGTATCTTCGAAACTACTAAGTCTAAAATAAAATTAAAAAAAACGGAAGGACCTCTCATATACTTTACATACATTAGCCTCCGTATGTAGCTATTTTTTTCAATTGAAACCAAAATCGACCAATTTTCTCCGCGAAAGTTGAAGTGACAGAAGCATTAAGAACTCTACTGTATAGAGAATGGTATGTTGTGTACCACGACTGCTCTCATTTCTCACACTTTAGGAACCTTGTCAAAGTAACATTCACTCATTACCCCTACAAAATTATACAAATAATCAAATATTAAATTTTGACAGGGTTCCCTAAGTGTGAGAAATGAGTGCTGTCGTCTGTACATTACAAATATGCTTTATCTAACAGAATTTTCAAAAATCTTCTAGAAACACAGAAAAAAACTCTACTAAGGCAGGACATTATTTTGAATGGTCATTGAGTGCGATATGGTGGCGTTTGACACGGACTCGCCGGAAGCATTCGCTTCACGAACTTCGCCCCGAGAACAAAAATTCTCGCTGAGAAAGAGTCTCGCCACTCATAACACAAATTTTTATCAGTCTTCTTAGTAAAATAATAGTATATTCTATTTATGAAACGAATGAAACGAATGAAATGAATGCCTTTTATTTTTGGGAGCGCGAAAGGGCAATGCCACATTTTGTATGGAAGGTGGTGCCTTTTTTTTTTCGCGCGGCCATCAACCAAACTTGGTTATTTTAGTTCAGAATAATGGTACAAACAAAACTTGTTATGACATGTATATGCCTAAACTCAGTCCGAACTAAGTTATAATAGGCCAGGAAACGAATGTTCTAGCCGGAAAGCTCGAAAGCAGAAAGTTTGACTTCGGAACCTTGTTCTGACTAGTTAGGAGGTAAACATACTAAAAGTCCCCACCACTGGGGGGGTGCGCCCTAGGGGGGGGGGGGGGGGAGCACAAAGAAGGTCCCATTTTTCAGTTTTTCGCTTATATCTCAAAAACGGTGCATCATAGCAAAAACTGTTTAATTACGGAATAAGAGGTCATAAAATTCTCTACAACTTTGGTACATGCACTTTTTACCAATTCTCAATCGTTGTCGAGATATAAGGTCCGAAAAAAGGCCGATTTTATTTGCAAATGAAAGCAATGTATGACAAAAACAGATTTTTGCTTTTATTTGCAAATAAAATCGGCCTCTTTTCGGACCTTATATCTCGACAACGATTGAGAATTGGTAAAAAGTGTTTGGATCGAAGTTGTAGAGAATTTTATCACCTCTTTTATCTCTCAATTTTATCAGACGACAAAAAAGGCACCAATTTTAGGCAATGCCCTTTTGTTCACGGCCCGAATGCTCAGAAAAGTGAATGGTACGGAACCCCCTCCACGCGAGTTCGACTTGCACTTGACACCTTTTTTTATTAGTAGACCAGTTTTTTATTTTTACTTTTATTTTTCAGTTTCATTCTTTTTAGTTCTAAACGTGCGTAGTACAATTTGAAACTTTTCAAGATCTAGCTAAACAATTACATAACATTCGATGGGGTTTTGAAGAAAAAATTCAAAGTTTGACAATTCGTTGTTTTTGAAGTGAAAACTTCTTTAGCGGCGCGGCGGCGCTTGGCACTTTTTTAGGTGGGTAAAAAATGTTAAACTTGCGTCATCGCGACATCGCGACATCGCGACAGCGTCATTATTATTTAAAATGTAACCTTAAGTCATTGCATTAAGGGTTAAGTTCTGACGGCACTCCTGGAGTGCAACTGTTAAGTAGGGTTCCGTAACACGTTTATGTCTGTCCATTCTACTAAGTTCTGCAAAATGAATGTAGGGTTCCGTAACAAATGCATGTCTGTCCGTTCTACTAAATTTAACATTTATTTCAAAATGAATGTAGGGTTCCGCAACAAATGCATGTCTGTCCGTTCTACTAAATTTTACAATTTTCAACCAAGGTCCTCCAACGGTTATTTTATAATAAAAGTAGGGTTCCGTAACACGTTTATGTCTGTCCATTCTACTAAGTTCTGCAAAATGAATGTAGGGTTCCGTAACAAATGCATGTCTGTCCGTTCTACTGAATTTTACATTAATTAAAATTTTTTTTTAAGCAATGTTACGGTGTTGTTTTCACTTCTGCCGGCACTCCCGGAGTGCACCTGAGGCTTTTTTTTATTTATTTTTATTTTCTTATATAGCTATACTATATATTCTTATATATAAGGTTAAAAGTGACTCGCGATAACAAATTGTTGGATGTCTCATTCATCAAAATCCATTCAGCGGTTTAGGGGTTACGAAGGAAAACCAATTTACCAAATTGCATCAAATTGGAACACATTCCCCTCCTTTCCGTTTACAGTCGGGTAAAAATCTAGTGTAAAGAACCATAGTCAGTTTTAGATATCTACCTAAGTTAAATGCATATACCTATGTACACTGTATAAAACCATTGACGAGTGATACGTGTACAAAATAAAGTCTATATAGTAGGTAGGTAGTCACTACCTAGTGACTACTACATACCTACTATATAATATCGTATTAATAATTTTATTACAAAGTCAAAATGCGGTGTTATAAAATATATAAAATGGTAGGTGCGGAACCTTGAGGTGTGCGTTTAAGTTCGACTGTGTGTACTTACTCTAACTAACTAAGCTATTATAATATTTCCTCGTCATGTTTGCGAGTTGTTATCCTAGCTGGAATTACCCTCGGGGGCAAGTTACACACTTAGGTACTTAGGTCGTAGGTCGTCGGGGACTAAGGGGTGTGCACACACACTAATATAATATTATGACAATAGTAACTACTATTAACTATACTATTAACTGTAATTGTTGTGTCAATGACGTTGAGGGGTCGAGGTAAAATAAAACAGATGAAATTTTTTTTGTCAAATACCTACATACATAATGAAAGTAAAATATTCCTTTCGTTAAACTATTATTTATTCACGTCCTATACTATAACGCGTATAAATTTCTCAAAGGCAGTTACACAATGGCCATAATTTATTATAATAATGGCTCGATACAATCGCCGCGCCGCCGCCAGTCTTCTCCAGCCGAATCGTCTCGGCATTGGCGTAACGACAGTGGGTGGGGTGATATCTTCTGCCGATCTCATCTCCCGCTCCCTCCCTCCGAGCCCGCTCGCGCCCGGCACGCGCGCGTCCGCCGAGGCGGCGAGCGCGGCGCGGAGGCGGGCGGCGTGGCGCCGCCGCCCCACCGGCGCTGCCTGAAAGCAGAATCAGTGTAGGAGGCCATTTGGAGCAGTGACGCTTAGTCAGTAGAAGTGGCGGAATAGGATGCTGGAAAGAGAAAGTAAATATGGTGAAACTTATAATGACGGAATATGTTTTTTACGTCTTCGAAAACGATTTTAATCTACTTTTATCTTCGACTGTTATTTGTTTATAGGTACCAAAGAGTTTGTATTACGTCGCTGCGCTCCTACGTAATACACACTCTTTGATAGGTACATATATGTACGAGCGTACGTAGCAGTACCATTCCTAAGAAGACTGAATGAGGTTAACACGAACGACAGCATTTTCCGAAAGCAATGTGATTGCGTTGACTGTGTGAATAATCTGACTGAATAGACTGAATAGTCTATATACCTACTTTCCCTTTTGTTCAGTCAATCGCGAGTTTCAGATACGCAGAGTAGGAATGGGGTCTGGGGACAAACTTCACTTTGTCTTGCGTCGCTGTAGAGACAGACGTTATTGTATGTAAGAGCATAATATTGTTAGCTTCGTGCCGCGAGCGTTCTCCGATCCAGTCCTGCTCCACTTCCTTCTCCGAGCGGCAGTTGGCACTCGGCACTGATATAAGGGCGCTGGCCGCCCACCTAGACTGGAGAACAGACACGTGCGGTAACGTGCGGAATGTAGCCTTACCACCACATGCTGTCTGCACAACGAGTTCACGAAGTCGTTCATGGTCAATCTACTATGTAGGTGCACTCGGTCAATACTAGGTACACGCACACACTTGACGGTAACGGACTACGGTAACGTGTAAAAAAAAATTCCCATGTGAAAAACATTACTTTTAAATTATATAACGCGCCGGGTGTTATAGTATACGAAAAAAATAATGTTGTTTCTATTGGAACCCGTATCATATCGGTACCCGTAGGTATGGAGTGGAGACATATTACTAAGCCTACGTGCGTCGTTCGTCTGTTCGTCCTACCTTTAAACGGAAATGTTATTATTTTTAACCGTAATAGGTAGTCGTAGTAGCCGTAATTTTTTGTTTTTGCTGTATCGTAAAAATTATAATACATATAAGCGTCAAACTTGGTGTGATTATTTATAGTGCAAACTCTAAAGTAAAACAACACATAATATAAACCGGCCAATTACGTGGTGGTACAGAACCATCATGACCGACCAAGTGCCAGTCCGACTCGCACTTGGCGGTTTTTTTTTACAGCATTGATACAAAAACTAACATTTCGAAACAAAAATTTCCTCTAGGTAATATTCTCCCGTTGAGAGGGAGCAATTAAAAACAGATTTTAAAAAGGCACTGAAAACTTCAGCCAGCGTATGAGCGTCCACTGCTGGACATAGTCTCTCCAATTTTTCTCCAGTCCTCGAAGCGTTCAGCGGTACGGAACCACTGCTTTCCGAAGACGTACTTAATGTCGTCGTCCCACCTGGCGAGTGGTCTTTCCACACTCCGGTTTCCTATCCACGGCCGACAGTGTAGAACACGATTACTCCAACGCTTGTTTGCCCAGCCCATTGCCACTTGAGCTTAGCCACCACATATAAGGAATTAAGGATACACTAGCGAACGAGCAAAAAAAAAAACATTATTATTATTCTTCATTTTCAAATTTTAGGAAAAATTGTATTGGTCCTTTGTTTTATTCTGAGTCCGGTCCTAATATAGGTCTCGGGCATATGCAGCGTGCCTAAATATCGACTTTCACATGACTTTTCAAAGCATTTAATATCGGAACTTTAATGGATAAAGAACCCCTGAATATGATGTGGCGCGCGCCTCGCAGATGCTATCGGCAATCTAACTAACGCGTCAGATTCTCCCGCACCCGAGCATTACTTGAACAGTTCGTGGGCGGGCCGCTTTGACGCTCCCTGCCTGAGAGCTATTTTGCATCTCATGAATAAATGGGTCCGAAGAACTTGACTGAGGGAAATATTCTTTTGTCGAGGTTGTAGTTTCGGCATAACGATGTAAGGATACCTAGTACGTGGGTTCCTTGTGCTGCGAGCCGATACCGGGCCCTCGCTATTTATGTAGAGCCTTCTTTCGCACGACCTTGCGGGCCTGCTCTACGATTCATAATATTAAAAGCACCCGTATAAATAAGTATTGTAGTTTAATGTTCGAAGAATGTTTCCTTAAAGCTTAAGCGAAAAGTATAATAGATTATGAAAATAAAATAATACATGCTCGCGTTGGCACTCGTACGTTGTGCATTGTATTAATTTTCATATTTTTCTGGCTTCGTGAAGTTGAAGTTCGTGACGTAAAAGGAATCCTAACGGCCTAAGTCGCTCGCATTTATTTCGTAATTAGGCTATCATACTTAGTGTTGTGTTTCACACTCAGTCAGTCAGCGTGTAAGCGTCCACTGCTGGACATACGCCTCTCAAATTTTCCTCCAGTCCTACCGGCTTTCAGCCTAATGGAACCACTGCTTTCCACCGACGTACTTGATGTCGTCGTCCCACCTGGCGGGTGGTCTTCCCACAATCCGTTTTCCTGTCCACGGCCGCCAGTGTAGGACACGGTTACTCCAACGGTCGTCGTCTCTTCGGCTGACGTGTCCAGCCCACTGCCACTTGAGCTTAGCCACCCGGTGTCCAATATCGACTCCTTTGGTGCGTCGGCGGATTTCCTCGTTACGCACCATATCACGTAGCGATATTCCCAGCATGGCTCGCTCCATTGCTCGCGGGGCAACATTCAAACTTTGGACAACACCGACCGTCAGAGTCCACGTTTCACACCCGTACGTCATAACGGAGGACACGCTGATCATATATACAGGTCTTTAAATTTTGCGGAAGGTCAGACCTCAGGGCGAATTTAAACTTTCTGAAGGCAGCCCAACCCAGTTGAATCCGTCTTTCGACCTCCTTTAGCAGACCTTGCCTACCAAGCCGCAGAATTTGACCGAGATATAAGTACTATTCAACCTGTTCGATCACTTCTCCGTCAATAACTATTTGTCCTCCTGTCATAACCTCGGTCGCCATGACCTTGGTTTTGTCCCGGTTCATCTTCAGACCCACCTTCATCGACGCTGTATAAACGATGGCGAAACGCAGATGACTGAGATGATGTCCATTAACGTTGATACCCATGTTGTCCCACGCAAACGTCTTGAACACATCTTTCAATGCGTTTGTGAAGAGCTTGGGTGAGATCACATCCCCCTGCCTTACGCCTTTACCAAGAGAAATGGGTTGGGTATTTTCGTGGAGCCTCACAGTCATCGTCGCGGATCGATACAGATTTCGGAGTACCTGGAAGTAGCGGTGGTCGATTTTGCACCTCAGCAGGGAGTTTTCGATAGCCCATTTTTCAACAGAGTCGAACGCCTTCTCATAGTCGACGAAGGCTAGGAAGAGCGGCTTGTTGTACTCCTCGCACTTTTGCACGACTTAGCAGTAAATATGTGGTCCATGGTGTCGTATCCTTTCCTAAATCCAGCTTGCTCACGAGGCTGGTGCTGATCCAGCCTCTGTGTCAGCCGACTCGTGATGACTCTTGAAAAGACCTTGTACACGTTGCTAAGAAGTGAGATAGGTCGATAGTTTTTCAAGTTCGCCCTATCCCCCTACTTGTGAAACAAGACAACGTCACTATTTCGCCATGCGGCTGGAGCCGGAACTACACCATTTTCAAGTACTGCATTGAACAGGTGTATTGAACACTCATAACGCAATAAAGTGGATAGTTGTGTGTAAATGCAAGAGCTGAAGGAAGAAGTGTAAAGTTGGGCGTAAGTGCGGGAGGCGAGATGGCGCAGACGAGGTGCCATGGTGGCGTGGGGCCGGTGCACCGCGCCCGCTGCGCTTGGCCACTCCACTCCGCATCTGAGCCCTCGTAAAACGAAGCCACCTTCACTTTAATGTCTTTTGTCTGGGCTATTATTTTCGCAGGGGTGACACCTTAGCCTCGAGATGTAGTACAAAATCTTGAAAATTTCTCAAATTAAGTTTTAGACAAGTGAAGTGCATGAACGTGAACTTTTTTCACACGCAGACAGAGGGTTCCACAGCGATTCCCTTTTCGCACGAAAGACGAGTGAGATCACGGTTGCTTTGTGTCCCTTACCACTGACCGAGCCGCCGCTGCTTCCACGTTCCACGACGTACACCCCCGGAAAACCTTTGCTCATAAGAATGTTCTTAACAGTTTTAGTGTGTATGTGTGTGCGTGTGTGCGTCCGTGCGCGCGTGCGTGTGCGTGCGTGTTATTTCTCAATTCACATATTTGACATACGTACAAACAATTTATACAGGGTGGCCCAGTTATAGTGGCCCAAAAGGTAGATAGTAAAAGTAGATAGAGGACGTCATGTTGACTCATTTAAAAAAAACATTAGTTCCGCGAAAAAAATAGTTTAGAAGTTATGATTTTTTTAAACTTTTTTTGAAATTTCTCAATTTTAGTTACATAAACCGCTCTAGTTGGATATCTATTCCACAAAATCGAATAAAATTTGGTATGGAAGTAGATGAGATATGTAGCTAGTACGTAATGAATAGTTTTTAGGTTTACTCCTAGACTGTACTGTTGCTATAGCCCTTTCAGTGAATTTTTGTTCAGTTTACATTAAAACGGATCAATTTTTGAAAAATCACTGTGAAAAAAAAAACGTACTACCGGAGATTTGCCCATGCCCTTAAAAACTACCTATACATATACCAATTCTCCAGACCAAAAATTGTAGTGGTGTTACAATTGTAACATATTCAAAATTAACATCATTTGTACAAAATCACTACAATAAAAAGTGACGATTACCTTAATTTTTAAAATCTAATTTTTTTTCACAACGTTAGTTCAACTACAATTTCACATTATTCACAAACCTGTCTCTAACAGCGCTAATCTACACATAAAAAACTGTTTAGTAGTGTTTTAAAAAAAAAGATTTTGAAAATTAAGGTAATCGTCACTTTTTATTGTAGTGACTTTGTACAAATGATGTTAATTTTGAATATGTTACAATTGTAACACCACTACAATTTTTGGTCTGGAGAATTGTGATTTGTATAGGTAGTTTTTAAGGGCATGGGCAAATCTCCGGTAGTACGTTTTTTTTTTCACAGTGATTTTTCAAAAATTGATCAGTTTTAATGTAAACTGAACAAAAATTCACTGAAAGGGCTATAGCAACAGTACAGTCTAGGAGTAAACCTAAAAACATTCATTACGTACTAGCTACGTGTCTCCTCTACTTCCATACCACATTTTATTCGATTTTGTGTAATAGATATCCAACTAGAGCGATTTATGTGACTAAAATAGAGAAATTTCAAAACATTTAAAAAAATCATAACTTCTAAACTATTGATTTTCGTGGATATAATGTTTTTTTTTAATGAGTCAACATGATGTCCTCCATCTAAAAAGAATTGTTGGACCACTATAACTGGGCCACTCTGTATAATAAGCATATGTATTAGATGAGCCGAGTAGAGGAGGTCTTTAAGTAATGTATGAAGCGCACGAGAGCCCAGAATCCGAATGTGGAGGAGGTGCGGCCGATCTGCCACGAACGGCACGGGTTCCGGCTCCACCACGGCGCTCATCGTCTTATTCTTCGGTAGAAAATAAGCCAGCGCCGTCTTATTAATTAAATTAAAGTTGAGGAGTTGAGCATTTTGTCACGTCCCGGGAATCTACAAACGTTCTAAGTTTCAAGCATGGGCAGATGGACCTGCGGACAGAAGCCTGATCGATTTTATAAGGATCCCTATCAGCGTCGCTGGCTACGGGACCCTAAAAAGAGTAATTACATAACAATTCTTTGATCATACCCCATTTTCACTTTTTGAGTTATAGTAAAAGAATATAGGATTTATTCTCATGACCCATAAATGTTTTCACGAAATAGCACGTCCTTCCCTTATTGCGTAATAATGACAGCAAATACCTTATTGGTTTAAATGGGCGCATGAATCATGTCCTCGTGATTTTCTTACTCGGAAAAGAAAATCCAGCCTCGAACAAGAGAGTAATTTATGTCGACAGCGCCAACGTTATGACCCTCCGCCCCCGCAGCCTCCGCCGCCTCGCCGCTACTAGCATTTCATCTAATATATCATGTAGGTAAGTATGCACAGCAATGTTCTGTTCCGGAATCACTACAGGCAAACAGATGGGCACACCGGTGAACCCGTTATTGGGTTTTTTGTCTTGCGATTTGAGCTGGCGTAGATCGTGCGGTGTCCACCCACGGTCACCGAGCGAGAGCATGTCGTTGATAAATAACAGAAACAGCGTTGGCCAAATATGGTCACCGCCGTATGTAACGCATGCGCGTCGTATCGAGAGGTTCCAACACAAGTTTCGTTCATTCATTTCATAACTGGCCTTTGCAGACTATGAGCACCGAGTAAAGATTCATGTGCTATGAGTAGCGGCGGGGCATCATAATCTGCATTCTCTCGAGCAGAGAAGATCCGTAGCGGATGTGATGTTCTTGTGTAACAGATTGCATAATAATATCGACTACCCGGATCTTCTCGCGCCGCTCCTGTACCCACCCGCCAACCACGGTTGTTTCAGACGCACAACTGTCATACGAACTGTGCAAAACACTCTATCGGGAAGTGGCATCATACGGAATTGACATATATTTATTTGTTATTTCAAAATCGTTGATAAATAATAAGTACTTAAATTTAGTAAAAAAGTGTAATTCTGAAACTGAAAATTTTATTGCCTAAATAGTTACTTATTTTTCATTTTCATGTTAAATTTCCTAAAAAAATTAAATCAATACTAATAATAAATCTGTAAGGGATGGTCATGGAGTAAGTTTGTTTTATGAGATACTGAGTTTATAGACTCTATGTAAATGATACTAAAACTAAATTGACGATTTTTAGAAATCTTTTCTGTATGTATGTGTGTATGTTCTTCCATAACTCTTAAACGGATCATCCGAATTCGATGAAACTTAGTACAAGCACTTTTAGCTATGAGACACAGGATAGGCTAAATAAAATCCAGTTTCGGGTACACGCTAAGATGTGGCTCTCATACAAACCGAATTGTCCCCCGCGCGCCGAAATAAATCTTCTTTTTAAATTCGAATTTTTTGAACATTTAAGTCTCATCAACTGGGGGTCGGAAATGAGCGGGGGGTTTTTTTTTTTTTTGGAAGCCTACACGGTTGGCTACATCACCTACGACATCCGTGATGTCAGCCCATAACACCGGGTGAACTTGGTGCCACGTCAGAGCTTGCCTTCGGTCGTGCCGGTTACACTGAACTGGACGGAAAACACAAACTATATACATAGCCGTTTCGACCGACCTTTCATTCAGTGCGGTCGTACCGACCCGGGCGGGTTAAACCCTATCACCTAGTGATATAAGAGGGAAGGTATTTTACGACATACACGGGGAGAGATGCAGTGGGGCTATTCTTTAAGGTACCGGCCCCACACGGTACAGATATCGGGGTTTTAAGATTTTTTTTTAAATTTCTGATGTGATCGAAAAAAAGTTGTAAAAAAATATCCTTATTTTTGGGCACTCCATTCATATTTTTCTGAAAGCTGGTAAGCTACCAATCATTTCAAATAAAAATATCGGCCCAAAATTCTCAATATCTCAGAAATAAAAGGTCTTAAATTAAATTTATTTTTATTTATAAGTATGTAAATTTTTATTTAAAAAAAATTATGTAAGTATAAAAACCAGTTGATGGGGGTTAAATTGTTCGATATACTCTATATAACCCCATTCAAGGAATAGATCGAATTTCCAGTCACCTGTATACATGGTCATAAAATCGTGCAAAATGACGTATTCTTCCATTTACACAAATCTATTATTGCCAGACAAACCGATCTGAGATCATAAAGCGTTATGAAGTTTTTCCAATTAAAAATGGTCACGTTCCAAAGAGTCCCCGGGGCTGAGTCGCTAAGCCCTTTTGGCATGTTGGGTCTTTAGGAAATCGGGAGAATGGGAAAAACAATGGCCTGCCTCGCCTGAAAAACTCATTATTGTCGGGAATATGTTGCTAGGCTACCGCCGGCGCCGCCGCCGGAAACGAACCTAGCTAGAGGAGCTAATATGCCGGCCGCCTCCGCGCGCAACCGCTCACATAAACGATTTCATTAACACGTTTTTATTAACTCGGTTTCTTCTCTGTCTGTTCATTTGTTCATTTTTTAAACTAATTTCCCGACGAGCTAGAGACTCGAAACTTTAAACATCCCTCAAAACTAGATGACAATGCAATATTAGCTAGCTTTATTGTCTGTTTGTTTGTTTTTTTGTCTGGTACAAACTAACATTCCGATCTCGATTCCGATTAGCTAGAGTCAGTTAGTCAGCATGTATGCGTCCGCTGCTGGACATACGCCTCCTCCAGTCCTCCTGGCCTTTAGCGGTACAGAAGCACTGCTTTCCGTCGACGTACGTACCTACTTGATGTCGTTCCACCTGGGCGGGTCGTCTTCCCACACTCCGTTTTCCTGTCCACGCCGCCGCGCCGCCGCCGCCGTCGCGCCGCCAACGTAGGACACAGTTACTCCAACGGTCGTCGTCTCTTTGACTAACGTCCACTGCCACTTGAGCTAAGCCATCCGATGTCCAATATCGACTACTTTGGTCCTTAACTATGTAGAGACTTGAATATATATAATTATCGTAGACAGGACTATTCTCGCGAATATACTTGATATTGTGATAGTGGACCGGGAGGCGAGGCGCGCAACGCTCGTCGATATCGCCGTGCCGCACGATGGTAACCTCGTCAGTAAGGATGCTTCCTTCATCCATCATCCAGAGAAGATTTTAAAGTATCTGGACATGCAGCATGTGGATACCAAAATGTGACCCGTCGACTCGACGATCGTTGTGACCACCTTAAGAGGCTCTCGCTGAGTGGTTGGGTCAAGGGCCAGATCCAGAAGGCAGCCCTGCTCGACACTGCACGCATCGTCCGGAGGTTCCTCTTTAGGACCCGACCATCGGTGGCCTGGGCTCGCCCCGCCGCGCCGCCACCTTTTAGATTTTATATTCTAATGTATACAAAATAAGTTAAAAAAAAATGTGTAAATAAATATAATATATAAGTTTGTTTTATGGAAACTAACACGGTTGTCTACATAACCTACAAAACATCCGTGATGTCAGCCCATAACACCGGGTGAACTAGGTGGAAACACGAACTATTTAGATACATATCTGTTTCGACCGACGTTTCATTCAGTGCGGTGGTATCAACCCGGGCGGGATAAACCCAACCAACTAGTAAGGTAAGAAGGGAAGGGGCCTACCGTGGAATTTGAACCACGGTCAGCCTCCAACGGTCGAGCGGACACCCATCCAAGTACTGAGTGCGCTCAGGGTTGCTTAACTACAGTCGACCGACCGCATCACTGAGCTACCGAGGCTGAGAGTAGCTGTTGTTGAGAAAACTCACACAACAGTTCATATTATCATTTGCAGTGCAATACAATAATTGTTAGTAACTTAGGTGAACTATTTATGCATCAAAATTATCTATTGCATGCTCTCCACGTTTTGAGTTTGAAATCTGTATGGGGTTAGGAAAAATTATTTTATACTTTTTAGTCTTAAAAACGTAGTTTATTTATTTAAATAATATTATTAGGTTGGTAAAGGAATCTTACGAATGACTTTTCACCCACTTCTAATTGTATCGATTTTAAACTTAGCACTATTATGTAATTCTGGTGACAATACATTAATGTGTTACCATCGAGCTGGTATGATGATGATGGGAGATGGTCACTGGACTTTTCAATGGCTAACAGTAAACTCATCGAGTTTGGGCTCGTCTGACTTGTCTTAATGAGTCCTCCGAGGACATATGGTAACTTATCCTAGTTATGAAGTAGTTTTCAGAAAAATATGCCGTAGAGGCGGTGGTGTCGGAAGTGAACGCAGACAGAGAAAATTCGCCACTTCGAGTTGCATTCATGTGATTTATAAAAAAAAAAACTACCATTTACATACGGTTTCGAGCAATGAGCTGTGATGTTTGCAATGATTGACATTTTCAACATCACGTCATCTCTTATAGGGGCTGAGTAGTATGGTCAAAAGTGATTGAAATTTTAGAAAATAAAGTCAACTATTTGCCGTAAGTAATTTAAATTTATAATCTAACCTTTTTATTATCCCACTGTTAGACATAGACCCATTATTCATATAGCTTACATTTGAGGGGACCAACCGTGACCTTTTATTCAGAAAATAGCTTAGTTTGAGTACACAAAAATGCTTTATTGTAGTTGACAGTACTAAACATTAATAGAAGCTGAATACTATCCTAATATTACGCTCGAAACATTACAGTGGTGTTTTCGTGGTGCTTGTGTGGTAGAGTCAATGTACAGGTTAAAGCGTAATATTCAGCTTTTGCATTCCGAGTATACTCTAATAAGTCTTGATAAACGCTTGAGTTGCCGATGTGGACATTGTGGGAAGTCTTATATCGCAGTTTTGTTTTTGTGTTATTTGGGTGGGGTCAGACAGAAGTAAAGGCGAAGAAAAAAAAATTTTTAGGGTATTGCTTTAATTTAATTTCATTAAGAGTTTATATTTTTTTTTAGTTGAATAATTGATTTTTCTAAACTTGCACTGTTCAAAGAATGCCACGTGAGCGGAGCCACTGGCTCAGCTAGTAAAGAATAAATCTTGTTGAACGTTATGAAAAGAGCTTTCTCGGAAAGAAAATTCCTTCAACTTATTCTTTATTTGAATTATCTCTATTATTTCAGCTTCTTCACTACCTGACGTCTAGACTCTATTTATGATCTGGAAAAGAACGTTTATTGCGTAAATCGGAACGTGTGCTTTTTACGACCCTCAGTGCTTTCGTATACATATCGAAGACTGATACCTACTATTTGTGAAGTTACATCGGGTGTCAAGGTGATCAACTGACGATCCTGATATATGTTTACCATATGTTTACAGTCACTGTATATTTTGATACATCGGTAATTGCTGTTACAGTACCTATAAACGTATTTTAAGTAATAAAACCTTACAGCTTAATCGTTATGGACGATCAGGAGTTGGTGAAGTAAACAATCTAAAAAAAAAATGGAATAGAGAACATAATATTATTTGTATAGTTTTTTTCGCCAACTCTCGATATGCCAAAAGTCTTCCTGTGATATTTGGTTTATGAGTTGACCCACTGAGCTATGACCGCACTTGCCGCGCTGCGCAGCCACGCGCAGCGCCGCCGGCGCCGCTGCTGCCGCGCGCGCCATGCGGGTTTACGTCATACAAACGCGCTGTGCTGTGACGAGCCGCCGCCGCCCGCCCCCGCACTTTCGCAGCAGACTGCAGTAGTCACAAAAAAAAAAACGATTACGATAAAAAATAATCAAATAATAAAAAGGCAAGTTGACCTTAAAGATCAGTATAAAATGCTGTAGTCGGATTCTCTGTTCATTATAATACGTAGCCCGACAGCCTTTTATACTGATCTTTAAGATCAACTTGTCCTGTTATTATGTATTTTTATTATTTGAGTAGTTTTTTTGGCGTACCGTGTACGTGTTTTTTTAATTTGTATTTTATATTTTTTATTTAATAATTTTTAGTTCTAATCCATTTAGTATAGTATATTTTTGTAATCGGCTTTTCAAACTATTGACAAAAATACCACACTCGAAGGGGTTTGAAGGAAACAATTTTCAAAGTCACAACAATATAGATTTGACAAGGCGATGTCACCTATTATCCTATGTTACACGGACCGTGACCACGAATCCAACCATTCCATCCAACCAATCGAACCATTGAAATCGGATCAGGCGTTTGAGCTCCACGGTGGAAAGAAAACATGAATACGTACTACGGATATACGTATACGGACATACCAAACACAATAACCCTCCTTCTAACCGTACTCGGGTAATGAAACGTCCATTCATTCGACGCGAGCGTCGCCGGGCGGCACCGAGTCTCTCTTGACGCATTAGTTTTTGACTCATACAGTTTATTCATAATTTCATAATTTAAATCAATAATTTCGTTCATACACCTATTAAAACTTAAATTAATTAAATATAAAATGTTCCACGGCAGAAAGGCAAGCGCGATTCGATATTTTAATAATATTTAATTTCGGAACCTAACAAATATGCCTAAATTATTTTCATATCGAACAATAAATTAAACATTGGCTCGTAGAGCGGCCGGGCTTCGTACTTATAGTTGTGCGGGCGGTGGCGCGTGCGCGGCGGAGGTCATCTTCTGTCGATAAAGATAGGTCGCGGGGGACGTGACAGTGCGGTGCGTCCGTTTCTTATGAATGATGGTCGGATGAAGAGCGATGGGTGGCGAGTGTGGGCGGGGCGGGCGCGGGTTTTAGTGCTGAGCGGCCACGAGACACGACGACGTAGGACGGCGGTGGCGGGAGGGGGCGCAAATACTGAAAGACGAAGAATTAAACGCTGTCACAGTTCCTGATTTGCGATTAGCTGTGTTTAAATTAAAATTTTTTTTTTATTTCTAATAATATTACACATTTTACTTATTGGATTATAGGTACCGTAGATTGAAAATGGTGCCTCAATCTACAATTATACTTAGGTATTGTATGCTATTAGTACTCGTACTTGCATCTCTAGAGAAAATTAAGACAAGGTTCAATTTGAAAAAAAAATCAATAATAATTCTTTCGCTTCACTTCAGTTCACTCACACTTCACTTCACCTCAATTTAAGCTTCGTATTTAGGGTTCATTAGGCAGCGATGGTAGCAGGTCCTATAAATCGGTCAGTAGTCGTCCATCTGTCCGTATGTCTGTCTGTCACAGTCTGTAGCTCCTTTCGGTTCGAGCTATCGCAATGAAACTTGCAATGTTTATAGATTCCCGAGAGGTAACCACATCTCATGAGTAAGCAGTGTCAAGGTCTTCTACTTTATTTCATAGAGGTCGCAAAGTCTACATTAAAATAAAAATATTTGTTTTTAACAGGTCGAGTAATACATCGATGAAAAGGTCTTTCCAAGCCTAGATTACTAATATTTTCTGAATCTGAAGTGGTCTAGAAATTCTTGTAGGGCCCGTCGTCCATGTGTCCATATCGCAAATATGTCGTCGACGTACCTCAACCATACCGACTCCAAAAAATCGGCAGTGTGCGATCACATGGACTCCGGAACGAACCACTGGATTAGGTTCGATCAGGTCAAAATTCTTGCGACTGAAACACGAAACGTCCCACGTCTCGTCCGAGAGTCCATCGAAATCAAGAAGCACGACAACTTTAACCGGGAGGACGCCTTCAAGTTCTCGCCGATGTGGAACCCAGTCATAGCGCCGCTCAAGAGAAGAAGACCCGGCAGACACGACCAGCCGGAAGTGGACACCGTCAGCGCCTTCTGTCTCTCCGCCGAGATCCGGAACGCACCTGAACCCTCGTCTACGGAAACTACCCGCACTGGCCACAGCTACAATCTACGTCAACGACGGACGGAGATCTGACAGGTTCTCTGCCAACCGTCGCACTAGGCAGAGTGCTCATGAGGATGGGCCATACGCTTGGCCCGAAACGTCGAGCCACAGAGCTCGTTAAGAACCGTGAGTAAAACTGTTTTGTTCTAAAAATAATAAATTATCACTGTTATTGCCGCCTCGTAACATGTGTAAAAACAGCCTCAATGTTCCCACGGTAAAGCAAGACTGCCACAAGAGCTGTTGCCCATTCCAAAGCATGTTCAATAACTACATCTTTCATCTCTACTTCTTTTTGTACAGTCTTACCGCTAATACTCTCGCTTACTGCCCTTCATCGACCTCTACTCGGGCATGGAGATGATCGCTACTAATTTGTATCAGTCTGTCACTAGAGAGGCGTCTCGGCGCGGAGATTCTGTAGGCGTGGCGGCGTTGTCGCCGTAACGGCCAGAATGAATGGGCGGCGCGGGGTGACAGTCGGGAGCCGATATCATCCTCCCGCGTCACGCTCGCGATTGATCGAGTCACCCCTTCCCGCTGCCCTCGCCCCGCCGCCGCGCCGCGCCGTAGCGCCCGTGCTCCGAGACCCGACACCCAACATCCATACTTGTACAATCTTCGAAATTGACGCGCTGCCGAGACTGACCACCACTTATATGTGCTTAGTGTTAGCTCGAGTTCAAGACACACCGCGCAGTCGCACTAGCTAGACGATGCCTGCGGTAACGGCACGACGACGGTAACGTTTTTGACGTGATGACGTCACGTCTTATAAATTGATGAACACCGGCTGCACGCACGAAGAAGTGTCACGTTCCATCTAAACCTGTGTGTTCAAGCGAGAGCGCGATAGAGACCTGTGTGTGCAAGCGAGAGCGCGATAGAGAGGCATATACAATAGTAGGAATTACAAAATATATTTCTCCGTCTTTTGCGAGCCTCGAACCCGCGGTCCCTGCAACCAATATATTGTGACCGACGTCTTAAACCACACGGCTAATCGGTCGTGTACTTATGAGGCCAATTTGGGAACAGTTGGTGAATATTTCATGGAGCGACATCTAGCACTTCAGTCATGTACTTAAATCAAAGAGATTAAAATAACCAAGTTATAGAGAGGCATTGATTTTATAGGGGGATTCAGATGTACCGTCAGCGACGTTTTAAAGGTAACATGAAATTAGTCTTCATTTAAGTCCTAAGATGGCGCCAGGAGTATCGTATTTGAATTAAATAATAATTATATTTTTAAATCTGCTAATTATAGAACGGTGCTAAGTGGGAACAGCATAGTTAAATTTTAAGATTATTTTATATTATGTTGAAATTTCGAAATAGTGCATTTTTAGGTTTTCATAATTTTTCCAATAAACATTTTTATGTTTTGTCAGCCAGTACGCTTGTAAGAGTGGTAAGAGTGTAGGATTTGTATTTTTTGACAATGGGTTCGAATCCCTCAAATTTTGTTTTGTTTTTTTTTTCTTTTTTTTTTAAGCAATGTTACGGTGTTTAAATTTTTTAGGGTGTTTAGTTTTTTTTATAACCACCTAAGAATTATTTTCGGAAATACAAAAAGTTTTCACTTCTGCCGGCACTCCCGGAGTGCAATTGGGGCTTTTGACGTGATGACGTCACGTCTTATAAATTGATGAATACCGGCTGCACACACGAAAAACTGTCACGTTCCATCTGAGCCTGTGTGCAAGCGAGAGCGCGTAACAAGCGATAGAGAGGCACAATCGGTATAGTCAAAGTTACCATGGAAACGTCTTAAGAAGTAAAACTGTCAAGATCAGACAACAGAAGTTTATTGATGGCCAGTCACAAGAGGATTAATCTTTCTACTGGAAATAGAATTACTGATCTTTGCTCTATGTACTACGATTATTCCACGTCATCACGTAAAACTATCGTCCGTAAACCGACTTTACAGACAACCAATTTTTTCACTGCACGCTGGCAGTGAAAAAAAAAACAATTATTTTGTGTTTTAAATTATATTTCTTGTTAAATTATATTCCCACCCGTTTTATTATTATTCCTAAAACTAAGCCAAATTAATTTAAAATCAATTTAGTGTATCATACATAACGTTTTAACAATGATTTAAAAAAAACCGGCGAATTTTACCCACCGCACCGAGCGCTCCGTAGATACCTACGCCAAATCAAAAGAACTATTTAAGCTATGCCCTCTGAATTAATACGTAATAAAAAAACCGACCAAGTGCGAGTGGGACACACCACAAAAATAATTTGAAAAAAAACACGTTTCTTTTATGGGGACTTAATCTTTTTTTTTGTTATGTCCGCCTTAATAACAAAGAACATTTCAACCAGCTAGCTATCACGGTTCGAAAGATACCGTCCAACGGACCGACGGACGGAAAGACAGACAGACGGCGTAGCCTTATTAATATGTTTCCGTGCGGCAATGTAAACGTATAAAAAAAAATCCCGAAGTTGCGGAGAAATTTTATTATAAATTCAGAACCCTACCATCAATCAGAATAATTGTCGTTTACTACAGTATATGTACAACGTTCCACATGTTGTTTGCTGATCGTAGCTTAATTTTAAACCTTTTTTTTTCCAATTATTATATGTGGAGTACCAAATTTTTTTTTATTGAAAAACATTAATAATTTTTTCATGCATGTTTCTCCTAGAGGATTTTTTTTATAAGTTGTATAATTTCTTCATAATAAAATAAAATGTATGAAAAACGACCAATGTTAGAGTGAGAGGCACAATTTAGGGAGGTAGACCCTTAAGTTTTCACACTACACCTGTCTTTGTAAAAAATCTATAAACTTAATGTTTAAATTTCAAGCGTATAGCTTTAGGAGCGAATATACTCTGACAGACAGACGGACGGAGGACGGACAGGCAGACATTGTGTCGAAACTAATAGGGTTTCTGGTTTTACTGCGGAACTGTAAAAAGTATTTGTTCGCACTTAACCGTTTTTATTTTGAAATAATCGATTTTTGCTCAGACTAGAAATAGAAGACTCAGACTGTAATTTAATGATTGCTATTCATGTTTATAGACTTACCGTGTTTGGGAATGGGTGCATTTAACCGTTTTTGCGTTTTGCTAACGGGAGGTAGATGTGAGAGAGGACAAGGGGCACTTATTTACTTAGAGACTCGTCCTAGCTCCATTTGCATTTACATATTTACATAAGGTTCATTTGCATGAGACACTAGTGTGCATAGGCGCCGACTATGTGGGTGCTCGGGGGCTCCAGCACCCACGAGGGTTGAGTAGTGGGTGCGGAGCACCCACGACGATAGATATAAAAACTGATCAGTAATAGGATTTGAGCTACGATAAAAGTGCCTTATTTACTTACAAGCCTTTGAGCGGCCACATTTACACATTCGCACTAGTGGCGTGACCGAATAGTGAACGTTATAGTACTCATATATTATTCTATACCATGCAATAGAATATAGGAGCACTACAAGCGTAGGTACAACGTGCGAATGTGTAAATGCGGCAAATGCAAAATATTGTGCGAACGTTTTGCGAATCCATGCTGCCGGGTGCCGGGAGAATTAGTGAAAAATTGGAGAAGCATATGTCCAGCAGTGGACGGCAACACGTTGATGATGATGATGATGATTGCTCAATAAAAAAAAATTGCAAGAGCACCCGCGAGGATTTCTAAAAGTCGGCGCCTCTGCTAGTGTGGCGGTAGCTCAACCTCACCTCGTACCCCGCTGTCGCCGCCACTCCCCGCCCCACCCCACCCCGTCCCGCAACTGCCGCGCCTTAGCGCAGTGGAATTCTAAATAATGGAATAAAGGTTCATTCCAGACGAGATTTGGTTAATTTTATAGCTTAATCACATCGGCTATCTGACCAATTAGGGTGGGTAAAGTGCAGCCTTAGTCTGCTCGTTAGGAAATTTGATAACAAAATGTAGAACATTTTCAACATAATTAATACGCCATAGAATGATAAAAATTCTTGACTGCTTCACAAACATTTTGTAGATACCATACAGTTGTCAGCCTCGTTAGCTCAGTGGTGCGGTCGATCGACTGTTGTTAAGCACACTTGGGCGCGGTCAGTACTTGGATGGATGGCCGCTCGACCGTTCGAGGTTGACGGTGGTTAGGATTCCACGTAAAACTGTACATAGGACCCTTCCCTTCTTACCTTACTAGGTGGTATAGGGTTCATCCCGCCGCACAGTGGGTCGAAACTGCTATATAAGGGACATAGGGATTTTTTTTACAAATTTCATTTTTTAACATGAAACGTCGTCGGTCGAAACGGCTATGTAAATAGTTAGTGTTTCCGTCCAGTTCAGTGTAGCCGACATGAAATGAAGGGAAACACTGCCATGGTACCTAGTTCACCCGATGTTATAGGCAGATATCACGGATGTTGTAAGTGATGTAGACAAACGTGTCAGTTTCCATATAAAAAAATTAATAACGTGTAGGTAACAATAACATGCTGAAAGGCGGACTCATCCTTTGTAGAGATTTCTTCCAGCCAACCTTTGAATGTTTGAGAGTCGTATGCACATTCAAAGATAGTGAGTATAACTTTTCGATTTTCACCGCACTATTTTTGTATTGCCCTCTTTCGGATTTTTTTCGTATCGCCCTTCAAGCAGGGCTTTCTCGGCATCACCGCTCACTAAAAGAAAAAGAAGAAAGAAAATTTTTATTGTTCATACATAATAGAGTAATTTAAAATGATCCCTGTTTCCGAAAATAGGATTCCCTGAGCTATGGGAAACAGGGTCTCTCATCCGGTCGTTCACTTACACATATCTGCCTACTGTATATTACATAAGTTACAGCTTTGTTCCGATGTTTGTAAACATTCTAATGAGTATGTAGTTATAGGTAAGTAACTTGAATTTTGCTGGTTGCTGGTTGCTGTCAATAAGTGCGTGTGTCTAAACTATTCTCGGCGGGATCCGTGACCGGTAG
The DNA here is from genome assembly GCA_946902875.1 of Nematopogon swammerdamellus. Classification (NCBI taxonomy): domain Eukaryota; kingdom Metazoa; phylum Arthropoda; class Insecta; order Lepidoptera; family Adelidae; genus Nematopogon; species Nematopogon swammerdamellus. Next base: position 19,158,248 of record OX336334.1, read on the forward strand.
AGAGTAACGGGCATGGCACCTCGTCGACACCAGTGCAAAGAAATTTACCTCTCATTTTCATTACTCGTAAGTTCTTTCTTCATTACTGTTTATATATTTTTTTATTATTTGACATTTTCATATCTAGTCTATTTTCATGTAATCTCCAGAGTTTGTATTACGTCGCGCGACGTAATACAAACTCTTTGGTAATCTCATATTGTTCAGCCTCGGTAGCACGATGATGCTATGGATCGACGTCCGACAGTGAAGTTAAGCACACCCGGACGTGTTCAGAAATTTGATGGATGACCGTTCGACCGGTGAGGCTCACCGTGGTTCAGATTCCAGCTTAAAATGTATATCCTTTCACCTTATGGGTTTAATCCGTTCGGATTAAGATCACCGCAATGAATGAAAGCATCGAGCGGCTATGTAAAGCAGCACTGACATGGCACCTTGTTCAACAAGGTGTTATAGGCGTTGTGCAGAGGTGAAAGGGGGACGGCGAGATAGCGTCACCTACGGAATAGACTACAACCATTATGTGCGCACATACCTAATGCGTATGATTGACCGTTATGCCTCACTGCTGAATGCTGATTTCCATTTCTGAGCCAAATGTAAGGTTATCGTCTTTAAGCAGGCGTAGGCGAAAACTTACTATTTTATTAAACAGAATATGTTTTAATCCTCACTGACGTAAGGACAAGTAGAGCTCGCAATAAAATGTTTCGATTCACACCCTGACTGAGTGGGGCGTGCGCGCGACGACTCGGGAAGAAACTTCGAAACAAACCAATAAAAAGAAATGCTGTTATCGTATTGCTTATTTATTTGACTACGTAAATCATCGTTCGTAATTTATTTGTCTCGGAATACCTAAAATAAGTGGAGGGTCTCGCGGTGCGCGCTGCGGGGCGGGGCGGCGCGTGGGCGGGTCGGGCGGAACTCGTCCGCGTGGAATTGCGGAATTGATAGAATGAGATATTCGGAATACGGCTGCTGCTACGTGCTCGGAATCAATTCCAAACTACCGCCAAACGTTTGCATATTAACGCAACACCAATCGCGAACTTGCGACTTTTACTGCTGTGGAAAATTATGAATATGAAATAGAGATTAATAAATTAAAGCAACAATTTAAATCAAGTTAATATGCGACTGCGATGGACGAGTAATAGTAGTTTTAATTTTTTTTTATGTAGTCCGTTATGTGTGGCTGAATCGGAGGGGTCAAAGCACATGCTCCGACCTGCCAATATCACCTCCGAGAAGGTAGGTGCCATACCGGAGACTTCCCTGAATTGCTGGCTATACTGGACTAGAGGAGAACACAACCGAGGCTGCTATGCGGCCATCTTACATCCAGTGAGGTGGTACCAACCCAGTCGGCTACAATTTGAGCCTACCACCTAGTAAAGGGCAAGGGAAGGGACCTACAGTTTTACACCGGTTCCGAACGGTGAAGCAGCAGGTGTAGGTATGCACGTGTAATTTTTTTCGTCAGAAAAAACTCATTGGTACACGCCGACCGGATTCGAACCTCGGACCTCTCGAATGAGAAGCTGATACCCAAACCACTCGGCCACTGCGTCCAGGTCTAAATTGGGGATAATTTGCAAGAGTCTAAACATTAACAATTTGAACAAAGTGCCCGCGCGACCAGTACATGTTTTAAATTTGAAAATGCTCCTGAAAACGCTCTCAATACGGGAAGCGACCACCGATAAGTGCCCGTGTTGTCGTTCTGTTCTGTCTCTGTCCCTAATTTTGACCACATAGTTAATTATTTGTATGACATCAGGTATACTGTTGGAAAGGGCGTAAACTAGCGAACTTTTTGAAAGAAAATGAAGCTATCAATTGCTGTCAGTTTTTTTTAAATGAATTAGGAAATTACGATTCTATCATATTTTTACTCATTCTCGGGGTTTTGGGAGATCATAAGACCTTTTCATGGTATTTACTTCATCAAATAATATTTTTCCTAGAACAAAGATACATCGTAAAATTCAATAAATTTTATTTCGTGCCTATACAATCATAAACAAAAAAGTTGCAAGGGTTTATACCTGGCATTTTAATAATTTTCAAAAATACAGAAAAAAAATCGTATCTTGATACCACGTGACACCTGACAAAAGGCATCATGGGTCAAAACGTTGCAAATGACCCCTTCGAAAGTTTGTGGCTTGGTCATCGGCCGCCATTTTGAAAAAATTCAAAACAAAGGCCAGCGATGGTAAAGATCGCAATATGGCCAGTACATATTATGTACATACATATTATGTACTGGCCATATTGCGATCTTTACCTCCAATTATCTCAGTAACGTGACACTTTAGGAAGTAATGTTACATAATATTTTATGTTTGTCTATGTACGCCCTATCGATTTATCCAGGTTTCATCGCTGGCCTTTGTTTTCAATTTTTTTCAAAATGGCCGCCGCCGCCCCAATTCACCTTCCATAGTAAAATATTCTAACCCCTTTGTCGGTCGATGTGCCGAACACCTTTTATATAGCAATGTCGTTTACAATACATACTCGTACGTATATATATAATAGTTTACATAGTGCACTACAACTAGGCATACTCAACATCCTGTTTACAAAAGGTTTATCATAGCAATGTTACAGCCATATCGGCGAAAGGCCTAACCTAAACTAAAAGCAAGCTGCTCTACCTGTCTGCCTGGAGAGGTCGCAGCGTGCGGTAAGCGCGCGGGTGAAAGTTCTATCGTTATAGTCTCCCGCTACATGAGTAAGCCCATTAAGCTTATAACTAGGAGCAGCTTAATTAAATTAGTAGAGCGAACAGCGTCAGAGGCGGAGGTGCAATCAGGGCGCCTCGAACTCAAAGCATCGGGGTTAGGGGGCTCGCGGGCCGAAGGTACCCGCAGGTTGACGTCACGCTGCCGTTCTAAATTACATTTTGAGTGTTGTTCCCGACGAGACACGGTAACGAGGCTCTGCGGTACGTTCGCGAGATGTATTCCACGCTCCTGCCTGCTCTACCTCCAATCAAGTACAATTGGTTACGTTATACTATAATTCCCTTTGACCGACCCTACAGATCTAAGCGACTCAAGGTGGCTAGGCCGCAAGTAATTAGGATTATGTAGTAAGCGAGCAGACATCAGTGTCGTGATGCGGCAAGATGTCTAATGAGATTTGTGACAAGGGGCCGACTTTCTCGTAGTTAAATTTGCAGCGACTACGGAGCGCGGAGGCGGATTAAAAGTTTCGGCCGCAACGAATACCTGCCACGCCTCGAACTTTTAATGAATGCTACCATTATCAGGTTCGTTAGGAGTCCGCCGCCCCCGCGTCGCACCCCGCGCCCGCGTTTCCACCTCCGTCCCTTATTGTACGCGTTCTGAATCGCGTATCGAGAGCCTCTTCATATTTTATTCTTAGAAAGCCTTGAGTTTCTTGGATGGGTCTGTTATTACATCATATTATCTACCTTTTTACTACCAAAGTCAAGTTCCATCTCTTTGAGTTCTGGGAATTTCCACAATATTAAAGATTCTCTATGTTCCAACGTACTATATTATATACAATATAGCGTTCCGACACATTTAATCTAGCCAACTACACCTAGATACTATAGCGTTGCGACACATTTTTTTTAAATCTTTATTTTGTTTAAGGCTTTAGCCATTTTTGGCTATGCCTTCCGTCTACGATGCCAGCCCTCTGCGACACATTTAATCTAACAAACTCTACATTCTGGACACAATATAGTCTTGCGACACATTTAATTTAGCCAACTCTACATTGTAGACACAATATAGCGTTGCGAAACATTTAATCTAGCAAACTCTACATTCTAGACACAATATAGCGTTGCGACACATTTAATCTAGCAAACTCTATATTCTAGACACAATATAGCGTTGCGACACATTTAATCTAGCAAACTCTACATTCTAGACATAATATAGCGTTGCGACACATTTAATCTAGCAAACTCTACATTCTAGACATAATATAGCGTTGCGACACATTTAATCTAGCAAACTCTACATTCTAGACACAATATAGCGTTGCGACACATTTAATCTAGCAAACTCTACATTCTAGACATAATATAGCGTTGCGACACATTTAATCTAGCAAACTCTATATTCTAGACACAATATAGCGTTGCGACACATTTAATCTAGCAAACTCTACATTCTAGACATAATATAGCGTTGCGACACATTTAATCTAGCAAACTCTACATTCTAGACATAATATAGCGTTGCGACACATTTAATTTAGCCAACTCTACATTGTAGACACAATATAGCGTTGCGAAACATTTAATCTAGCAAACTCTACATTCTAGACATAATATAGCGTTGCGACACATTTAATCTAGCAAACTCTATATTCTAGACACAATATAGCGTTGCGACACATTTAATCTAGCAAACTCTACATTCTAGACACAATATAGCGTTGCGACACATTTAATCTAGCAAACTCTACATTCTAGACACAATATAGCGTTGCGACACATTTAATCTTGCCAACTACTTCCTAGACGCTATAGCGTTGCGACACATTTAATCTAGCAAACTCTACATTCTAGCCACAATATAACGTTGCGACACATTTAATCTAGCCAACTACATCCTAGATCCTACATTCTAGACACATAACGATGTTGCGGCGGCGCTGTTCAATGCTCCGCGGTGGGAGTGGCGACGGCGCGGCGGCGGCGGTCAACAAGTGAGTACCTACCTTGCAATCACATTTATATCAAAGCTGGCGCGCCGCCGCGCCGCGTCACTCGAGCGTCGCGATCGCGACGCCGCGCCGCGCATCCGCCACTCCGCGCCGCCGCGCCGCGTCGTGAAGAGAAAAGCTCCTCGCCATTGTTACTTCGCGGCGTTAAGCGGCGGGTGGCCGAGTGGTTTGGGCATCGGCTTCTCATGCGAGAGGTTCGCCGCGGTTCGAATACCGTCGGCGTGTACCAATGAGTTTTTTCTGACGAAAAAATTTACGTGCATACCTGCACCTGCTGCTTCACCGTTCGGAACCGGCGTAAAACTGTAGGTCCCTTCCCTTGCCCCTTACTATGTGGTAGGCTCAAATTGTAGCCGACTGGATTAGTACCACCGTACTGGATGTAAGATGGCCGCATAGCAGCCTCGGTTATGTTCTCCTCTAGTCCAGTATAGCCAGCAATCCAAGGAAATCTCCGGTATGGCACCTACCTTCTCGGAGGTGATATTGGCTGGTCGGAGCATGCGCTTTAGCCCCTCCAACTCAGCCACCCATACCGGATTACATAAAAAAAAAATTACATGCACCGACTTGTAATCGAAAGATGTCTTCGTGTAAGTATATTCGTTAAAACTTTAGGCCCTTGTCTGATCCGATCATAGAGAAATAATTTGCGAGGTCTATGGATCCGATGGTAGATGTTTATCAATTATATTTCTTATCCAATTCAAATAGATATTAGACTACATTTTCTACCGTTCTTTCGTTTATTTTTACGGTTCCGTATCCATGCGGAAGCCTATTACTAAGCCTACGCCGTCTTTCTGTCTGTCCGTCTGTCTGTCCGAGGGCTGCATCTCTTGAACCGTAATAGGTAGCCCGTTGATATTTTCACAGAATTTATTATTATGGCCGATATAACAACAAATAATAAAAATAAGAAAAAGTAAAAAAGTTCACGGGGGTCCCCATACAAGAAACTAAGAAGTGTATGCGCGCCATCTACCGAAAACAGTATGAAGCATTTTAACTAATCATGAATTTTAACTAATATGAAGCAATTCATAAAACACGCCATAGATGGCGTGAGTGGCGCTGACCATGACATGGTGATTTCGACTCGCACTTGACCGGTTTTTATTCGTAGTCAGCTTCTATTTATTTTAATTTTTGTACGGTAGTTACGAGTACTAACCAGTTCAACGTAGTAATTAATATGTAGGTACTCCTAGATTCACTTCGCACTTGACCGGTTTTTATTCGTAGTCAGCTTCTATTTATTTTAATTTTTGTACGGTAGTTACGAGTACTAACCAGTTCAACGTAGTAATTAATATGTAGGTACTCCTAGATTCACTTCGCACTTGACCGGTTTTTATTCGTAGTCAGCTTCTATTTATTTTAATTTTTGTACGGTAGTTACGAGTACTAACCAGTTCAACGTAGTAATTAATATGTAGGTACTCCTAGATTCACTTCGCACTTGACCGGTTTTTATTCGTAGTCAGCTTCTATTTATTTTAATTTTTGTACGGTAGTTACGAGTACTAACCAGTTCAACGTAGTAATTAATATGTAGGTACTCCTAGATTCACTTCGCACTTGACCGGTTTTTATTCGTAGTCAGCTTCTATTTATTTTAATTTTTGTACGGTAGTTACGAGTACTAACCAGTTCAACGTAGTAATTAATATGTAGGTACTCCTAGATTCACTTCGCACTTGACCGGTTTTTATTCGTAGTCAGCTTCTATTTATTTTAATTTTTGTACGGTAGTTACGAGTACTAACCAGTTCAACGTAGTAATTAATATGTAGGTACTCCTAGATTCACTTTCGTTAATGTTAAGTTATATTAGCGCTGCACAGATTAAGTAGTTACATAAATGCCATGTGTTTAATGTTATAATTTTCTGTTTTGGATGATGAAGAAGAAGATGTATCAATATTAATTTAGTTTTGTCACATTAGAAAACTTTTAATATCAGTTATGTGCGTTACGTATGTGAGAATGTTGTTAAATAAATGAGCAAGTAACAATTACAGGGTCCGTCACTCGAACTGTTACTAACTTCACACTGCTTTTCCTGTCAAAATAATAATGACAGCGCGCCAAATTTTGGTGAAACGGCAGTTTGTTTTATTGTTTTAAACATTTTAATTTTAAAGTAAGTTTTCGACATGGACATTAAACGTAACAATGTTATCCTTGCACGAATGTGGCGAGCTGGAAAACATGTTTTTTTTTCGATGAAATTTTTTTTACTGTCCAACAGTATTTAAACAAACAAAATGATCGTGTTTGGCTGCGGGGTAAGTCTAACGAGAATTTGGACGATAGAGTTGCCTTTCGAAAGCAAGCGCCTACTTCTGTTATGGTCTGGGCTGCAGTGACCGCAAATGGTCGCTCTCCACTCGTATTTATCGAGCAGGGCGTCAAAATCAACCAGCAAGTGTACCAACAAAAGGTGTTAAATGATGCGCTCATACCGTGGGATGAACAGCAGGACGTTCCAACAAGACTCAGCACCGTCCCACAAAGCTCGCCTGACACAACATTTTTTACAGAACCCGTTCCACGGTTTATTTCTTCAGAACAGTGACCTCCCTACTCTCCAGACAGACAGAAAGATATGAAAGTGTGGATACGCTGAAGGCAGCTCTCCGTCGGGAATGGAACAGAATACCGCAAACCCATCTTCGTGCAGCCTGCGATGCCTTTGTCGGAAGACTTGGTACCATCATGCGTGCCAAAGAAGGTTATATTGAACAATAACAATGATTTTCTTAAAATTCTATGTTTTTTGGCATGTTGTCACAATTTTTAATAAATCGTACGTTAATTAACCAAATAACATGATTTTTAATTGGTAACAGTTCGAGTGACGGACCCTGTATTATTAACGTGTAAACATTTATGCCCGAGCCCCGAAGATTTTTGAGGCTTGAGTGAATTAAGATTTGGTAACAGTAGCCATGACGCTCGCGAGTGATGGTTACACATTCTCGATCGTTGAGCACTCATCAACAACATCGAGTTAGCACTCGCCCTTTTTTTATTATCTGAGAGAGAACAGAAGTAGCTTTTCATTTTCATTTAAGTACGTACCTGCTGTAGGTTCTCACTTTATAAGTTCAGTAGCTCTATTAAATTGTTTTTCGCCCATTTGCAGGTCACCGGAACGAAGAATTTTGTATGAATTATTTTAGTGCTTAAAGTGAAAATATGCCAGCTACTTATGTCGCTGGCATATGTAGTACATCTCTTTTGTTCGGGCGAAAAGCGAATAGGCGTAAAAAGTTTGTAACAGAGCTGCTGTAAATTTCGCACGAGCTTTGTCAGCGACGCTTTATTAGCCAACTAGAACACCGCAGCCCCTCTCCGCAGCCCGCACCGCCGCACCCCCGCACCCCGCACCGCAGCGCCAGAGGTCTACATATTGGGAGAGTGCCAGGCGTAAATCTGGCGAAACTGTGCCAAGCAAACAGCCTTTTTGTGGGTAAATACGAGTATTACTTTATTCTTGCCGATATTATCTACAGCAATAACATCTCGCGCTATTTCTTTATATTTTATTGTTTTCGAATTATGCAGCTAGACGTCTGCGGTGCTCTTTGAAAATATGAGATGAATGTTTTAGTTTTTTTTTTATTGTCAAAAGACAAATTTCAAATGTGTAAGCTTTTCTAGGTATAAAATTATACAACTAACTGATAAAACTATTAGTTTCTGTACATTTTAACACAAATTATGGGCAGACGATGTTCGTGACTTACTACATTATACAAGACCGGAACGTAGTAACGTACTAACAAAAACGAACATTGAAATCTCGCTCACTTTCTGTCTTTTGTTACCGGAAAACTCAAAGATCTTCCGCAGCTCTTTCCTATTAGACACTCGCATAGCGACATTCAGGTGAAATTTGGAGCACACATCGCCAGGTACCGCGCCTACAGGTGCGCCCGGAATTTCAATCTCAACTAATATTCACGTTCGAAGATGGAAACATCCAACAACCAGCGCACTGACTCGCGAGGAGGCGGATGGTGACCTATGTTCCAGAGTTGGCTCTCCACACTACATACATATACTTCCCATTCTCACTTCATCTATTTTCTTCTAACGTAATCTCTTCACCCCACGCTCTCTTTCACGTTACAAAGATAAAAAGAACAAACTCTCGTATGGTGCAGCGTACCCACAGAGCACGAAATACCGCGCGCCGCGCCTCCTAGAGACGCCCTGAGCGCGATTTCCCTACAACGGCGTTGAAGCCTTTAGGCGTGACTTACATATGTGTGTTGTGCGTGTGCATTTGTTTTGTGCGTGTGCCTAACTTGCTCCTCTTTGTGTGTAGTGTCGATACTAACACACACACACATACGAAGCGCTAGTAGCACTGCGTCCAGTTATTGGGTTTCAAATATTATCGCTTAGGGCGTCTCTAGGAGGGGGCGCGCGCGGGGGGTATTCCGTGCTCTGTGAGCGTACCAATAATCATAAATATTGGTACAATCGGAGAGTTCATGCTCTAAGAATGATTTCGAACGGAAGGAACATTTTGTTTCCTCGTGCGCAGTGCCAAGCCGGTGCGCACTCCAGCGCGCGGCGACTGTTGTTGGTACACATTTTCTCTAGCTTATGAAATTATTAACCCCCGACGCAAAAGGTGTTATACTCGTAAGTTTGACGCCTACGGCTGTCTGTGTGTCTGCTGTGGTAGCTCCCAAACGGATGGGCCAATTTGCATGCGGTGTTTTTTATTAGAAAGCTGTTTTAACTGAGATGGTTCTTAGCTATAGAACGGAATAAGTTTGAAGAAGATCAGGTCAGCCGATTTGAAGATCATCGACACTTTTCCTAATTGGTGAAGGGATATCTGCTGTAATATGGAAATTTATTACACTTTCACTCGTCGACTTTAAGTAAATAAATGCAATTATTAAAAACGAATTTATGTACTTGTAACCTTACTTACCTAACCTAACAAAATTATTCGCCCCCCGACGCCTTTAATCTAATGGTAAATTATTTCTTACTTTTTGACGATTTTTAAGTTGTCGGGTGGGGGGTTTTTTAAATTTTTAATTCAACATTCATTTTTTTGCTTGAAAGTAAGTAGTAAATATTGAACAATGAACTTGACGCTGATGATATTTGAAATTGACTAGAACCGTTTAGTGCAGACGTAAGAACGCGTAAATTTTCTTTGAGTGAATAAAACGTTACATGGTAATTTAGTAGGTTTTTTTCTTGACGTGATTGTGTAGTTAAAAATAATTTATTATTTACATGAAGCAGGTGATAACAGAATATAGTCCTTTCAATGACTTAACGGGGCATATCCAATGTAATCAACATGCACGACCGAAAAACTTTAAATTCGTTCAAATCTCTGATACTGATACGGAGCGGCGGGTGGCCGAGTGGTTTGGGCATCGGCTTCTCATGCGGGAGGTCCGAGGTTCGAATCCGGTCGGCGTGTACCAATGAGTTTTTTCTGACGAAAAAATTTACGTGCATACCTACACCCGCTGCTTCACCGTTCGGAACCGGTGTAAAACTGTAGGTCCCTTCCCTTGCCCCTTACTAGGTGGTAGGCTCAAATTGTAGCCGACTGGGTTGGTACCACCGTACTGGATGTAAGATGGCCGCAAGCAACCTCGGTTGTGTTCTCCTCTAGTCCAGTATAGCCAGCAATCCAGGGAAGTCTCCGGTATGGCACCTACCTTCTCGGAGGTGATATTGGCTGGTTAGAGCATGTGCTTTGGCCCCTCCGACTCAGCAACCCATACCGGATTACATAAAAAAAAATAATAAAAAAAAAAAAAAAGTTAAAACGTCGCGACGCGTCGTGGTGCCGAAAGCCTGTAGTTAGGTAGGTGTGTAGTGAATTAAGCCTATGCCTAGCAATGCTTAGTACGCCGCGGGGCGCGGGGCGCGGGGCGGGGCTGGGCGGGCAGGTTAGGAGTGGAAGCTCGGTGAATGTGTCCCTAATGGAAAGCGATATCGAGGACGATCGGCTAAATAGCGCCGCCGTAACAACCGATGTGCTCCCGGCTCGGCTCGGCTCGAATGCTTCGCTTTGTACTACCAACTGTGTCCTATCAGCCGCGGGCTTTATTTTTCTATTGAAACTTACGCCAGAACACTTATTTCTGTTTACCTGTAAAATTTACTATACATTTACTTTCATTTCATTAAATATAGTTGAGCACATCTATCTCAAACTTACGAGTAAGTAAATAATACTTTCTGTTTCGATATTTTCTGAGTGAGCTGTCTGACTCGTTAGGGGCAACACATTCAGTAGCTACCCACGAAGCTCACTGTTAACCAGAGCTTGGGTGTTACCTATGTTGTTGTATGGTCTATATAAAATATTATGCTTCTGTAATGTCTTGCCTATCATCGTGGCAACTATAACTGAACATAAATAATTTTTGAAACATTGAACCATTGCGTTAACAGCAAATGAACGATTTAATCGAAACATCTAACGATCGAAATACCTTTTTTTTATGGAAACTGACACGGTTGGCTCCATCACCTACAACATCCGTGATGTGAGCCCATAACACCGGGTGAGCTAGGTGCCATGTCAGTGCTTCCCTTCGATCGTGACAATATATTACTTACATATGTCTTTCTAATAACACTACCTATAAGTGTTATTAAAGTATTTACTTAGGGTTGAATTCTTCAATACATTCGTAATGTAATAACAAGGTTGGTGAGATCAAGCCAGCTCTAGCATATTCTGTTTGCCCTGGTACCCAAAATAAGCTAAGAAAATTCAAGACAACACTCGAGTCGGTTCGAAAAAAACGGCCTAATTCTCTTGAATTTTTCACTCGAAATGAAGAGATAGGGCGATGTTCCGTGTTTATATTTACAGTCTCTTTACGTCGCTGCTGCCTGAGTTAGAGTGAAATTGTGGTAATAACAGTAAATATAAAAAAGGCGCTTAGTGAGGGAGCGGCGGCGGCGCGGCGGCGCGAGCAGGGCGCCGCCGCGCCGCCGCCGCCGCCCCATGCGGTCCTACCGTTTACAGGAAGTTAGGGAGCGTAACTTGTACCTTTATAGGTATATTTACTTTAAACGTGTCTGTGGCGAACCAGTAAGCGTGGCTGAAATTTAATTAAAACACATACAAGGATTATTCTTCCGGCGCGCTAGAGCAAACACTTGTGCGATTAAACTCGGTTGTTTGTAGAAGTAACGGTCGTATCACTGCGGCAACTCGGCAAGATTACGGATACTGAAGAGATTTGTTCATTCCCAAATTCCAGAGTTATATCCCCCCGCCCCCCCATTCCCCCGCGCGCACTTCGTGCCTCGACGAGACCTTGTGCCGCCGCGCGTTCCACTTGCGACACTTACGAACTCCGGGAGAACATATAACTTTCCTTTTGTGACAAATAACGGCTCTACCGTCCGCAAGTTATGGATTTATATTATTTGGTAACTTTGTACGAAAATATTATCCAAGTTACACGGAAAATTGACCGTACGGGTCGGAATAGTCGGACCTGAGGGAATTTCTGGTACAATGGACATCGATTACGGGTAGCGGCTCTGCCACCCCTCACCCCCGTCGCGCTGCCCCTAGCGCCCTCACCGCCGCGACGCCCCACTCCTAGCGCGCAAATTCGGGCACGTGCGACGTGTTCCAATGTAAACGAGCTGGAGTCAGCGACACGTTAGATTATCTTTACTTGAATAATGCCTATAGACTGAGATGAAGATAAACTTCAGCCATTTGATGCCGCACATACGAGGTAGGTGCACTACAAATTGTCTGTACTGATCAGTACTTATGAACGATACAATTTGTTAACGTACATATTCTTAGATTTCGGGATGTATGGGTGGTTATAGCCGCGCGCGGGCGAATTTGTGAAACGGAAAAGGCGTCAGGCGTCAAAGGATTTGTCTGTCGGCGATTGTGTGTACAACCTCCGCATTATTTTTGGGATTTTTTGTGTTTTGTAAGGTCGGTCGAAGTGGCTACATAAATAGTTCGTCTTTTCGGTTCAGTTCCGGCATGGCATGCCACTGACATGACCCCTATTTCACCATGATGTAAAGGGTTGACATCTCGGCTGTAGGAGATGATGCACCCAACCGTGTCAGTTTTTTATTTATAGAAAACTCAGCCACTTATTATGTAGATCGTGCAAGATTCTTTGTTGTTTGTGTTATCAGTACGTTCCATACTCTACCTACACCTATGACTACGCGTATGCGATGTCGAATGAACAGCATAATACTCGTATTTTTGCTGCTTCATCATTTTACTAGCTACTCGTTTTGTTAGTTAGTCATTTTGCTGTATGGTCCTTTTGCGGGTTGGTAGATTTAGACTTTTCGCTACTCGGTCAAAATGCAATTAAGGCGTTCCGCCTTAATTAATGCTTCACTGTTGTCTTACCCTTACGCTCGAAACGATCCCCCAATCATTTAAAGGTGTGAAGAAATTTGAGATTGTATGTGAGAGCGTATTTTTCTATTATATCTTTGTTGCTTTCAAGAGCATGCTAATCGCTCCGAGGAATGTGAAATAATGCAGGTGCGAGTTATTCCTAATGATCGGCCTATGGAGCCCTGAGGGCATGCGAGAGGTGAAGTGGGGGCGGCGAAGTGTGTTTGTAAAGTTATTCATGTATTCATGTTGGACGCGACAACCGCGCCACTTTACTTAATTCTGGCTAGCTAAAAAGTGTAAATAGAGGTGTGGTACTTTGTCACACTCACTAGATTATTGCGTGCTTCTACTCAATGTGGCAAGCGTGCGAGCCAGTGGTTTGAAAAAGTTCTACAGTTATATATATAACTGTAGAACTTTTTCATACCACTATTTCAACTAGCGTCATTCCGCCACAAACACTCTTGCCTAGGCCGAATTGTAAATCTTCCCCAGGCAATAATAATAAAAAAAAAAATGGCTGTAAGCTGTGCGATATTATTTATTCAAATTTTATGGGATTCGCGTGCAAATGGCGGTACTCAGAATTCTATCATATTTACGGACAACAAATTGCTAAATTTCGGATGCTGTTGCATTCCCAGAATGAGAAGAGAGTTGAGTTCGCTCAATAACGTGTACCTGTTCAACAAGTTCACGGTATATTTTTGTGATTAAATTTTAAGAGCAGAACAGAAATATTGATATCTATTTTGTATTAATTTTAGTACGTTCTATAAAAGTTAATACAATATACTGCGTTAAATATAATGTGATACTTGAAAAATATATAAAGAATGATTATCATGAAATTTCCAGTTACGCTAGTTACAAAACCTTTGTGTTAGCTTTCGGTACATCATTAGCGTGTATCGAAATATGCATGTGCCGTACATGCACATTTCGATACACGCTTTCAAATTTAATTCCAACTAGTTCACTCGCCCTCTTGCGGCCGTTGCCACGACTTCTCCAGAGGTTATTTGAAGTTATTTCTTAACATCCAGCGCCATCTGTTATGCGGCGAAGGAACAATCCTCGTCCCTCTAATCTAATCCTTTTGACGCTGCAGCTGAATACCTGAAAATTTTAGTTCGAAAGCTCAGGCCTCGCGTTAGATGGCGCCATTTTTTTACACTGAAAGTGCAAATACATAATAATTTGAGGGTAAAAGCAATAATCGTTTGCTCTGTTAGAACTCCCAGAGGAGTTTTTCTATTTATTATTTTTGTTTATAGTCAGTGCGACATGTGGCGCCGAGCCATCCATAAGGTGTCTAACGACGCCCATGGACATTTGGTCGCATGCGGGGGCTGCGAATGATATGCCGGCCTGCCAAAGTGCCCATTCACGCCTCTCTTGAAGGACCCAAGACTATACTTGGGTTGGGGGTAAATATGTGGGCAGGGAGAGCGTTCCAGAGTTTACCGGTTCTGTGGAGGAAGGATCTGCAGAACCGATTGGTACGCATCCGCGGTAAGTCCAGCGTATAGGGATGCAATCCCTGCCCAGTGCGCGTTGTATGGAGGTGGGTGGGAAGTCCGTTTTTTATAAGTAGGTACTCCTCTTTTCCTAGAGGAACTATTTATTCCTATTCCTGTTTATTCCTAGAGACTTGCAATTATTTTTATTCGTTACAGTAACCTACCACTATAAATAGATGCAATTGTAATAATTAAATCGTACTTCTCGAAAAAAACATAGAAATTGAAAAGCTTGTACAACTTTAGCTTGTGCAACTTTTGAAAGTTATGGTAAAATTAATTCATAATAGCGTTTTAGATGCCAAGATGTGATATAATAATAAATAAGTAGGTTTCCAATATGCTGGTCCATATTCGGATAAGTAATAGTAAAGGGTAAAATGAAATAATAATCCCGGGCTACCTCCCACGCCACCGGAACACGCCGCAACACGCGGGCGGACGCGGCAGACGCCTCCTAACCTTATTCGAACGTATCTTCATTTATAAACACCGCACCTCCTAAAAACATCGAGTCGAAGGAAATTCCAGTATTTTCTCATAAAAGGATATTAAAAGGGACGGCACACAAACAAGCCGAAAGGATCGATTTAACTAAGGCATGGGTATTTCTTCTTTCACGTTACCGTGGTTATATTAAATTTTATTTGCGTCATTCACACACACAGAGGTAGAGTCGCGCTGCATATGTATTAGTATGCCATGTGTTCACTACTTACACAGTCAAACATTATCGTATAGAATATACAGTGTATATGTAGTTGTTCGGGTCGAGTACGTTTGTATACGACGCATACAACCTTCGACCTGCGCCGTACGACCTCATTGCATCTGTGTGAGTCGGTGGAGACGCATATAGAGACACTAACTACGTATTGCATGTCTATATTGAGCTGGCCGGCAGAGCATGTGAGACCTTCAGATGCATAATACACTTCATTCTTTCGTACATTCCTTCTTTTTTTTTAATGACGGAGAGACAGTTTTGGTGGTTGTAAAGACACATTTATTACGGCACTTGCATAGTGTACACAATTTTTATGACAAATGTGACGTGTAGGAAAAAAATCGGGGGGTATTAATTAGGCGGACTTAAACATTTTTTTAATTGGTTTGAGTTACAAGTTCGAAAATATTATATACCAGACTTTGTTCGATTTTGAGGACTAGTAGCCCTGACAGACGATGAAAGTAAATATCTACAAAACAGACGAGAACAAGGTCGGGTCCGGAGCGTCGGGAAAATATTATGCATTAAATAAAAAGCTAACTCCCGCCGCGCCGCCGCCGCGGTGGTGGCGGCGCAGCGGTCGCTTAGCCATTGCTGCTTCTGCCCTAAACGTATTTGCATGTACTGCGTAGCGCTACCCCGCGGTGGTGGCGGCGGCGGAGGAGCCACACTCCGCTGTGTTCGCTCCACTCATTTCCCACTAGGCCTTGACTGGAAGCACGCGCTCGCGTCAAAACGGAACGACCACTACATTACATCCGATTCTGTCACACCCGAGCGCCAGAAGCCGGTGACATGAAGTGGCTCCGGGTCCGCGTCGACTGATGTTTTAGTCCCCGGTTGAGGAACGAAATTATTCGGTAGTGTTGACATTGAGTGCTATAATCGTGTGAAGAGGAGTCCAGTGGACTTTTATTAAGCTCTCGACTGAAGTGCGGACACAGGAGCCGGCTGCAGTAGTGGCGTGGCACTGGGACAACGATAGTGGAGTCGTGAGTGGCCTGTGACTTGTGTGCTGCGGTGCCACGGCGAGATCTATCCAAAATGACGGCGGCTTCCGGTAAGCACTGAACAATCAGTATCACAGAAAATATGTAATGTAATTAGACATGCGAAACCAAATTGCGAGTATATTGTGTCCATTGTCTAAGTCGATAGATTAGCCTTTCATATTTACGCTAAAATTTGCACAGTTATAAGAAAATACTTATAATTTATCTTCATCGTATCAATCCTCTGTTATAAAGTTATAACCCTGAAATTAAGTACCCACTTAACTAACTATATTGCACTTATTTGATGCCGTTTTAGTGAAAGAATACATTTCAATTTAGAAACCCTCAATGCCGTATTGTGATTATGCGAAACAAGTACTTGGTTAAACTATTTGTAGCTACTATTTCAAAATCAGATTTAAAGGTTCTTTGAAAACAAAGATAATCCTTTTATATTTAGCCACAGAATGCGTTTTGACATGGAATCATATTTGACATGTCTTGTGCACCTATTGTGCGGTCCGGTCGTCTCGCTGGAATTTGAATGTGAAAGATGTAACCCAAAAATAGTAACCCAGTTGAAGCGTTGTATCTCCGAATGTATAATACCTAGGAGTATTTTTGAAACACCATAATATAGATGAATAAATTTGTGAGATTGTACATATGTTAAGATATTATTTATATTTAAATATGTGGTGTGTAATCAAATTTGAAATTTGACCATACGCGAAAATAGTAAACCGGGAGAAGTGCTATATCTCGGAATCTATAATAGCTAGGAGTACGTTTGAAACACCATCTATAGTAGATGATTAAATTTGTGAGAATGTACGTATGTTAAAATAAAAAAAAGGTTTGATGTTGGGCGAAAATGAATCGCCGTGCATATGTCATTCAAAGGCTCGAAAACGGCTGGACCGATTTGAATAATATTTTTTATGTATTGTTCTGTATTTTCCTGGGGTGGTTTACAAAAAAAAAATAGGAAAAACCAAAGGCAAAAATAGTAATATATAAAAATAAATCGCTGGTCATTAGTCTCGCAAAGGCTCGAAAATGGACTGATTTGAATAATGTATTTTTTTTGTATTGTTCTGTATTTTTTTGGGGTGGTTTACAAGAAAACATTTTGGAAAAACCAAAGGGAACAGACAAAAAATAGTAATATATAAAAATGAATCGCCATGCATTAGTCTCGCAAAGGCTCGAAAACGGATGGACCGATTTGAATAATGTTTTTTATGTATGTTCTGTATTTTTCTGCGGTGGTTCACAAGAAGAAAAAAAATGGAAAAACCAAAGGGAACGGGCAAAAAATATTAATAATTTAAATTGCTTAAATTAAAATAGGAATGGCCACTTCAGATTAATTTCAATTGATGGTGTTCGTGGCGGACCTATCGTTTGACAGCTGGGCCATGCATAAAACTTGTTATTCACTGTGTGAAACTATTAATCTTATTCAAAACTAGCCCGCGGCTCCGCTCGCGTGAAATTCGTATTTCAAAGAAGACAGTAAGTAACTATGGGCGAGGCCGAAGGCCGAGCTGCGTTCAGGAAGTCGATAAACCATCTCTAAGAAATTAACTAATTAAGGGCGAGGCCGAAGGCCAAGCTGCGTTAAGGTAATCGATAAACCTTCTCGAAGAAAGTAAGTAACTGAGAGCGAAGCCGAAGGCCGAGCTGCTTTCAGGAAGATTATAAACCTTCTCTAAGAAAGTAAGTAATTAAGGGCGAGGCCGAAGGGCGAGCTGCGCTCTGGAAGACCATAAACCTTCTCTAAGAAAGTAAGCAACTGAAGGCGAGGCTGAAGGCCGAGCTGCGTTCAGGAAGACCATAAACCTTCTCGAAGAAAGTAAGCCACTGAGGGCGAGGCCGAAGGCCGATCTGCGTTCAGAAAGACCATAAACCTTCTCAAAGAAAGTAAGTAACTAATGGTGAGGCCGAAGGCCGAGTTGCGTTCAGGCAGACCATAAACCTTCTCGAAGACAGTAATTAACTGAGGGCGAGGCCGAAGGCCGAGCTGCATTCAGGAAGACTATAAACCTTCTCGAAGAAAGTAAGTAACTAAGGGCGAGGTCGAAGGCCGAGCTGCGTTCAGGAAGACTACAAACCTTCTCGAAGAAAGTAAGTAACAAAGGGCAAGGCCGAAGGCCGAGCTGCGTTCAGGAAGACTATAAATATTCTCGAAGACAGCAAGTAACTATGGGCGAAGCCGAAGGCCGAGCTGCGTTCAGGAAGACTATAAACCTTCTCGAAGAAAGTAAGTAACAAACGGTGAGGCCGAAGGCCGAACTGCGTTCAGAAAGACTATAAATCTTCTCTAAGAAAATAAGTAACAAAGGGCGAGGCCGAAGGTCGAGCTGCGTTCAGGAAGACGATAAACATTCTCTAAGACAGTAAGTAACTACCGTCGAAGCCGAATGCCGAGCTGCGTTCAGGAAGAGGATAAACATTCTCGAAGAAAGTAAGTAACTGAGGGCGAGGCCGAAGGCAAAGCTGGGTTCAGAAAGACTATAAACTTTCTCGAAGAAAGTAAGTAACAAAGAGCGAGGCCGAAGGCCGAGCTGCGTTCAGGAAGACTATAAACGTTCTCGAAGAAAGTAAGTAACAAAGGGCGAGGCCGAATGCCGAGCTGCATTCAGAAAGACGATAAACCTTCTCGAAGAAAGTAAGTAATTGAGGGCGAGGCCGAAGACCGAGCTGCGTTTAGGAAGATTATAAACCTTCTCTAAGAAAGTAAATAATTAAGGGCAAGGCCGAAGGGCGAGCTGCGTTCTGGAAGACCATAAACCTTCTCGAAGAAAGTAAGTAACTGAGGGCGAGGCCGAAGGCCGAGCTGCGTTCAGGAAGATGATAAACCTTCTCGAAAAAGTAAGTAACTTAAGGTGAGGCAGAATGCCGACCTGCGTTCAGAAAAACTATAAAAATTCTCATAGAAAGTAAGTAACTAAGAGCGAGGCCGAAGGACGAGCTGCGTTCAGGAAGACTATAAACCTTCTCTAAGAAAGTAAGTAACAAAGGGCGAGGCCGAAAGCCGAGCTACATTCAGGAAGACCATAAACCTTCTCGAAGAAATTAAGCAACTGAGGGCGAGGCCGAAGGCCGAGCTGCGTTCAGCAAAACTATAAACCTTCTCGAAGAAAGTAAGTAACAAAGGGCGAGGCCGAAGGCCGAGCTGCGTTCAGGATAACGATATAAATTCTCGAAGACAGTAAGTAACTATGGGCGAAGCCGAAGACCGAGCTGCGTTCAGGAAAAGGATAAACCTTCTCGAAGAAAGTAAGTAACTGAGGGCGAGGCCGAAGGCCGAGCTGCGCTCAGGAAGACCATAAACCTTCTTGAAGAAAGTAAGTAACTGAGGGCGAGGCCGAAGGCCGAGCTACATTCACGAAGACCATAAACCTTCTCGAAGAAATTAAGTAACTGAGGGGGAAGCCGAAGACCGAGCTGCGTTCAGGAAGAGGATAAACCTTCTCGAAGACAGTAAGTAACTATGGGCGAAGCCGAAGGCCGAGCTGCGTTCAGGAAGAGGATAAACCTTCTCGAAGAAAGTAAGTAACTGAGGGCGAGGCCGAAGGCTGAGCTGCGTTCAGGAAGACTATAAACCTGCTTGAAGAAAGTAAGTAACTGAGGGCGAGGCCGAAGGCCGAGCTACATTCACGAAGACCATAAACCTTCTCGAAGAAATTAAGCAACTGAGGGGGAAGCCGAAGACCGAGCTGCGTTCAGGAAGAGGATAAACCTTCTCGAAGACAGTAAGTAACTATGGGCGAAGCCGAAGGCCGAGCTGCGTTCAGGAAGAGGATAAACCTTCTCGAAGAAAGTAAGTAACTGAGGGCGAGGCCGAAGGCCGAGCTCCGTTCAGGAAGACTATAAACCTTCTCGAAGAAAGTAAGTAACTGAGGGCGAGGCCGAAGGCCGAGCTGAGTTCAGGAAGAGGATAAACCTTCTCGAAGAAAGTAAGTAACTGAGGGTGAGACCGATGGCCGAGCTGCGTTCAGGAAGACTATAAACCTTCTCCAAGAAAGTAAGTAACTGAGGGCGAGGCCGAAGGCCGAGCTGCGTTCAGAAAGACGATAAACCATATCTAAGAAAGAAAGTAACTAAGGGCGATGCCGAAGGTCGGGCTGCGTTCAGAAAGACTATAAACCATCTCTAAGAAAGAAAGTAATTAAGGGCGAGGCCGAAGGCCGAGCTGCGTTCAGGAAGAGGATACAACTTTACGAAGAAAGTAAGTAACTGAGGGCGAGGCCGAAGTTTAGGAAGAGGATAAACCATGGGTCAGACCGAAGGCCGAGCTGCGTTCTGGAAGAGGATTAACCTTCTTAATAAAAGTAAGTAACTATGGGTGAGGCTGAAGGCCGAGCTGTATTCGGGAATCCGATAAACCTTCTCGATTTAATTCTTATAAGTCTAGATACATATAACAAAAAACTTCGAGGCAGACGTTATAATATATAATAATATAATATATAATATAACTTCTTTATTTCAGACAATTCTGCCCATACAAAAACACAACATAAGATGACAACACAAAAATAGATACAAAACAACTAACTAAAAATACACAAGAAAAAGACAACATTACAGACAAGGCGAGGAGTGTATGTGGGACCAGTATTGAAACATTCTCCCACATCCACCCCTCACCGCTGATTCAACATATATAGCATTCTCCCAAGACGTATAAAGTTCTTTACTGTCCCTATAAAGCCTGTACGTACACGGCTTCACAAAGCTGAATCGTAACTTAAATAACACAACCACGAGCCATCCTATTGGTTAAATGGGCAGATGTAGCCAGCAGATCGTCCGCTGTAGCGTCCAGTATATACAACGCTCTAACGCTATGGAGGAAACACCTTTAGGTACTTAAAGCAATCCAATATCAGCGCTCCTACGAGTACATCTCTCTGTCGTGTGCTGATGGGTTCAGCACGTTACGCAGACTTACTGCTATTCAAGGAGCCTATAGGGATTTTATTTATTTATTTTATTTTGGTTATTCTTATATGATTTTGTTTTCTTAAAATTGTAACACGTGCAGTTTTGCCTAACCAAGACTGATGTACGAATGTTATAGTACTACATACATACATACATAGCGTCACGCCTTTTTCCCGGAGGGCTAGGCAGAGACAACGTGCCACGATCCTGACACACCTCGGCCGCCTCTTCCACTCCCATAATGTTCTTCATGAGATAGTACGTCTTATTAAAAATTAAAATAAGGATAAGTGTATATTGTAATGTTAAGGTGCAGACTGCACCTGGTCATTGACCACACGCAAAAAACTTGGCAGTGATTCCTTCTAACTTGACTTACTACCTATTACAATAAGAAATTTCTCGTACATTAAAATCAAAGTCTACTTGTTCCAAAATATACCACTGTTTATTGTCATATAAAAATAGATCCAATGCAATAAAATCGAAAGCTTTCATTGTAACATTGCTTGCTGTATTCTCAGATAAAATATTCTTTCTTTAGATAATCTTCTTTAGATCAGTATTCTTGTTTGTGTAAAAATGTTGATATTGTTAATTGAATTGACTCGTAGCAGCGACACGTGTCGCGCCGTGTCTACTCTCCGTTACGATATTGCTCAAATGATGTAAACAAAAGAAAAGTTTCTTTTGTGCTTATTGGGCGTAGCACGGCGGCGCGGCGGCGGCGGCGGGTCGGTACAGGCGGCGGCGGCGTAGCGTGTCATAGCGTAGCGCTGCCGTTGTGTAAATACTTCTACATACTTACTACGTAAGTATAGCGTGGCTGACGAACTTATGGGCGGTTGTCCACAGTCCGATTTGAGGCGGATGACATTTATTTTGGATATAAGTATATAGATAGATAGTGAATCGTGAATGTAGTGAATGATGGACCGGCGCGGCGATCTGAAACCTCGCGGACAAGGAATGTACTTGATTTGTACTGCGACAATATAACTTTAGTTCCGAACTAGCCAAATTTCCGAAGTTCGTCATGAGCTAATGACGGATCTCGGATCTAGTGTCGGATGTCGCTTGCACAGATGCTAACGGAAATGTGTATATCGCAGATTCGCACTTTTGTTGTCGTCCTCGCCATTTTGAATCTCGGAGTCGGGTATAGTAGACAAATGCCGTAAATATACCCGTAACATCAATTTTTATTTTGTGTAAACTGACACGGTTGGCTGCCTCATCTACTACATCCGTGATGTCAATCCACCGCACCTTGGTGAACTAGTTGCCATGTCAGTGCTTCCCTTCGGTCGTGCCGGTGAACTGGACGAAAAACACGAACTATTTACATAGCCGTTTCAACCGACCTTTCATTCAGTGTGGTGGTACCAAACTGGGTGGGTTAAACCCTACCACCTAGTAAGGTAAGAAGGGAAGGAACCTACGGTTTTACATGGTATCCGAACCACGGTCAGCCTCCAACGGTCGACTGCGCCCAGGTGTGTTTATCATCACGACTGGTATTGGGCCAATCGCACCACTACTGAGCTACCGAGGCTGACGAAATATCATCTAACTAAATCAATGAATATAGAACCTAGAAGCGGGGCTTCTAAATATTTGATGTACCTACTTACGAGTGAACACTGTCGGGAACGGGTAGAGCTCCCGCCGCGCAGAGTAGCGCATTGTAGTGGGAGTTTGGATAAATGTGGGTTGAAAACAGGGGCGCGGAGTATGTAGGTTGAGTAGCGCTTCCCGCCCTCGCCTGTGTCTCCTCGCGCCCTCCGCGCCGCGCTCCGCCGCCGTCTGCACTACCGTGGGCGAGCTATACATTGTTCTGTTGTTTAATCAGCTGCGAACAAACTTCATGTAATGCAGCAGCAGAGATAAATGGGAATTGCTTCATTGGTTTGCTTAATTACGTGTGTTGAACATTATTAGAATATGTTAGTTTATGGGAAGTGTTAATGTTTGTTTTGATTCAGTACAAGTTATTAATTCAAATATACAGCACGAAGAACGAAAAACGGAATTCATACTAAACGTGCTATTAATAAAATATGTATGTTAAAAACTGACTGCCGGTATAGAAAAACACAACCTATTTTCCAACTCGATATTCCGACATCATAAAAACGGAGACGGTTATTTGATAATAAAAATAACCACAGTTTTGTTGTGGAAAATACGTCAAACCAGATGGACGAACAACGGGTGTTTAGGGTTACGAGTACTAGGGTTTTCCATAGGTAAAAACCAGGATCCCTTTACAACTTCACCCAGCTGGCCTGCTACAGTCGGAGCATTAAATTGCACGTAGAGGTAGAGGGTATTAATAAATGTTATAAAACTTAACAGAAATAGTATGTAAATCTACAAAAAAAATTTTTGAGAAAAAGAAAGGACAACAGTTATATTTTCTTGAAATGAAATTTTACGCAATGCCGGTCCTACGGGCCAGAAACTTGTAAGAATTATAATATATATAGTATGTGATATAATTTATTGCACTCAATACAAAAGTGAGTAAACAGTGTATTTAGGCCGCTTGCTGACTAATTAGTTTGCGCTAATAGCTTTCAGGCTTCGTGAACATAGAGTTTATTTTATTGAATAATTTGCTTATGAACTAAAACCAAAATATGCAGGCGTCTGTCCCCATATGGAAGGTCATATCAAAATTTAAAACGTTAGTGAGCATAAGAGCGAGCATGCCCTTATGAAGGAGCGAGATAGATGTGGGGTCGAGTGCCGTCAACTCCGAGGAACTTGCCAACTCCTGAGTGGGTCCTGCGCGTGATGATAAACTCAAAGAAAAGAAATTCCTTTTACTTTTTATACTCTAAACTTTCCTCCTAATGTTTGGATTTCGACACTCAACCTGGTTTAAAAAGTTTCTCGGGAAATGAAGTAAAAATGTGCGCGGGCCTGATGAAACTTGTTTGGGCACTTTTTCGTTCGACAGAAATATCGGTTTAGTATTTACGTACCTTGGTATTTACTAGTTTTCTGACACAGTCCGGCCCGTGATATAAATATTTTATTTTATTTACTAAGGAGAAAAAAGGGACACATGTAGTACATAGGTTATAATAAAAGAGAAACAAAAAGTATACATTGTCGCCACTACGCTTCCCTCTGAAACACATTAAACATGATAAGGCAAGTAGAAATACAAGTTTTTACATAACATACAATTAATAAAGACAGTTACGAAACAGAGAAACCAAAAGAGAAGAAAAAAAATATACATAGTCGATAGTTGTGAGAGATGATGACAGAATAGACGAGAGAGAGGGTGTACAATATACGTATTATGTGATTTCTGACCTACCTATCCATCCAGCAGGATACGGACTGTGTTATTATAGGAATGGGCTGAACTTAGGAATATACCAGTCGAAACCAGTTTCTTGTTGTAGGTGTCGCACGGACACCAGCATTAGTGGCCACTTTTTAACCGACTTCAAAAAAGGAGGAGGTTCTCAATTCGAATGTATTTTTTATTTTTTTTATGTCCCCTCCTATCTTTCCACTGGGTGAACCGATTTTGAAAATTCTTTTTTTATTTGAAAGCTGGTAGTACATTAATAGCAAAAATTACTAAAAAAACTGTGAAATAAAAAACTAAACAAAATATAAAAACCACCTTCAAAAATGTGTGAAATAAAAAAAAATCGAACCCTAGAGTTAAAGGCGGTGCTAAAGCAAGCAAAAATCACCGACCGCCTTCAACTCTAGGGTTAGATTTTTTTTTATTTCATACATTTTTGAAGACGGTTTTTATATTTTGTTAAATCGTTTTTTTTTTATTAGATGAAATAGTGTTACAGAATGCGTGTTTCGGGAAGGTACATGTAGACCAACTAGCTCAAGTAATTCGGGACAGTTATACTCGCCGACACAGATGTTGCGGAGTACTGAAGCATCGAGTATCACACGAGACGGTCGGCAAGTGATGGGACATTATATTTTTTTTAAAAGGTCGGATTAAGAAAGATTAGATGAAGTAAGTCGGTAGTGAATAGCACGAAGGAATTTTTTCTGAGTTATTTTAATTGAGTTGGAGTATACAGCATAATGTGGGTTCCATACTGCGGACACGTATTCCAATTGCCCGCCAATTATAGGTTGTCTGAATTAAATAGTCAAATGTATTATCAAGCCTACTTTTTATTAGAAACTTCCGGAGACGTCGGAAGCTGCGTGCCTCCCCGTGTATGTCGTAAAAGGCGACTAAGGGATATGACTCCCTTCTTATATTACTAGGTGGTAGGGTTTAACCTGCCCGGGTTGGTACCACCGCACTGAATAAAAGGTCGGTCGAAACGGCTATGTAAATAGTTTGTGTTTTCCGTCCAGTTCAGTGTAGCCGACACGACCGAAGGGAGGCACTGACGTGGCATCAAGTTCATCCGGTGTTATGGGCTGACATCACGGATGTTGTAGGTGATGTAGCCAACCGTGTCAGTTTCCATAAAAAAAAAAGCTTTATCGTACTCGTACACACACTTCTGGTTCATACTCGTACGGTGCACACACAACTTTGTTGTAGCAGTGCTACGAAAACGCTTCTCGTTCATTACGGTCAGTGGCGCGCACACAACTTTATCGTAGCAGTGTTATGTACGAGATCGCATCTCGTTCGTTATGCTGTGCGGTGCCGCATACACACGACTTTGTTGTATGGATGCACTTAGCGGTGCTACATGCGTCTTTACTTTTTCCCCAATACTAGGAGTCATTCCGCGAGAGCAGCGTTTTTTTTATATAGAAAGCGCGACATATGGCGCCGAGCCACCCATTCGGTGTCTAACGACGCCCTTGGACATTCAGTCGTATACGGGGGTTGCGAATGCCATGTCGGCCTAAGCATGTGCCTATTTACGCCCCTCTTGAAGGACCCGAGACTGTACTGGTTACTTACTATTCCCTAACTATATGTTTGAGACGAATGGGTCATAGGCGTACACAATTGTAGAGCATGCGTGAATGCATCTGGAATCAACGGTCAGCAATAATTTCGCATGCTTGTGCGCAGGGCTCAAATTGATATCATATTCGAAAAATTTTAACAGCTACAGCCGCTTTTGGGACCACGCGGAACGCATATCCAATCTCAATGTTCAATGTCAATACTTGGTATAATATAATTTTGTAAAAAAAAATCTACTAACATTTGTGACGACAGTAACTCGAGAAAGTAGTCTCTATTGAACAAAATGGCTGAAAAATGATGCAGCTATAGCAAAAAATTAAATATCGTACACTAGACGGGGCGAGTGTCTAAGCCCATAGACGTATATTATTTCTCTATGGTCTAGCCGGTTTCAGCAACAGTAACAACAACAATAACAACGACAAAAGAATATGAAAATTCATCCGTATCTACGTATCTAAGATAATTTTTTTTCGTTCGTGCTACGGCGCACACATCGATTTATAGTAGAACTGCTAAGAGAACACCTCTCGTTCCTAATGGTACCGTTATACTAGAACCTTTTCTCGTTCATGACAAGCTTTGTCGTAGCAGTGCTACGAGAACACATCTAGTTCCTAGCAATGCGTTGTGTTGGTGTATTGGCGCGCACACAACTTTGTTGTAGCAGTGCTACGAGAATCTGTTCTCGTTCATGAGGGTAACACACAGCTTTATCGTAGTAGTGTCTCCATCCTAACGGTGCGGTGAGGTTGTGTGGTGAGGCGTACACAACCATGTCATAGCAGTGCTACGAGAACACATCTAGTTCCTAGCAATGCGTTGTGTTGGTGTATTTGCGCACACGCACACAACTTTGTTGTAGCAGTGCTACGAGAATCTGTTCTCGTTCATGAGGGTGACACACCGCTTCATCGTAGTAGTGTCTCTATCCTAACGGTGCGGTGAGGTGGTGTGGTGAGGCGTACACAACCATGCCATAGCAGTGCTACGAGAACACATCTAGTTCCTAGCAATGCGTTGTGTTGGTGTATTGGCGCGCACACAACTTTGTTGTAGCAGTGCTACGAGAATCTGTTCTCGTTCATGAGGGTGACACACAGCTTCATCGTAGTAGTGTCTCTATCCTAACGGTGCGGTGAGGTGGTGTGGTGGGGCGTACACAACAATGTCGTAGCAGTGCTACGAGAACACATTTAGTTCCTAGCAATGCGTTGTGTTGGTGTATTGACGCGCACACAACTTTATTGTAGCAGTGCTGCGATAATATGTTCTCGTTCATGAGGGTGGCACACAGCTTCATCGTAGTAGTGTCTCTATCCTAACGGTGCGGTGAGGTGGTGTGATGGGGCGTACAAAACAATGTCGTAGCAAAGCTACGAGAACACATCTAGTTCCTAGCAATGCGTTGTGTTGGTGTATTGACGCGTACACAACTTTGTTGTAGCAGTGCTACGATAATATGTTCTCGTTCATGAGGGTGGCACACAGCTTCATCGTAGTAGTGTCTCTATCCTAACGGTGCGGTGAGGTGGTGTGGTGGGGCGTACACAACAATGTCGTAGCAGTGCTACGAGAACACATCTAGTTCCTAGCAATGCGTTGTGTTGGTGTATTGGCGCGCACACAACTTTATTGTAGCAGTGCTGCGATAATATGTTCTCGTTCATGAGGGTGGCACACAGCTTCATCGTAGTAGTGTCTCTATCCTAACGGTGCGGTGAGGTGGTGTGATGGGGCGTACAAAACAATGTCGTAGCAAAGCTACGAGAACACATCTAGTTCCTAGCAATGCGTTGTGTTGGTGTATTGACGCGTACACAACTTTGTTGTAGCAGTGCTACGATAATATGTTCTCGTTCATGAGGGTGGCACACAGCTTCATCGTAGTAGTGTCTCTATCCTAACGGTGCGGTGAGGTGGTGTGGTGGGGCGTACACAACAATGTCGTAGCAGTGCTACGAGAACACATCTAGTTCCTAGCAATGCGTTGTGTTGGTGTATTGACGCGCACACAACTTTGTTGTAGCAGTGCTACGATAATATGTTCTCGTTCATGAGGGTGGCACACAGCTTCATCGTAGTAGTGTCTCTATCCTAACGGTGCGGTGAGGTGGTGTGGTGGGGCGTACACAACAATGTCGTAGCAGTGCTACGAGAACACATTTAGTTCCTAGCAATGCGTTGTGTTGGTGTATTGACGCGCACACAACTTTATTGTAGCAGTGCTGCGATAATATGTTCTCGTTCATGAGGGTGGCACACAGCTTCATCGTAGTAGTGTCTCTATCCTAACGGTGCGGTGAGGTGGTGTGATGGGGCGTACAAAACAATGTCGTAGCAGTGCTACGAGAACACATCTAGTTCCTAGCAATGCGTTGTGTTGGTGTATTGACGCGTACACAACTTTGTTGTAGCAGTGCTACGATAATATGTTCTCGTTCATGAGGGTGGCACACAGCTTCATCGTAGTAGTGTCTCTATCCTAACGGTGCGGTGAGGTGGTGTCGTGGGGCGTACACAACAATGTCGTAGCAGTGCTACGAGAACACATCTAGTTCCTAGCAATGCGTTGTGTTGGTGTATTGACGCGCACACAACTTTATTGTAGCAGTGCTGCGATAATATGTTCTCGTTCATGAGGGTGGCACACAGCTTCATCGTAGTAGTGTCTCTATCCTAACGGTGCGGTGAGGTGGTGTGATGGGGCGTACAAAACAATGTCGTAGCAGTGCTACGAGAACACATCTAGTTCCTAGCAATGCGTTGTGTTGGTGTATTGACGCGCACACAACTTTGTTGTAGCAGTGCTACGATAATATGTTCTCGTTCATGAGGGTGGCACACAGCTTCATCGTAGTAGTGTCTCTATCCTAACGGTGCGGTGAGGTGGTGTGGTGGGGCGTACACAACAATGTCGTAGCAGTGCTACGAGAACACATCTAGTTCCTAGCAATGCGTTGTGTTGGTGTATTGACGCGCACACAACTTTGTTGTAGCAGTGCTACGATAATATGTTCTCGTTCATGAGGGTGGCACACAGCTTCATCGTAGTAGTGTCTCTATCCTAACGGTGCGGTGAGGTGGTGTGGTGGGGCGTACACAACAATGTCGTAGCAGTGCTACGAGAACACATCTAGTTCCTAGCAATGCGTTGTGTTGGTGTATTGACGCGCACACAACTTTATTGTAGCAGTGCTGCGATAATATGTTCTCGTTCATGAGGGTGGCACACAGCTTCATCGTAGTAGCAGGCCTCACGCACTCTATGTACTTGCGCGCGATAACTACCTACCGCCCGCCGGGCCGCCGGCGACCCATAATTCATTGGGCTGTCGACAGCCGCGCGGAGCTAACCTACTACGCGAGCGCGCGCTCACGCTACTGCTTCGTACCCTGTGTTCGTACCTACCTATATCTTAATTCAAGTTGACATGGCTTCTGGGCAGTTTATGTGCAGTAGATGGATGTAAATCCAGCAAGAGGAGAGATAAAAATCTTTCTTTTTTCCTCGCTTTTTTCCATTTACCTGCTGATGAAGAAATGTGAGATATTTGTTTTCTTTGAGCAATAATTATTCTAAAAAACCGACAAGTGCGAGTCGGACTTGCACACGAAGGGTTCCGTACCATTGTACAAGATTTAACACTATGTACTTAATTTTATACCTTTTTACTATATGTTGTTATAGCGGTAAATGGTAATAGCCCGCGGACGGACGGACGGCGGGGCTTAGTAATAGGGCCCCGTTGGCACCCTTTAGGTACGGAACACGGAAATAGGCATTTTGGTTTATGTTGTGTTTCCATTGAGTTTCGGTATGTTCGATATATCGGTCTATTTGTTTGTCTATCACAGTCACTTTAGGATTTGTATGCTGACATTTTGTGGTTGTTGAGGCAATTGAGACTACGTACGAAGCAACAGAACGGAAAACAACGTCTCCGTTCTCCGCAACCGCCGCTCAGTCTAATAGGACCGACACGTGCGGTCCGCGCTTTCATCTGCTTTAAAGCAAACGTCGGCTTCCTTATATAATAAGTCCGCCTTCCGCCAAGCAGAAAGGTGTATGTGAAGGTCGACTGGAAGTAATTTCCGCCAGCAATAAGTCCGGATTCGCTTGGCAGATGTCTTTTTAATCTATACCGAATAAAATCAGTTAGATGCCATGCGGCCATACCATGCGTACAGGTAACAATAATAACATTACAGGGGTAGTAGGTAGGTAGGTAGGTAGGATTACCAGAAGTATTTTCAGGCTTAACAAATTTTTTCCTCTAATATATTTTAACGAGGGCGAAGCCGCGGGTATAAGTTAGTAGTAGCCTATATGTGAAACCAAAAAAAGATAGGTACCTATCTAACAGTAAAAAAACATTTTTAAATCTGTGCTGTAGCTCGCGAACAAACATTCACACATATTTCCTCTTTACAATATAATGCATTGATATTTTTATCGAAAGTAGCAGCCCTAGCGTCACCGAGTTTGCTTCAAGGCCCCGCGTCCGCGCGCAGCTGCAAAGCAATAATCACTTTACGCTCTTTCGTTTAGGTACACTTTCGCACGCAGCGACTGGCGACGTAAAAGTTTAGGCTATTAAAGCCGAAGGTATGTAACTTTTTCTATGGAGAGGTTCATCTGTTACGAAGTAACTGTTAAGTAATCTGTGGTAGTAGTGTCTCTATCCTAACGGTGCGGTGAGGTGGCGTGGTGGGGCGTGCAAAACCATGTTGTAGCAGTGCTACGAGAACCTGTTCTCGTTCATGAGGGTGACACACATCTTCATCGTAGTAGTGTCTCTATCCGAATAGTGCGGTGAGGTGGCGTGGTGGGGCGTGCAAAACCATGTTGTAGCAGTGCTACGAGAACCTATTCTCGTTCATGACCGTGCGGTGGCACACACACAGCTTTATCGTAGCTGTGCTACGAGAACGCCTCTTGTTCCTAACGGCGCGGTGCGGTAGTGTGATGGCGCGCACACAAATTTGTTTTAGCAGTGTTTAAGTATACAGCTACGAGAACACCTCTCTTTCCTAACAGTACGGTATATTGGTGTGGTGGGGCAGGTTCTCACTTATTCCGTGCTCTTGTTGTTACACCAAACAATGTAATGTTCGTCTAGCTCATACGATTATTATTCGACTTACAAGAAGCTCAGCCATCTGGTTGTAACAGATCTCCTCGAAATGCAAACATTTCTGATATTGCAGTATTGACATCGAGCCTTAGAGGCACCGCTTAGAGGTATCATTTATCATCCCGTAGTGGCAATATGAGAATTGAGAAAGCTTTAGACGAATGCGGTCTCAAAATTAAATACTATATTTTTATATGTTAGCAATAATTAAATCGTGCAATGAGATTGCGTCATACCAACTAGAGAAGATGCAAGCAATGGTTCGAAAATAACTTATGTAACGTATGAGAGATTACGTCATCGACCAGATGGCGGAATTGGTAACGCGCTGGTAGCTCAAACCGAAGTTCCAGGTTCGAATTCTGGTCGAGACGTATTTTTTCTCTGCATTTTCGGCTTTGCATTTATCTAATGAAGAAATACAAAATTAAACCATTCACATGTAATTATAGGTACCCATATAAATATTTAATTTCAGTATTCCTTAGTACTAGTACTTTCCATAAAGTTATAAAATCTTTTAGGGCCAGATACACCCACTTACGCCATGGTACTGAATTGAAATGAAGAATGGTTTTACTCGGTTAGACACATAACTTAAACATTTACCCCTCACTCATTAAATTTTATTACGTCTAAAACTTCAGCCTGTATCAATTAAGGGTGCGATTAGCCGCCCTAAAACTGCGCATTAACACCTCAACGGAAGCGTTAATTTGGGAGAGAGCAAAATACCAAGTTCCCGCTAGAAGAGACCTTATGCTCGCTAGCTTATACATATTCCGTGTTATCATTTACAATGTATATAGGTATTTTACGTGTATTTATCGACGTAGAAACTTTTGCGGCACCGCATCGGGTCAAAACCTCGATCATATCGGGAAAATAATAACGTAAGTATATGCAGTCTCCTCTGTCAGCGCCGGAAAGTGTAAAGAAAGTATTCGGAATAATACCCATAATAATTTACCGAATTTTATATTGCCGAATTCTATGACCATGAAGGACATATTTTTTCATAATTGTTATTAATGGATGGTAAAAATTCTACACGTTGACACAGAGTCGAAATCGTACAATTCGTGCGTACACTATCTACGGTAAGAATTATCTTAGTATTTAATCTCCGAGACGAAGTGGTCAATTTCTGCAGTACAATCATGGATGGCATGCAGTAGTTGCAGGCATTTTTAGGTTTACCAGCGCGTAGTCTCGTAAGCTTGCTATTAATCATTTTAGCATTTTAGGAGCCATTTTTCAGGGGGTCCGAGTGACGGATGGGATTGTGAGGGTGAGGTCGTGAGGGCCTCGTCCCACCCCTTCCCGCGCCGCCTCCGCACCGACCGCACGCAACAAGGAAACCTTACTTTGAACAATGTTAAACTAATTCATCACGGCGTGTCACTCGGGCGGCGGTCGATATTTAAAGGCCCAGTTTGTTGGGTTAATATTTTCTTTGAGTGGGTTGATTCAAACGTTAGCGAGCCGTGTTAATGGATTAGGTAGGGCAAGCGGAGCGGGAAACGGGGCCGCGCGCCGGCGCGGTGGTGGGGCGGCGGTGGTGGGGTATAGTTACTTGCTATTGCTCCATCCATATCCATCTATTTTTAGAAAGATATTGTATTCATCTATTTTTAGATAGTAAACGATGAAGCACCACGCACGGCCATAGCTTTTCATACACCACACATTATTACAAGTTCTGATTTGTTTCCTATTGTATTTAGCGATGGAGGCGCCCTAGCTCTGCCGTTGCTGAGTTTTGAAGTTATACTTCTTTATGCACGTTATGAAATAAATTGAACTTCTTTAGGCGCGTTATGAAAATGGGGAGTGTGATCTCAGAAAGTCACGTCATCGTCATCATCACGCTCCATCGTCACCGCATAGCGATTGTTCAGCTATCTTTGAATCCAACAGACCCAGACGAGGCGCGTTATTATAGCTCTTATAGCACTGCGTGCATGGAGATGCCATCGAGGATCGAACTGGTTTGCTTTAATTGGTTGCTTTAATGTGATTTATTCGAGAAATACTCAACCAACTTACATAGGGCATTTACCAATGTGATCTATGACGTTGTAACGTCACGCCATCTCCAGGGACCGAGTAGAAATGAATGAAAGGTCGGTCGAAACGGCTATGTAAATAGTTCGTTTTTTTCGTCCTGTTCGGTAGGTAGTTCGGGTACACAATACATGTAACCTCCTATTACTGGCTGTTGCCGCAGAGCCCGTACTACTCGTATTGTTGACGCCCCGCGCAAAGCCGGGCACGTTCTCCCGTCGCATCGACCAACGAATATATACGTATATACGTCTAGATAACGCTAGGATGATGACATAGTAGAGAGCCGTCTGCTCGCTAGAGTAGGGTTACGCTCATCCAGAACATCTTATTTAGGAGCTCTTTAGCGGTGACTGCCAGTACGTGTAAACTCCATGTAGACAGTATCCATACGTACGCCAACATACAGTAGGTACAAATGAAAACGCTGCCGGTCACTAAAGGTTTAGTTAGAGTGCCGGTAATGGCCACCTTACAATTTTCAGTTACAATTTGGGGCGCGAGCTTTCCTAACTTTCGTTTTGTCCGATACGTTGGAATAATGGTGGTGCGGAAGGCCTCGGCGCGGCGTGCGGGATGCGGGGGCGGCAAAGGTGCGAGGCGGTACGGCAGACGAGGGCGCTCCCTCTATAAATATTAAATGATGAGGAGGTCGATCGAGCCGAGTGCACGAACAGGCTGAGTACGAACGAACATAGTGGTCGTTCTGCTCCGTCTCGTGAGTACGCTCGCGTAATAAAGCGGACGGCCGTCGTCGTGCCGGTCGAGCGGCTGCCGCTGCCGGCCAACGCGCGCCGACGAGTGTTCGCGCGGGTAGGCTGACGTAGACCCGGCTCAAGCCGAGTGTAGTCGTGTGTTCGCTTCACACGACAACCCGCTGTTGCTAGCCTAGCTAGGTCCAACTTAGTGTCCTGACGTTGACACCAGCGCAATACACTCAACGCTGGAAATATTTTTGAATATTTATTAAGCTCTATGTATGAAAATCGCCCATCTAAATATCCACTGTTTTGCCTGTCGTCTGGGAAATCGCATTTATGTAGTGAATGGAAACAGCTTTCAATTTACTAATTGGATTTTAACATAAAAATACTACCTAGGTACTAGTAATATAATATACAAATTTTAACATAAAATACTATTTGTAATATGAAGCATACTATGTACATAATATATAGTTAGCGACCAGCTAGCGACCAGCTAGCGACCAGCTAACTGGTTAAGTCAACCTTAACTCCTAAGTATAACCTACAATGGCGCGAGCAGAGCCGCGGCCAAAATCTACTATACGATAAAAGAACACTGACCCCAACAACGTTGCGGTATAAGCGGTGTCCGATAATTCCTCAATTACTAAACATTGGAGCTGACCATTTTGCCGGGACTAGGGGGCGTCGTCGGTGGGGCGAAGTGGGGCGGAGGCGGTGGTGGAGGGGACGACGCCCTGTACTGCGAGGTCATTTGGCCCATTAAGTGAAATAATAGAGTTATAGTTA
This sequence comes from Nematopogon swammerdamellus, assembly GCA_946902875.1. Lineage (NCBI taxonomy): Eukaryota > Metazoa > Arthropoda > Insecta > Lepidoptera > Adelidae > Nematopogon > Nematopogon swammerdamellus. Next base: position 19,193,227 of record OX336334.1, read on the forward strand.
AGAAATTGACTCTACCTACAGTCTCTGGTCTGGCAGTTGGGTTTGATGGGAGAGTATATTGTATAACATTAATTACTTGATAGCATTCACTCTGCCTCGTACTTGTACCTGCTTTCAACGTAACCTGCAACAAACTGCATGCATGCAACATGCTACGAGCATGCAAACACACATTGGCCTGTTGCGCGGAGCGACCCGTCGAAACAGGCTCGTAAAAGGTTCGCCCGATGCGTCTTCCACATGCAAAGGTTGCATATTCATTATGTTTCCACAGTCATACAGTAGGTAAGTGTTCGTGTCTTACTTGCTGCTTGATATTATATTGTCATGTCCTAATGTTTTTCTAAACGTGGTGGTCGGTGTTGTGCTCTAATTTACTCGAGTTCTTGCAGCACAACACCGATTACTGCTTACCCCGATTGCCGTGATACAGCGTGATGATATGTATATAATGTAAGTATTATATCTCTTACAAGAATGATAGTATGTCTTTCTGGCATGTCTATCACTATGAATATCAACGTCGGACCGATACGTTTTCAAATCTTACTTTTAAAATCCCACCTCAACACTTGTTTTTTCCTTGTGGAACATTATCCGCAGTTATTCTATTGCTGTTCGTAAGTATGTCATTAGTATCTTCACACGTATATTATCATCACACTTATGTTATTCACAGAAAGTGTAGGCACAGCCTACACACAGCACAGTGTGGAGGAGATTAGGACATTCAGGGCTCTGTAAAAAGTTTTATGTTGGCGAGGCGGGGGACACCTGGGGCGAGGCGGGGGCGGGAGTGCGAACGGTTACACAGGCGGAAGCTTTGTTGTTTGCCGCCAGTAGTTAAGCGGATAAGCTCCAATTACATTCTCCAAGTAGTTCAGTCATTATAGATTTTGATCCGTGAATAATCAGTTCTTGGATTTTTTTTCGAAGGTCCCTCGGTGGGGTCACTGGGAGTGTAAATTCAAAAAGTAGACTGAATCAGGCTCCTTTGTATATTCGAAAAACGGTTTTTCTTGAATAACTCGGCCATTTTTTATTTTACAGTAAAACCGTGAGGATTCTCTACAAGTTTGGTCCTCACAATTTTTCTTCTAGGATCGATATTTTAGAAAAAAGGTGGGAACCAAAATTGTTCAGAATTTGATTCTCTACAAGTTTAGTCCTCTTCATTTATGCCGTAAAGTTGAAAATAAACGAGATGATGAAAATATTTTGAATTTGTCGCTTTTTTCAAATTTAATTTCCAAAATATGTAGTATGAATGAGTGAAAGAGTTAAAATGACTATCTACTTGAAGTAGGTATCTACGTGAAAAAAAGGAAAGGAATGAAAAGTCGGTCGAAAAGGCTATGTAAATAGTTTGTGTTTCTCGTCCAGTTCAGTGTAGCCGGCACGACCGAAGAGAAGCACTGACATGGCACCTAGTTTACCCGGTGTTATGGGCTGACAGCACGGATGTTGTAGGTATGTTGTAGGAATACCAGCGAACCGTGTCATTTTCCATTTAAAAAAAAAAGTACCTATAGGGGAAGCAACTTGAACTGAGAAAGGCTATGTTATTTTCTACGTCTAATAATAGCCTCTGGCCACCCTGTAGTAGTCCTGAAAATATAAAGTAACTATCTTTTCGGCTTATTTAAATATGAAACTAGAATTATTCATTAGACACCACTATTTTTTAATGAAATTTTGTACAAAATGTACCTAAGTAAGATATGTTCGCCCATGCGCTTCCACGAAATCTAGGCAGTTTTTAACCACCGATTTATGATTTATTTTCTTATCTATTTTTCGAATAGTTTCCCTAATATTTCCGACTGACATTCTATGTATCTAGTCTAGCCAGATATCGGATAGATAATTTACTGTTCGCAGCACGTACTCCGTAGCTATAAAACGCGTCGTCGCTTCGGTAGGCGGCGGAGGCGGGGCGGTAGGGGCGGCGGCGGGGGCGTTGTTGGCTAGTCCCACTAACCGCAGATTAGGGTTCGATGCGGGTAGTAAAGGTCGTTCCGACGTGCTCTACGATTCAGGAGGCATAAAACAAACGGAACTAGCACCTTGCCAGGAAGTTCGTGGCCCTATTCAAGAATAATTAGGGAGGTTACCGCCGCTGCCGCCTCCGCCGCACGGTGGTTCAGAATTGAAAAAAAATGGACATAGGGCTGTGGACGTTTCATAACACATTGTTATAGCACATTTTATTTGGCTAGCTATATATTGACACATATCTTAACCGCAATGTTGTAGACTGATCCATACTCGAGATATAATTTTTTCAATTTTTTTTTGTATGGAAGAAAACATGTTTTATTTTTTTCCAAAAAAGTTCCCCTAGTAAGACGTTCAATACTACATGCACATTAAAGGTATTATGGAAACATATCATATATAAAATATCCAGCTGCTACCTTTTGCTTCTTTTCAAGATTAGAAAAGTTTTATAATTTTTTGTATGGAAGAAAAGACATTATATTTTTTTTCAGTAAAAATTGCCATGGAAAGACCTTTGATACTAATTAGAAATCAAAGGTATTATGGAAACCTATCATATATAAAATATCCAGCTACTATGTGTATGTCTAAAATTTTTTGTGAAGAAAAAACACATTAAATTGTTTTCCGTATAATTCCACTGAGTATTCCACGTATGTAACGTAACACGAAATAACGATTAATTATATTATTAAAATCTAAAATAATAAAATATCCAGCCACTATCTTTTGCTTATTTTCGAAATAAGAAAACTTGTATAATTTTTTCTAAAGAAAAAAAAACACTAAGTAATTTTTTTCAGTAAAAGTTTCATTGAGTACATGTGTAACACGAAATAAGGATTACAGATATTATTGAAATCTGTCATTGAAACCTATCCAGCTACTACCTTTTGCTTATTTTCGAGATAACAAAAGTTGTATAATTTTTTGTAAAGAAAAAAAAACACATTAAGTACATTTTTTCAGTAAAAGTTCCATTGAGTACATGTGTAATACTAAATAAGGATTGCAGATATTATTAAAATCTATCATATATAAAATAATCAACTCATATTTCTATTCTGCAACTGCAACAAAAGTTTTTTTTGTTCTTGTTCTTCTTCGTCAAACTTATTGTTTGACTACAGGACCCGAACTTTTTACGAAATTACTGCTTTCTTGCTCTCTTTATGTCGTTGCCGCACCTGGTTGGTGATCATACCACGTTGCGTTGAAAGTGTTTGCAAGTACACTACTTGTTGGCTTCGAAAATCTTAGTTTTGATTAATTAAATCTCAGGTTAATTCTAAGGGATCTTGAGTTACTTCTGCATTGTCATCTATTTCCATTTGAAGCGATTCCGTTTCCTCTTCATCTAGAACGAGCAATTCAAGTGTTTCTGGGAACATGTCTAGGCGTGTAGGCTTACTGTATCGAGGTCTTATATGGGAAATTACGGGATCTGATGACACAAGCAAATTATGTAAAATGTCTTCATTCGTATGCTCTCGTCCTGTTTTTCTTGTGTGATGCTCCCTTATATTGCGGAAGTCTTTATTCCGTGCTTCGGAAGCCTCTTCGGACAGCTTCCCAATGGGAGTATGGGAAAAGTGTTGTATAATTTTTGCTCCATGGACTAATAGTTTGTGCAAACTTGGCGGCATATAATACCACTCGTACAGTGAGTATTTATATTGTACAGAGTTGCGTATTTATCGAATTTATCGACGTTAACCTTCTTGCCGGAACTGATAGCTTGCAGGAGAACAGCGATTCTCAATATAAGTGTTTAATTGAGACCCGTAATTGCAGCCGACAAAGAGTAATGTCTGAAAAACGCCCTTGCAACGTTTCCAGTATTACTAGTACCCACACCTTGTTTGACGACATCTATTATAATACCCATTTTGTTGCGAAAATCTTTCGCTACTTGTTCCTCCTTCGTTTTTCTTGAATTCTTGTGCTCTGCTTCGCGTGCGCTCCATTTTTTAAAATCCAAATTATATAAAATGTGCAGTAAACACTCCAAGCAACGAATCCATAAATGCAGTGTAGACATGCCATACTTATAAAAGTCTGTATTCAGTTGCTTGTGAGACAGCTTTTCAAGGTCATTAATTTGCGAGGGTTTTGAGTCACAAATGTTACATGTAGATGTTGGCGTATCGGTTATTTTACTTTACTTTAACCTTAGTCCTTGTAACAAGTAGGTAATATTATGAAACAGATCGTTGCGAATACTATTTGAAAAAATCCACTTCAATGTTCTTCAGCGAGATACTATCCGCACGAAAGGTCGTAAAATACTGAATCGGGTTAGCTAATTACAAGCGTGAACACAATAAATTACTCAGTGAAGGTATTCCACAGCGATGACGTCATTGATGGCGAGCGCTGTGATTGGTGTTCGGGTTGGCAAGCTTAAAGGATTAGGCTCTTATCAGTCGCTAAGTAATTTGGCGCTGGAGTACTGTTAGATGTCTACTTGATTAAGACGCTAGAGCGGCAACCTCATATTTTCAATCACAATTTTATAAAAACATTGTTATTCTTTCAGTAGTACGCAAGAAGTGTGAGCAAGATATTTATTTATATATATAATAGATAACCTTTAATATCCAAGAAGTATTAAAGATATAGTGAGGGAAAACTGTTAAAAACGTTTTTTTTTTCTTACAAAAAATCATAAAACTTGTGTTATCTTGCAGAATAGTCGGAAATTTTAGCTAAATACTTTAAATATGATAGTTTACAACAATATCTTTAATGCTAATTTAGTTTCATACATATACATGTAATCAGTGGAACTTTTATGGAAAAAAATATGTGTTTTTTCTTTACAAATAATCATAAAACTAAGGATATCTCAAAAAGAAGAAAAAGATAGTAGCTGAATATTTTATATATGATAGATTTCAATAATATCTTTAATCACTATTTAGTGTTACATATGTACTCAGTGGAATTATACGGAAAACAATTTAAAGTGTTTTTTTTTCTTCACAAAAAGTTATAAATCTTTTGTTATCTCGAAAAGAAGCAAAACATAGTAGCTGGATATTTTATATATGATAGGTTTCCATAATACCTTTGATTTCTAATTAGTATCAAAGGTCTTTCCATGGCAATTTTTACTGAAAAAAAATATAATGTCTTTTCTTCCATACAAAAAATTATAAAACTTTTCTAATCTTGAAAAGAAGCAAAAGGTAGCAGCTGGATATTTTATATATGATATGTTTCCATAATACCTTTAATGTGCATGTAGTATTGAATGTCTTACTAGGGGAACTTTTTTGGAAAAAAATAAAACATGTTTTCTTCCATACAAAAAAAAATTGAAAAAATTATATCTCGAGTATGGATCAGTCTACAACATTGCGGTTAAGATATGTGTCAATATATAGCTAGCCAAATAAAATGTGCTATAACAATGTGTTATGAAACGTCCACAGCCCTATGTCCATTTTTTTTCAATTCTGAACCACTGTGCGCCGCCGCCGCCGGGCCCGGTGCGCGCAATAGAGATTCGGAGCGCGTTGCGTTATTAACCGACTTCCAAAAAAGGAGGAGGTTCTCAATTCGTCTGTATGTTTTTTTTTTTTTTTTATTTTTTTTTTATTTTTTTTTTTATTTTTTTGTATGTTTGTTACGCGATTTCTCCGTCAATTGAGGGCCGATTTAGAAAATTCTTTTTTTGTTAGTTAGGTCATACTTCCGAGGTGGTCCCATTTCAATTTTATCGAAATTGGTTGAGTGGTTTTCGAAAAATCAGCATAATACTATAGTGTGTGGTTACCTTCAGCAAAACTTGTGATGTGGTCGTATTCGGCAATTTTCAGTTTGATAAATTAGTATGGTGTGTGGTTACCTTCAGCAAAACTTTTGTGATGTGGACTTATTCAGCAATTTGCAGTCTGACACATATGGCGAATAATTCTGTACCACTTCAATCGATTTCGATTATTCGATTTCGATTATTCTTATTTATGTAATATTACTAAAAAGAATGAAATAAAAACTGTTTTAAAAAATATTAAACCGATTTCAAAAAAACAAAAAAACAAAAAGAACTAAAAAGTATTAAATACCTAATATTTTGAAATTTTCTCTGTCCTGTTGAAATACATGAATCGATATTTACTAGTGATACATATTCGGACCCTTGTTTCATGAATATTCTAAATTTGAAATTTTTTATCTTTTCCGACCGGCCAGGTGCGCATAATTTATTATGGTACCTGACCGGTACCTACTGTACCGAGTACCATCGAGCTGGTCTGATGATGGAGACAGAAGGTGGCCATAGGAACTCCTAAACTACACATGATAAACCCATCGTGTTTGGGCTCGTTGCATTTGTCTTCACGAGAAATTTACTTTAGACCTAAGAGATTCTCAATTCGACAGTATGTTTTCTTTTTTTTGATGTTTGTTACGCGATTACTCCGTCAATTGTGGGCCGATTTTGAAAATTCTTTTTTTTTTATTTGAAAGGGGATAACCCTGAGGTTTTTGAAGTGAAAACTTCTTTAGCGGCGTTGGCACTTTTTTAGGTGGGTAAAAAATGTATAACTCGCGACATCGCGTCAGCGTCATTTTTAAAATGAAACCTTAAGTCATTGCATTAAGGGTTAAGTTAGAGTGGCACGGGATCTGCCGGCACTCCCGGAGTGCAACTGTTAAGTAGGGTTCGGTAACACGTTTATGTCTGTCCATTCTACTAAGTTCTGCAAAATGAATGTAGGGTTCCGTAACAAATGCATGTCTGTCTGTTCTACTAAATTTAACATTTATTTCAAAATGAATGTAGGGTTCCGTAACAAATGCATGTCTATCCGTTCTACTAAATTTTACAATTTTCAACCAAGGTCCTCCGACGGTTATTTTATAATAAAAGTAGGGTTCCGTAACACGTTTATGTCTGTCCATTCTACTAAGTTCTGCAAGATGAATGTAGGGTTCCGTGACAAATGCATGTCTGTCCGTTCTACAAAATTTAACATTTATTTCAAAATGAATGTAGGGTTCCGTAACAAATGTATGTCTGTCCGTTCTACTAAATTTTACAATTTTCAACCAAGGCCCTCCGACGGTTATTTTATAATAAAAGTAGGGTTCCGTAACAAATGTATGTCTGTCCGTTCTACTAAATTTCACAATTTTCAACCAAGGTCCTCCGACGGTTATTTTATAATAAAAGTAGGGTTCCGTAACATGTTTATGTCTGTCCATTCTACTAAGTTCTGCAACATCACCTACAACGTCCGTGATGTCAGCCCATAACACCGGGTAAACTAAGTGCCATGTCAGTACTTCCCCCTTTGATCGTACTGACTACACTGAACTGGTCGGAAAACACAAACTATTTACATAGCCGTTTCGACCGACGTTTAATTCAGTGCGGTGGTACCAACCCGGTCAGGTTAAACCCTACCACCAAGTAAGATTAGGAGGGAAGGGACCTACAGTTTTACGAGGAATCCGAACCTCGGTCAGCCTCCAACGGTCAGCGGTCACCCATCCAAGTACTGACCGCACCCAGCGTTGCTTAACATTCAATAGCGACAGTTGACTGTCTGCACCACTGAGCTATCGAAGCTGACGTGGTCCTATTTTAATTGGGTCAAGATCGGATTGGAAAGCGAGGCGGAATCGCGAGGCCGAAGGCCGAGCGATTCCGCCGAGTACATTAATAGCAAAAATTACTAAAAAAAACTGTGAAATAAAAAAAAAGTTTTAAAAAACATAAAACCGACTTCCTAAAAAAAGGAAAACTAAAAAAACTATTCAAAATAAAAATATAAAAACCGCCTTCAAAAATATATGAAATAAAAACCTAAAAAAAAAAAACGAACCCTAGAGTTGAAGGCGGTGCTAAAGCAAGCAAAAATGATGCATGAAAGAAAACATGAGTGGATGATAATATCCTTTGTGATTTGTGTAGCCTTTTTAGCACCGCCTTCAACTCTAGGGTTCGTTTTTTTTTTTTAGGTTTTTATTTCATATATTTTTGAAGGCGGTTTTTATATTTTTATTTTGAATAGTTTTTTTAGTTTTCCTTTTTTTAGGAAGTCGGTTTTATGTTTTTTATTAATACGTTTTAAATTTCATTTGGTTAGGTAAGAACTCACTTTGTAATGTACTGTCTAGGTAGTTAGGTACCTTCTGTGTCAAATTTCAGTTCGCTTATTTATACCTAACTAGCTGTGCCCGCGGCTCCGCCCGCTCTCATATTTGAGTTGTCTGCTAACCTCATAAGCCATTTAGCGTGATAGTAAGTACCCTATAGTTGATGGGAAGAATCAAGCTATCTGTAGATTTTTTTTTAATTAAAATCGGTTCAGTGGTTCTCGAGTTATAAGCGGACAGACAGACATACATACAGACAGACAGAAAGCAGACGTTGGATTTTATTAAAGGTAAGGAAGGAAGGATACAGACAGAAAGCAGATGTCGGATTTTATTAAAGGTAAGGATAAGGAAGGAAGACTAAGGATAAATAACGCATGAAATAGTTACACATGAATAGCTTGTGCGTGGAAGGTGATTATTTGCACTCGAACTTGTCACAATTTGTTCTATCCAGTTCGATTACACCCAAGATGAAGAACATAAAATGTATACAAAGATCATAAAAATATTATGTTTTGTAAAGATACCAGCTTCGAACATACCTGTTTTCGTCTTATACATATATGTATGTCACTCTTATCCGTCAATGTAATATTCACAACTAGGTATTGGTAAGCCCATCAGTTGCAATCTTAACTGCAATAAATCTGTATAAGGTTTACTAATTCAAATTTAAGACAAGTACGTCCTTCCTTCCTTTACCTTAATAAAATCCAACGTCTGCTTTCTGTCTGTCTATATGTATGTCTGTCTGTCCGCTTATAACTCGAGAACAACTGAACCGATTTTAATAAAAAAAAATTCTACGGGTAGCTTGATTCTTCCCATCAACTATAGGGTACTTACTATCACGCTAAATGGCTTATGAGGCTACCAGAGAAGTGAAATATGAGAGCGGGCGGAGCCGGGGGCACAGCTAGTACATACTAAAATTGGTACATGTATTAATTGGTGCCTAAAATTGATGCCTAGCCTAGACTTTTAAGCCAAGTTTATGTGAACATTTCAAAGGTTCAAAGGATAGAGAATAAGCAGTGACATTTGAATTCTTTTCAAATATTTCGGTTCAGCACAAATTATATAGCGGGGCGATTTTTATAGTCTGTAACGAAACCATATTTACGTGGGGCACACTAAAAGTTTCCGGAATTAATAAGAATAAAATACTATTAAAGGTCAAAAATGAATTTATTGTTTCTCAAAATATTCTCCCTTTGCGTAAATGCACTTTTTCATACGATTAAACCAATTTTGAAAACTTTTGTGCCACTCCTCCGTGGTGACCCCAGAAACGCCAGAGAGGCGTCAGCAGCAAACGCGAGACGCGAAACTGTTGCTCGGGTTGACCTGGTTCTCGATAAAGTATCCTCATGGGGGAAGGAGAACTTGGTCAACTTCAACGTAGCTAAGACGCAAGCCTGTGCCTTCTCTACTAAGGCTGATCCGTTTCCACTCCAAGCAACTTTCCAGGGCAGCCAAGTCCCCAATGATGGTAGTCTGGGCGTCCTGGGTATAGAGGTGTCCAGGGACGTTGGATTTCGATCGTTCATAGAATCCAAGGCGAAACTAGCATCTCGAAAATTAGGGATACTCTACCGATGTCGGCGATTTTTCACACCGGTCCAATTGCTTACACTCTATAAAGCACAAGTAAGACCGGTGATGGAATATTGCAGTCATCTTTGGGAGGGTTCCCCTGAGTACCTTCTTTCAGCCTTGGATTCTATCCAACGACGAGCCATTCGCCTCATTGGCGACTCTGTACTCACAAAGGACCTTCAACCTCTAAAACACAGACGTATCGTTGGGTCATTGAGCCTGTTTTATCGGTACTACTATGGCCGCTGCTCTGACGAAATTGCTTCCCTTATCCCTCCTCCTCCTGTTCGCCTTCGCCAAACCCGCCATACTCTCGCGGAACACCCCTTTGTAGTGGACAGACGAGTACTTCGAACGGCACGATTCTCTAAATCGTTCTTGTGCCGCACTGCAAAGGTGTGGAACGGGCTTCCGGGGAATATCTTTCCCCACTCCTACAATCCACGGATCTTCAAATCGCGGGTAAATAGCCTTTCCCCAGCGACATTAGTCCACCTCCAAGCCGGACTGGCACCTCCTCGGGGGTGATATTGGCTGCGCCTGAGGCTTCGACCTCGGACACAGCCAGCTAGTTCGGAAACAATAAAAAAAAAAAAAAAAAAAAAAAAAAACGTATTTTTCATATTCTTCGACAGCCTCTTCTGGTGATGAAAATCGTTGACCGCGTAAATGGTTCTTAATTTTTGGGAACAGAAAAAGGTCACAAGGTGCCGTCACCTGTTATTATGTCCCACACCAAATTTGAAGCGCCTTTGTTGAATCTGGTAAGCATGGCATTGCACCAAGTGACGCGGTGCGTTTTTTGAGCCTCGGTCAAATTGTGTGGGATCCACCGCGAGCACAGCTTTCTCACACCCAACTGTTTGTGTAGGATTGATTGTATTTGACTCATGCTTAAGTCTAAAGATGCCCGAATCTCATGGTAGGTCACATGCCTGTCTGTTTCGATCATACGGCGCACAGCATCGATGTTTTTGTTGTTCACAGCGGTGTACGGGCGACCATCGCGAGATTCGTCACTGAGATTGACACGACCGCGCTTCAATTCTGCAAACCAGCAATAAATAGTCGTCTTGCATGGTGCTTCATCGCCAAAAGCAGATTGAAGCCGAGCGAGGCTCTGATGAGCTGTCAAATTACACTTAAAATCGTAGAAAATCATACTACGAAAATTTTCCCGGGTTAAATTTATGTTAATGTAGACACGCAATTTTTAAAATGGCGCCACAATGGAAAAACAATTGACAGTCAGATGAAACAAACTGCATTCTACAGCCAAAGAGTTCCATTTTCAAATGTTGTAATTACTGTTTAAATATTGTTTATGTAAGTGGCCAATTCCGGAAACTTTTAGTGTGCCCTATGTATCAAAATTTCGATGACTGTTGGTTTTTTTTATTGAAAGCGCGATATTTGGCGTCGAACCACCCATAAGGTGTCTAACGACGCCCATGGACATTCGGTCGTATGCGGGGGTTAAGAATGCCATGCCGGCCTGATAGTTGGCTATACTATTCGTTAGTTTTATTCAAGCTTTCGTCGAAGTGGAGTAGTTTTCCCAAAGTCGTACCCTATTATGCGTCACAATTCGATAATAGGATTGCGTGCTAACCATAAAGGCCAGCGAAGCGTGTTTTCCTTTACACCTAATATGCCGGGGCGCGGCGGCGGAGGAGTCGGTGGGGCCCGCGACTGCCCCGCCCGCGCCTCTATTCTATGCCTGCGTTATGCCTACTCGTACAAGTATTATCTACCGCCTGGCCGCGACCTGGTACAGCTTCAGGTGTTCCATCCTGGTCGTTGCCGATGCCGCGGCTCGGTGTAGGTTAGAAAAATGTCGACTGAACGGTCATGATGTTGCTACTAAAACAATATTCGCACATTTGTATTCCCGTTTACAGGTAGTCATATTGATATAAATATAACACGTTTATAAGCGTATAAAACAATATAAACTTTTCCAATCAACACCACATCGCGACGAGTTCGTTTGGAATACGCAGTCAGCCCAAGTAGCTTTGAACCAGACCAATCTAGCCCGGCGTGGGCGGTGTGGCCCGATAGTGTTTATGTGCATTCAGCCAAAACAAAAAGAGTTCAGTTTTTTTTCAATGTTTGAACGGAACACATTAATATGACATGGTGGACTACATAACCACTACACTCGTGTTTTCAGCCCGTAACACTTTGATGACATACGAGTAGGTGTAACGTGAATGCTTCCCTTTGGTCACGCCGGCGCCGCTGACGAAAAATACTAACATAGAATAAACAACTCAGTTGTTAAAACAACTGTTTACATAGCCGTTTATAACGAACCATACTGAAAATGTTTGTGTCAATGTTATATTGATCTGTTGCGATTCACTTTTTTTTTATAGAAACTGACACGGTTACACTTTATGGTGATATAAATATCGGGATATGAAACAGGTCCTAACCAAGTTCCCAGCTACAATATCTTGATGCGTGCATTGAGTTTTCCGTGAAAATAAAATACGTAGTTGCGGTGTGTTGTTTTCTTTCACGGTTTCATAACATATACAGACATATATTATGTATCTACGTTAGTGTATAAAGTAGAAGGTTCTTACGACGCACTGGTAAACGTCTCGCGGCGAGAGTAATAGGACTATCGTTCCTCCGTAGCTCTGAAAAGGGTTAAATAAAGCATACTTTGCGTGTGAAGTCATAGCCTTATTTACAGCATGGGCGACTTTCTCTGTTTCTCGTTTAGAAGCATTTACCAGCCCAGCTGGTATATTGAAGCGAGTGAGCGTAAGACACGTCGGCTTACTGAGAGAACGGTCGCCGTTCTTCGGCGCGCCATAGCGGCTAGACTGCCTAACGTGTCGTCGATCGATATGCAGCGGTGTGAGTCCGCAGACAACTCGTCGAGTTGCTTGAGTCATTAAATACTTTGCTAACTTCTTGGCTGCTCCGCTTCGCTTCCTTCGTGACAACGCCCACTTTGTGCAGTCCGGTTGCGGAAAGTGCGGTATTTGTATTTTTTAACGGGTTACGCGTGACGCGTGCCTCGGACTTGCCCTCCGTGAACTGTTTTCGAGAATACAAATAATATAATGAAACGTAGCTGGGCCCTCGGTCGTTTGAATTTCGGGCGAGAGAAGCCGCGTGAAAAAGCTAGCACGTTAACAGCGAATCACGAACAGAGTTCGTGATGGTACTCGTATGTTTTCTCTATCTTGCGAATCACGAATGTGACTAATCATCAGATTTTGCACTATTCTTTTTAAAATCAAGAGCACTGTTCGTGATCCGCGTTTCGTGTAAACTGTAGTTGAGACACACGGGAGAGACAGGGGGACGACTCTTGCTCGAGCGCCGCTACTCAGTACGTCGCGAGCTACGACAGAGCGTGCGCGTGTAGGTACATTTTTTTTTTTGTAAAACCTACATTTTTGTATCGCTTGTGGTAAATAAATAAAAATATTAATATAATTGTTTTATTAATTATCCTAAAATACAAAGATTTGCCTATTATTAAATAAAAATCTATACAAATATCTTCATTAGTTATTTTTCTATAAGCTAACCAATAAATATGCAATATATACGCCCGCGTCGTCGCGTCGTAGGGAATGTGTGCCTTATTATAATGTAATACAACGCGGTTAAAGTGCTAGTAGCCACCATGCCGAAATGTGCCAGAATATATCAGTGAAAACTATGTTCTTTAAGTACTCGTAAATCCGTTATGGGTGGCTCCAGCCAATGTCACCTCCGAGCGAGGAGGTGCCATACCTGCTACTTCCCTTTGTATTCTGGCTATACGGAACACAGCCGAGGCTGCTACGCGGTCGGTCATCTTTCGTCAGTACCGTACTGACCCCCTAGTAAGGGGCAAGGGAAGGACCCTACATTTTCACACAGGCTCCGAACGGTGAAGCAGCAGGTGTATGTAGGTAATGCAAGAACATTTTTATAAACAGAAACATATTAGTGTAAATTACATTGCGGTGTCGTCGTCGGGGTCGGCCGTATTCGAACCTCGGACCTTTTTTTTTTATGTAAAATAGCATGGGTGGCTGTGCCGAGAGACCAATGGTGCAGTCGACAGAGCCAAAATCACCTCTCCTCGCGAAACCACGCTCAGTTAGGTGCCATGTTGATGCATGATTTTGTCTATTACACATAATATATTATATTTAATATAGTTGTATATCTTATTTATTGTATAACTAATAGTTGTATATCATTTTTTTTTTATTTGAGATATAATACTTTCGGATATAAACCGGAGGGTTCTTTGCAAAATGACACAATAAAATACAGCTATAATAAAAATTATAAAACCTATTTCTGATATCCTAAGATATTCAACATGCCCGAAAATGTATATTTTTTGAATATTGTCTTTCTTTGCCCCCAGACACTTTTTTTTGTGGAATTTACGTGTTTTTGGTAAATTTACTCTTGGACTTAATTTTTATATACCTATGTAATTATTTGAAGAAAAATCCATATCTGTATTCTGAATTTGAATTTTCCAGCATACTGGTTTAGAAGTGAAGAAGTGACAGGACGACAACGGACACGCTGATTGACGAGAGTTTTTTCATTGAATCTGACGTGGTGGCCGTCATGTCGGTCCAGCACATCTTGGTGATGGGCTGACATGCGTCAGTGCTTCCCTTTGGTCGTACTGCCTACTCTGCACTGGACAGAAAACACGAGCGATCAATTTCCGGTGTTGCCAACAGAGAGACTGCAATTGCAACTTGATAGTCTTGGCTTGAACAATTGACAGATAGAGGTTGTAGTTGCGAATTCGCGACCGATCGACCAGGCGGTTGAACCGTAGCAAGAAAGTTGATTGATACTATCGTTCTATCTCTGAAAGTGTATTGTTATTGTTACAGAACATCAACATGCGCCTGAAGCAGTCACCGCCGCCGTGGAATCAACACCGCAGTAATGGGAATACCGCTCAACTCCTTCCACGATCGCAACAAGCCGCCATCACCCGCGCGCCCACCGTCTTTAATAACCACTGGAACAACACAGAAATTCGTTTCTACGAACATTCCACACGACTCGACACTATTACAGACCTCAACAACGGGACTAACAATTTCACCTACAACAACTCTAATGTAACCAACGCGATTGAGGTTAACCCTACGGCAGAGTACAGCGATTACACTTCATCTGCCGAACAGACCTCCTTAGACAATCTCCTGAACAGCCTGGGAGACAAACAAGTCTGCAATCGACAATACAGGGAGTCGCTCACGAAAAGCGTTCACTTCGTTAACAAAAATATTCAGAAAAACGTCACACTGGAGGGTAACATTGTGTCACAGTCGGAAGACAGTGAAGGTAAACGGCATTTGTAAACAGCATGAATATCAATGTAAAGCGTAGAATAAGTACATAATGCCATACAAAAGACATGAACATACAAAAATCGATCAAGTGCCTGTCGAACCACGCACCGATAAGGGTTCCCTAGTCGGGAAGAACTTTCACGGTTAAAATACAATGTTAATAATAAATTAGGTGTAGGCTCCAAAAAGTCAAAAACCAAAACATGAACAGGATGTAATTTTTCACTCACTTTCCAGCAAGGCTGCCAATTTGTGTCTCGCGAAAAAAAAAACACCATCTCCACTCACAGAACTTTAAATTTTCAACTTTCAACTTTCTTTCAATTTCATTTAACATTCTCAATTTAGGGTTTATGATTAAGGATAAGGACAATATGCTGTGCATAAGGGCGACAGGATAGCCACCTATCACCTTGGCACGGTCCTTCCACCGAGTTATGTAGCAGGTGGTTCTTCGTGCCTTACTTGCTGCTTGATAAGGGTCTTGTCCTAATACTTAGCTAAATATGGTGGTCGGTGTTGTGCTATACAAGAGTACTTGCAGCACAACACCGACCACTCTGCTTACCCCGATGGTCGGGATACAGCGTGTGGTATGTAATTGTGTACATATTCTAAATTTGAATATTATAACGTTACAGAAACACTGAAAAACACACTTTTTACGACTTTAGAAGCGCAATATCTCACCAAATATTGACTTAAACCAAAAAGTCTTCTTATTTTTCTTTAAGAGCGTGTCGTGAAAAATGACAGGCGACGGTGCTGCCACTCAAGTAAATAATATATATCTCTTAAACAAAGCCATAACTGGAAAAACAAGCCATGAAGCTGTAGTTGATTTTGATTCTGATATTCTAAGATACTGAAAACAGTTTTGTATTGCTCAGTTTATGCACAATTATTATAACGGATTTCGATGGCCACCGTAATCCGTTATAATGATTGTGCATAAACTGAGCAATACAAAACTGTTTCCAGTATCATATAATATCATAATCAAAATCAACTACAGCTTCATGGCTTGTTTTTTCCAGTTATGGCTTTGTTTAGGAGATATATATTATTTACTTGAGTGGCAGCACCGTCGCCTGTCATTTGGCGCGGAACGCCCTATTCAACAATACCCCACACGCTTATGTGAACGGATTTTTTTTCATCCCTCAGTTACATGTATGGTTAACCACCCCTATTTTCAAAATATCTATATCACAAAAACTAGGTACACAACATATCTTATTTATTATACATAAAATTGTTGAATTTTTTTTTTAAGTTCTACTAACATACATTTTTGTAGAATTTTCCATAAAAAGTTGACACAAACACACACACACCCTCACTCACTTTTTACGACTGTAGAAGCTCATATCTCACCAACTATTGACTTAATCCAAAAAGTAATTTGAAAAATAATAGTAGTATAATTTTTTAAGAACTATCCAATGACTGACTCGCCACACGCTTATCTGCATTGAATTTTTTTCATGCCTCAGTATGGTGCCACCCCTATTTTTTTTTCCACCCCACCATTGTATAGCGATTCACAGAATACACCTTCCATCCAAATGTCATCTACATATATAGTGTAGTGCCAATAATTTCCGTGTAAAATGGCTTTGACGAAATGACGAAAAATACGGACTGACGAAAGGACGAAAAATACGGACGGACGGACAGACAGCCAAGACGAAATTATAAGGGTTCCGTTTTTGCCATGGAACCCTAATAAGAAAAAAACGGGGTGTCGCATTAGTATATTCTTGCGTTCAGTTTGTACTGTAAAGCCTGACCAGGAATATATGAGAGCTGTCAAGACAGAGCCACTTTTTTAGATTTATATAGCAACATTCAGTATAGTACGCACATATTGAATTGGCCGATGTTTTTATTCAAAATGTACGTTTGCACTAAAATACACAATAAAAAATACAAAATGTATTTTAATTTAATGCATCTTTTATATATATTTTGATGTCAATGTAAAAAGAACTATCCTTGACATCTACAAGTTCACAACATTTTTTCCATGTATCTGCAGAAGCAGAGTTTACAAATTATTAGAAAAATAATAAATCGACCTTGCTGAAACACTAAACTTCTAAATAAAAATCCTAGTTCAGAAAAACTTAACCTAAGCTATTTTTATTCGGACGTTTCGGATTTCTGTAATGTCAAAAAATGTTTTTGTTCAGAACGAATAATATTTACGTCCCTCTTTTGTTTGCTATTCGGTAAATAGATGCTCGAGATACACCTAGATAGAACAAAAAATTATTACCTAATTGTACATTACGGCGGCCAATTCATGACAATCTCACTATAATGACATAACGTTTTACCTAAATGTCAGTTGAGAAGCCAACTTTACTACATCATTTAGAGGAATGCTTTCACATCCTGCACGTTTTTTGTCTTGCAAACACTTGAAAACATTGTACACATTATTCCGCTCCCTACTATGACTAGTTTTCGGAATTTTATAGTGCCATTTTATAGTCTAACGGAAAAACATATCAAGAGATTATGAAATTTTGACATTGACAACAGATTATCAAGCATCAAATACCATTGTGGCCAGTGTAAGAAATTAGTTCCAACGAAATTCCGCAATATGGCGGCCCCTCATATATTCATGGTCAGGCTTTACATACTATTTTTACCCGACTGCGCGAAGCAAAAAGGACGGTAATGTTTTTCGAGTGTATATTATATGTATTTACAGTACAATTTGTACTGTTATCACAACGCTCATTCATATAGGTATGGAAATTAAGTTGTATCACTTCTATACATATACGAGTTCTAGGTACAGTTATACCTAACTGCTGTGTACAGTGCAGAAACTTTCACCCATACTCGACAACGCAAAACAAGGCATCCTTACGTGCATATTAGTAATAAATATAACTGAATTCTGGAAGCAGTGTTATCAATTTAATTATTCATCATTTTGTTGCAGTCGCTTTCGTGGACAATCAAATAACGCCACACGATGAAGAAGAGCGAATGCTCGAGCAGTCGGACACAGACGAGACATCGGACAGCGCCCACCTGCGCCCTGTTCCGCGCGGAATAGTCAACCCTAACTACCCGGGCTTCCAACACTTGGCACACACTCTTCAGGTAATTTTATACTTTGCCATCTTTCAATATTAGTTTGGGGTCACCTACATGCCATAGTTAATTCGTACGGGGTGAAATTGAGTATGCGTTAGTCTCCAAAAAGGAGATATAATTAGGAGCTGATGTTAGGAAATAGGACCTATATGATTAAGCTTAAAAATGAATTAAAATAACACTTCTTCCCTTGCCCATAGTAGGTGGTAGTCTCAAATTATAAACTCTCAACTACCTATCTAAAACTATCTATCTAGGTACCTATCTAAAAACATAAGATCGTAAATTGTTTTAATTAATTTTCCCAAATAAAAAAAATGTTTTAATATTCTTTCACATTCTTACAGGATTACTCCAAGGACATAGACAACTTTTATCATTCTGAAAATGAAATGACCGATGATGATTTAGATGCCGAATTTATCGATCTAAGTTACGATGCTAAAGATGAGGAAATATTTCGATATGACATCAATTCGGTGGACCCAAATCTAAGCAATAATAACAATCATTATGATAACAATGAAACAAGAACGAATAGTGATGAATTAAAATACAAAAATAATTATGTCAGCAATAATGAAGACGAAATTCAGAAGTTGTGTGTGGACGTAATCACCAAAAACAATATAAATGAGACTCCCATGGATGAAGTACCAGATTTATTAAAAAATGTTAACACAAGATTTGAACTTGCTAATAATAATGTCGATGATTCTGTTAATAAGGAATCCATATGTCTAGACACGGACATAGAAAACAACTTTTCGGTCACAAACATAATTGGTGATTTTAATAAAGAAGTTGAAGATGAAATAAACAATATTTTCAAATGCAATTTACACTTTCAAGATGATTTAAGAGAATTAAGAAAAGACATTGAAGTCGCATTCAAGAAACCTATTGAGGATACTATAAACCACATAAGTGAGGTAGTGAATCAAGTTATTAAGCATTTAGTTACAGAGCATGAAGAAAACCGCGAAATTAAATCAATAAAAACTTACAGTGTGTCCGGGCAATGTTTACAGATTAAAACCAGTCACATAAGTGAAGATTCACAAATTTCCAAAGAAAATGAATCGAACATTAAGAAAGAGATGAAGCAAAGTCGACCAACTTTTTTATTTATTGAAAATAACATTAATTCTAAGACATTGGACGCGTTTTTGTCGGACGCAAAAGATGAACTTCAAATGTATGATGATGCACATTTCGAAAAAGGTAATTTGTGCTCGAATACTATCGTCTCTGTTCAAAACGCGGAGTCAGATTTATCGCAATTTCCACATTCGTTACAAGAAATAAAAATTAAAGTACCAACCAGTCCTCTAAATAGTGTAGACTATGTTAACACTCCAATCGGCATAGATGACAATTCCAATGACATTTCTGCAATCTCAATAATTGGTAAGCTAGTGAAATCTCTAGAAGAGCCCGGACAAAGTAATGTATCCAAGACAGACGACAAGACTCCAAGCAGCGTTCGCACAAAAGAAGAGTTGTCCCAAGGGGCTAAAGAAAAGGATGTCGACACGTCTATTGCGCAAGAAAATGCTTCGAGGACAAAGCCGTGAGTGTTTCCTCGTAGAAATTAAGTTTAGTTTGCACATCATTTCCTCGATATCAATACTTTAGGTTTTGGTGCCACTATTGTGGACCGGTTCAATTTGGCGTTGTTTATCCACAGGCAGTGTAGTGTAGAGTGTAGACAGACCTAAATGATTCATAAAAACAGCTGAGTAGGTAAACTATTCGCGTTCATTACGTCAGTCTCAATGCCGCTTCGGCACTTCCGCCGGCTCAGACGGCGGCGGCGGCGCATGGAGGTGGCCAAAGTAAATATTCATGGGTGTGGTAATTCAATCCCGCAATGTAATGATGTGTGTAAAGTTGTGTGAACCACCTAGTTTTGAATTCGTTAATTTTGTTCTAAATTCATTAATGACGATTTTGTTGTAGCATCTATAAACTGCGACGCGAAAGGCGAAACAGCGGTGGAGCGTCATCGAGTGGAGCTCGTCAACGTGATAAGGCTCAAGCGAAACAATCCGTCCAAAGTAAAGACAAATGTGAAGACACGCTGATCGGTGAGCCATCTTGTAAATTATATTCATTGTACACATATAGTGAACCTAAAAGTATTTTGAACTCTTTGGTTTCATTCCAGGGAGTTTCGACGTGTATAATATTGAAACGGCAATGCCAAAATTAGATTTGGATGCTATTGAAAGCCATTTGAGGGCCGCAAAGGAAGCAGAGCGAAGAGTACGTATAGATTTATCTAATACCTACTTATAAGTACACGGCAACAATACATATTAAAGATTGCGCCCACAGGTTAGGTTAGTATGGCAACTTAACATGAAAATGTGGACACATAGGACAAAATCACACATTTTTTTCTAGGTACTACTTAGGTGCTTAATAAATAACCCTTCACGTTTCCACCTATTAAATATGCTTACCTACCTTGAGTTCCATGCCATTTTCGCCGCGTGCAAAAACGCGAAATTTTGGCCCGCGCGTTCCCGGACAAATTCGAATATTTCGTAAGGTAATGAATTTAGATCCATAAAGTCTGTTCACACTTATCTCTACAGGGTGTTCGGCACATCGACCGAATTTTTTTTACTTTCGAGCGACTGTAAGGAGAAAGGAAGTATTGTGATCGTCCAAAATTTCGAAGTTGAGATTTCGAGTGATTTGGGCTATATATCTGTCAACGATCCCAAAAAAGTGGTTTTGAAAAACATGTATGTGTGTGTGTGTGTATGTGTGAGGGTGTGTGTGTGTGTGTCCGTCCAGCGACGTTGCGCCTCAACCGCTCAACCAATTTCGTTCAAAATTCGTATTTAGTAGTTTGAAACGATTATCTAGGGGTATCTTTTTTTAGTTTTTTTAAATTCGAAAAAATAAGGGTAGCTGTCATACAAAATTTGTCTATGGCAATGTGTCCAGCGACGTTGCACCTAAACCGCTCAACCGATTTCGTTCTAAATTCTTATTTAGTAGTTTGAAAGGATTATCTAGGGGTACCTTTTTTTAGTTTTTTTTAATTCGAAAAAATAAGGGTAGCTCTCATACAAATGATTTCGATAAGGTCGATTTTCTGAAAAATGGTTCTAACGATTTTTATTATATTTTCCACATAGAAACCCTATTACTAGCCTAAAAAGATATGATTATCAGTTTTTCCAGGAAAAATCAAAAAAATGTGGCTGCCATACAAACGAAGGTTTCTTTCTATTAAAATATTGCATACAAAATGTTTGTTGCGTGCGATCGCCTAACTAATTCAACGGGACTGTCCTGTCAGTACATTTTGAATTTCGAACATAACAACGTTGAGTTCGCCCAACAAGCGAGAAAGTCAGTGGGGCATTACCCTACCATTTATTTTTGTAGGTAAGTTGGGTCATTTGCAACGTTTTGACCCATGGCACCTTTTGTCAGATGTCACGTCACGTGGTATCGAGATCCGATTTTGACGTGAATACGTCTTTAAATTTGCTTCCATAGTGGGAGCCAATCCAGAAAGCTGATGATAACAAAATCGGGGCATACAGTTTGGTGTTGCAGCCAAGTTGCAGCTTCATATCTATCATCTACATCCAAAATTTTATTACACCACTCGATAGATAAAGGATCAAAGAATTCGTTACGTAATACGCTCTAGGAAAATATTATCCGTTACGTACACGTATTCACGTAAAACACACGGCCGTGTCCACGACACAGCCACACCCCGATTTTTTTTCTTTATTTTTGAAAATTACCAAAATCCCAGCATTAAACCCTTGTAACTTTTTTGTTTATGATTGTATCAGCACGAAATAAAATTTATTGAATTTTACGATGTATCCTTGTTATTGAAAAAAATTTATTTGATGAAGTTATTACCGTGAAAAGGTCTTATGACCTCCCAATGAGTAAAAATATGACAGAATCTCAATTTCTTAATTCATTTGAAGAAAAAAAAATTTACAGCAATTGATAGCTTAATTTTATTTAAAAAAGTTCGCTAGTTTACGCCCTTTCCAACGATATACCACATGTCATACAAATAATTCCCTATGTGGTCAAAATTAGGGACAGAGGTAGAACAGAACGACAACACGGGCACTTATCGATGGTCTCTTCCCGTATTGAGAGCGTTTTCGGGAGCATTTTCATATTTAGAACATGTAGCCCAGCGGATGGAGGTTGAAAAGGGGTTCAAGCTTGCATCAATTCATAATAGAGTTTTTTGACGTGATAATGTCACGTCTTATAAATTGATGAACACCGGCTGCACGCACGAAAAAGTGTCACGTTCCATCTGAGCCCGTGTGTGCAAGCGAGAGCGCGTAACAAGCGATAGAGAGGCACAATCGGCCCAAGCGTCGGCTTGTACACATTTATCTCTCTGGTTCTAAAGTACCAGGGCAGCACAAATTGAAGGGAGGTTACTCGTACCATAATATATTAAGCGCATCTGGCCGGTCGGAAAAGATTTCAAATTTAGAATATTTATGAAACAAGGGTCCGAATATGTATCACAATATCGATTTATGACGTTATCACGTAAAACTATCGTCCGTAAACCGACTTTACAGACAACCAGTTTTTTGCTCATTCGCTATTGTATCCATAAATTAAATAAAAAAAATCCTCCAGATATTTTCCGTGCATTTTTTTAAATCAGTTTTTTTAATTACTACTTTTCAACGGACGAACATTCAAGGTTGATTTTTATGTTGAAAAATAGCTAATTTTTATATCTACACACTAAAAAAATAAGAAATTAATTCCGATCAGAAAAACATTACTTTTTAGGGTCCCGTCGCAAAATGCGAAAAAAGGGACCCTTATGGGATCGCTCTGGTGTCTGTCTGTCTGTCTGTCTGTCTGTCGGTCACACGCAGATATCTCCGGACCTACTGAACCGATTTCGATGAAACTGATGCCCAATTTCGTATAATTTTTGCCGCTAGATATATTATAGATAAGTTTGTCTAATAGCCCTGTGAAAAATACAGGGTACCCCAAAATGTAAACCAAAAATATTTTTTTATTTTTTTAATAAATAAAATGTCACGTCATTCTATAGGTATTGTTAAGGCAATTTCAAAAATATATAACTTTGCTATATTCAATTAGTTTACTTTGACAAATATTTCGTTTAAAAGTTGACGAAAAACTGCACTTTTGTCGCCGAACTTTGACCTATTAAGGGTTGTTCGAAAATTCTGAAAAAAATAAACTATATAGGTACTCTTATGTAGTTGTGCACAAAACTATTCATTTTCCTCAAAATGTCATACATTTGGAGATAAAGTTAAATGTCTGAACAGCCAAAATTTCAATTTTTCGCGTGGCGTCACAGCTCAAGCCACCGATTACGTAGCGGTGTGATTGATCCTGAGAAGTAACGAAATGTAACAGTGGAAACCGTATGTAAATCTATAAAGTGGTTCTCGAGTTATTAGAATATTTCATATATTATGTATTCGTCAGTGATAGTCAATGATATTCGTACGTTACACGGTCGGTCGCCCGTATAAATTTTGCTTTATTTATTAGGATTATCTACCAAACGAAGTCATTTACATGTGACCTAGGTACGACAGAAAAAAATATGCTTTGGTTGTGCCGGCTACACTGAACTGGGCGGAAAAAAGAACGATTTATATACCAGAATGGAAACCATAAATATGTAAATCGATAGAGTGGTTCTCGAGTTATAAGGACATTCATATATATGCCCATGGACTTTCGGTCGTATACGAGAGTTGCGAATGCCATGCCGCCCTTACAGGCGCCTATTTACGCCCTTAGAGAATCTGAGACTGTTCAAGTACAGTATAAAGGGGAAATATATGGGCAGGGAGAGCGTTCCAGAGACTACCGGTTCTGTAGAGGAAAGATGAGGAGAACCGATTGTCCGCTATAATGCAATCCCTGCCCAGTGCGCGTGATGCGGAGGTGAAAAGTGGACGGTGGGATCGCGTTAAACAGCTCCTCCGAGTACTCCCCCAGGAATTAGAGATAGAACACACTTAGAGTGCCGACATCCCACGGAGTTGCAGTGGTTCTAGATCGCGGGACACTTCGAGGTCACCCACTAGTTGCACGACTCGACACAAGTCCAGAGGCGCAAGCTGGTATTTGGCAGAGCCATCCCATGTGAAATCACGGGCGTCGTTAGACACTTTATGGGTAGCACGGCGCCACATGTTGCGCTTTCAATAAAATCAAAAAATTAAAATAAATTGACATACGTTACACGGCCGCCACGCCTGGAAGTAGGAGATATGGATGAAAGGAAATGGAAATAAATGAAATGAAAATATTTATTAACACATAAAATCATACAGAGCAATAAACGAGTCTCCTGCACTCAACAGTTCCTGTCTCGCAGAAGGACTTTTTTATTAAACAAAGTGGCATATTCCACATTTTTGTGAAACTGCATTCAAATTGGTTTAGTAGTTTACGTGATGACTGCACAAACATGCAAATAAACTTCGACTTGATGCTATTATCATGTAAAGTGTATGCCCCAGTAATTGTTAGTTAGTCAGTCAGTGTCAGAGAGGTGACATGTCAGTCTTTCCTTTGTTCGTGTCGGCTACATTGAACTGGATGGAAAACATGTATAATTTTTATAGCAGTTTTCTTCGACCGACATTCGTTCTGCTGGTGTACCAATCCAAACGGGTCGATACTCGATCCCTACCAGCTAAATATGTACATATGTACAAATTGTAATTTAAAAACAGATAATTGTGATTTTTTTATCAACTTTTCTTTTTCAGGTTTTTTCAAATACTTTAAAAATTCTCGACAGGTCATATTAATCTTTACAATTAATTAACTACACAACTTCATCATGTCGACTGATAAGCAGTTTCTCTCGTCTGTCCATAAATTTTTCATTAAGGAAAAATCGCATTCCACAAAAGCATTAATAATAATCGGTATTGAAAAAAAAAATCCTATTATTTTCGGTAATCTGTGAAATTTGTTACTTTTAATAATCATTGAACCCATAATCGCGCGCGCACGCGAACGGTGCATCCAATTCGTCCGATGTCCACCCACTCCGCTCCGATCATCCAGTGATTCAGTCAGTCGAGCGGTTCGACGCACCGCCCGCCCGGCCAGACCCGGAGATATACGATGTTAACCCGTAGCCCGGATATACACCATTCAAACCCGTAGACTCCGGGTCAAACCCGCAGGGGTGGCAGGCCTGCTGCCGGTGCGCATGCGCCTAAAATGCACTGACGACTTTACCTCTTTCACTAGTATCCTCGTCTCCCTAGGTACCCTAGGTAGTTAGGTTGGCTGAGCGCAAGTAAGACAGGGCAATACTCGTCGTGAACGAGACAAAGTCGTCGGTGGATTTTGAGCGCACGCGCACCGGCGGCGTACCGCGCCGGTTTTGTATGGAAATAATTGTTATGGTAAAAAAGTAATGTTTTTCTGATCATAATTAATTATTTATTATTTTCTGATCATAATAAATATCTGGAGGATTTTTAGAGGAGGCGAATGGGAAAAAAAACTTTATTATGAATTAATGCTACCCTAAATTCTACAACCACTGCGCTAATTTGTACCGCTCGCGCGGGCTCTTTGTTCAATTCTCCATTTTAAGGCCCACTTGTACCAACACGAATTTAAGATATAAACCAGTTTAACTCGTTAAGCTAGCACCCGTTGACTGTGGGAACCGAGTTTAAACCATAACTCGCTACTTAACTCTAAACTCGTGTTGGTGCAAGTGGGCCTTAATGTTTAGACTCTTGCAAATTATCCCAATTTTGACCACATAGTGAATTATTTGTATGACGTGTTGTGGTATACCGTTGGAAAGGGCGTAAACTAGCCAACTTTTTAAAGGAAAATGAAGCTATCAATAATTTATAGCTTCATTTTCACTAATTATTAGTGTCAGTTTTTTTTTTATGTATTAAGAAATTAAGATGCTGTCATATTTTTACTCGTTCTCGGGACTTTGGTAGGTCATAAGACCTTGTTATGGTATTAACTTCATAAAATAATATTTTTTCTTGAACAAGGATACATAGTAAAATTAAATACATTTTATTGTGTGCTGATACAATCATAAACAGAAAAGTTACAAGGGTTTAAAGCTGGGATTTTGTTAATTTTCCAAAATTATGAAAAAAAAATCGTATCTCGACACCACGTGGCATCTGACAAAAGGTATCATGGGTCAAAACGTTGCAAATGACCCCACTTACCTACAAAAACATTTTGTCGGTCGATGTCCCTACCAGGGGGGATAGCTGGTAGGGATAAGTGTACCAGGCGGAACAACCTGTATAATGAAATTATGCATGCAATCATACCAAACACTTGAGTTCACTTATTTAGAAGCACAGACGGATTTTTTTAACTCCAGGCAAAACAAAACACGCTCGACCAACGACATTCTACTTTTTAATTCGCTGCGCTCGACATGTTTTTCTTTCAGATTTTTTCTGACCAAAAATGGACAATTTCCCCATACAAGTCATATATCAAAATAAAGAACCGTTCTATCAAATACAGATACACGAATTACGTTACAACCTTTGTCTATTCCAGATTTCTCAGTTAGGTATGTAAGTGGTCAAAAGTGGCATTTAATTATTTTTTTCAAAAATTATTTTCTGTGTGAAGGTGAAGTGCTGCCCTGGCATGTTTGATAAATAGTCGCTAGTATTTTTAAGCGCAAATTGGCGCCTCTAGCGCCTTTTACTAAGAAAAATTTCGACCTTCAATTTCGCGACGCGCCGACTCCCGCGCGGGTCTTGTACAACGTAACCAACTTTCTTTTCTATCATTTTATTGATTTACGTTTTTGTTTATAGACGTCCGGAGATACCAGCCTTTCGGCTACAAAATCCAGACGTCTACTACCTGCACTCTTGCGAGTACAGTGATCATGTATGCCAGATCGAGGCCCCATAGCTGCTCTGTCGAACTTTCGTTCTTCCGAAAAAATCCCATGGGAAACACAGGCTGCGACCTTTCCCCAGCCGATCCGAGCCACCACCCGTCCACCCGAAGGAACCCCCGACCGAAGTCGAGAGCCGGGGGTGAAGCCTTCACTGCCACTGGGGTCAGCACCCTGTCCAACCGCAACCTGTGCCCAGGGCCTCAGCGTTTTGTACTAGCCCAAAGGCTTTTGTTTTCACCAGCTATGTATATGCGTGGAAGTGCATATGACCACCACCTAATGTGTACCGGGGATCCACCGGTCTCGAATGACAGACTTACGTCAGCGTCATTAGCTCGTGGGAAATCCATCCCACATCCACATATAAGTGTGTGTAGCACCGACATACCGATCTACATTATTCGCATGTCTACCAATTCTCCACATTGGTTACGGAGCTCTAAGTGGCTCACCACTCGCAGCTTTCGCTACTTATTCCCGTGTTAGGTGCTTTAAACACAAGTACGGAAGCACCAGGGAATC
Organism: Nematopogon swammerdamellus; assembly: GCA_946902875.1. Lineage (NCBI taxonomy): Eukaryota > Metazoa > Arthropoda > Insecta > Lepidoptera > Adelidae > Nematopogon > Nematopogon swammerdamellus. The sequence continues at coordinate 19,220,893 of OX336334.1, forward strand.
AACGCTAAACCACAACCCCTGCGAGACCAACTCCAGTGTTCCGTGCAGAAGCACGAAGCATTCTGGGGCTTTTAACGGAACCCCGCAGTACTCAACCCAGCGTTTAGGGTAGTATCTCATTTGACCCACCGACCTGAGTGGAGTCAGCAGCGTGAGCTAAGAGGAGGCCGAAACCCACTACTTAGTACTCATGTTAGACTAGCAACGTTTAATGAGTAATCGTCGAGAACAAGTTCTCTACCACACATTATTTCTAACAGTGACGCCCGTTACACCGCCCAGTTGCGGGATAGGGTAGCCAACTGCTAGTTTTAAGGGTAGCCACCGTGTGGTCTGCATAGGGAAACGTCACGGATCCTAGTACCCAACTCCGACACCTTGGACGACTAAACGCCTCTGCGACCCCGTACAAAGGTCGCTAGTACGGGTCTATGGATACTGGTGGCCGGGCCCGACACCTTGGGTAGACCGAAGTCTACCACTGCGATCGCTCCCCAGCGACTACCCGTAACAACGTAACCGTAGTGCGATGTGTAAAACCCGCGAGGATGCTGTGGAAGGCAATGTCTTGGCTTCGTTTCTATAACTAGGGCGACATCCTCCACGGCCGCCCGAGGGCGCCACCTCTCGGCGCTATTCTTAATCACCGATTCTCTAAGTGACCGTAGAGAGAGTCGCGCTTATGCAATTTTTATACATTTCACTGATTTACTTGTCGTTTTTACTGTTACACTGTGGAATGTAAATCGTTCTTGTTTCCGTCCAGTCAGTGTAGCCGGCACGACTAAAGCATATTTTTTCTGTCGCACGTACCTAAGCAGGTGCCAGTAAGTGACTTCGTCTGGTGAATCCTAATACGACCGACCATGCAATGTACGTCAATATAGGAATATCCTCATAACTCGACAACCACTTTATCGATTTACATACGGTTTTCACTGTTACATTTTGTCACTTCTCGTGATGGTTTTAAGCTATTAATCACAACGTTACGTTATTGGTGGCCTGAGATGTGAGCAAAAAACCACGCGAAAATGGAAATTTTGGCTGTTCAGACGTTTAACTTTATCTCAAAATGTATGACATTTGGAGCAAAATGTCATAATTTTATGCACAGCTACATAAGAATAACCACATGGTTAATTTTTTTTCAGAATTTTCAAACAACTCTTAATAGGAAAAAGTTTCTAAAATGAAGATATTTGTAGCAAACTTATTGATTATAGCAAAGTTATATATTTTTGAAATTGCCTTAACAATACCCATGGCCCTTGATTTATTTAAAAAGACTAAATAAATTATTTTTCGTTCACATTTTGGGGTACCCTGTACTTTCCACAGGACTATTAGACAAAATTATCTATAATAAATAATGTATCTAGCTAGCGGCAAAAATTATACGTAATTTGTCGTGAGTTTCATCGAAATCGGTTGGGTAGGTCCGGAGATATCTGCGTGTGACCGACAGACAGACAGACAGACACCAAAGCTTCTCATAAGGGTCCCTTTCAATTTTCGCATTTTGCGACGGGACCCTAAAAACGATCATTTATTGAGCACGCGATCACAAATCACAATAATTCGTCATAAGAACAATATACCTAATAATAGCACGTACCACAGAGAGTCGAGCACGGCGCGCGTGGAAATAATGTACCGTGTTAGGCAAGCACTGAGACGCAAGGCGGCGCGCGGCGGCGGCGCGGCGGCACCTAGTGCACCGAGCGAGACCGAGTGTCTATTCTTGTGGTGTTATGGTATGAGCTGACATCACGGGTGTAGTTAGGTGATGTAGCCAATCGACCATGTTAGCATCCATAACGAAACCTTAACTCTGTTTTCTTAGTTTATTATATTTGTAGATAGATAGATAGATAGATAGATAGATAGAAATACTTTATTGCTCCAAAACATTTAAAAGTAACAAACGATAAGCAATTTACACGAGGGGCAAAGGCGGACTTATCCCTTACAGGGATTTCTCCCAGTCAACCTTTGGATGTTTGAGAGTCGTATGTTGTGAGATATAAGTAGGTATGATGGTACAAGTAGGTAGGCAAAAGACGAGTGGGAATGTAAAGTATAATAACTATATGGAAAATAACTATGATAAACTATAAAATATACACTACATAGAAGTACATACTAGTTGATTAAATGTAGAAATCGCAAATTAGAAATTAAATTAAATACATAATATGAATTACAGTTTATATAATACATAATACCTAAATATATACATACATACTTGTCCACTTGTCCATTCAGAATTAAAGGATTTTTTAGCTTTTGACTTTGTAATTTGTAATATAGTTATTATCTTATATTATTTGCTTTTCAATGCCAAGTCCACCAGTTGTTCATGTCATGGTAGATGAAGAGACTAAACTAAGGTGCTGTTGACAATGACATCTATGCAGCTTCCGTTTATTGACAAGAAAATTAACCGTCAAAGTTTTATCTTTGTTACCTAACTATTTTGTTTTGTCTGCTGGCGGTGTTGTATGTACAGGTACAGCGTGATTAATTCTGTACAATTTATGTGGAAAATTATATGAATTTGATTTGAGGTGCTCGTACGTATGCATTTTTAATCTATGAAGATTTGGAGAAGGGAAGAGGACAGAGTTTATTATATCGGACTAATTGATCTTCTGAATCAAGATTTTTTTTAGCCTATCCTGTGTCTCGTATAGGTAAATGTGCTTGTGCTTGTACTAAGTTTCGTCGAATTCGGGTGATCGGTTTAAGAGTTATGGAGGAAAATACATACATACACACATACATTCATACATCGGAATAGATTTCTAAAAATCGTCAATTTAGTTTTAGTATCATACATAGAGTCTACAAACTCAGTATCTTATAATTAACTACTCCATCACCATCCCTCACAGATTTTTTTTGACGTGATAACGTCTTATATATTGATGAACACCGGCTGCACGCACGAAAAAGTGTCACGTTCCATCTGAGCCTGTGTGTGCAAGCGAGAGCGCGTAACAAGCGATAGAGAGGCACAACCGGCCCAAGCGGCAGTGTTGCCAAACGTACGGTAATTGCCGTATCGTACGGTAATCGAGGCTAGAAATCGACAAATGTACGGCGTACGGCAGCGATAGGGGTGCCGTAAGAAAAAATACGGTAATTATTATAGCTGTGTTTCTTTATGACGTTATCACGTAAAACTATCGTCCGTAAACCGACTTTACAGACAACCAATTTTTTTTATTAGTATTGATTGATTGATGATATTGATGATGCCGCTTGTGTACGGCTACGTTACCGATACATAGGTATTAATATGTTATCGTGCGTGGGCACCAGAATCAAAAGGGTTCGTCGAAAATCTGGGCCATATGCTTGTCGACAATAGTCTGCTGACCCATGTGCCAAGGCCCATCTCGTACCGCGGATTAGTCTCGAGATTCAGTTCATAGGGGCAACGCAGACGGTGTGCTGGTTCCGGGGCCCGGGGCGATTGTCGAACTGGGACTACACAGCATTCTGTAATTCTGGTCTGGCTGTGTATTTTTAGTTCAACTTATTTTAGTTTTATTTTATATGATTTTATTTTGTATGTTCATTAATAATATTATCTATTTGATTGATTTAAACTATATACATAGGTCTGTATTATATTATAATATATGGTGTTTCGTTAGTCATGTCATTAACTTCGGGAGGGTTACATACAAACTCAAATAAACACTTTACGTAAGAAAAAAAAATGTTTATAGGAGCATTTTTTCTGCTAACAAAAAAATAAAATGTAGCTGTAAAAACCAATCATAGTGACCTTGTGACTTACTTACAACAAACAGCTGTTCTGCGTTTGAACATAGTAGGGTCATTGACCCCCTACAATGCAAGTTACCTACTGTTACACAGTTACACAGGTTAATGTTTAGGTAGCAAAGATGTTTTGTTAAATTTCTCGAAAAGTAATGCTAAAAACATATAATTTTTTTTGCGTAACGTGTTTATTTGTGTGTGTATGTAACCCTCCCGAAATTAATGACATGACTAACGAAACACCTTATAGTATATACAAAAATGTTAACTAACAAATAAATAACTAGGCAGATAGATAGGTAGGTAGATAAGATAGATCGCCTACTGTATAGATTTTGTGGCTGATCTAACCTTTTTTGAGGCCACTTATTTTCGTGATCGAAATAATAGGAACACGTGAACACAGGCTCTAGTCAACCAAGCGATTAATTTTTGTTTGTTAATTATTTTCAATTTCAAAATCAGTGGATGTATTGATTTATTATAAGATTGCCCATCATTTCATTTGTTATAGATACCTACTTACAAAACATTAAAATCGAGGTTCAGATCAAGGCGGCATTTTTTGCTCGGCCTGTGCTAGCTGTCCGCAGCCATGTGTAACAGTAAAATGTACTTAACAATAGCGCAACGCACATCTACTTTCTAACCACCTACCACGGCGGCAAGGTGAATAATTATATCTGAATAATTCATTCAGTAGCTGTGTTGGCTGGCACTGGAGTGGGGTGCCGCCGCCGCCGCCGGCTAGGTGAGCGCAGCACAGTCGCAACAATAGTTGACGTGCGGTAAATGAAGTGAATTGGTGAGAATGGCGTCGAAGTCGATGCCTTACTTGCATTCGGAATTGAAACGACATTATAAGAAGGACACTCGTTTCCTTCTCGATCTCTACACTATTACTTACGACAACCACGAATCTGTGGACGGAGTCTGTTGCCTTGTAAGTACTTACCAAATATAGGTATTACCTACCTCTTCAAACTTTAAACGAGGAATTAATACCTTCTTTTTTTGTTTATTTATTCGTCCCTTTTCGGGACAGGTAAAACTAATTAAGTCCTTTTCAGCCTTTTCTGTTGCACTTCTAATGTCTGTTGTTTTCTTCTCGTATTGCGAGAATCTCAAAAATATATACTTTTTATTTGAAACGACGACGCGGCAAACAAACTTTTTCATCCGCCACTTTCAATTCCTATTTCTTTGTCACATTAGTTTGTATTTCCCGGTTCAAAATCGGCCAATCAAGGATGCTCGGGCAAGACCATAAAGAATCGACTATATCCTTGCCCTTGCCCTAATTCCTAACCTCTCGCTCGCTCGATTGACCACAAGCAACCAACCACCTGTCTGTCATTCACTGCTGGCTGTCAGACAGATTTATTTATTGACAGAGCATTGTGTTTGGTGGTATAATCGAGTAATATTTTTTTATTTGATATTCATAATTTGTGCCATATTTACAATAATAGCTCTACATGAAATAAACCCAACGATGTTCGAGAATGTGTTAGAAAATATTAAACAAAAGTTCAAGTCTTCCACGGCGGCGTCCAGTCGCCACAGCGTCCGCTCGGAGAAGTCTGGCCTTCGAGATAACCTCAAGTTCTTCAAACTGAAATCGAATAAAAACAGCGAATCGAATCTATCCGTGTCGGCGAAGGAGAGCGAGGAATGCTGCCTGAGCCCGCGCGCGGTCGGCTTCGCGGAGTGCGCTCGCACCGAGATCGAGTGGCCGACCGTGCCAGACCACCACCGCAATATTCTCGACAAATTCACGGAAATTATTGCAGTAACATACCAAAGCAGCCCTCGCACCACACGTGTACGTTTATTATAAGTACCTACATCATTATTAGATATTTATTACCATAGTTATAATAAACGGGCATATAGAGTGAACAAAGCCTTTATAAGTAAATGATCAAAATGCTCTAAAATTAGTGAGTGCATATCCGGTGGTGTGGGGTAAAGGTGATTGTGGTCACAGTGCGCAGCGACTGAGGCCTACTTATGCAAACGAACAGCGTACAGACCAGCGGCGACTCCTCTCAGTTGGCGAGGTTGGCGCCGCCAAACCAAATAAAATGAATGACACCATTAATACAGAAGTATCAGGCTAAAATAAATGTGAAAAAATTTCGGAGTTATATTATTTATGTCATATAATCCACGATTAATAAGATAAAACGTCAATCCCGTACCCGTTACATAATTTGAAATTTCGCGCGCGTCAAACGCGGGCGACGACGAATGACGACACATCAAGGCATTCATTGGCCGGTTGGCTACATTTTGAAGCGCCATCGTATTCCATACAAGGCGGAAGCGACCGATGTCCCCCCCGTCCCGCGCGGACCCGTTGATCAGCCTTTCGAGTTGGCGCAGCGGGGAGTGCATTTAGTGACGCGGTAGCGAGTAGAGCGAGCTAGCGAGCGAGCTAGGTGTGTGTGTTGCGTGTGCGGGTGTGTGCGCGCTGCGTTCACACGACGAGTATTCTTGTGCTGTGCGACGTGCGATGCGATGCGACTAGCGAGCTAGGCTAGGTGTGTTGTGTGCGCGTGTGTGTGCGCATTGGCTCGCGAGTTGGTAGCTGCATATATTCCGTTATGTAGGTATGGACTTTGTATGGATGAATCCTGTGCAGTGTTGTTAAATTTAAAGTGATTTATTGGTAATTATAATGGCAAACTCCTACCGAGCTATCTACGGAGCACTCAAGGACAAGAGAGACTCAGTAATTTGGCACTCTTACATATCTGTGGAAAAGGAGTTGCTAACAAAATTGAGGAAGAAAGAAGATTTTCACGATCGAGTCATCGAAAATTTCTTGTCTGTGGAACGAAGAGTGGACTTCATGTACAAATAAAAATGTAACAATTCAAGCTTGTATGCCTGTCTCGTCGTCTTCGTGCCAGAGGATACGTCGCTGTTGTCGGCTGCAACTCGACAGCTTTGACACAACCAGTAGGTACCTATCTACAGACAAATAAATCGTAAGTGAGCAAAATAAATCATTTAAACTAAATATTATAAACTATCTATATCGTAATCGTCTTTCAGTTTTTGAACTCATTGTGGTAGAAATAAATTAACGCGTAGGTAACTAAGTTATGAAATTATCAAAAAAAAAATCCTTAGCCAGAGCCAACCCAATATTCAGGACCAGGAGTCGCCGCTGGTACAGACACGCCGAATGCTCGTGTATCCAGAGTTGCTTCGTTCACCACATCTATCACTCAGTCTGTCAATCTTGTCTATGGATACTACATGTATAGTTGAAGATCTGAGAACAAATTGTTTTATCTACAAAGAAACTTAGAGGATATACCGTCTCTCAAGGTGAGGTTGTAATTTCCTGCAAATCGGTTTTAAGTTTTATTAACGAAAAATGTCAGACAATGTGAGCATAAGATTTGCATAGAGCGCTCGAACTGGGGTAGAGTGGCCGACGGATCCCGACCACCACTGCAGCCGCACTCAGGCCCTGATTTACCAATAGGCTGATTAGGCTCTAGCCTAGGGTGCTAGGATTTAGGGGCACAGCGTAGAACTTGCGTAGTGCAGCAAATACTCTAAATTCGCAGCGCCGATGACGATGCCGAGGATCCTGAGTCAGGATTCCTGATGTCGCGGAGGCGAAGAGGAGGCGGCGCCATCGCGCCATGCAAACTTACGCCGCTTAGCGCGCCTGCGCTAGGCGGCGTGGGAGGGGTGGGTCCTACACAAATCTAAGCCTCGGGCGAGCAGGGTCCTTTAACAGGCCCTGGCCGCACTACACCTTGTCTGTACATGACATGACATTTTTTAAATCTTGCTTAATAAAAATGTATTAACACAGTAAACAGTAGGAAATGTATTATTCCCAAACAGTTAACATTAGTCCGTACTGTGACATAGTTTTTTTATAGGTCATATAAGTTTAGTTACAATGAGGTAGAATTTATTTAGATATGTCAAAATGTTTTATCTAAGAATAAAATGACAATAACTAGGTACTTATGATTCAGATATTTATTTCGCTATAAAGAACACCCAATAACAATATTTCATTGAGACATATGCATATTCAGTATGGTTCGTCATCATTTTTTTTTTTGTCATCTCCCATTCAGCAATGCAGTCCATTTTTTTTTTATGGAAACTGACACGGTTGACTTCATCACCTAGAAAGTCCGTGATGTTAGCCCATAACACCGGGTGAACTAGGTGCCATGTCAGTGCTTCTATAAGGAAGAACCAGGTAAGAAACCTTATAGAGCTTTTTTTTTAAATACAACTTACATACTACGTTTTATTTACTTATGTTAAATATAACATACTATGTCTAAGTAAAAAAGAAAATAAAAGATAGTAAAATACAAGAACACAACCGAAGGGATACACTGACGTGGCACCAAGTTCACCCGGTGTTATGGGCTGACATCACGGATGTTGTAGGTGATGTAGCCAACCGTGTCAGTTTGAATAAAAAAAAAAAACATAGAGTTCAGTCAATTCATTAATAAAAATTGAGTTTATATACGTATAAACAATTTGAATCAGCAGATTTTTTATTTACAATAATAAGAAAAAAATTCACTTAACTTGTAAAATGGATTGTCTAAGAGAAATATTTTCAGCTGACTCTGGAACAGATTATCACTATTTATAGATTTAATTTTATCAGGAACATTTTCATACAACTTGGGTTCAATCACGTCAGGGTCTTTTTCAGCCTTTGCCGATTTACATAAAGTAAAAAATATGATAATAGAATGTCTTAATGTTTTCAGAAGCGCAATGACCGCGAGGAGATCCGGCGCCGACTCGCCATGGGCACGGAGACGGACGAGTGCGGCGCCGACTACAGGGAGCGGCCCGGCCGCAAGCCCAGCCTACACTCCAGGCTACAGAGCGGTTCGTCTCACTTTCATTTTAATACTTATACAGCTGCTTCCTATTTGTTTTAATAGGTTGCCATTTCCGGTGCTCTCGAAATTAATGTTTAACCCGGCGCGTCATGGTCGTTTCGCCGTGTGTTTTCGTTTATTGCATGCCCCACTCTAATCACGCCGCATTCGGCTCCGGCCTTCCAGGTATTCCTCAGACACTATCCCCTCCCCTGACTGACCAACTGCCAATTAGTTGCCATCAGTTAGTGAGCCAGAGGGCACGTCCAAAGTTCGCCGCGGTATTTTCGACCATAGCCCGAGCAACGGTGTCGTCGTTTTTATGAGCTGACTTGAATTCCTTCACCACGACGACACTGAAGTCGAAGCTAATACAGCAGCGAAGAAACCTGACGTAATATTATAATATGTAGTACCAAAGTTGGTGTGGACACAATCAAGATGGCCCTTCAGGATCGTTTGCACCTTGATGGGTGTGGCGGGCATAACCTCACAGGTTATATAGTCATATAACACAAGTAATAAAGTTGACAGATGTGTTTATCTATCTAAAGCAATTGGGGTTCAGTTTGATGAAGGACTACTTAGTCAAGAGATCATCCATATCTACTGTGGTCATCCCACTAAAAGACAGAGTACGAAAGTATGCGTGGCTCCCCGATGCAGACCCCAAAAGACCTCGTCGTGACATCACAGGAAGGTGTGGATTCTGTCCATCTGTTAAAAATCGTAAAACCAAAACGCAGTGCCTCAAGTGTGATACGTATATTTGCAAGGAGCATTCACATGTCCTGTGTATTCACTGTGGAAATCATGATAAATTAAAGAAAAAGTATCATTGCCCTTTGTAACTTTAGTTACCTATAAGTTTTTAGTAGGTAAGGTTTTTAGATTTAAGATAATTCTTGGACAAACTTTACAAATTAGTTAATTTTAATAAGAATCATATTTAGATTTATAAAAAAATTAAAACGATGATAATACACATTACGAGGAAAAGACCATAGCGCGAGCAACCGTGTTGCAATAAGAGACGCGACTAGCGTCGGGTTAAGAAGAGTGGTTGTGGTTTATTGTTTAGAGCATTCTTAAGGCAGTCAGACTGTATTTGAACTTGTCATAATTTATTGTATCCTGTTCGATTACACGCACGAAGAAGAGCCGGCAAGAAACATTGTATTTTTTTTTAATAAATATTATTACAAGTAGATATTTTGTTGAATATCTACATAATATTCACCACCACAGTATATAAAAAATACAGCTTGAGAGCTAAATTTACAATTTTACTAAGTAATCGGACTACATAAGACTGCAATTAAGAGATCAGGTGTGAAGATTGTTTGTAAAATTTTTATCTAATTTGTTGGTGTAAAAAGTATTTAATTCATAATTTATCTAATTTTGTATCAACTCAATAATGTTGACACATTACGCATACTACAATATAGTATAATTGTCAAAAAATTAAATATTAAGATACTTGAAGTATAAGTTGTCAATCATTTAATAAATTGAGGTACAAATCATACCTAGTCTACATAAACCTACACTATATATTATGCAGTCAGAACCTCAAGATACAAATTTTGTCAGCTAATGCCTCTTTTACAGTGTAGTAGCTTTCTTTACAAGGGTTGATTTTGTGTTGCTAACAATGTATGGTGGTTATTTATTCATGTTGATTGTGTGTAACTTTGTTGGGTGGTGTTTGAATGAGTATTTCTGTATTGTTTTTTTTAAGTTTGTTTTGATCAACCAGTCCGCTAAGCTCAACATTTTGCAATTGAGTGTCCTCTTTGCGCTCTCACACACTCGAGTTGAGCGAATGGTAAATAGTTGCAATGTGAGATGAGCAAGCGGAGTGGTCGGTCAGGCAACATGTCGCCAGTAGTTGTGGCTGCGTTACGTGAACAAAGGTATGTGTTTCCGTCCAGGGATGAACCTTCAGATTTGTTTTATGAACGAGACGGTGTCGGACAACGAGTCTCAGGCCTCGGACTCAGAGAGGAGCCCCAGAGCGGGCGCGGGGGGCGGCGGCGCCCCGGCCCGCGAGGCCCCCTCCGCCGCCTCTAGCTATTTATTTAATCATCCGTATAAGACCAGACCATTATCCACTAGTATATTAAGAAACAACAAAAGTTCACAAGGGGGTGAGTGATATTATTTCGATGGTAGCTCACTAACCGCTCTGTTGCTGCACAAATACAATTTAACTTTTTTTTTTTTTGGTTTTCTGTTTATAGTAGAACATTCATTACTTATACTAATCATTTTGGAACAAAATCTAGTTCATGCACTTGACAATCATGCACACACAATATGGACCTGTAAATGTTGAAAGAATGAATTGAATAAAATAGCTTAGCTGTCTTCGTACCTCGTACCGGTAGCACTTATCGCTTGACCAAATGCATACTCCTCTTCTTGTGCTAACGAAACAAAGATATACCCGGAAAATGTTCAGCAGATAATCAGATAACCGTTGCTGTGCTGTATCCTACTTGTTGTTTTATAAAATGCTCAAGTTCTGGCTTTTGGTGTTTGCTTTCGTGATAACATGTCTACCTATAATACATTTGTGGCGCTTAAATTATATTGTTTATTATTGTTTTTAGATACACTATATAGCAGCTTAAAGCTGATGCGTGCACATCGAAGTTGGTAAATTGGTGGTGCACTTGTTTGATTTTTTGTTTTTTGTTTTGCGGTCTTCGTATATTATGTTTGATTTTGGTGCTTGGATGTTTTAATTTTGCCCAATTTGCCCCAATGTACATAAGTATATCGAGCTGGTTGAATGCATTTTGTATATTTTGCACGAGCCTCTTACCGATGTCACACACATGATTGTTTGTATTTTTTGACCGGTTTGGATGTGTCATATTTTTAATGTGATGAATTAAATAAATGTTGTTTTTTTTTAATTTTTGGCAATTGAAATTTTCACAGAATATGTATTATTATGGTCGATATAACAACAAATAAGAAAAAGTAAAAAAAATCACGGGGGTCCCCATAAAAGAAACTAAAAAGTGTATGAGTGCCATCTACCGAAAACAGTATGAGGCATTTTAACTAATCATGAATTTTAATAATATGAAGCATTTCATAAAACACGCCATAGATGGCGTGAGTGGCGCTGACCATGACATGGCGATACGGAACCCTCGGTGCGCGAGTACGACTCGCGATTGGCCGGTTTTTAGTATTTTAGGTCTACCACCTTCAAAAAAAATATGCGAAAAGTTAAATTGTTTTTTAGTGTGTTACTGTTTCATGTAATACGTGCCACTGACACAAATCACATGCATGACACAGAATTTAGTCGAGAGCGAGAGGTCGTACATGGGACTAGTTTTGCTCCACGTGCTAGTCAACACAGACTAGCTGACGAGGGCTTGACGCGAGTAGTAACGCCGAGCGCACTGTAAGAGAGCAAGGTTGGCCGCACGCTGGTCTCGTGCTCGATTGATACAGGCTCCTACTTGCAATAGGCTCCGATGTGTTCGGTGAAGCCATCCAGTGCTGAGTTCATCACCTGCTCTTTTTGTGGGAAAATTTGGGCAATGTCATTTAACGTGATTTTTAGCAAACAAATAAGTATTAACTTAACTTGCTTAATTTAGCACTTAATAATGAAACATAATTTAATTTGTATGTTTTTGCAAGCAACTCTAATTACATAATCCTGAATATTTCTTTGTCAGCCACGGCAAAAACTAGACCGAGCTCACTGTCGCTAAAGCCGAGCAAGCCTCGGTCGTCACAATCGCTGGGACACGTCCCGCTCAAGGAGTCGGACCTGTACGCCCTGCAGGCAACTCTGCAGACGGAGGCTCGCATCGCACTCGCTCAGGCCAAGGAGATGGCCAGAATTCAAATGGAGGTACCTACTTATTAGTCGTTACTATTTATCCATCACTCCAGTCAAGAAAATACCTTGCGGAACCTGTACATGACAATAATTATAATGTGTTGTTCTATTGAGGTCGACTGGAATACATTACATTCTCCAATAAGTTCTCCTTTCACACCGCAGATAAGTGTAGTTCAATACAAAATATTAATGTGTGCTTTTGCGGGATTACAGCCACCTTTGCACCTCATTGAACTACTCTGTTGTTTGTTCTGTAAAATGTTTGTGAGCTTTAAAGTATTATCTTTTCTCAATTTTTTATGGGACCTGACATGGCCTGACCTACATCGCCTCCTACACCCGTGATGTCAGACGACACCGCGGCTCAAGGTGTGTTCTTGCCGGAAACAGGCGCCACATCAGGGCTTCCCTTTGGTTCTATTGATATTGCTGTTATTGTTCAATATGTGTATAAACATCTATACCAGTGAACATGAATGTGAACATGATAATTTTTTGGGGTTAGTGTGAATAACTGACGTGTGATGCTTACACAACATAACTGTGAGTCCCGGCACTAATAATTTTTTACATTAATGTTCCAGCGTGAGCGTCAGTGCCGTGCAGCCTCCCCCGTCACGGAGATGTTGCGCAAGAGCCTGGAGAAAGCCAACAACCCGCTGGCTGCGGACCGGCGCCGCGTCTCCCGCCAGCTCCTCACACACATGAACATTGCACAGCTACAGGTACAGTTGACATGTGCGTACAATCATGAGCGTCAGTGCCGTGCAGCCTCCCCCGTCACGGAGATGCTGCATAAGAGCCTGGAGAAAGCCAACGGCACGCGCGCACTGGCGCCGCTCCTCACACACATGAACATTGCACAGCTACAGGTACAGTTTACACGTGCATACAATCATGAGCGTCAGTGCCGTGCAGCATCCCCCGTCACGGAGATGCTGCATAAGAGCCTGGAGAAAGCCAACGGCACGGTGGCTGCGGCCCGGCGCCGTGTCTCATTGGTTCCTCACGCGCACAGTTCCGCCAAACTTTGTTGAAGCTCATATGATGTTCACTGTGTAGCACGGAAGCCTTGTTTTGGGTCAGACGAGACAGAGTGGGGGAAGTGTGCGAAACATTTAGATGCGCAAAGCTTATGGAATAAACATCGTATGAGCTGCATAAAGTTTGGAAAAAATCTTCTGTTCTGTTTCTGTGTTGGTCTGCAGCTCCGAGGCGAAGTCAGGTTTGGGAAAATGTTTCAGCCCTTAGACGGGGAAGAGATGTTATCGTTCCCTGTTTCCTACTGTGTTGTTTACATAGAGGTGGGCCAGTGTGCAATGCTTTGTGCATTGGACATATAATAATATATAATCATATCAACTTGTAGTTTATGCCAGAGCAATGTCCGTGTATATAATAGTTGATCATCGTCATCTCACAACATTGGTGCGAACTTTTGCAGTGTGAAGTGTCGTAGTGTTATTTGTGGGAGGGCTGTCGGGAGAGGTCGCTGCGTATTATTATTAATGCGCGAGCGTGTGTGTGGTGGGCGACAGGTGATAGTGAACTCGCTGCACGGGGAGGTGGAGCTGCTGAGCGAGGCGCTGGTGCGGCTGCTGATGTCGCGAGATGAGCTGCACATGGGCCAGGATTCAATGCTCGTCGACATCGAGGACCTCACCAGATATCTGTAAGTGTTACATTTTTTAATAGAGAGACAGATTTGTTTTTTCATGGAACCTGACTATGGATGTCTGACTACATTTTCTGCTACGAGGGTCATGCCAAAAGAAACAGATGCTCTCTATCCCACCGTTCAATCATGGCATGTTGTGTGCAATCGTGTAGGGCTGTCATATAGCACCAATTTTGGAAATAGAATGTTGAGTTTAAATAGTTTTTATGCAAATCGTCACTTTCCCTGTTGTAGCAGTTGACGGGAACTGTGCACAAACAATGAATGTGATTTTCGTGCCTTGACTTATTATCATTATAAAAAAGTTTGGTGGACATGTTTGCAGAGTCTGCTTGTTCCTGTGTAACAGTGTTTAATTGATTCGCCCAGTTTAAAAGAGAAGCGGAAGAGGAGTGCTTGGACGGATCAGCAGCAGTTGTTGTATGTTGTTGTTGTTGTTTATTGATCATTCATATGGCAGTAAAATTGCACTCGAACTTGTCACAATTGTGACAAATGTGACAAGTTCGAGTGGGTGGTGGGTGTCGCACAAACTGACTCAAGAACAAAAGGGGGTTGGATGGATTGCTTTATGATTCAATTCAGATGAGAAGAAAATGTATATGACATCCTGACAAGTGATGAAATATGGCTGCCCCAAAATAAGCCAACCCCAACGTAAGTCCGCCGTGTGAGAAGAACAAAGAAACAAATTATTATTACTATATTCTCCTGCAAGACGGTTCATGTTTGCGTCTGTACCGCTAGACTCTAGAGGATTAGAGTGCTGTTAATGCTAAGTGGTACATATGTGATGGTTTGCATTCACCAAATCACGCATGGTTTGCATTTCTGATTGGTTCGAGAAGCGTCCAAAGTCCGACATCCGAAACCTGCTGTGGCATTGTGACAATGTACCTCAAGAACCCCACGTGGCCGCCAGAATAATCGATCAACACTGCTCAAATTATATCACTATCTTGACAGCAAGACGGACGTGTGCTTCCGTAACTTAGCTCCACATAATTTTTATCTATTTCCGAAAATCTAAGAAACCTAAGAGGCGCTAGGTTCCTACTTTTTTGAAATTTTGCAGATGTGTAAAGAAATTGGGCAGAGGTTTTTGTAAAGTGGTTTAGGAGGATGGAAAAGTATATATATGAGTTGGTTGTGAATATTTTTAAAAGATCTTATGTGTAATGAATGATCAATAAATGTTGTACTTTTGAATAATTACTCTGACCTTTGCGCCTACACACAGTGATGTCAGCCCATAGCACCTTATTCCTGTCGCAACTAGGTGCCACAGGAGCTTGTCTATGGTTGTGCCGTCTACACTGAACTGGATGTAAACACCAACTATTTTCATAACCACAATCAGTATACGTGTGCTACGTGCTTAACCCTACCCAACTATGGTCTTATTCACTTAAACATTTAAATAATAATGTAGTACATACATACATACATACATACATAAATACACGTTATGTATTTAGAGTGTACTGAATGTGGTTCACAATAACTGTCTGGTAGCTGACGTTTTCACAATCGAATGAGAGGTTACATTTACGCATGTGAAGGAATAAAAGGAAAAGTTGGCTGGAAGATCACTACTAGTGATAAGTCCGCCTTTGTTGCTATTTTTGTATCTGTATTCGAAAAGAATTTCTATTGTATTCTAAAACACCAGTTTTGCAACATATTGTACGTTGTGAAACAGGTATTTTGTGTTATGTTTCATTATCAAGCAAACAACAACATGAAATGAGTGATGTGGTCAAGAATATCAATGCATTACAGTTTATTCAGTGCAATGTACAATGGTTGCGGTAATTTGTTTCAGAGGTGTGAAGGAGCCGGGCAAGAAGGGCAAGGCGGCGGGCGTGCGACGCCTCGCCTCCCTCGTGCACAACTAACGCACCACTACACCCCCACAACACACACACACACACACAACACGTACAGTCACCGTAAATATGTAGTTCCATTCTCTTTCACGTGATCTCATTACGATTGCTGACATAGTGACACTTCGCAGGTTCAAATTGCTATCAACGTATTCCACAATTATATGTATGTGAAGTTACTACATTAAAATAAAGTTTGCTTTAAAATAACGTTTTGTCAAAAAAACCCACCTAGAAAATTAGAAATATTTTGTGATTTCTGCAATTAGAAATGATATTTTTTCATTATAGAGCATTGTAAATGTAAATATTAGGTATGTAGGTCAGCCTGCAAGAGTGGCGATGTATTTAAATGAGTACAGGGCGGACTCATTTCAGAGACATGGATGGCAGGTACTTTAATGAAAAGCGATGTTTATGACACGTGTTTCAGGTGTTGGTTAAATTATGATGAAATCTTTATCACAGTTAAATTGTATGTACTTACAGTTTGTGTGGGACTTGTAATTCATGACTCGATGGAGATTCATCCCTGTACTGGAGGCGCCTGTTCTGTGTATTCCTAAAATTTGTTAAATCAATTATTATATTCTTGAATATCTTAGTCGGACTTTCACCATGATGAAAAAACATGATTTAAAGCCATGTCATAAATTGTAATATAATGACTTCAAAACAATCAATCTTGTTTTAGCGGTGACTGGAGCACCCAAACCTGTCCTTGTCTATTTCCTACGAAATACAGAGACAGCTCTTCACCTAGAGGGTTAGGAGTGCTCCAGGGGTACAGATGTTGTCGCTGGAACGCATGTATTTACCGTCATCTAACGCTCATATCTTTGCTACAGGTCGTTGTATATGTATAGTATACATTTATGTTAAACGGTAAATTATTCCTAAGGTATGACAACTCTCTATTTGATATTCGAAATGACTTATTTTTATATTTATTTATATTATAATTAAGTATTCTTGTATTTTGTTCGAACATTTTTCTCTGTTAGAAGTATTGTAGTAGTGTACAAGATTATGTTGATTGCTGTTTATGGAAGTGTCAGGAGTTTGTACTTTGTTATGACAAATCCAGTGCTACATAGTAAGTTCCTGTTTGCTCATCAAATCAGCATACATGATGCGGGGTCTACAAATCAACGGCGTCTATGTATACTCGGCTATCTGATAACTTTAGGTATTTTGACTTTTATGCATCGATCAACTAGAATTCTAGGTATTAATGATTATGTTAAAGATTTGTAGCGAAATTAGTAAATTTAAAGGTATTTTCTAGACGTATAAACAGCTATGTACACAAACATTTTCAGAACGTCCGCCGTATAAGCTGCTATGTTAACATGGCCGAGTCTACGTTGGACGATAGAATCACAGACCGCGACATCTGACGTCTTGATAATAATTTAAAATTTTTAGATCACATCTATTTAAAAAGTGAAAGGAGGAAGAGCTAAAGAGTTAGTGGAATTTGAACAGAACTATAAAGAATTCATATACGACAAAATCCCGCGTATACCCAGCTATGTGATGGATAGCCAAATGTTATATGACAAATTCCCACGTATACAGGGCTATCTACAAAATATCGAACAGTATTAAGAATTTCGAAAAGTCAACTTTATACCGTCAAAGTATATCCCTATATAAGCATGTATTGAAATTTGGTAACTGTACGTGTCTTATATATAACAAAAAATATGAATGTTTCGTCTTTAAACAGCTCTCCTGTAAAATTGTGTTTTTGTAGATAGCTCGTATACGTAGACGCCGTCGAAATGATGACTTCCGGGTTAAATTGTTGTTTTTTTTTAATTATACTGGCCCCAATGACAATTTATAATGACAAGATAATTCTAGCTGAGATGTGATATCACATAGTGATGTTCCGGAGGGCTGTTGAGTACTAGCAATTATTGTGAAATATGTGATAAGCTGCTCTGCCTAACTAGAAACAGCAAATTAGTGAAATATTGAAAATAGCTGATAGCGATATTTCTAATGGACAGTATCCCCCCCATCCCATAGGGCAGTCTACTCAAGTGTTTGACTTCGATTTTCTCCAAATATCGTACAGAATGTTCCAATTTGCCTCGTGTCAGCTTCGCTTGTGCCCGTTGAATACATATCTTTAGTTATTTTGTAAGCCGTTACATAGGCGACTTTTACACATTATGAATATTTACATATTGTAAAATTTAGTCAGTTTCTATTCTATGTACTTATAATTTTTCTAATTAGTAATTTATTTATTTTTTCTTTCTTTCTATGATTTGTGCTAGCATAACCACCGTTTATAATTGTCATTATTTATCCAGTCTTTATGTAATTGTTCAATTGAACATCATTTTACTCTCGAAAATATGATTTTTGATTAGATATTGGCACCACCACCAATCATGTGCTCGCACATCATACACAGGTAGCTGAGTAAACTCTTCAGAAGTTGTTTCTTCGTGTCCATACATACATTACGAACCATACAAGGCTATAAAATGTTCAATTAGCTCTTCTCTCTTCACAGAGATTCTCTGCCTTGTTAGCTCTTTGACACGTGGGCGTGTTGAGTTCCGAGATATTATACCAGATATTATACTCTCTTAAGCGATGAGCTGAAACCCGTCACATTTTTTAACTTCACTGTAATCAGTATAAATGTATGGTAATGTTAAAGGTGTTCAAAATATATCCACTTATTATCAGATGTTTATGGAAGTGGAAATAAGTGGGCGGCGCTGGGCGGTAGCCAGGTACCGGGTATCTGGTAGCTGGCAGCCGGTAGGTACCGGGTAGCCGATAGTCAGTAGCCGGCAGAGGGCAGAGGGCAGGTAACCGGTAGTCGGCAGCTGAGAGGTAGCGGTTGCAGCGGGCTGCCTTGCGTATGAAGAAAGCTTTGGCGTGCTTATTGAACAATTCTTACCAAATATTGTGATAATTAAATGAGAAATATGTATGGAGTATTTGTTTTATTAATTTCTGTGTAATGTAGCTAAACAATTTTAAATTAAACCAATGAAATTTGAGTTTGAGAGTTGAAATTAATTTTGATTTCACCAAACAGTAACTAGGTCTAAATTGTATTCGTATAAATGAGTGATCATGATCACTATGATGCTCTATCTATAATACATAATATACCTATCACTTCAAACTCTTTGCTGATGATTCAAAGTACTTCACTAATCCAGCCACCAGTCACAAGTCAACTGCAACCTGTTGTCCTGTCATTTACCAGAGTCCTTGCAGCACAACACTGATTACTCTGCTTACCCCATTGTCGGTATACAGCGTGCGGCATATGGTATGAAAAATAGCAAAATCCCAGATATCACCTGAATCGCACACAGTTGCAGACACCGAACATTTCGCAGAAGGATCACATCACATAATAATCTGAAAAGGGGGATCTCACATATCAGAAATCGGCTCCTTTAGACGATAACTCTCTGATATATCTGATTAAAAAGGTATTTCATGTCTTGACACCACTGATTGGTCCGTCTGTCCTTTATAGGAATATGCGTTTCAGATCTGACAGCTGTACTTCTCGAAGTATGTGCAACAGCTAGATATAACGAGTGCAAATTGCAAACAAAATTCACGAAATCCCACGGGAGCTGCGACATCTTAGCTACGAAGAGAGACTCCAAGAGCTAAAGCTGCTTTCTCTAGAAGCTCGATCGACTAGACCAGAGAGGGGACCTAATACTACAAAATTCAACAATTTGCCCTGAGCTGATACAAATGTTGGGGTTTTCCCTGGTCAGAATAGTCTGGCCAACGGGAATTTTTTTCCCATAGGCCAGATTTACTTGACAGCTGGATAAAAAAAAAAGAAAAGTGTTCACATTGAAGCATATAGTAGTATTGTTATATAGCACAGATTACCAATATATATGTCTGGTTATATAGGGCATTGATTGAAGCAAAACGTTCATGATCCATGAAAACGTATATAAAAGGTATAATTTTTAATTATTTATATTTTCCCTTTTAATTTTCTCCTTCATCTGAGTGCAAATTATTCATTATGTTGTTGTTATGGACCAAGTGATTAATGAGGGCATTATATATATTGCCCGGGCATTATGAATAATGACAAGTCAAATCGGGCCAAGTGATTAATTATTATTACCTAAACTTCATTATTTATCATAGTGTCTGGTCATTATGAATACTGCTACGCTATCGTCGGGCAATTTGATAATTTAGGTAAATTCGGCAAGGCGCGGGCGCGGGGATAGACCATATCTATGTTTATTGGACCTAGTTCGTAGGTATGAGGTTGACAGGAAAGTGTTATGGGTGAATGTTTTGGTGGTTTAAAAAAACAGGGTTAATTTATAGAAGATGCGGCCATTTTACATAATATTTCAATTTCGAATCGAAATTATATGGTCGTTGTCTTATCTAAAAGCCATCTCAATACATAGTACTTACATGAAATAAGAATTTAGATAAAAATCTTCTCACAATAAATTGTTTGCCTATCAACCTCAATAGTTGATTGAATTACCCTGAATAGGTGGGTGGGTACATGTTATCTATTGTTTCCCACCCACCTGCACACTGCACAGTGCCAGCCCCCCCGCCCAGGTGCGTGCAATTAATATATATTGCTAATGGCACTTGGTATTGGTTCTAGTCACCTTATCTTTATTTGTAAATAAATGTTATTTTTAATCTATCGAAATTGTATCCTGGGGGTGAGTGAACACGTGAATTGCAATTCTTAATGAGTTAGGCATCGTTTTCTACAGGTGGAGCATAACGTCGACAGCAGACCGTCGAGTACGTAGGTTCCTAATTACGGATTTTATTTAAGGATTTCAATTTACAGAATTCTTACCCGAAGTTCTGTATAGAATTGCTAAATGTTCTGAGTCAAGGAAGAAAGGTACCTACTGAAACATCTGACAAAATAGCTAAAACGTAGATCAAATTTTAATTCCGATATTCAGAGGAGAAACTCAGCCAGCGTGCTGGGTACCGCTTGAAACCGCTAAGCAACGCTGGGTACTGCTGGGTACCTACCGCTGGATGCCGCTGGGCAACGCTGGGTACCGCTGGGTACTGCTGCAGCGCTGCAGTAACGATGGTCGAACAGAGACACGCTGTAGGTGTATTCTTAATTCATTTATTTTAGTTTTTATTAGTTTGTGTTGTATTTACATTTATTTTATTACTGTCTAAATGTGTTTTGACTGTGTACCTACCTTTATGTTTGTGTTTCATTTAGTAAAGACATTACGCTAGGATATAGGTACCTACGTAAAATGTTTGCCCAGTAGGTACTAGGTAATTGTAAAAAAATTTACTGTGAATTTTACCAACAAATACACGCTGTATGTATTCTATTAATTTATTTCTAATTTTAATGTAAGAAATTGCGTTATCAAAAAATTGGATGTGTTATTTTTTGCCGGTGTATTTTTCGTTTGTGGGAATATTGCAATATTGTTGTTATCCACTCAGTGTAATTTACAGTTATGTTATTTATACTGGAAGATCGTTATCTCGTATACCCCATATTAGTTTCATTCATATATACTTATATGAACTGAGTGGATAATGTTGACTTAGGAAATAATTAAACATAGATAACCTTACAACGTAAACTGCACTCGCAAGTTCCTTACGCATAAAAGTCCATTAGACTCTTGACAGTTTGCATAGATAGACTAGAGCACCATAATTTCACATAATTATTCAACGGAACAATGTATCTCTACTCTCTACACTCGGCTACACTGAACTGGACGGAAAACACGATGGACACAAATACTTTTTATAAAAGGGAACGTCTGTCTGTATGTATGTGTATGTTTGAGGTAAACTCCGGAACCACTGAACAGATTTTAATGCGGTTTACACCCACGTAAAGAGTAGTTCTCGAGGCTCACTATAGGTTATATACCATCACACTAAATAGCCTTAGGGCTAAGCAGTATCAAAGAAAGTAGGTATAGTATGGACGGGAGAAAGAGAGAGAATTATAAGAGAAGCGATCGTTTATTATCAAACCGCGAGCGAAGCCATGGGCAAAAGCTAGTAATTTATATAGGAGCGACATATGGTATGTAGGAAGGGACTTATTTTTACCTTCTTTCTATGGCATATTTCTTGAGACAGCTGTATTTTCGTCTTAACCAATTGCTCACCTTCAATCTTCTGTGCATAGCGTAAGAACACCATGCTTGCTTTTATCTACGTTTAAATTTATTTACGTTTAAAATGTACTCCTAGCGTTCCTGCTTCACTCAATCGGCAAAGAGCGTTTGCGGTCGATAGATTTGATTACCATGTGGGTTGTTATTGTTGACTGATGGGCTTGGTATGCAAATCTCAAGTCAAATCGGTGACGACAGCCCCTATGACACACAGGACAATCACCCAGCCGGCGCCGCCGCTGCTGGCATTGACATTCAACTTCACCGCACGCACTAACGTAGGTACCTACCTATACTAGCTGCTCTAGGACCCGACGACACGGAGGAAATGAGCACATTTCTTGGATGCAAGGGGTTAAAATAAGTACTTAGATATTTTGTCTCAATAAAACTCGAAATGCCAGAGCTGTAACGTAATTAAAGATTAATGGTGGCGCTTGATTCGCGTCACGATTTTGGTTCGGGGCAGGGGGGGCGGGAGGGGGAGGTGAGGGGGTTACGTTTATATCAAAGCAATTTCCAATACCGGATCTGCAAACAATTGAAATCAAGATTCAAATCTATTGAATCAAGTATTCTGTGACTGAATGCTTGCAGAGCCGGCAGATAATATGTCGTTGATATAGATGTAGGTAACGACGACACAAAGCTGTCTACGAGCAGGCGTAGACGTACCTACCTAGTAGTCTAGTAGCGAGATGTTAAGAACATTTTATATTCTACTACTTCACATAATGCTCTTGAAGTTATGCTAGAACGTAATGTTGTTTACTTTCAACATTTTCGCCCAAATCTCACTTGTCCCTATCTCGCTAGGTTCAAGAAAATACATCAGTTGTCGGTATATTAACCAGGATGTAATAAAATATTTTCACCGACACATCACAGCTGCCCATTTATGTAAATGACTACAACAAACAAAAAGTAGAAGCCTTATAGTTTATTCGTGCCGACAAAGGCTTTATTAATTTTATGATTTTATCGACTTCACACGTCAACAGTAAGCATACCTATCGATCGATAGGGTTAAGTAAGACAGGTATTAATACCTACATGAGGATTTGAATAACACGCTCAATTTATTGGACTCTTGTGTTAGTAGGTATTTGTTTATTTTATTTATTTTTATCCTTGTATTGAAAATTTAAATATGTGTATATATTTTAAAATTGCGGTAGGTTCTCATTACATCCTATATAACAACTAAATCTAAAAATGTAAATGCAAGATTTCTTATTTACTTTGGAAATGGATACTCATTATGAAATATGTACTATACTGAATTGTTCAGTATGTTATTAGGTACTTTAGCCCGGCGCGGCGGCGGGGGCGGCGCGTTGAAGTTTGAAAAAGTGAGTGGTCAAGCTTGCTTAATATTCATAATAAAGTTTTTATTTTCTCGTTTGCTAGTGTATCCTTATATTAATTAGATTTTCAGAGATCTTACAGAAATGTTCAGTACATTTTTTAAATCAGTTTTTTAAAAGCTCCTTCTCAACGGAAGAATATCTCTAATATTCTTGTTTAAAAGATTGTAAAGGTTTTTGTTTCAAAATGTTGGCGATATTTGTATCTAGGCTATAGCCTAGGCTATAAAATAGGAATTAAGTATTTCCGATGGAAACAAAAGTACTTTTTTCATATAAGGTCTTTCAAAATTAGTTCAGAGAACGCTAAGGGGGGGTTATGTATCATATAGGGAGTAAAAATAAAATTACTAAATTAAATAAATAAATAAATTTACTTATTTCTTTAGTTATTAGTATTACTTTTTTGTTATTTATTAAATAAAGGGAGTAAAACCTATATATCTATAAAATCAACCACCTATTTTTTTTATTTAAATTCATAAAAAATATTTTACATAAAAAAAAAGCCCAAGGTCCAAAAAAAAATTATATATATATATATATATATATATTTTTTTTTTTATTTTTTTTATGGAAACTGGCACGGTTGGCTACATCACCTACAACGTCCGTGATGTCAGCCCATAACACCGGGTGAACTAGGTGCCATGTCAGCGCTTCCCCCTTTGATCGTGCCGGCTACACTGAACTGGTCGGAAAACACAAACTATTTACATAGCCGTTTCAACCGACGTTTCATTCAGTGCGGTGGTACCAACCCGGGCGGGCTAAACCCTACCACCAAGTAAGATTAGGAGGGAAGGGACCTACAGTTTTACGAGGAATCCGAACCTCGGTCAGCCTCCAACGGTCAGCGGTCACCCATCCAAGTACTGACCGCACCCAGCGTTGCTTAACATTCAATAGCGACAGTTGACTGTCTGCACCACTGAGCTAACGAGGCTGACGGAAGGCTTTCTTATCGGAAGTTATATTTTTTTACAGCATCGTTACAAATATTAGCAACATTTTGAAATAAAAATCTTTCTTTAATATTCTTCCGTTGAGAAGGAGCACTTAAAACACCTTATTAAAAAAAATGCACTGAAAATTTCTGTAATATCTCTGAAAATCTAATTCATATAAGGATACACTAGCGAACGAGAAAGAGAAAATATTATTATGAATTTATGAAACTGAAAGCCTAGATCCACTGGGCTATATGTCATCATGACTCATGTATAACAAGTTGGTTTGGTAGTAGTAGTAGTACCGTACTCTTTTCTATTCTGTGGTACCGGTAGTACGGGTACACGTATTATCTATATTGATCGAACCTGACATACTTCCACCCATGATGTCAGCCCATCACGCCTTGATTAACTAAGTGCCATGGCAGTGCTTTCATTTAACCGTACCGACTTCACTGAACTGGACGGAAAACACGAGATACTTATTTAAATAAAGCCAGTTCGACCAACCTTTGCCGTGCCGTCGTATACCAACGGATCTGGTTTAAGGCTAGTAATGTAGGGGAAGGTACCTACAGTTTTACGTGGAATCCGAATCAGGGTCAGCCTCGACGGTCGACTGGTCACCCATCCAAGTTCTCACCGCGCCCGAGTGTGCTTAAATTCACGGTGGCATGTCGATCCATTCATTGGGCCACCGAGCTACCGAGGCTGACAAAACTAAGGGCTCGTACCCATACCAGGCATGCGACACTCCGTGTACGTGTGAGTTTGACCGTCGCCGCGGCGGCGGCGCGCTTTTTCGCCACGTAACGTAGCAAGGGTTGTCATCGCAACAAGAAGAAAAAATAAAAAATAAATATTCGCATTATGCTTCGAATTGTTTAAGATTCTGAATAATGCATATAGCGAAATGAACAGACAAACTAATCTTCTTTGAAACGTTGAATTAAAATAAAACCACACCAAATAAACGAGTATTAAGCTTGTATTTATTCTCATTCTCACTTTCTCCCTCATTTTCTCATTCTATTCTCTCTTTACATTACACACTCAGAATCGTAACAAAATATTACAAGTTATATCTATACATATAATAAAATTGTATAGGCAAACAATTATAAAAATAATAAAAAATATAATCGGGAAAAAAATGACCAGGGCGACGCGAGCAGTGTAGTTATTATTGTGACGTCGTCGCTCGCACGACTAGAGATGCAAGGCGCAATTTTGCACATAAATTTCACTTGAAATTTTGCACTTTCTGCAAAATTGCAGTGAAATTTTCACTTTTATGTGAAATTATAAAATTTATGTCAAACAAATCAGACATCAATTTGGTTTCATAATCTTCTTCTTCTTCAGCCAATTTTGATGTCCTACTGCTGAGTAGAGTTGTAAAAAAACAGTTTTTTTTCTGACATGAAAAAATACAGTCTTTTTTCTGAAGTAGTTTTTTTTTCAACAGTACGAAAATAAAAATATCATAAGGTGGTTACCGTCAAATACGAGTTGATAATAATTTGTTTTTGCTTTAAAGGAACTTCAAATTGATGTTGTTAAATATGTAGTACAAAAACGGCTCAAAATAAATTGGCAACACTTACTGATGTTCACGTTTACGGATTTCCCCAATCCTCGTTCGGTTTATGTTTCGGTTGAATTGAGCAAGGATGTTAGGTGTAACAGGCGATTCTAACACAGATGAAGATTTAAGTATTTTTTAAGTTCATATTATGTATAATTTTGTTTATGTAAACTTAATTTGACAGTAATTTAGGTATTTTTAAGTTCATAATATGTATAATTTTATTTATTTAAACTAAATTTGACTTTTAATGAAATTACAATAAAACAATCACATGTAGCGTTTCATCTCATTTTAGTTATAGTATTTTCTTTTTTCTGAAAAAAAAAGCCAAATTTAGAAAAAAACGACGGTGCCAAGTTTTTTTTCATGTTTTTTTCTCAAATTGTGAAAAAAAAAACATTTTGTTTTTTTTTCAAGTTACATCCCTGCTGCTGAGCGCAAGCCTCTCCCATGAACATGAAGGGCAATTGTTATATATTTCCACGTGACAAGCTGGATTGGAAGCGGTGTCCACAACAATTTTATATGTACTGCTGTACACAGGTTTCCTCACGGTGTTTTCCTTCACCGGAGCGAACCCTAATCATATGAACATTTAAAAAAAGTGGCCGGCATTTTGAACTTTTCAGCTGGACCGATTGCTTTCAAAATCGATATCTGGGTGTCTGTGTGGGCTCTGAATACGAATCTGTAGTGAACATTTAAAAAAAGGGCCGCTATTTTGAACTTTTTAGTTATTGTAGTACCGATTGCTTTCAAAATCGACATCTGGGTGTCTGTGTGGGCTCTGAATACGAATCCGTTGTCAAAATTAAAAGAAAGTGGCCGCCATCTTGCACTCTTTAGTTTTGACTACAGATTCATATTCAAAGCCCACACAGACACCCATTGATTTTGAAAGCAATCTGTCCAGTAACTAAAAAGTTCAAAATGGCGGCCACTTTTTTTTTAATTTTGACTACAGATTCGTATTCACAGCACGCACAGACACCCAGATATCGATTTTGAAATCAATCGGTCCAGTAACTATAAAGTTCAAAATGGCGGCCACTTTTTTTAAATTTTGACTACAGATTCGTATTCAGAGCCTACACAGACACCCAGATATCGATTTTGAAAGCAATCGGACCAGTAACTGAAAAGTTCAAAATGGCGGCCACTTTTTTTAAATTTTCACTATGGATTCGTATTCAGAGCCTACACAGACATCCAGATATCGATTTTGAAAGCAATCGGTCCAGTAACTGAAAAGTTCAAAATGGCGGCCATTTTTTTTATTTTGACTACAGATTCGTATTCAGAGCCTACACAGACACCCAGATATCAATTTTGAAAGCAATCGGTCCAGTAACTGAAAAGTTTAAAATTGCGGCCATTTTTTTATTTTGACTACAGATTCGTATTCAGAGCCTACACAGACACCCAATTATCAATTTTGAAAGCAATCGGTCTAGTAACTAAAAAGTTCAAAATGGCGGCAAGTATACATTGAAAATTTCACTTCAACTTCACATACGATTGGGCTTAAAAATATTAAAAATGGAATATTGCAAAGTTTCCTAAATTTCGTGAATGTTTCACTGCAAAGTTGAAAATTTGACTGGAACATTGAAAATGTCACTACAAAATTGAAAATTTCAGTTCAACTTCACATAAGATTCGGCTTAAAAATAATAAAAATGGAATATTTCAAAGTTTCCAAAATTTCGTGAAACTTTCACTGCAAAATTGAAAATTTCACTCCAACATTGAAAGTTTCACTGCAACTGCTTGAGCGTATCATCGTGAGACGCGGCGAGTCTCGAGACATACCCCGCGCACACCCGCGCCCGCCCCGCTCACGCACACATAGCCGAGTGATCACGCACGCGCCTACATTCAACAGTGACGCTTCTGGTTACGCTAGTAATTACTACGTGACCGATTTAGGGGGGGGGGGGGGGGGGGGGGGTGTCGAAAAATACCACGATCAGTCACAGGGAGGGGGGGGGGGGGGGGGGTTAGTGCAAAGTCACGTAGTTACAGTTATATTTTACAATATATTTAAATACGTGAAAAGTGGGAAAAATCGGTCACGTAGTATGGGTACGAGCCCTAACCTACTTACTGGTATAAAGAACGCCCGCATGTTGACGGCTAAAGCCAGTGCTTCTATGCTCAACCACATAATAAAATTCAAACTAAGTAGGTAAATAATCAGCTTTCGCGTGCATGGCAGGGCTCATTTTAATTATTTTATATAAAAAAAAACACCTGATTCGACTCACATAGTCACATACAATACAATATACATACTAGTACCATACTAGTACCCAAAGAGTTTGTATTACGTCGCTAAAGGAGCGCAGCGACGTCATACAAACTCTTTGCTAGTACCTATGCATTTTTAATCTTTGTTTGCTTCTAAGAGTAAATTCGTATCTAAGTACCTAATACCTATGTCATTCATTATTCATTTTGGGGCGCATGCAATCTCAATAGGGGATCAATAGGTATTGAGGTATCGATATGTAGGAATAGATAAAATCTATGATTTTTAAAAATATCCGATTACCTAAATACTTGGGTGATAATAATTCATAGCATAAAACAACAGTTGTTAGTGACCCCGAGCCCCAACCGACCTCGGAAGTTTGCGAGTCAAATTAGGTGTGAGACAGCACAATGAACTCCATCAAGCAAGAAATGATTAACTAACGATTACGATGACGGATGGGCTTAGGTACTGAAGTGGAGTGAAGCGAGCGCGGCGGCGTGGTGCGGTGGGGAGGGGCGCGGTGCGCGGGCCGGGCAGACGGTCTGGCTTCCCTCAGCCTTGCACCTTCAAATGTGATAGAGACGGCACTCATATCAGATTATACAGGGCTGTCCCAGTTCCAACGGATTTGCTTACCATACCACCATGGGTTTCTTCGTTGAATAAGCATAAAAAGCATCAGTAGCATTTTTTACTAGTAACTAGCACTGACGTGGCACCAAGTTCACCTGGTGCTATGAGCTGACATCACGGATGTTGTAGGTGATGTAGCCGTAGCCAACCGTGTCAGATTCCATAAAAAAAAAAGAAAAAAACTACTCGATTTATTCGAGATAAAGGAGGTTTTATACGTAAGGAAAGGGTCGCCAAATCCACACGCAACATCGGAAACTGACATGTTAATGACGATTATCTCGAAAAACACCCAGAAATAAATAATTTACTGAGCTTTTTGAAACTTATTCAACGAGGAAGCCCGTGGTGGTAAGCAAATCCGGTCGAACTGGGACAACCAGTAGGTATACACATTAAACGGAACGGTTAATGTTTTTGAACTATTTAGCAGGTATACCTAAATACTATTATACATTACAATATACAACATGAAGAGTACCTAGGTATTCCAATTAACTATTCCTTAATCTGTGGTATTACATGTAATCGTCCGTAACGTAAACGTAAAAGAAATAACAACTTTTTGGAAGTTCCTAACTTTTACATCCTTAACTTTATCATCAGTGAGCTCCGCTTTCAAGAACATGTAAATTTGAAAGTAAGAGCAGCCTTCTACAGGCTTAAGGTTTTTTACAATATTAGGCCCTACCTTTCGGAAAAGGTAAGAATATTACTCACTCATGCTCTGATCCTTTCGCCCTTTGTTTGACTATTGTGACACGGTGTATGGCCCGCGGCTACTGGCCAAGACATCACGGGCACGGGGCAATACGACGTGTGCAAAATGCGTGCGTGCGTTTCTGTCTGAACATCCCGCGGTGTACACACATCACATTACTCCTTACTTCAATGAAAATCATTTAGCATTTCTCGTTTTCAAAGTTATACAAACGGAAACACCGGAATACCGGAAAAAGCTAACCTGGCCCCGGAACATACATAATCACGAGACTAGAGCCAGGGGCATCTTCTCGTGGTGTCGGTTATGTCTCCGCAGGCGTTGAGGGGTCATTCAGGTACTGTGTAACCAAGTGCTGGAACAATCTTCCTCCACCTTTGCGTGAAAAGCGCACTATATACTCTTTTCGAGCCGCCTGCAAGCCTTGTTTGTTACAGTTCCAACGTTCTGACCTCTGGGTTGAATCTCATTCATAGTAATTAATTTCGTTTTTGTAAAATGTGTGTCTTATATTATAGTCGGTATGTCATTGTATGTTAATTTATAATACGAGTATGTACGTACACACGTACCTAGGCCTTTTATTTATATTGTATTTTATTTGTTTCTCACTTTAATATTTAGTTGTACAGTTCTGGTTAAATAGTTTTCCATATTTATGATGAATTTAGTTTTTTAGTGTTTTTGGTAGGAATCTAAGGTTATCTTTCTGTTTTTGTTATTTACTTAGCAGATGCTCACTATAGTTTTTTGTCATCCATGTATGTCTACAGTCTAGCCTGTAAGTAAAAAAAAAAAAAATATTTCTCGGCGAAATGGGTTCAACTGAAAATCAGCGCAATACGTTGTCTATTGCACACGCTGAGTTGAGCCCAATTTGTCGCCAATATTAGTGAATGGTTGTGGTGTATTGTAAATTGTAATCCGAAATGGCGACAAATAAACGTTTCATTTCGTTTATTAACCGACTTCCAAAAAAGGAGGAGGTTCTCAATTCGTCTGTATGTTTTTTTTTATTTTTTTTTTTATTTTTTTTTTTATTATTTTTTTGTATGTTTGTAACACGATTTCTCCGTCAATTGAGGGCCGATTTAGAAAATTCTTTTTTTGTTAGTTAGGTCATACTTCCGAGGTGGTCCCATTTCAATTTTATCGAAATTGGTTCAGTGGTTTTCGAAAAATCAGCATAATACTATTGTGTGTGGTTACCTTCAGCAAAACTTGTGATGTGGTCGTTTTCGGCAATTTTCAGTTTGATAAATTAGTATGGTGTGTGGTTACCTTCAGCAAAACATTTGTGATGTGGACTTATTCAGCAATTTGCAGTCTGACACATATGGCGAATAATTCTGTACCACTTCAATCGATTTCGATTATTCGATTTCGATTATTCTTTTTTATGTAATATTACTAAAAAGAATGAAATAAAAACTGTTTTAAAAAATATTAAACCGATTTCCAAAAAACAAAAAAAAAAAAACTAAAAAGTATTAAATACCTAATATTTTGAAATTTTCTCTGTCCTGTTGAAATACATGAATCGAT
Source organism: Nematopogon swammerdamellus (assembly GCA_946902875.1). Taxonomy (NCBI): domain Eukaryota; kingdom Metazoa; phylum Arthropoda; class Insecta; order Lepidoptera; family Adelidae; genus Nematopogon; species Nematopogon swammerdamellus. Next base: position 19,252,273 of record OX336334.1, read on the forward strand.
ATACTAGTGATACATATTCGGACCCTTGTTTCATGAATGTTCTAAATTTGAAATTTTTTTATCTTTTCCGACCGGCGTTTAATTTATTATGGTACCTGGCCAGTACCTACTGTACCGAGTACCATCGAGCTGGTTTGATGATGGAGACAGAAGGTGGCCATAGGAACTCCTAAACTACACATGATAAACCCATCGTGTTTGGGCTCGTTGCATTTGTCTTCACGAGAAATTTACTTTAGACCTAAAAGATTCTCAATTCGACGGTATGTTTTCTTTTTTTGGATGTTTGTTACGCGATTACTCCGTCAATTGTGGGCCGATTTTGAAAATTCTTTTTTTTTTTATTTGAAAGGGGATAACCCTGAGGTTTTTGAAGTGAAAACTTCTTTAGCGGCTCTTGGCACTTTTTTAGGTGGGTAAAAATGTATAACTCGCGACATCGCGTCAGCGTCATTTTTAAAATGAAACCTTAAGTCATTGCGTTAAGGGTTAAGTTAGAGTGGCACGGGATCTGCCGGCACTCCCGGAGTGCAACTGTTAAGTAGGGTTCCGTAACACGTTTATGTCTGTCCATTCTACTAAGTTCTGCAAAATGAATGTAGGGTTCCGTAACATATGCATGTCTATCCGTTCTACTAAATTTTACAATTTTCAACCAAGGTCCTCCGACGGTTATTTTATAATATAATAAAAGTAGGCTTCCGTAACACGTTTATGTCTGTCCATTCTACTAAGTTCTGCAACATCACCTACAACGTCTGTGATGTCAGCCCATAACACCAGTGCCATGTCAGTGCTTCCCCCTTTGATCGTGCTGACTACACTGAACTGGTCGGAAAACACAAACTATTTACATAGCCGTTTCGACCGACGTTTAATTCAGTGCGGTGGTACCAACCCGGGAAGGTTAAACCCTACCACCAAGTAAAATTACGAGGGAAGGGACTTACAGTTTTACGAGGAATCCGAACCTTGGTCAGCCTCCAACGGTCAGCGGTCACCCATCTAAGTACTGACCGCACCCAGCGTTGCTTAAAATTCAATAGCGACAGTTGACTGTCTGCACCACTGAGCTATCGAAGCTGACGTGGTCCTATTTTAATTGGGTCAAGATCGGATTGGAAAGCGAGGCGGAATCGCGAGGCCGAAGGCCGAGCGATTCCGCCGAGTACATTAAAAGCAAAAAATTACTAAAAAAAACTGTGAAATAAAAAAAAAGTTTTAAAAAACATAAAACCGACTTCCTAAAAAAAGTAAAACTAAAAAACTATTTAAAATAAAAATATAAAAACCGCCTTCAAAAATATATGAAATAAAAACCTAAAAAAAAAAACGAACCCTAGAGTTGAAGGCGGTGCTAAAGCAAGCAAAATGATGCATGAAAGAAAACATGAGCGGATGATAATATCCTTTGTGATTTGTGTAGCCTTTTTAGCACCGCCTTCAACTCTAGGGTTCGTTTTTTTTTTTAGGTTTTTATTTCATATATTTTTGAAGGCGGTTTTTATATTTTTATTTTAAATAGTTTTTTAGTTTTACTTTTTTTAGGAAGTCGGTTTTATTCATTATTTACATACAAACGTACTAACATAATAATAAATACCTATTGTGGCAAGGCAACAGTGTTGCCTTGTCACTTGTTGCCGCAACACCAAGTTCGCCGTTTTACCGCACAAATCTCGGTGACGAATTACAGGTTGACACAAAACTGTAGAAAATGCAACGGCGTTGTAGTCTTCCTGTTGGCAACACCGGAAATCGATAAGTACTTATTTTTTGTTAAATTAATCGAACTTACGTAGATAATGTTTTTCTTCTATAGCACTTACATAATTGTCTACCATACTTTTTTATAAAGAAAATAGATTTCAAGTTTTTTGTTTCGCATATATAAGGGAATTCCAAATAATCAGTTTGGAAATGTCATCTCATTGACTATATTTCCATTCATGTTTGTTGCTAAACTGTGGAACGATTAGTTCTAGTGTTAGTAGTTTCCTATTCTGTCGAACTGTATAGGTAGGTTCCTGCATTATTCTCTTAACAAATGCTGTTAACCGAAGTTGATGATGCTTCCATCTCCCATTTATACATAACAATACCATGTTGTCAAACTGTTGTCTAGTCATGAACCAAAAAGCATGACGTATACGCCGCGCCGGAGAGTCATGAAATATGATGTCGTAAAGTTAAATAAATTCTAAAGTACCGGGTGTAGTAGAGCGCGAGGTGCACAAGATGCGCTCGCGCAGCGCAGTGCACACCCTCAAGCCTCTCCGCCCCTCCCCCGCCCGCACCCCCGCGCTCCACCCTCGCGCACGTGCCGCGACATATGGCACGCGCCGCACCATATTGTTTGTTTGTTCGCCAATCATAACGGACATATTTCATCAGATAACGGCACCGCCGCCGCCGCCGCCGCGCGCCGCTCATCCCCGCGATTGTTTCAATTCACCGCCACGTCTGCCAATTAAACTATTCGTTGACGGGATGAAATATGGAGATAATTCGCAACGCATCATTTTTGGGGTGCACATAGTTATTTTTCTGTTGAACATTATTCACTTATAAACAAGGTCATGAATGATGAGGTTTCGCCTGTACATACATACATACATATCACACACGCTAAATCCCGACAATCGGGGTAAGCAGAGTAATCGGTGTTGTGCTGCAAGAACTCTGGTCAATTACAGCACAACACCAACCACCACGTTTCGCAAAGTATTCGAACAAGATTCAATCGATCAAGCAGCAAGTAAAGGCACGAAGACCCACCTGCTGCATGACTCGGTGGAATTACCGTGCCAAGGTGAGAGGTGGCGAGCCTGTCGCCCTTTAGCCGGCATCTTGTCCTTATCCCTTAGTCGCCTTTTACGACATGCACGGGGAGAGATGCAGTGGGGATATTCTTTTTAAGTACCGGCCCCACACGGTCGCCTGTATTTTTGGAAACTACATAAATGGTAAGGTTGTTTTGTCAATATAAATAAAATTATTACATACATACATGATTTTTTTTATGATTACGTTTTAGGGCTCGTTTCGTTTTCGTACTATGCCATTTATTTGGAGTTTATGCACATATTCACAAACATTCACAACATACCCCATTTTAATCTGAATCGGATGTATACCTACACACACATTGCATTAAAAGCGCAGCATGCTTAAATTACAGCGGAGGCATTAATACCGAAAATAATAAGTAACACCATATTAAATATTTTTTGTTTATCCAAACGGCGACTTACAAATCGCCAACCGTAATACACCCCTACCATGCTAACTTTCTAATTCCTGGCCCTATAATTACATATATTTTGTCCCGACCTGTGGAGCTATTACTAAACCTTATAATTGCATGCACGGAATTATTAGCACGGGCCGGGGATGCCTCCAATTGTTCGTTACATGTCAAATGAAGAGTTAGCGATAACAATAATTACATCAAAACTACACAATGTTGATATTATATAAGGAGTAATCGAAAAACGTGAATTGTTATGTAGAGTCAATATCGTAGGTACAAATCTATATACATATAATAAAATCGTAGAGGTAAGAAAGTCTGTACATTGAATGTATTCGGAAAAAAACTAACCAGGGTGGCTTAAAATGAGATACTGAACATGTTAGAACAGTTTTTAAAATTTTTGTTTGTTTGTTTGTTTGTTTGTTTGTCTGTACGCGCATCACGCAAAAACCACTGAACGGAATTAGACGAAACTTTGTATAGTGGCAGTTTATATGCCGGGTTAACATAATACGTAAAAAAAAATAACAAAAATAAAAAAAAATTAACAATTATAAACATTATTGCGCGTTTAAAATCACGTAGTCCAAAGTAGGTACATAATTATATCTTGAGAACTGGCAGCAAATACAATTTGAATAAAATATTCATTCGAAATTTAAAAATAAGTAGATACAACGAAAATGACAGTTCTTCTTTTTTATAACTTGAACACAATAGTCTATACAAATCTATTCTTTCTATACATATCATAAAATCGTAAATGCAAAAATGTCTATTTGTACGCGCATCTCGCAAAAACCACTGGACGGAATTTGACGAAACTTTTTATAGTGACAGTGTATATCCCGGATGAACATTATAATTAAAAATATAATAAAAACACGTAATCCAAAGTAAAGGTAAAAAACTATTTTAAATGTCATGTTGACAACGGAGAACTGTCATCTCGACGTGAGCTGGCCAGTGACAAATTGTTTGATAAATAAAAATAATAATTGAAAGTCGAAGTTATGTCGCTGTCATTGGTGCAATAAAATTTATAAATCTGTTGCCCGCGGCTTCGCTCGCCCGAAATTCGTATTTAAAAAAAATAAAGTAAGTAACTAAAGGCGGGCCCGAAGGCGGATCTGCGCTCACGTAAACGATATTCTTTCTCGATGAAAGTAACTAAGGGCGAGGCGGAAGGCGGAGCTGAGCTCAGGAAGAAGAAAAACATTCTTGAAGAAAGTAAGTAACTAATGGCGAGGCCGAAGGCCGAGCTCTATTCTGGAAGACCATAAACCTTCTCGAAGAAAGTAAGTAACTATGGGCGAGGCCGCAGGCCGAGCTGCGTTCAGGAAGAAGCTAAACAATCTTGAAGAAAGTAAGCAACTAAGGCGAGGCCGAATGCCGAGCTACGTTCTGACAAATGATAAACCATCTCGAAGAAAGCAGTAACTAAGGGCGAGGCCGAAGGCCGAGCTGCGTTCAGGAAGAAGCTAAACCATCTCGAATAAAGTTTATTAATATTAAGATTCAGTTACTTTAATTTAAATTTTATTATAAAGTCCACGCTTCTAACGGCAAATATACCGTGCATCCTAGAACCTCGCGGTTATTCCCGGCTGGATGGCAAGAGGCCCGATGCTATCACCTTAGTGCCATGGACTAAGGGTAGTTCTTTGATGTGGGACGCCACTTTTGTTCTCACATTGGCTCCAAGTCACGTTAGGACATCTTCAAGAGCGGCTGGCGCGGCCGAGGCTGGGGCGGAGAGCCTCAAACGCAGCAAATATAGAAATATAATTCAAGATTTCGAATTTGTTGCGTTTGCTGTTGAAACCCTCGGTCCGTGGATCAGTGAAGCCAAAAGAGGCTTGAGCTGGTTGACGCAACTGGTGTCCCGCCATCAAGGGCTTATGTACTTCATTCAAAGGCCCGTTTGCCCGTTTTGATAGTTATTTTAATGTTTGTTAGGTAGGTTTAATTCTTTAGTTATTAATATTACTTTTTTCGTCTTCCTGATCGCAGCTCGGCCTTCGGCCTCGCCCTTACTTACTTCCTTTATTTGAGAAAGATTTATCTTTCTCAAATAAGAGTCTTTGAGAAGGTTTATCGATTACCTGAACGCAGCTCGGCCTTCGGCCTCGCCCTTAGTTACTTACATTATTCTTTGGAATACGAATTTCACGCGAGCGGAGCCGCGGGCTCAGCTAGTGATAAATAAATGTATAATATAATGTAGGTTTGTTTGCAAACACCAATAGGTACCAATACGTACTATTTTGCGAATGTTTATATATAACAAAATATTCAGTGAATACATATATACACGCCATGATCACTAACTACTTCTCACATAATCTAGAAGTACCCGATAGATAAACCACTATTCTGTGTTCGCATATTTCGGAACTTAAAATTGTAACTCCTTGACTTTGTTGAGTATCTTCAATGAGTACGGAGCTCGTGGTGTACAAAGTGAAGCAGCCGGCGGCGCATCGCGATCGCGACGTGTGCGTTGGGATTACTTGGGATTGAATACGGCATATGGCGGAGCGGGGCGGGGCGGGGCGGGGTGGGGGCGCCAGCGGAGCGACTCAAGCCACCGTGTCTCCCGAATGTTAAGAGCTTTTTTATAAACTGCTATAAGTCAATGTACAGGTTTTTTGTGTATTTTTTAGAAAGTAAAAAATTACTTTGTACTGTAGTTTTTATAGAATGTCATAAGGCGAATGAACGACTTGATGTAAAAACGTTGTATAGGTGGATGGAAACAAGTGTTCAACTTTTTAAAGCGCTGCTATTACACTCTAGGTGTCTCAATGGGTGGTGGGTGGGGGGAATGTGCACTTTATATTATTTTATTTTATTAAATGAAGAAAAAATACAGTGAATAAAAGTAATTAAATAAAATTAACCCAATTAATAAATAAAAACTAAATTATTACATGTAAGTCTTACTGTAAGTAAAATAATTCGTTCAACTCAGCCGACTCCTCCACAGCACCCAATACGCTGGCTGCATTGCCCCTTTGAATGGCTAGCCCTATTCGCTGAAAGAAGAAAGACTTGGCACGTCGGTCACCAGACTTAGCCATAAGGAGCTTTCCTATAGGACGTTTCCGAAACGCTCCTTGCGTGGTCACCCGACGCAAGAAGCGTCGGGTGACCACACGCCAAGTGTTTCCACAGCAAGGGCCAGGAGTTCGACGTGACCGCGCAAGCCAACTTATTTTTTATTTCTGGTTTTGTGGACCTAGAGCCGCGGAGCCAGCCGAACGAATTGGCCGAGCCGGCAATGTGGGTAGGTGCGAAGGTGTCAGCACACGTCGCGTTCCATACTAAAGCCTTCCCCCGGCTCCATGGGACTAAGGTCATGCCGTCAGGCCTCTTTCCGTCGTCCCGACATAGGCCTGGTGGTTCCAGCACACTGGGAAAGTCCGCTATGGCTAGGGCCTTCTTTATAATCTGATTGATGTTGCTATGTCGAGACCGGCGACTGGCACTACGCTGACATGCTAGTCCATGGTGGCCGAACAGGTCAGTACCGCACACACAGACGTGTGGTTGTGCACTTGTATTAATGAAATATTTACGGCGTAATCAACATCAGAATCTATGATGAGACTCTGTGCTGTGTCTACCTGTCGTCCTGTCAGACCGTCAGATCCTAAGCCAGAAATAAGTAGTAGAACATTGAAATTCTTATTGTCTTCCGCAAACAGTGCTTGTGTACATTGACATTATGGACCTGTTTTATATAGAAAAATCTATACACTGAAACATCCGAAATTAAAGAAGACAAATTGCGAAAGAAAACATTTTAGCTCCCGTACCAGATCATCTGAGGTGGGAATCGAACCCACGATCGTTCAAGTTCAAGACCGTTGTCCACTTTCTACATAAACAACACGTATGTATAGAATAACGTTGTAAACGTAAGAATGTTAAAAAAAAACATTGAAAAAATATATAATATATATTTGTTGTGCCCTGGGGTGGTCCCCCAGAGAACAATATACAGAAAATAATAAAAAAAACGAATATTAACATAGTTTAATTAAATGAAGGCGGCTCGGCCTTCGGTCTCGCCATTCATAACTTGCTGTATTCGAGAAAATATATAGGTATAGGTACTGGCCTTCTCGGGCTCTAATCACGCCATCGTTGACTTACTATTTTATGTTTTTTATCAGAAGCTTATCAGCGTTCGACCTCTCAATCAGTTATTTGCTGTCTTCGAAAAAGTATGTATATTACCTGAAGCGGCTTTGCTGTCAGCTTCTCCATCGGTGAGTTGCTGTCATTGGCAAAGCCCCTAAATATATTATTTCATTTCTATTTTGGTATGAGATTAACGTTGCTGTATTTTTAATCCGGATTTCGGGCGAGTGAAGCCGCGGCCAAAGCTAATAATATACTGAAGTTTATTTAATTTATTGAAACGGAACCCTCGACGCGCGAGTCTAACTTGCACTTGTCTTTTTTTCAGCTACAGACTGGCACAGAAAGAAAGGTAGCGTAATCTCTAATCAATCTTACGTTATAACGTTACAGTAGTAAGAGAAGATAAAGTGATTACACAACGAAATAAATAGTCTCCTTTCACAATTCACTTTCACAAAAATAATAAACCGCCCCAAGCGCCGAACACACATATCACGAGCAGAGCTTTTCTTCGTATTGCAAATAATGAGGGGCTTTCTCGGCGTTGAAATCTTTTGTACGCGCGCTCGATCCCGACTCCGGAGCTCGGCACGCGACGCGCGCGCGGCTCGGAGTGCTGTGCGCAGGAGCAGGCGCGCGGTGTGGCGACGCTTTACATAACAGCTCACGATGAATTATTCTACAATCCTGACCGAAGAGAATTAGAATGCCAATATGTTAAGTACGGATGGGAATAGACAATATTATTGCAACTAGTTCTCAACATAGAAAGTCAATATTAATGATTAATCAAAATCATATAAATATATGAAATATTAATCACTAATCTGATGCATCCTTGACACGATGACAAAAATGATCGTACGCACTGTTACCATTATATAGTAACACTTACGCATCCACTTACCTCCGTTGTACTTATTGATACCCGCAGTCAACAGTCCAAAATAGTGTCGATTAGTTTCCGTAGTGTGGGAAAACTGTTACATGTTCCTGCACACGTGCGTCTGTACGTTAGCCCGCATCCTGCATCCTGTCCCGCTCCCCACCCCGTGCCCCGTCTCACGTCGCCCCGCACATCCTAACGCCTAACGTCTAATGCGATTCAACTCCACCAACCAATAGAAAGAAAGTCATTAATTAATTTGGCATGCATCTGCAATGAATGATCTTGCGTAAATGTTTCACTAAAATTCCAAAATTTAATCCTGAACACCTGAAGTATGACGGGGTGAGCTGATATTAAAATTAGTTTACGAAATTATTGTAATAATTGATGATGTGATATGACAAACAATACCAAACGAAAATGTTATGAAGAAGCAACGTAATGTAGACACGTGTGCTAAAAGTGTATAATTATTATAGTTGCTGTACAATTTTTGTCAAACGCGTCCTCGATCGCTGCGAACTGTCTGAGACTAGTTTTGAGGGTTTAATTCTTTTCCTGATGTCAACTGTCAAGACACAAAAGATCGTTGTTTGAAAAGTAAACAAACAAGGAACATATTAATGAACTACGTAGATATAAATCTGCGTAGTTCATTAATATGTTCCTTGTAAGTCTTGTCAAAATATCTTGCACTATCTCTACTTCGTACAAACAGTTAAGAATTAACAACGCGAGTTATTTATGGTAGACGTTATCAATGTGAGTGCATTTTGCTGTTAGAATACTGTCTCTAGCACACCTGGATTACGAGTTCACACGACGGAGTCACAGGTCAGTTCCTATCATGGGCATACTTGCATAATGTAAACTAATTTCATGGATTTTATATTCTCTCTTTACAGTACCTACGTGCGGATAAGTATATAGTAAAGTAGGATACACTTAGTTATTTAGCTAGCGTTACATATTTACATATACATTATCGTTACAGTGTCACATGTTCATAATAAAATACCATATTGTTTTCTTTCCGTTGCCTAAAATCATATTGTTGGGTTTTAGATTTGTTTAGATTAATGTGAGTACTATTCAATGCAAATACTCTGCGGCAGGTAGGTATGTCCGCATGTAACTAAGGAGAGCTAAGGCAAATACATAGAGTTCGTACGTGTTATATATTAAATGAATAGGTACACGTGAATCGTTGTGAATTATTTTGTGTGTCATTGATAAGAGCGTTCCAAATAATATATTTCTTGTAATTATACAGGCACGCTAGTAAGAGCTAGGCGCGCGCGAGCCTGCTACTGCACATGCGCGAAACTCGTCATTACCCGCCTAACCTATTTATGCACTGAGTGCTATGAAAACAGGCCTAAATGAATTAATGCAAATTTATACTATATAAAATGTCGCAGGTGCATCGGGACAAGTTCCTACGTGTGATGCGGAGAGACCGTGGCGGCGCGGCGCGGCGGCGGCAATGTCACCTGCACAAATCCACGACTGACTTTTGAACAAAATAGCCTGATTCTTTTATAAGTCTTCTTTAAAATCAAAGGGTGTAGCAGTGAGTTCTGCAAAGGAAACTCGATCAAAGACGAAGTAATATTATTTCCTCCAGTTGAGTGGAAATACCGCTGCAGTCACACCGCGCCGCGCCGTCCCCCGAGCCCCCCACCCCTCCTCCAGTGCCCCGCCCCCAGACGCGTAGCCATCAGACGCCGCGTAGCTTTTCGTCGTCGTCGCTTGAGGATTAATTATGGCCATATATGTAGCAACCGTGAAAATTAGATTAAATTGTCTAGTTCTACTTACCTATAATACTACAAGAGTGATTTTTTTTACAATTTTATTATATGTAGGTATTCATGATGTTGTTATAATTACATAAAATTTTGTGTTAAAGTAATTAATAATAAGAAAAACAAAACTAAAGTACTTAACTTACATATGAAAATTTTCTTCCATTACTACCGATGCTTCCACAATGTATTTCTTAGATTTTCTGTACTTACTCGTATGTGTTATATATTCATTATATAACAATTTCGTTTGTTCTGAGTGTACAAGTGGAAATGAATAGTTTTTTCGCCAACGCGTACCTCTCTCCAGCAAGCAGCGATCCCTCGCGCAGTATCTATCACGGGGATAAAGGAAACGGTCCTCATGGTATGATTTCTATGATATCTTGGTTCTTTCTATTATTAGACATAAAATATCTATGCGTGGAGCTCAGAACAGGAAATTGCATAATAATCTAAATTATTTCAGCTTTCGAAAGAGGCTAAAGCATTTGAATTCCCGTCAATAGTATTTGAGAGAAAAAAAAACATTAATGTACGACAGAGTGCTCTCGTCACCTCAACTTTTTTAAAATTATTTACAAATCTACAGCTTAGCTAGATGATCACAATAGGTGATCGATCAGTGTACAGTAATTATTTTCGCCAATTACATATTTTCCCTAAAAGCTAATCAATCGTATAGAATTGTTTATTCAACCCGAATTAACAACATAGAATTAAGAACATAGAATTTAAATTCAGTATATATATGTACATGTGAATGTGAGTGTCAGTGCAGTGTGTGAGGGTGCGTAAGGTTGTACCTTGATTGGAAACTTGGAAAATATAAGCCTGATGAAGTAATTGTGGAAAAGCATTTTGGCAGCTAATGAGCTAGGAATCGCGTGGTGGTAATATTATATACTGTCGATATGGACATTCTGTATAAGAATTAATGTAATGTTTCTTAGCTCGAAGTTGCAAATACTTACAGTACGTCGAAGTGCACACACACGTAGCTAAGTAAGTAAGTAAGGGTAATCAAAGGACAAATGGTGTCACAAGTGGCTGAAGGATACGAGCGAGCGGCAGCTGTGCTCGCGGCCGCCCCGCCCCGCCCCGCCCCGCTGGGAGTCTGCTGAAGTGCAGCGTGTATGTGTACACACGAGTAAACTCCACTCCTAACAATCATAACAGAATGAAATTCATTGCTCATAATTGTGGCTTCGTCTAACCGGGCGGTACCGGTTTCGTTTCACATGTCGTGCCCGTGGTGCATAATTGCGCTCGCGGTTTTCAATAATTAGCTGCACAATAGCACCGGCAGCAGAACGGCGGCGGCGGCGGCGGCGGCGCGCAGCAGGGCTATGCTATATCTGCCTTGTCGTATGCGATGCGCCCGAGGCGCGGCTTATGCAACGCGGAACGCCTCTCGCGCGCCAGGCGGCTGCACTGCACTGCACTGCACTGCATTGCGCGCAATGTGCGCTCGCGACCTTTACGCACAATGACTTGATGCGCGCTTGCGGGCGGGCGGGGACTGTCGGAGGGCGGCACGCGTGCCGACGACGCGACGGCTGCTCACCGCGCACGCACCTCACGGCTTATCGCAACTACTGGCATTTCTTACATTTTATTACATTTGATTTATACACACAATGTGTATATGTATGTATATATGTATAAGCTATTGCTTACAGCTACTGTCGTAGCTGTTTCCGCGGCTTCGCTTCACGGCAAAATAACTTTTGTGCCTGAAAATCCTATGTGAATTGATTCAGTAGGTACCTAGTTCTCGACTTATAAGCAAATGTATAGGATTAACGACGGGGTGTCGTTACAGATTTCTCGCTTCATTAGTTAGGATAAGTGCCTACACGTGTGAAGTATTCAATCTGTCCTAGATGATTATTCACTAACAAATTTATAAAGTTTTTCCTTTCAGCTGTGCGACAGAAGTCAGAACATTTGATCTAACATTCAGTTTTTATCAAATTGTGGGAAAGTTTAGTACGCTGCCAATTTTGTGTCTACGAGTTCATAAATATAGGTAGTTAAATTGATCATACTGTAAAGTGAGTGAAACAATAATTATTACGAAAACATTACGGGCGTTTCAAACATTCGCATCAGCTTGCATAGCCAAATTATACTGACCCACTTCGAGTCGCGTCTGCTGCGCGTACGCCGCGTCTGGCATGTTAATGTGTGCCAATTTGAGCTTTCCGGCTCCCACGAAAACATTTTATTATTTATTATTACAGGGCACGCTCCGTGACAAATAAAAACGAAAGTGCGCGAGCCGCCTCCGCCGCTGTACCCCGCCCCGCCCCGCCTGTGCCTTAGCTCGTGGAGGCGGTCGAGTTATTTTTTGTGAATCCGCGTCCGCGATGCGCAATAATGCGCATGCGACAGCCGGGCAACCGAAACAGGTCGCACGCGACCGCGACGCGACGGCTGGACCGCGTTTTTCACTGTCGCTTCCGTCGAACGGAGCCAATTTAATAAAGCGTTTATCGGTAATATTTATCGATTAAAATTAACAAATGTGTAAGCCGACGCAGTCTCGTCCTTCCGCAGTCGCCGAGCAGTATGAAGGTCGTGTTTTGAGGAGGGGGGGGGAGGGGGGCGAGTTTTTTGTCTTGTAATTTTTATATGTACACTGTAATCAGCTTAACGTACATTGTAGTCCAATAAAGTGCGTCTCCGGTAAGTGGACGGTGAAGTGAGTGGTTTTGTCACGCACGCATCATAATAAGAGATATCGCAAGGCTGGAGTTGGAGTGGGGGCGGGGGTCTGAAGCCCAGTCGTAGCCTGCCTGGTTGAGTGTGTATCATCTGCCCGCCCCGCATGGCGGGTGACAGGTAGTTGGGCGCCGCATCGCCTGGAGCTCTCGCGGCAGTCTAATGATGTCGTCATTACTTCGGTTCTCCTTGAGAAAACATACGACCAATCAAACAGTAATACGCCAATTTCCACCGATTTTAATACTCCTATTAAATAATGTTACTATAAAATTGCCGCAGATCGTCTCAAAAGCAGCGTGCATAAAGGAAAGGCTCGAATCGCCGGATTAATGATAGCAATTAAATCGCTTCAATTCAGTGCGACCACATAGCACTTGTGTTGGTTAGAGGGGAAAAAGTGGCGTGGTGGGCGCGCCGCAAGTAAGGACCGGTTGGCTTACTTCATACCTAATAGGCGTGAGATCGCATGACTCATTGCAGACGTTTAGTCGCAGTAGAAAAATGTCTTGTGTAGACTCCTTTTTAGGGTTCTGTATCTATACGTGTATCTAAGCCTACGACGTCTGTCTGTCTGACTGTCCGTCCGAGGGCTGTATCTTTTGTACCATAATATGTAGCTTGTTGAAATTTCCACAGAATATGTGTTATTACAGCGAATATACCAACAACATAATGGCGGATCCTCATACAATTAACATATTATGTGGTTCCGTACCGCTGAAGGCCGGGAGGACTGGAGGAAAATTGGAGAGGCTATGTCCAGCAGTGGAAGCTTACACGCTGACTGACTGACTGTGGAAGAGCCAGGCCGTCTACCGAATGATCATTTAACTAACATTTTAACTACAAAAGTATAGAACTGAAAGGTATTAAAATGGTCACCGATAGATGGCGCGAGAGTTTACGAAGGAGTCAATATTTTTACTCTATTGTAAAAACATTAATACATACAAGCGTTAAACTTGGTGCAATTATAGTGCAAATTCCAAAATAGAATATAAAATAAAAACCGGTGATCATCGTAGTTATATATAATACAATATCAATAGTGCGGCTAGGCAATGGCTCTACGAAATACTCCTTATTCCGTGAGCGCGACCGAGTCCCACCCGCCTCGCCGCGTGCCGCGCGCCGCTACAGCTCCGCACTTACCGGCTATGAATATTTTAATATAACTGACAGCGCTTCCCGACATAATTGTACGTTTGTGTCGTTCGATGCAGTGATAGTCAAGTAGATCGCGAGTCGCACCGTGACGGGGATAACTATCCCGTGTGATGTGATGGGATACTTTACGATCGCGTTACTCATTGTGGCGATCACTCGACAGTAACGACTTAAAACGGATCCCTATGCGTATCAAATGTCTTTTAATATGATGTAATGATTACCTGCCTCTGTCACTTTATTTATCTTTCCATTCTTAATTAAAAACAAATCACAGGTTTTTTATTTATTTATTTTCAACAAATTTTATGTAGCAACACAATCTACAACATTCAAAACAGTAATAAGTAATTATATCAAAAGCTTACTGCGAACTAAGTCAGTCGATCAACAGCTAAAACGTTCGTTAAAATGTTTTAAAAAGACTAATTATTATGATAGAATAAAACTTGCAATTAACAAGTAGCAGTGGTCGGCGGCGCCTCGGCGCACTCGGTCCGTCCGCTGTGTGTGCTCGCCAGCAAACTATGTAGATATCTTGATTTGTCCTTATACAGTCTGAAACTGTTTCTACTGTCCTTTAAGCCCACCTGCCAGCAGCTGGCGGCGCGGCGCGCGTGCGGTGCTCGGCGCGGCCCACTCTTGACAGTCCTTCATCCTGTAGCCGCACTGGAACATAAATACTATTAAAATTATACTCTACTAGCTGTGCCTGCGGCTCCGCTCGCGTTAATATAGCACTACACTTCTGATAACAGATCTGGCTTTTATTTTTCTCCGACTTTCGTCATTTCCGACCATACTGTACAGCCTCTATTTACTACAGTGTGATTTAATCGTCCTGATATAGGTAACCCGTTCGTACAATTGCAAACCACTCCAGTAAATCACTGTAGCAGTTTTCGAGTAATATGCGAATACATAAAGACATGCAGACGGTAGATGTTGCATTTTGTACTATGTATAGAAGAGATGATTTAGTTAGATATTATGTAAAGATAGAGAAGAGCTTAGCATGTGTATCTTGTCTCTACATAGGTAGATACATATACATAGAGCATATAGCAGGATTACCTGAAACGTGCGTTCAATACATACACGCTGTAACGTATGTTTTGAGTAGGTAATAAGTCAAGCTGCAACAGTATCTGCTAATAGATTTAAATATAAGTACTGGTACATACACGAACTGCCTAGTGAGCAACTGTTCAATAAACGTATCGGTTTACGATAGCTGCGCATTTAGTTTCAGTCATCATTATGTTTTGAATTCTGCATACATTATTTTGAATTGTATGCACGCATATGTACATAAGTACTAAACAATTATTATCGAATAGCACTACGTACGTTTGTAATACTAGATCGCACAGTACAGTTGGTAGCAAGTGTCTATGATATGTTTATCTTCACAACTCATAATTTAATTAAAATAAAAAATATAACATATGATTTATAATAAGGACATTTTTATATAAAGACAGTCACATTGTGATGTAATCTGTGATGGACATGCACGCATTCGGAGGGACATGAAGAAAGGATATGCGGATTGATTGTAATTAAATGAGGTATGATTCAAAAAAAGGGTTATATTTTTCTTTTTCAAACTGTAAAATATCAATCCAATTCTTAATCTAGAAAACGAGAAATCTTAAAAATAGTGTTAAAAAAACGATTACGATTAAACTAAAAATCGATTAATGTACATACATGACTTTAAACATTTAAAAATAAAACCGCTAGCACCAAATCAATTACAATTAACATTTTACAGTTTAAAAAAATAAAACATTCACATAATAAAAGGAAATCATTTATAATCGAATCTCGTTAACAAATCAATTATATAGAATATAGAAAAATCATTCGCTTCGCTAGAGAACAATTCAGAATGTAGCATTAGTCTGTGCGCTGACAGCTGACATTGACAGCTCCCGATTCCTTAATCTACAGATCACTCGTTTCGTATATTTCGTTTAAAAGCTTCCTACTTTACAAATATATATAAACAACGTACTAAAATATTAAAAAATAAAATAAAAATCAGCTATCAAGCAGTTCAGTGTAGCGGACATTAATTGAAGGGAAGCACTGACATGGCACCTAGTTCACCCGGTGTTATGGGCTGATATCACAGATGTTGTAGGCGATGTTTGATGTAGCCAACCGTGTCAGTTTCCATAAAAAAGGTGGTTACTTAACCTCACTTTTACTAAATCTCTAAAAACTCTGCTCTCAGATTGCCAGAAATTTTCAGTGAAGATTTAATCATATTTAGGCTATTAATTGACACAATTTTCATCTTTTTACAATCAGGCCCAAGATTCATTTCATTCCAAGGCACGTCGCTTAAATTAAGCGATCACCTCGGGGTCCTCGGAGTCGAACTGTCGCACGACCTGAACTTTCGTCGCCATATCGAGGGGAAGGGCAAGCTGGCTTCTAAAAAGCTGGGCGTACTCAATAAGGTGCGACGGTACTTCACGCCGGACCAAAAGATGCTTCTGTATAAATCGCAGATCAGGTCCTGCTTGGAGTACTGCTCGCACCTGTGGGATGGCTCTGCCAAATACCAGCTTGCGCTTCTGGCTGGACTCAATCCAGCGTCGAGCCGTGCGACTAGTGGGTGACCCCGAAGTGTCCTGCGACCTTGAACCACTGCAACACCGTAGGGATGTCGGCTCCCTAAGTGTGTTCTATCGCTTATTCCATGGGGAGTGTTCGGAGGAGCTTTTTAATGCGATCCCGGCGTCCCCTTTCCACCTTCGCACCACGCGCACTGGGCAGGGATTGCATCCCTACACGCTGGACTTACCGCGGATGCGTACCAATCGATTCTGCAGATCATTCCTCTACAGAACCGGTAAACTCTGGAACGCTCTCCCTGCCCATATACATCCCCCCAAGTACAATCTCGGGTCCTTCAAGAGGGGCGTGAATGGGCACCTGTCAGGCCGGCATGGCATTCGTAACCCCCGCATACGACCGAATGTCCATGGGTGTCGTTAGACACCTTATGGGTGGCTCGGCGCCATATGTCGCGCTGTCAATAAAAAAAAATTCTATTAAAGCGTATCCGTCTATTTTTTACAATGCATATTAATAAAAATGTACTACCGATTGATTACCGAGATAATAAATTGTATGTACAAATTAACAAGTACCTTATATCAAATTAAATCTGTTAAATTAAGAGGTACCTAAAGGTTAGGTACCAACCGATTTATTTTGTAAATTAAATTATATTTTCTGTGATAGGTACTTTATTCCAGACATACAAACAGTTACCTACATGGATGTTAAATTTATGGTTGAATGTGATTTCATCCAGTCAGTCGTGTGCAAAATACTAACGTTCTTCCTGAATTTTCAGGTCAGATCGCCCGGCTTGCGGAAGACGGCCGCCTTACCATTCTGAATATACCGCTTGTTAAGAAGTACAAGTAGGTAGTACTCGTAGGTAGGTACATACATGCTAATCAGGTTAAACCCTCTTTTGATTTTATTGTAGTCGTGCATGCATAAAAAGTTAATGTGACTGAATGTAATATCGATATTCGTCCTGTTGAGCCACGAACAGTCTGCGGTAAGCACTACGCGAGCCGTCCTGTTTCCACAAATTGCTCCATATTCTGCATCCGACCGTTTTAAACGTGCGGCACTCCGCTCCACTTACGTAAGTCTACTCTATTAACCGACATTAAATAGTGCATCGCGAGCGAGAGGATGTGGGTCTGTAGGGAGATGCGTTTTGAGGGGAGACTGTAGTATGTGGTCGCATGTACAGTCTGAATGCGCATCTGTAAAACTCTGGTCAAACCAGTAGTTTTACAAACCAATTCTTTAAAAGGGGTCAAGTGCGAGTCGGACTCGCGCACCGAGGGTTCCGTACCATCACTCAATATATTTGTGTTATGTATTTACCAACAAAATTGTGTTTTCTTTAATTCGGTCCCAAGCTGATCTTTAGCGCGAGCCTGACTCAGGCCGATTTTTATTATGTTTTGTTGTTTTACTTTAGAGTTTGTACTATAATCACACCAAGTTTGACGCTTGTGACGCATTACCGTTTTTACATTAGAGCAAAAACAAAAAAAAAACTATAACTTTTTTATTTATTTTTTATTTTTCAGGATATCCGCCATAATAACACATATTATTTAAACGTGTATATACATCCCTTTAAAGGTAGGACAGCCGGACGGACAGACCGCGTAGGCTTAGTAATAAGGGCCCATACAGAACCCTGAAAACTACGCTCGGAGAGCGTCGCACGCGCGTGATTAAGGTTGTGATACTTGTAGCTGCAATTTGAAAGCCGACTACACATATTGTACCTACACCCTGCGATAATTAACCCTTTACTCCAGAGAAAAAATAGCACAAATTTTAACGTGTGTACCGTAGTCCATAAGATCCGTAGGCTTCGCGCAGCTTTAGGTCGAACTGTTATAAGTTGACACTTTCTTCACTGATTCAATTATTGGCTTTGTTGTTTTAAATTGTTATCGCATTGCCTAGAAACTAACATAAAATAGCCGGCTCCCATAGTAACATAATCGGACTGTCATTTCAAACCATTTGGCATGTGGTTTTCATTAAATTGTACTTTGTATCGGCTTTTCTACTCAACATCGGGGTCTCTGTAGGTATTTTTTATGTACCTAACTATATTTTGATAAAGTTCTTCCCACGCAGAAAAGTGGATACAAAGTAAATTGTTACCCTGTGCCAAACACTTTAGAAATAACGTAGGTAACGTTAGTTTGGGCCCCGAGGCCGAGTGGATGTAGTAGATTCGGTAGTCAACCAACCATGTCAGCTTTTATAACAAAAAAGAAATAAAAATATAGATTCATGGGGTTGGCTTCTTCACCTACGCCCGTAACGTCAGCCCATTACAAGCTATGCCTCTCAGAATTAGGCATTAATTAGTACTTCCCTTCGTTCGTACCGGCTACACTGAACTGAACGGAAAGAAAAACTGACAACCTTTATTCGTAATAGTTTAATTTAGCCGAAATTCATTACGACAGTGGTATCGATCGGGACAGGCTTAATCCGCCTATATAGTAAGGTAAGGAAGTAATATATAGCTTTACACAAAATCCGAATCCACTGGGGCTGGAGGACCACAACCACTACCACCGGTGTTACTGTCGACCTACCGTACCTCCAAACATTGTCTCAACAAGCGGGCATGCAGCATGAGCCGGCATCGAGACCGCAAGACGTGAGCGCACGATAGGAGCCGACCGGTACCGCGGCTACAGCTCATCGGAACAACTTGCACTCACGTGGATGTGTAACGCTCTATGTAAAGTTATTATAAAGTTGATATTAAGATGGAATGATGTAAATAAGAGACGGCGGCGCTTCGGTGAATTTTTCAGAAATTTATTTTTTCTAGGTTTTCTGAATATTAATTTTAGATTAGTTTTAGTTTTAGTGTATTTTTTATTTTATTTTATTTTATTTGGAAAACATACAGTCATCGTAAAAAGGAGTAAGTACTAACATTAATTTACACAGAGACCAATATACACACCAAAACATGAAAACCTATTGTATTTTGTATTACTGTTATGTGTTTTTTCTTTATCGATTGATATAAGTACAAAACACAGTCGATGAAAATGTAGCGGCTCTCAATGCTGGTATCTAATTTTTATATGTTATATTGCCGAATACAATTATCAAATTATCAATCATTTTATGTAGGTATATGTGTATGTTTATATAAGTTATCTTAGTTTACTCGTATGTAATTTTTTATTCTAATTTCTAACTAATCTAGTACCTTACGAATAATTGATAAATAACTTTTAATTCCTTCAAACATAATGTACATACCTCCCGACAATCGGGGTAAGCAGAGTAATCGGAGTTGTGCTGCAGGTACACTTGTAAATTACAGCACAACACCGACCACCACGTTGATCATACTATTCTGATAAGATAACTATCAAGATCACTGAAAAGGATAATATAGGATCAGCATGTAGTGCTGTAGGTATATATGTATGTAGGTAGGTAGGTAGGTAGGTACCTACGCATGCAGTTATAAGTAAATAAAAGGCCCATGTAATGAAATATAATACGGGCATTAAAAATGGGATGATTTACCAACAGTAGTTAAAATACTCATTAAAAAAGACATGACATACAGACCGCAAACTGCCCCGGGACAGCCGTTAAGTCGCCGGAACATCTCAACAGCGCGGCGCGGCGGCGGCGGCGGCGGCGGCGGCGGCGGCGGCAGTCCGTGGAGTTGACCGACACACTGAGCTA
The DNA here is from genome assembly GCA_946902875.1 of Nematopogon swammerdamellus. NCBI lineage: Eukaryota > Metazoa > Arthropoda > Insecta > Lepidoptera > Adelidae > Nematopogon > Nematopogon swammerdamellus. The sequence continues at coordinate 19,272,569 of OX336334.1, forward strand.
ATAAGGGCTTGGAAAAAATATTAAGTGCTCACTTGACCGGTTCCGTTCAGCACTAGCCACACGCGAAATCTGCTCGCATCGCTACTTGTACGGATCTTGGTGGCGTCCGGTTATATTCAGTCTCTTTTTAACTGACTTTGAAGAAAAGAGGAAGCTCTCAATTCTCTACCTATATCATTTTTTTTTTGCTTTTTCGACTAACATCTTTGCTACTAGGCAGTAACAGTAACAGGAGTATGCATGCAATTTACTCTGTATAATTTACTAGTACTCGTTTATATTCGTTTAGGCTTTTACCGCTATTACACATTATAGCAATGTTTTCAGTTATACCGCGTAACCGAAAACATTGCTATAATGTACTCGTTACCTTACCTTACCTCGTCTGGTTACCTTCGCGCCTCTAGCACGGAAGGTCTAGCTAGGGTCACCGATTAGTGATCAGCGTCAGATGCAAAACCGAAAATAAAGAGGCGAAATACGTGCCTACCAGGATTTGAACCTGGAACTCTGGTACGAGCCTCCAATGCGTTACCAATTTCGCCACCGCACCGGGTACATTTGGAACGGTTGCATCGGGCTCAATCTGTCATATTAGGCATCGGACACTAGAAGTTTATTTGAGATTTGAAATAGTTTTTTGTTTATTTTTGTATGTACAAAGCATCTAGTCGCTTTATAATTTGTCATTGAAAGCCGAAAATGTATCAAATAAAAAAATACATGTTTGTTTAAATATACGAATATCTATAGATTTACTTTTATCGCATTTATCCGACTCCAGCAGGTCCTGTCTGTACGCACCTAGTGGGCAGATATAAATGCATACTCGCGTGTGTAGTAGGGGGCAATGCGTAATTACTAATTAATGCTATGCATGCATTGACATGATCGAATTAAAAGTGGTTTAAGATCCGGCCTATGTATGTTATAACCTCATCTGTTATTGAGATAAAACATATTTTATCGAAAAGATAACATGTGCCCGCTGATTCAGGAGCCTGTTAGGTTAGGTTAATAAATAAAAAAATTGTTTTGAGATTATTCACAACATTCACAAAATTAATAAAAATCTGATTTCTGTATCATTTTTCGTACGTATGTATTCATTATACGCATGGTTTTTTTTTAGTTTATACCGAAACAGTAAATAAGGAGGGTCGGGACATTGAGGACAAGATACAGCTAGGCAGCTCGCCTTAATTAGTTCGATCTATGAGCCTCCATAATCTTTCATACAAACAGTCTTATTCCAATGACAAATGCGGGTAAACATCCCTGCCGGATCTTGCACTAAAGTATGAGCTCTCAAATTGGTTCGCTGTAGGATTGATCATGTTTCATTTTAATTACGTTTTATGATTTAAAATTACGACCAGTAATATTCTTTCTTTAACAATACATTCACGTCCACTTCTCTCGGTTAAGGGTGTACGAGTAGGTAAAGCTTGCAGTTTATTTTTCCTCCTATGGTTCTGTACGTTTATGTGTATTTCAAAATCCGCAATTTACTGATATCATTATTTTATTTAATATTAGTTATATTATTATATATATATAATATTTATTTAATATATCAATATTAGTATTTAATTTTATAATAATTGCGTAAAAAAAGTTTAAGTTATTGTTTTCTTCAAAATGTTCAAACAGGTTTAAATGTTTAACTCCCAAGTGATAGCAAAGTCCCCACAGCTGTGGCTGCCTCTATATTAAGCGCCATCCAGTAACGAGCAACCAAGCGTAGCCCCAACTGTCTCACCTGAAAAAGGCGACATGCTTTTCAACTAGATTTAAAGAGTACTATTTTACTTCATGTTCAAAGTATGATGAGAAACGTGGAGAAGAACAAGAACGGGAACACGTGGCAAACTTCCTCTCAAAATCGGATTTAATTTCGAAGTACCTAGTACTTACGAATAAGCATAATTTCGATTTTAGACTTTTTAAGTTCCTATACTTATTTAACATATTTAAATATTTCTATAATTAACTGAATAACACAAATTAAATAAAACTAATCAGAATGAAATTAACCTAATGAAGAACATATTAAAAATATACAAAAACTAAATAAATGTAAGGTGGAAAAAAGGTCCTATACTTATTTAACATATTTAAATATTTCTATAATTAACTGAATAACACAAATTAAATAAAACTAATCAGAATGAAATTAACCTAATGAAGAACATATTAAAAATATACAAAAACTAAATAAATGTAAGGTGGAAAAAAGGAGGAAACGGGATGTGTGCTTCTACACTTTGCCGTTGACGTATAGAGAAAGGGAGGGTTCGCTACTGTAAGTAATAGTGTATGTATACATATATTGGTTATCAATAAAGTCGTGAACAATCTTATTTCTTTGTCATATCATGTATTTGAATAAAGAATTCAGCCACCGTCAAATCAGTGATGGAGCGCCTCTAGCACGGTCGGTCTAGCTAGGGTCACCGATTAGTGGTCAGTGTCTAGCTTAGTGGTGCGGTAGAAAGGGCGCGTGCGCGAGTTTTTTGTCGCGGCAGGTGCGCGTGCGCGGCTCGCGGCGGGGAAGGGGCATGCGGAGCGGGGGTGGAGCGGCGCACAGCACTACGCATCGCGCATGCGCTATTAAATTGTCAAAGCTTGCGTCAGCAAGAAAGCTCCTCATTCACTGTCTTCGTTAATGGTCTGGCCACGATCCAATAATTACCTATAAGTACCGATATAAGATCGCACTATAACTATCTGCATATTATATCGACAAAAAATATTACAACAAAATGATACTTACATACATATTATATGTTTTATGTTATAGTGGTGTGACGATATCGCACTATTTATCGCCGATTCCTTTTGCATTATTTCAGGTCTGCAGTAGCAATGATCGTACACATACGCATAACGAAGCTGATCACAGATGTGTGTAAGTATCTTTACTGAATGTCCTTTGTCAGTTGTAGCAGATGTTACTTTGCTCTACATCAATTACCTACTAGTTATTTGCTTTACAATGTTGCAAATCTCTTTTTTAATCTTTCCATTTAATCGATTATATGCCAACTAGTCACACTTTACTCTGAACACTATGTAAACACACTAGTATGCGATTACATTATGAGTACATAAGCGTACTTAATTTAATCATTCATTAATCAAGTGAGATTGAGTGACAGCATTTATCGAGTTATTCAGGTTGATAAAACTTACCACAAGTACCAGACTGCGGCGGTGGAGCCAAGAATTAAGAATAAGGGTTCCTCCTTCACACGACATGAAGCTTTATATGTGCATGGCGTGAAAAAATTATTGAATGGGCCTAATTGATATTTTAAAGCTCAACGTGCCCCACAAAGCTCCATTTCGAAGACATGTGGCGTGCGCGCGCTGTCACAGAAGCCTTAGAGAGGACATTCAGTGCACTCATAGCTGTGGGCGTTGTTCAGTGTGCACGAGCCACGAGCTTGAGGGAATAGTATTATAATATTTATAATACTTGAAAATGCTTACTCATAAATTCAGTTTCAAGCAAGCGGCATTAGAAAACATTACTACAAATTCCTTGCGCCCTCTCTACCGCACCACTGCGCTATACACTGACCACTAATCGTTGACCCTAGCTAGACCTTCCGTGCTAGAGGCGCTCCTCAAATACATGATATAACAAAGAAATAAGATTGTTCACGATTTTATAAATAATTAAATCTAGACTTAAAAATAAACTAAATTAACTATAAAAATAAATCTATCTATAAATAAAAATAATCGTCCATTAAGCGTGGAGCTGAAGCGTGACTGATTTTATTGATAACCAATATACAATGTTAAATACGTAATGTTTAATATATAAACGAAGAGATATTGTTACCTGATCGATAACGTTGAAATACTACGAACATTTGGTTACCTATAATTTCATTGCACAAATATGGCCTCCGTGATTGAAGATATTCACCACCAGTCACACCTATCGTTAATCACTTCGCAATTGTTGGTGTTTATTTTTTTTAAGTAGGTTCCATGTTTTTTTTTTAACTTAGAACACCTGTGGCAAGATCAAACAACGTGGTACTTAATAAAAATGTGGTTTCAATGAAATTACCACATTAATAATAATTACCTGGAGGCGGCTGTCTCAAATAAATCATTGGATGCGCGTGCCCCGCAAACGCACCGCACTTCCCTCCCTCCATACTGCGCGCGCCGGTGACTTTAAAGTAAGCCTATTTATTATAATGCAAGCCCTTCATTTATATTTCTAGAAAAACTTCCAGATAGGTAAAGAGTTTGCGCAGCGTCGACGAAATAGTTAAAATGCCCACTTAGAACGCTTTCTCGCTTGGTATATAATCTGTTTTAGAATCAACATAGAATATGTTGGATAAGAAAACGAGTACTTTTACAATATTCAAACTATCTAATATTTTAAAACTACCTTCAAAAAAGGGGCTGGGGGGGGGGGGGGGGGCGTTTTACTTTTCTACTTCCATTCTGGAGCGTGCATGCGCATGACAACGTTCTAAGGTATATTCAACTTACGTTCACTGGTAGAGCCAGCGCGCCTAGAGACGAGTTAACGAACAGAACAGGTGCAGTGCAAACTTCACTTTTTTTTCGATGATTTGATCTCAGTTTACCGATTCCAAATTCGGCACGTCACGTCGTCGTGTCCAAACATTGCGCAATACCTTTTCAGGTACGGAACCCTCAAAATATGACAAGTTCAAGTGTAGTGTACTAATATTATGATGTACGAATGATGAATAAAGAATAAAGTATTATAAGTGAATGACAATTATATGAGGTGCGCCTGTATGCAAGCAGCGATAGTACGTTCCTTAAAATTTAATTTAATTTGTAAGTGATGTGTCACAAATAAAAAAAGTGTGAGTGCCGCGACTCATGGTTAAAATGCTTAAACGTTACTCGCGAGCGTCACTGTAACTGTTATCATTGCCAAATCGTAATTCACTTCAGCCCCGAAAAATCCTCGGGGTCCCGGTATACATGTTTACACTTAAAAAACAAATGGTGGAAACTCTTGGGGCATGAAGCCCGGACGACAAATATACGGCGAAGTAACTGGACCTTCTACTAGTAATTTATGAGGCCGGGAACCACAATGTCAAAGCGTTCCTCACGCCGGAACTTAATTCCACATGCAACAAATTGTACTTCAATTGTGTTTTTCAAATTAAATTGATGAGTGGGTATCATCAAAATAAACCAGCCCGTGTCAACCTTAAGAATGTTAAATAAATTAAACCAAATATAATTTTTGAAATTTTATTTATGATCTATTAAAACATTTTCGCATAAAATTAATATTATATACAATATATATATATACTATGGACAAATATATATATATTGTATATAATACATATATATGCACTTAATCACATTATTATCATATTTATCTAATATATTATACTTAATGTAAAAATAAAAATAATGTATGAGCTGGGCAAATATGGGCACGGGTGTTAAACTAATTCATACAGAGCAATATAAAGAAAGTTAAAAAAAAAAATTTCACAAGAGATGCATGGGGATACATTTTTTAAAATCAATGCAAACTTAAAATTATTGTACAATAAATAGTTTTGTTGGGCATAACAGTAATCGCTTATTTACTACAATATTCATTTAATACAAATATATATTTTACATTATTGAATCCCAGTAAGAGTAGCGACAAAATGTAATACGTCGTTTTTAAGTTCAATGTTGCAGTTAAATTTATATCCACTCTCGACTGCGACAGCCGACAATGACGATTAATAAAATTTATTTGGTTAAATTACTGCTCATGTCTCATTTGCTCTGGGGTTGCCACATGAAGAACAGTGTTGGCAACTAACAAAATTGTTATATTTCGTATTACTTCACATAATGGGTATTCGAAATTAGTGTTGCAAAGTAGTATAGAAATTGTATTAATTTTGAATTAAGTTCCGTCAGATCTGAATTTGGCCACAGTGTGGCAGGCAACGCTGCTTCAGTTCTTGATACGACGAAAGTCGTTCCGCGTTCTGATTCTGGCGCGCGCCGCCCATGTCTGCTGGCGCTGTGATGTGGCACGATGTGTATTCACATTTACACGATAACTTATATTACATTTTAACTAACACATTGTCTTTTTTTCTCTGACATATACATGTTTTGCTTTGCTAATTATGGTCATAAATGTTAAGTTTTATTAATAGGGTTTTTTGTTAACAAGTTTAGGGATATGAAAAATGCTGTAAATTGGCAAACATGTAAAATTGTGCCTTCGTAACTTGGAATCGAGCTCCGTTGTGTTGTGGGAGGATTCGGCCTACAGTCGTCCACTCCAACTCGGCGACCGACCGGATCTCCTCTAGTGCTATCGAACAGATTATCTTAATAAAGATAAATTGGTTTATTTTCTGCATTTTAAGTAAATTTTATCCTGTCTTGAATTATGTTACCAGCCTGCAGTTTGTAGGGCAAGTAGCTAAGTATGTGATTGTGTGCGATTTCATATAGGCAGGTGCTGCGCGTAATGCTTTAATGAGGTGCGTTCGTCTCAACAGAACATAATATAGAGCAGGTTTATGTTTACATACGAGTAACACGGCCGCAGCAGTGATTATGAAATTAATATATGAGTATTACTATATGTATAGACCTGGTACCGAATATAGAGTGTCCCTTTTAATTTGCAAAACGCTGTGTGTGCCAAATACAAACTGCTGATTTGAACACTTTGACGTTAGGAATTTACAAAGTGTTTATGAATTGTTTTAAAATAATGTAACAATTTGTGCTGCGCCAGTTGGAGGTGTAGTCGTCTAACTTGCATTTTAGACTTGATGCAGGTAAAGTGAAGTGAGCTCACTGAAAGGGAAGTCAAGGGAAGGATTAAAGTGTTTTAGCTTTTGTGTCTATTCATGTAGGCAAACATGTGAGCAATTTAGTAATAACGAAATTAGCTGAGCCTCAGAATAATAAACAATTTAATTTATTTGAATTAAAATTAAAAATTAGTAAAAAAGGATTAAAACCTATATAATTGAAATATGAATCCAACAGCTTTAATTTAGCTTATTTAAAAAAAAAAAATTAAACTATCAATTAGACATATGCACCTCTGACTGGCCCTATTCTTCTACTCTTATCAATATAATATGCACATTTACTTTTTCCAATTACATAAATATTAGAAAGTACACTGGCATGGCACCTTGTTTCAGCATGAAAACGACAACGCGACCACGCGAGACGGTTCACTGTGTCAATTTTTTTTCGCGAAGAAAAGATTTCAACGCTCGGGTTTCCTGAATGTTCCATACAATTTCGCTATGAATATGAGGTAAAGGTATGTTTATTTCTAAATGTAAAATACACTGCTTATTATAACATTAACCTAGAACTTTTTTAAGAACTCGATTAATAGACTCGAATAAAAACCTTAAACACTACCTACGTAAAGTATATTTGAAAATAGGTCTCTAATAAGAAATTGGCCTTCTAAAATATAATTTACAATGCCCATAATAAGCATATATAATATTATATATATAATATTATTATATAATAATTGTTAATGTTTCTTTTTTTTAGTTTATTCTGGTTTTACAGTATTACGTGTGAGCTAGTTACAATTTTGATAAACTAACCAAAATGTGTACATATAAATGAGATTCGTTTGTTGTTAGGATTGAGGGTGGCGGCGCGGGGGAGGCGCGGCGCTCCGCCGCTGTACGGGGTGGACAAGGCTGCTGGCGGAGTGAGGCGGTGACGCGCGGCGGCGGCGCGGCGCGGCGGGTGCGGGAAGACGGGATGCGCCACCTGCTGCCGGCACCCCTACGCTATATTTTATTCCACTAATCGTTCTTTCCGTTATATTACCAGTTTTTTCTTCCCCGTGCTTGCAGTAAATATTCTTGTTGCTTTAAGCGACGCAGTGTCGTCGCGGCCACACTGTAACAACTACGATACTATATGTATAATAGACAACTTATAATTGAGAATCTATAAAAGGGTTGCACGCGGCGCGCCGTCCGGAGGCGACGGCGCGGCCGGCGGCGGCGCGGCGGCGGCGGCCCTTACAAGGGTAAGGCATTTCATCACGTGGACGCAGCTCGCAGTTCGCCTCTCATCTGCCCAATTAATAAAACTTGACTTGAAAAACCTACGACCACACTTACTTATTTATTATACACGATACGTATTCCTTGTTATACCTAGACGTGTTCCGCGGGTCCAAGCAGCACACCTGAATCGCTACACTAACACTACCGCTGAACAACTATTATTTTGATTAGTTGGTGTATTATTATAATTTTACGTCGTGTTGCTGTTTGCAGATACATTACTAAGACCGTAATAAATAAATTATTTATGTTGCTCTCCCTTCAACAAAGAGGAAACATTTATTCCTTGTGCTGTGTACGTAACTCTGTAGATACTCGTAGTTTGGTTTCTCAAGGTATAGATTGCGGATTGTGTGTTAGTGCGTGAATAAATAAATATATACACGCGGTTCAATTAAATCCATTCAATGAAATACGTATTGGTTGGCATCGTTAAAACAAATGGAAGGATTGGTGGCATTCATTTATACCGTAAACTGAAACGATTGGCGCTTTGATAAACCCTAATAAATACCATTTCAGTGCTTCTCTTTGGTCGCGCCGACTACACAGAATTGAACGTTGGCTACATCACCTACAACATCCGTGATGTCAGCCCATAACACCGGGTGAACTAGGTGCCATGTCAGTGCTTCCCTTCATTTCATGTCGGCTACACTGAACTGGACGGAAACACGAATTTACATAGCCGCTTCGACCGATGTTTCGCTCAGTGCGGTGGTATCACCGTATCAACCCGGCCGGGATAAACCCTACCACCTAGTAAGGTAAGAAGGGAAGAGGCCTACAGTTTAACGTGGAATTCGAACCACAGTCAGCCTCCAACGGTCGAGTGGTCACTCATCCAAGTACTGACCGCGCTCAGCACTGCTTAACAACAGTCGACCGACCGCACCACTGAGCTACCGAGGCTGATATTGCTCCAACAACATTTTATAGAAACAAACACAATAAAACATTTACATGACGCGCTTATCCCTTCCAGATGTTTCTTCCAAATACTTCCAATAAACCTTTCGATGTTTGATATTTTATTGATATAGTGAATTGTAAGTAGGTAGGTACTAGCAAAAGATTTGAGCGTGAAAATTTAAGATACAATAATTAATAATTTGTATAACCTATTACATGTAAGTATGTATAGCTAGTTATATAAAAGCTATCGATACTTATATGAATACGAGTACATACTATGAATTACTAAATAATATATAAAGGTAAGTACTTACCTAGTAAAGTAAAAAATGAAGGAACCAAAGGAAGGGGCCTACAGTTTTACGTGAAATACGAACCAACCTTAACGGTCGAACGGTCACCCATCCGAGTTCTGACCGCGCCCAGGTGTACTTAAGATCACGAAAGGCGGTCGATCGATCGCACCACTAAGCTACCGAAGCTGAAAATAATATTGAGTATCTGATAACAAAGACTCCAACTGAGTCCATCCGCCCACTGTGCTGGGTGGTGTGCCCGTCTGCTGTAGACAACCCGCTCGGGAGCGGTGCGGTGATGGTCTTGATACCTATTTCCTTAGATATATACAATGAATTAATTATTGATTAAATTAACAAATTATTTAAATCAAGCAGACAGTGGTGAACTGAATATCAACTGTTTTCGTTTTACCGGTTTCAAGTTGTAAATGGTAAAGTAATAATATCCACTGCTCTAATTCTAATCCGCGCGGACGTCATTGACATTCATTGATCTCGATAACGAAAAAATAAAACTAAATATAACTTTTGTAAATCTCACATTCAATCGCGTTATCTCCAATCCGGTTTCTCATTAATTCACCCACAAAAAAAGGTGACCAAATTCGAACAAAGGGCACAAAAACAAAAAGACAGAAGAGAGAAAAAATAAGAATAATAAAAAGCAGTGGGTTGTGAAATGTGCGCGGCGCGCGTGCCGGGTCCGCGACATGTGCACGCGCCGCGCCCCCGCCCCCGCCCCCCCTCCCTCCCCGCCCCGCGCCGCGCGCGCCGCCGCCGCCGCCGAGACTCCCGCGCTAACGGGCCGTGACGTCTCACCCCTCACCCGCGGCTGCGTTGCGGTGGCGGCGCGGCGCGGAGCATCAGGCGCATCGCGGATTCGCGCGCACGCGCAGGGTGCGCGGGGCATAGTGGAACTCAATTTGAGCGCTTTTTAGTGTTCTGTACTGAAATTGGGAAACCGGAGCCTGTCCGGTTTCCCAAACTCCGGTGTCTGTCCGTCTGTTACAAGCTCCCAGAGACAAACGATACAAGATGGAGACTTGATTACCGAATGCTGTAGTTTAGATATGAAATGAAATGAAAATATTATATGATTAAATAATTCCAATAATTTATTGTTAACTAGCTGATCCCGTTGCTCCGCTCACGGCAACTTTTCCAATTTTTTTCTCTAAAAACCTTAGTCGGACTATTGTTGTTTCTTTTATGGCAGTAAGACTGCTCTCGAACATGTCACAATTTGTTCTATCCGGTTCGATTACACCCACGAAAAGAACCGACGAGAAACTTCGCAGTGTATTTTTGTTTCATACAATAAATGTGTGTACTTATACTCCGTTCATCCTAGGAACTAATGCCCAGCGGTTTCTCGCTCTCGCAACGGTTATTACTCTTCTTTACACAGGACACAAGGTTGTGTTTGTGAGTCATAGGTGTATGCGAAAGTCATCTCAAAACCATAACGGCGCGTGCGCCGCTGCGCCTGGAGTTAGTTTTGCGTTTTTATTCTGAGAAGGTTTCAGGTAGCCAGGTGCAGTCGGCCGGTCAGTCGACGCATTAATCAGTAGCCTTTCCTACGCGTCATAGTAATAACGTATTAATTGTTTTGCATATTTTTCACGTGTTATTTTGAGTTTTGTATATTATTTGTGTTGGTGGGTTAACTTATCCACCTACAATAGAACGAACAGCTGAAGTAAGTAGATTAGGCACAACATTTAAATAATATATAATTTTAATATTAAATACTTTACAGTGAACATATAAATATTTAACTTGATTCCAAGCAAAAAATTAAAATAAAAAGGTTTATTGATACATTTTCATTCATAAAATAAATAAACAATAATTCAATAATTTTTTTAAATGAAACTATATTCATAACCTCAGTTCACAGTCACTCCAATCACCCTTTGCGAGAGTGAGAAGTACAGAGAAAGAGAAGCCGCTGGGCAATAATTGCTAGGATGAACGGAGTGTAATAAAGTATTTTAATGACTAGGCTCTTATTAACACCGCCTAAATATTTTTTAATCGTTAAATTTTTGACAACACAAGATTAACAATTTTACTGAGATTTTTGACTACAATGAATTATTATCATCAGCATCAGGTGTCAAACTTTGATAATTTGTATCAACTTCCGTCATTAACTTAATTATGTTAGTACATTAAAGATATGTATAAAAATAGAGTATAAATTGTGAAAAATTTCAAAATTAATATATATTGGTTATATACATAATTTTTTTTCTGAAATAACATATAACTCCGATTGTTTTTTCTCATTTTTCCCTGGCTAGTCATAAACTGGCCTACTCCCCGGTTCCCGCTTGACGTTGAGTTTTGGGGCACGTTGTATATTGTAATAATATATAAAGATACTTGACGTACGAGTATCAAGTTGTCAATGTGTTAATAAAATTGGGGTACTAATCGTACCTAATCAAGCGTATAACATAAAAAAAAATTGCCAAATCTCTCAGCCGTTCTCAAGTGGTGCTGTGGTGCGCTTACCAACGAACACAATTTCGTTTTTATTTATATACATAATACATACCTAATAAATAATCAAGCTGGTTTTAAAAAAAAAACTAATTCGAGCCCATCGACTGAGGACATATAAACAATCATATTTTAGGTTTCCGTACCAAAGTGGTACAAAGAAACCCAAGTACTCCGTTGTCTGTCTGTCTGTTGTCCTGTCACAGCGCCTTAACATTAAACGGAGTTTCCACGACGACGTTTCATCGCAAATGGCCCCGCTGTGCGCCGCTCGTAGGAAATTTTTTCATACGCGTAGGAACACCTTCAATAGAAACTCAGTCCTATTTTTAACCGACTTCAAAAAAAGGACGATGCTTCTCAATTCGACTGTATTTTTTTTCTTCTACACTATTGGTAAAATTTTCTTTTGCTTGTTGAATAATAAAGCGGTGATGATATGTATAGATAATACAATGGTGCATGCTAGTAAAGTGAGTCGGCTATAAGTGGTGCGCGGCCGCAGTCGTCGTGTCTCTCCGCGCTGCACCTCCGCCGCCGCCAATAGAAGCCTTAGAGTATCCACAGGCGCGTCATCAGCGTGACCCTGCCCGCGCCGCCGCCGCCGCTCCCGCCCACACACAATACTAATTACACCGACCCCATGCACTCTACTTTGCAGCATTGATACTGACATTATTCAAGCAAAACAGCTTCAGTTATCAAAATGTGCTACGTTATACTAAATTACAATAACAAAAAAAAAACTCCATAATTTTTTAATATTTTTTATATTTATAGACTCATACATTAAAGGTCACATTAAAAAAAAAAATTTACCAGTCGGTTTTTGTGTTTTGGTTTGGTTTTCAATCCGGCGACGCCATGAAGAAGCCAAATATTCTGAAGTTGCAAAGTATATTTATTTTTAAAGGTTTCTTCTTTCTGAACGAAACACTTATACCTAAATAGAACGATACGTTTATTCCTGAGCCAGCGATTCTTTTAAGAATAAGTTTATAGTTTAGTTCTCAGGTTAACAACTAAACATTTGATATCTAGTATAAAACATACGAGCACGTATATTCGTTGCCTCTGCTCGGGTACGAATAACATCTTTGAAGTTTCAATGTTTTTTAAAAAAGATTATCAGCGCATTATTTACATTAGCAAAACAAAGAAGACAAGGAAATCAATACATCAAAATGTACCTATGCATTTTACGCTCTCTTTGATAATATTTGGTTTGAGGTTCTAGATTTTTACAGCTTCGAAAGAAAGGAAAGACTGAATGAGAATTTCATCTAAGCATCACCGGCCCCGCCCCGAGTTAGACGGGCGGCCAATAGCAGCGCAGCGCGGGGGCGGAGCCCCGCCGCCAAGAAGCCTTATTGGACTTCATCTATTTCACTGAGCATTTTTGTTTTCCTTCGCACATACTTACAGGCCCTAAGGTGACCTTGTTATTTAAAAAAAAAAGTTATAAAAAAATCCTGAACAGAATTACGACGTCTAACAAAAGTACAGATTTTTTATGCACGCGAATAATATGAGAATGACAGGAAGGAAAGTATGAAAACTCGGACAAACTATGAGCGGTACACTGAAAATGTAAATAACTTAGTTTTTCAGGCATCCATATTTGTTGCAATCTCATTAATATAAATGATAGTCTGGGAACATGTAGAGTCATTAAAACAATAAAATAGTTAGCTCGTTAGTACTCGCGTGTGCGTGTAGTGCCTGCGTCTCACACCTGTCAACCCGTTTCATCAAATCATTTCTTTACTGCGCAGCCTCCGAACCTGTTCACTTTTTAAACTGTATTTTAAACGGACTTTTATTATTAGCGGGCGCGTTAGGTAGGTCGGGCTCAGGCGGGCCAGCTGTTGCCTTCGCCGGCGCGCCGCGCCGCCGCCGCCGCCGGTGCCTTCCTCGGCGCGTAGAGCCTCCGGCGCGGCAGTGACGTGCGCAACGCCGCGCGGCCAGCACGCCTCCTCCCGACCGCCTCCGCCGCCCTTTCACTCCCGCCGAGCCTCCGCCCGCCAGCCCGTCGCTTCTCTAACTGTTGCCTGCAGACGTCTTATACAAAATACGTGAGGCAGTGATTCTAAATGTATGAACTGATTGAACAATGCGATTGACGGTGAAGTAGGAAGTGGGACGATAGAGAGTAGGTTGGGATAGGTTGTGGAGTGTGTGGGTGCCGGGACAGCAGCACCCGCCGCCGCCGCCGCCGCCGCGCCGGGAGTCACCAGCCGATCCTCCCGCCACCGCGCCGAGGAGACGAGGAGAGCAGGTGAGACATACTACCTTTTTCTATTGAGCGTAAGATTTCGAGTTAAGTATGTTATGTTCATTGACCAATTTAATTTTTATTTTATTAACACTTAGTTCACTAAGTTTTTAGTTGCATCAAATAATTCTTGTACAGAATATGTATTTCAAAAGCCGGTTTTGTGCCTTCCACTCTTTTGATTTTTTTTTTATTTTATTTCTAGTAGCTTCGTTAAGGTACACTTTTTATTTATGTTTATACCTATGTACTTCTTGTGAGGCATTTGTATATTTAACAGTAGCATAAGCTGAGATTACCTATTTGTTATTACTTATTTATAATATTTTACTGCAGAAAAATATTCTGCATTTGGTTTTTTTCGCAAGAGCTGTGCTAATTTCTGCTTGGGCGGGAAAGCGTTAGGCGGCAGGGCGGGCGGCGCGCGGCGGGACGCTTACTGTACGTAACTAACTAGTAAACAAGTACAATATCAACGGAGTAATACGAGTAGTTTGCGGATATTACTCAGCAGAAACTTGTTTCAAGTTTAATTTAATTTAACTATTCAAACTAATTTGTAAATAGGAACGGAAGAAAGATAACATATTATTATACTGTATTTGAACTAACCTACTTTATCACGGCTCCCGATTGCTCACTCGCTTGGTCACGATCAATGTTTATTAAGCAATATTTTATAAAACTATCCTAAAGAGTTCACGAATTGAATGTAATCAATACTAATAATAAATCTGTAAGGGATGGTCATCGATTAAGTTACTTTTTTTTATGAGATATATTGCGTTTGTAGACTCTATGTATGATACTAAAACTAAATGGACGATTTTTAGAAATCTTTTTTGTAGATATATATATGGCGGCGGTATGTTCCTCCATAACTCTTAAACCGATTGGTACAAGCACATTTGATTACACGTGACACAGGATAGGCTAAATAAAATTATGTTCCGGTTACGCTGTTGCTCTCATACAAACCGAATTGTTCCGCGCGCCGAAATAAAGTTACGGTAGCGGGCTACCGTATATTTATATTTATACTTACTTTCTTCTTTTTAAATATGAATTTAATGCGAGCGAATCCGCGGGCAAAAGCTAGTATTTAATAAGTGATTAGTTGTTTAGATGATTGCGAACTTCCGATACGAGTGCGGCGAGCATAGCACATTTGTAAATAATAGAATACTTTTTGGAAAGCGATAAAAATTTACATTCAAAGCATCGATATGCACGGGGAGAGGTGCAGTGGGGCTATTATTTTTAAGTACCGGCCCCACAAGGTTGATACTTTCTTTGTTCGGCATTTTCTGCAAACAAGAACAAATGCTGTCAGAAAGTTTTGCATTTCTTCTGATCAATGTTCGAAAAAAATATTTGTAAACTCATGTACCTATGTACACACGACTGCTCTCATTTCTCACACTTTAGGAATCTTGTCAAATTACCATTCACTTATTACCCTTACAAAATTATACAAATAATCAAATATTTTATTTTGACAGAGTTCCTGATGCGTGAGAAATGAGCGCTGTCGTCTGTACGTAATTAATGTTATATTATATATGAACAGTGTGCACCTAGGAATGTATTTCATTAAACATCCTGTTTCAAAAATGGGTGTTAGCATGAAGGCTGGGCGTATAGTATTTCATATTCTGAACATCTTTTGTTCTGCCACTTGATGCATTCTGGGGCAAAAAAAAGATCTTTACCATTCTATTGAAATGAAAATGTAATGAAATATTTATTTGCACATAAAATCATTACACTGCAATAGACTTGTCTTCTGCACTAGAAAATGTATGGAGAAAGTAAAACATTTTCAGCAAAAGCTATTTAGTTTCGGATATAAAATCAATCAATAATGTCAGCTAAAAAATTCTAATTCTTTTGTTACGCCGTTTTTTAGGGTTCCGTATGCGGCACGGGACCCTATTACTAAGCCTATGTCTGTCTGTCTGTCTATCTGTCTGTCCGAGGGCTGTATCTCTTGAACCGTAATAGGTAGCCCGTTGAAATTTTCACAGAATATGTGTTATTATTGCCGATATAACAACAAATAAGAAAAAGTAAAAAAAGCACAGGGGTTCCCATAGAAGAAACCAAATCTACCGAATAGATTATTCGAAGCATTTTATTTAATTATGACATTTAACTAATATGAAGCATTTCATAACACACCATAGATGGCGTGAGTAGCGCTAGCGATGACATGGCGATACGGAACCCTCGGTGCGCGAGTTCGACTCGCACTTGGCCGGTTTTTTTATGTTAACTGCTGTTAGCTACATCACCTGCAACATCCTTAATCTTACCTTGGTGATCTAGGCGCCATGTATGTGCTTCGGCACGACCGACCGTGCATAATAGTTAGAGATATAAAACACCCCGGTGAAGGAAAACACCTTGAGAGAACCTCGAACATTCAATTGGATGTGAAATATAAAGCGTGACTAGAAGAAATCCTAGCAGACCCCTCTCAAAAACGTACTGTAAACGTATTGTAAATTAATACTACGTAATACCTGTCTCCCATTGGGCTAAGCAGAGCAGGGACAACGGGCCTCAGTTTGACTTGTATATCTCTATACTAAATCAAACAGTTTGTATAAAATTTATGAAAATTAATAAGTAGGTAATTCTGATTTTAAACGGTTTTTTATGTACTCACCAAATAGATTCCAAATTAATAGATTCACACACTATGAACGTAACGTAATTAAGAATTATTACGGTGTATGACTAAACCAATCTCTCGCTTTCTTATCTACTACACCAGGTGTCTGCTTGCGGGGGTAGCTAGGAAGTAGGTAGCATAGCCAGATGTTTTTGTCTTGAAACAATAGGTGCCTCCGAAATAGACCGATGTTTATTGCCCCAACCCAATGCAATACACGTGGTCCTTTGTGTCGTGATTTAGTTGGAAGTTCGCACGGAATTTAAAATTGTTTGCCTGCTCAAAAATATATTTTCTGAACATCGACCATAATGGATACCTATTTCGGGGGGGGGGGGGGGGGGGGGGGGGGGGGGTTACAACCCCCGTGACCGCCCCCCCCCCCCCCCCCCCTCCCTGGGTACGGCCTTGTTTACATAGGTACTGAATAGGCAACGGTGTATTTAAAAAGAACCAAATATATTATAATATAATTAGAAAAGACTATATCAAACTAAATTGAATGGAATCACTCTTGTTCCCCGCTCAAAGTCAGGTTTTTTACTTTCGCGATTTTTCTAATACAAAGAAAAGGGGTAAGGAATTAAACATGCATTATATTCAAATCTAAAATTCAAATTCAAAATTTTATTTATTAAACCAAAATATACATATACAGCCGAAAGTTTCACTGGGTAACATAACTATTTGCTTATAACTAGTTGAAACAAAAATAGTGGTTAGTGTTAGTACCTAATATTGTATTCATTATTGTAGGCCATATTTTTTCTTGGAGCCCGGCTTCCCAAGCTAGGATTCAATCGTTGTTATCACAATCTTTTTCAGATGCATTGTAAATTTTCAAATTTTAAAAACAACTTTATAACTTTTATGAAATATTAAATATTATTTACTTAGGTACTACTTTTGGCACTTTCATAGTATCATATCATGCTAAAATTTTACCAATATAGGCTTCTTTTACCATGGGCCTGCCTGCACATTAAGTTTCATAGATGAAGATCATTCGATCTACTAACGAGACGAACCAGATGATTCCACTTTTTATTTCGAACAAAAATAATATTGAACTTTGTAATGAGGTATTTCTGCTAATTATGCTGTCGGTCGCTATTTATAAACTAAAAAGTAGTTATTGTTATTGTTCATTGTGCACATTATCTTCGCGCAGGCGCAGTAATATAGCATAGATAATAATATTAACGAATTAACACTAGAGTACACGCGTGGGTAGTCCACGCGGGTGGAATGGTAGGCCAAGGGTAATTTTATTTTCGCGATTGACAGGATTGCTGGTCTGTCAGTCCGGGTATAATCTCGTAAATAATCCTCGTCCATTAACTGTTCAAGCCAATCAGTCGCTCACCAGCGTTCGGCTTGCGTGATTTTGTGAGTACTAGGGGAGCAAAGTTGCCGATATACGATCCTAATCCATGCGAGCACTTGTATATAAAACGTGTAAAATCTATGGAAAGTGGGTTTGTTTAAATCACAGTTCAGTGTCCCCTGTGCGAGGGAAACGGGAATAATTCAGAATAATAGACAGTAGGTTTCAGTAATTTGGACTTACTTATACTAGTATAAAAAAATTAATTTTATTTGAAATTTTGTTTTGTTCACATAAATAACTAACGAAGACCCTTAAGTTTTTTTCTATAACATTTCATTAAACTATGTTACTATAATAACGAATTGATGTTTTATTTGAATGTAAATTGTCAATAAAATCGAGCATAAAATTTTTACTACAATCGTAGTCCACGCGAGAATTGTGTGCATTAAAGTGTTTCTTTTCTGTTCTATTCTATTTTGTGTTCAACTTTCTGATGGTAGAGTAAACTTATTTATGATTATCTTCTAATGATTTTTTTCAAAACATGAATGAAAAACTAAAGTAAAGACATCATGCTTTAGGTAAATATTTATCTATCGCCTACAAACGACACGACAATGCATAGAGAGATATGATCTGTGGAGTCCGGCCCCTCCCCGCCCCGCACAGGTCCGGTTGGTTGTAATGAAGATTGTTTCAGGCGCTCGACCTGCATAGTTAATGCGCGCTCGCAGCGGGCGACTCGGGCCGCCACTTCCATTATTGTGATTCCACATTTGCTTGATTGAGCTTTTAATATGTTTCGTTATTATAAGCGAGCGTCAAGATTAATGGGGGAAAGCCGTCATCGGCATAGTAGCCCATTAACGTGATAAGGAATCGGATGAAAACGTTTCTTGGAATAGTTGTTAACGCGGCAATGTGGAATATTGAGAGAGAAACGACGAGAATGCGCCACCACTGCCTCGGGTCGGCGCAACACACTTTGGGAATCATTTAGTGGCACGCACGGGCGAGGGCTGCGAGCGCTCGTCCGATATTCAGACAGCTATTATGAAATTTGTCCTATAGATCTTGGATTATTTCATTCTCAACAGAAGAAAGAATTGGGCATTTGACATTCGTTCAGCGACGGAAAAACGCAATTAAATTATCCTCTGAACCAGTACGTATGTGATTTCGTCGTATTTTCACCAATAATTTGAATCCTCTAACTTAACGGAATTCAATACAACTTCTAATAAATTATAAAACCACTTAATAAAAAAAAAATCATTGTTGAGAAAATATTCGTACACCAATAATTTAAACCTAAGCACTTATTTTTATGTGAAAAATATGTAATCATTTTAAGTTAAGTTAAGTAAATGCCGCAGATCGAGGTACCTATTTTTTCATGAAAAAATAGGTACCTCGAATTTAGTCTGGAAGTTCGTAGAGGTAATGCGGGCAGCGTTCTTGGTGCGGCGGCGGCTCTTCCGGACGCTGTGTACGAGCTAGCTGTTCGTGCAGTGTCGCGTCCGCAAATTTGAGCTA
This sequence comes from Nematopogon swammerdamellus, assembly GCA_946902875.1. Taxonomy (NCBI): domain Eukaryota; kingdom Metazoa; phylum Arthropoda; class Insecta; order Lepidoptera; family Adelidae; genus Nematopogon; species Nematopogon swammerdamellus. The sequence goes on from OX336334.1 coordinate 19,292,220, forward strand.
ACATGTTTTTAGTTTCCTATTTAAAGATACATTTTTATTGGATGTAGGTATCTAGTAGTATTTTAATTAGGTACGAAATTAACGTTAAAAAAAGCTCATGAAACTTCTTAGGTACTGCTTACCACGTGAACCGCAGAAAGTCGTATGAATTGATGGTTTGTGTAAGTATGACTTTACAATCAAACACGATCGTGTTCCAACATTTCAAATAGTAGAGTTTTCAGTGTTAACTCCAGGCTAGCAAAATTTTGATGTGTTGTGTTGTACTTGCGTGCATGATTTATTTTGGAAAGGATTGCAGTCAGTGTTTGCCCTAAAATTTATACAATCCCCTTCGCAACAAACTAATTAAAATGCCTACTTCAGATCGGGCAAACATCTTTTGTGCGTTTCTCTAAGGAGTGTGACCTACTTTTATGGGAAGTTCAGGTCTAGAAGTGAGTTGGATGACGCATGTAAGATTAACAAACAGACAACATTTAAAATTTAAAACAGTAGAGAAAAGAAGAACAGAATATGTTTACCGTGGTTGTTAGACATTATTTTTAAATCAAAACAGCTTTAAGTACTCACGGTTCTTCCCGAGCTATGTGGCTCGACATTTCGGGCCAAGCGTATGGCCCATCTTCATGAGCACTCTGTCTTGTGCGACGGTTGGCAGTTCTCTGCCAATCGGGAAGAACCGTGAGTAAAACTGTTTTGATTTAAAAATAAAGAAGAACAGAAGTAGAAGGTGGTTATAGTTTTCCAGTCCCACATTTAGCAAAAAATACATATCTAGGCGGTTTGAGAAAGAGTGAAGTGTTGCAGGATGTCGCGTCACGTGTTGGTGTCGCGGGGGCCGCTGGAGCGGTTCTCGAGTCCGCCGCGCGCCGGCTCCCCCTCGCCGCCGCCGCCCCGCCGCTGCCGCTCGCCGCCGTCGCCAGCGCCGCCGCAGTACTTGCCGCACCCCGCCGGACTCCTCTCGTTCATGTCGAGCGCCGCCGCGGAGGAGATCACCCTCGCTGGACGCATCAAGCACTACTCTAGAGCGAGAGGTATGCTCCTCAACACGAAATAACGCGTTACTCTTTTTTTCGAGACAGTTTGCATTAGATTTTGAAGTATTTGTAATATTACTTAAATAGACTAATGTTGGTTTTTGGCAACCCCGATGAAGGAACACCAGTAGAGCCGCACTACACAAACGAGCGCCTCTTAAGGCGACCTGCACATACGCGACTTGTAATAACACGGGAAAATTCGTGTTTTGCAGGGATATGTAACCTAATGGGTAAAAATCTTATTTTGACTGGAATGCAGGTTAACATCCGGACCAATCGCTTTGTCCTCATATCTCAGAGGAATCCACCGTAGGAGGTTTATTTATTACACTCCATTTGTTACGCATCTATAAAGTACAAGTGTTAGGTTACTCTTGGCAACATGAACATTCATTTCGAAATGCTTATTAAATATTTTTGCATTACGCCACTAGATCACTATAAATGTTAATATTTGTACATAATTTCAGAATATTTAATGATATTACGGAGTCGCTTTCTACGCGAACGAACAATTATTTGCTTGACATTATGTTTAGTTTACGCTTTGGCCACCCCTAAACTCGGCCGCTTTTAAGGTTAATTAACCGACTTCTTCAAAAAAAGGAGGTTATCAATTCGATACGTATGTATGTAATATCGTTTGAATTGCCCAATATTCGTATATGATAGTCTATGTGGGCTTCTAAACAGGTGTGCCAAATTTCATAAGTGTATGTACGTATGTTTGTATGTTTGTATGTATGTATGTTTGTCCACGCATTTCTCCTAAACTATTAATCGGATTGCAACCATTCTTTTTTACATTTGCTTCGACTTAGGGAACAGTGCAAGTTTCATCAAAATCGGTTCAGTAGTTTTCAAGATATGGACTTTTAGTTTGTATTAATCACTGGAAAAACTCGTCGTCGGGTCGAAATGTAATATAACTAAAAAGAGTGAAATAAAAAACTGTTTTGAAAACATTGCACCGACTTCAAAAAACAACTAGAACTGAAAAGTGCTAAATAATATTTTATTCATATTCGGACCTTTGAGTTGAAGGCGGTATAAAAGCACACCTGAAAATTGATAGATGGACCCCTTTTGTGGTTTTGTACCCCCTTCAACTCAAGGGTCCGAATATGAATCAAAATATTATTTAACACTTTTCAGTTCTAGTTGTTTTTTGATGTTGTCGGTGCAATGTTTTTTAAAACAGTTTTTTTGTATATGTTCTTAATGTTAGGTTTTTAATATGTACAAAATTTGTTTTAAGCAAATGTGTAAATAAAGGATATAATGGTAGAGCAGTTTTGAGAAGTTTTTCTCAAAACTGCTCTACCATTATATCCTTTATTAGCGTTAAATATTATTTTAACCACAGCAAAAAACTAATTATTCATTGGCTCCCATGTGGATAATTTGGAGAAGACTAACTATAATTCGCCATAATTTACGCTCTTCAAACGTCACGGCATATAACTGGTAATTGAAAATTACTGAACTCGGATTTATGACTACGTGACCATGACGTATTTTACGGAACAGGACTTCGCCGTAAACAAAAGCAGACAAATTATGGAATTAACAAATCAAGAGCTGGCTGAATGCTAATTGGAAAAAAAAATGAAAACAAATGAAAATGAACAAAACGACAAAGAAAGGTTGGAAGGTCAGACGACCCTTGCCTTTCCGTAAGGATAAAAAAAAAATCTAATATACTGAAAGCTGTAGACTTCGTCTCACGAAAGAAGTCCCGCGGCAATAGGTGGAAGTGTGTGACCGTAGTGCCGCGTCTACGGGACTTCTTTCGTGAGACGGACTCTACATACATTTTCATACACTTTTGTCTCCTGTGCTGCCGTGACGTTGGACGTGACGTCACCGTTATCGTATCGACCGATAACGGCAGGAGTACCGCAGGGGTCGGTGTTATCACTGCTCCTGTTTGTACTCTTCGCCAATGACATGCCTTCTCATCCATATGTCCAACTGGCCCTGTTCGACGATGACATCGCTCTTTATTACAGATGCAGACAGATCCTGCACACCATAACGTTGCTGCAGCAGGCCGCCTCCACACTCGAACTCTGGTTCAGAAAGTGGAGGGTCGAGATCAACCGGAATAAGAGCCAGACCATCATCTTCAGCAGAAGGAGGATAAGTATAATTAAACCTCCTACACAGGTGCAGATTTTCTCTGTATTGACTCAGTATAGTGTGCTTGTCTGTAGAACTGGAGGCGCTCATGTACTACAGCTGGCTGGTGTACCCGGGCAGGGTGTGGGCGCCGCCGCTACAGCTGCGTGCTCCGGCTCCGGCGCAGCAACTCCCCCCCGCCCTCTCAGTACTGATATAGTGTGCTTCTCTGCAGAACTGGGGGCGCTGATGTAATGCAGCTCGCTGGTGTACCCGAGTGGAGTGTGTGCATCGTTGCTTCTGCCGCGTGCTCCTGAGCAGGTCTCTATACTGACTCAGTATAGTGTGCTTGTCTGCAGAACTGGGGGCTTTGATGTACTGCAGCTCGCTGGTGTACCCGGGCGGGGTGTGGGCGCCCCTGCTGCTGCCGCGTGCTCCCGAGCAGCACCCCCGCCCCACCCTCTCCGACGACGAAAGCCGGGCCTCCGCCTCGCCGCGTACACCCCCGCACACTCACCTCCATGGTCAGTATCTTTATAATCTCAATCGCAGTATCTAGATCTGCCTACCTGTATCTCGTTAGTGGCACTTTATTGGACGTTTCTCTTTACATGTGTTGTGACACAACAGTTGTGTATGCACGTGTTAATAGTCTTACTGAATTATTGTCCTTATCACCGCTGCTTATTAGTCACCTACCCTTATTAGCATAGCTTTAACGAATCCAAATTAAGAGCTTTTATTTATAACTTCACTTGTTTGTTAGTATGTCGTCAAATCTTGCAACTAAATTTTAAACCAGTTCTAACCAATCGATTAAGCTGAAATTTTGCACAAACTTTTGGTGCTGGTGACAATACAATCTAGTATAGGTACTCAAAATGGTTAAAAAAAAACCTAAAAAGCACAGAATAAAACATTAAATAATATTTTTTTTTTCTAAAACGTTTTCGATTTATTTTCAAAAATCTTGCCGCGAAATGTTGATAAAAGTATATTATTGATTTCATTGGACAGTGATTGGTTGATAAGCAAGTAGGTACTTGCCGAAGTGTGTATTTTCTTCAAAATTCGCGCGAAATCGAAAACATAAACATATTTTATTCGTTTTAGTACATGGCTTAAATAAGCTTGTTTTTAAAAAGGATTTTTTTATTTCCTATCTTTTGCTCTACGTGCATACTAGTAAACTTCATTGATTACCTACTTCTCAAGTTCGCTGACAAGTGCATAGATAAGATGTTAAGTACTTATTGCAGTAGAGGTGTACATATGTATTCAGTGGCCCGATTGCCACTTATCGCTTGCCGCTCAACGGCGACGGCTCGCAAACCTGATTAACAAGGCGGTGATATGTAAAAATGTGCCGATTACATGTCGTTTACCTCCAAGTGTCGCGCGTGTACTCCTCTGCACAATTACGAACTTCCGTCCGAAATAAGTGCTCTAAATTGTCACACTATCAGTTACTCGCTCCGATAGAGGTTCCGCTCAATCGGATATTTTACTTGAGTCCGTTTCAGTATTACTGAGTTTCTGTAATGTTGAACCGGACGTGTTGTAAACAGGTATTGTTTTTTACGACAATTGATTGATTGTCCGTTTTATTTATTAGGATATCTAAACCACAGCATTGAGCTATAACAAGCTTTTAAACTATGCCAATTTAAAGGCTCTAGCTTGTCGTGTTCGACTCAAGTAGCTTGTAATAGGACTTTATTTATAAGGTTATAAGAGGCCATAAGTGTTTCGTTTTCTTTTTTATAATGAACGAAAAAAAATATTCAGATATCTGAAAATAAAAAATGCGCGTGAGTTGGACTTTCAGAAAAAGTTTTCGTACCTACCGCGGAGATAATAAATGACTTCCCCGCGCGCGGTGTTCTACCTTCTTCATACTCAGGAGTCAGGGACGCCCGAAAGTATTTGGATATAGGGGGGCAGACGGTCTGCCCCCCTATATCCAAATACTCAGACCCCACTACCAGCTCAGCACAGGAACAGAGTACATTTTGAAGGCCGGTACACACGGCGGCGGGCGGCGGCGGCGGCGGTGGCTAATATACAATATACATGCGTATGATTATGAAAACAATAAACTTCTACACATAAATAGGTACACCTCAAGCAACAAACACAATCCTGCTTGTTCTTTAAGGAGAACGATAGAATTATAGTCTGAAATAAACCTCAGTGCCTAACCAGCAAACACTTGTATAATGCGCGGGGCGGATCTTGGCGTGTCGCCGCCGCAGCGGTTCGTCAGTGTTCTCCCTCGCACCCGCACCGTACTTGTATAGTGTATTCGCGTGGCGGGTCGCCCGCTGCGGCGACGACACGCCGAGATCCGTCCCGCGCATTATACTTATGAAAACATGAAACAATAAAATTATAGTTTTAAATGTACATCCAGTAACAAACACAATCTTGCTTGTTTGTTTTGTAATATGAAAACAATAAATTAATTATGTTGTTAAATTCACCTCAACTAACATCATGCGTACCTACCCTTGGCGCCTGGGAGGCGCCCGCAAAAAGTACAAAAATAATTCTATATCTAGTTAGAAATGCACCTTAAACAACAAACACAACCAAATATCTACGCTTTTCGAATTTTCCATTGTATGTATGTATACCATAGAAATAACCTAAGGTTTGTATACTTTCGGAAATGTAGCTGGGGAACACATGATTTTCTCATGTTTTTCGAAAATTTTACCTAATATTAATATTGCATGTTAATAAAAATGTATTTTGGAAATCAACAAGCAGATAGACAACCACGGGCGACATAGAGCTCTAGTTAGGCCGTGTCTGGAACTCACCGATGTGTCAATTGATATATCAGTAAAATTTTATTTTTTCAATATCACATTCGACACATTGCATTGGCACATTTTTTTATCAATTTTGAAAATGTCTTCCAGACCTAATGCACAATAATAATAATAACATTTTAATTTCAAATTTCAACTTAATCCGATCAGCTTTAGTATTTCTTCTGTGGATCAATTACCTGGAAGAAGTCAATGCTTGGAAGTTATGTATGAACAAGTGCCAGGCGCATTGTTATTTCTATTGCCAGACGGCACGACACAGGCAGACGAATTCATGAATTAGGTTTCTTTCCGCTCTTGTAAGTACGGAACCTAGAAAAAGTATGTGCAATTGTTATTCAATAGGTGGTCGTTTATTTCGTTTGCAGAGGAGGAAGACCTACCGCTGAATCTCTCGATGAAAAACCGTCAGATCTGGTCGCCCGGCAGCCTCTGCGAGAATGAGCGTGCGGGGCCGCGAGGCTGCCGCTATCTGTCGCGGTCGCCGCTCTCGCCTCCCCATCCGGACTCGAGCGGAGTATCGCTGGAGCTGCTGCAGGCGGAGGGGGGCGCGCGGTCGCGCGAGGACGACCTCTCCGGTACCAGCTGGGACGCCGAGCCCGTCTCCGCGTGCTCGGAGCGGGAGCGGCAACTCGCCGCGCCACACATCAACTTCTCGCTCGTCATGAAGAATGAGAATCGCCACGAGAAGAGCTTTGAGGTATGTTATTCGAGATCTAAGTCTATACCTTACCTTACTCCATTGAAGTTTCCAGAAAGTATATAAATAAAATATATGGCAAGAAAGTTCTGTACAAAAATACAAAATAAAAGAAACCCTCAAGAGGGGCGTGAATGGGCACTTTTCAGGTCGGTATGGCATTCGCAACCCCGCATACGAATGAATATCCATGGGCGTCTTTAGACACCTTATGGGGTGGTTAGGCGCCATATGTCGCGCTTTCAATAAAAAAAAAGTTGGCCGTCGTTGTCGGTCTGTCCGTCCTGTTTGTTTGTATGTCACAGCCCCTTAACTTATAAACGGTTAGTCCTAGAAAATTAAAACTTTGCACGAACATAGATTATTTTGTTACACACAAAGTTCAGGTGATACATACGAAAAAAAAACATTTGCGGTCAGGGTGGGCGATAAATTAAAAATAAAAAGAAAATACATTTTAGGCATATCCTTGAAAGAGATCACTTTGAGGATATATGAAAAATATTTTTTTTAGATAAATCAGAAGGTGTGAAAAATTTAAAAAGGTGTGAAAAATTTGAAAAATTAAAAAAATCGTATGCCCCCCCCCCCCCCCCTCCCCTATCTCCGAAAGTGTTAAGTCAACAATTCTGAATATGCTTAATTTTTAAGGATATAACTAGTCAAAATTACAGAAAATTGTAGCGACAGTGATATTCGTTTTTGAGATACCGCCCAAAAACTTGAAACCCTATCGTATAAAATTTGTTCACACTGCGTCAGTAGGTATTTTCCTAATCTGTGATACTAGGTAGGAAAATTTTCGACAGAAAGTCATAAAATAAAATTTGCCGTTAATTTAGTTTAAACTCTGGAAAACACGAACTATTTGGTGCGACTAGTGGGTGACCCCGAAGTGTCCCGCGATCTAGAACCACTGCAACACCGTAGGGATGTCGGCTCCCTAAGTGCGTTCTATCGCTTATTCCATGGGAAGTGCTCGGAGGAGCTGTTTAACGCAATCCCGCCGTCCCCTTTCCACCTCCGCACCACACGCACTAGGCAGGGTTTGCATCCCTATACGCTGGACTTACCGCGGATTCGTACTAATCGATTCTGCAGATCTTTCCTCTACAGAACCGGTAAACTCTGGAACGCTCTCCCTGCTCATATATTTACCCCCAAGTACAGTCTCGGGTCCTTCAAGACCTTTCATTCAGTGCGGTGCCCAATAATAATAATCAAATGTTCATGTCAAATTTCAACTTAATCCGATCAGCTTTAGTTGTTCTATGAATTGACGCTCATGAACGCTTGGAAGAAGTCAATGCTTGGAAGTTATGTATATGAACATGTGCCAGGCGCATTGTTATTTATATTGCCAGACGGCACGACACAGGCAGACGGATGCATGAATCACATCATTAGGTTCCTTTTCCGCTCTTGTAAGTACGGAACCTAAAAAAGTCCGTGGCACCAATCCGGGCACGTTAAACCCTACAAGCCAGGGAAAGGGGCCTACAGTTTTACGTGGATATTCGAACCACTAAGAAGGTTTTTTTTTAATATAATAAAATTATCCCCATGAACGTAAAGTAAGTGAGCTTTATTACTGCATTTCAGAACTATAGAACAAGTTATGGAACTGCGATGACTATCCAACGTACTTAAAAATAATTAAATCTAGACCTAAAAATAACTAAATTAACTATAAAAGTAAATCTAACTATAAATAAAAATAATCGTCCATGGGGAGGGACCATTAAGAACGTTGTATGGACAAATAGGAACAATAACAAAATAACAACGCCTAAAATTAACACAAAACAATTTGGAAAATGAAAATGGCAGCGAGTAACAAACAGCACGCGATGTAATGTACGCCGCGCGCGCAGTAGGTAGGTACTGTCGGGGCGGAAACTCGGGAAGGCGGCGGCGGAGGAGCGGACGGCGCGGCGCGGGCGGGCGGCGCGCATGGCCCTCTCTCTTCCTACGTACACAAATAAGTTCATACCAGCTTAATTGATCCAATAGAACGTTGGCACAATAACTATCTTCCGTGGTGACGCGGTCAAATACTGCGCGTAGCGATTATGTATGACAGAGTTCTATGTACGAGTACCTCTCACACTCTTTATCATCTCTGTCACACTCTGAATAAATGATTATTTTACATAATTTTTGCGAAATTTTATAAGTGCCATAGTTTTCTTGTAATATTCAATAAATTACCCATACAGTTGGTTTTTCAGTTTTGAATTCTAGTAGTCGACCCGGTTCCAACGATGTGTCACTGACCATATAAAAAAAAACATTTGTTTTATTTCAATGTTACATTCAAACCCCAAATGGGCCCCTTTGAATAAATTTTGAGTTTTCTAGAGTTTATGCAAAATAATATTCTCTAATTTTGACCAAATTTTAACTTGATACGATAAAACGTTTTATAAATGATGACTCTGTAGCAGACGGTACACATGAGTTACAACATTAGGTTTTCCCCTCTTTGAGGTACGGAACCTAAAAATAAAAGTATTTGGAGCTTTGGTTTTTCCTTAGATTTTTATATTCTGCATTTTGTTTTTAGTTAGCAAACAATGTATGGCATGTTGTGTACATACAACTTTGGAGAGTTGACTGATCTTAAAATTTGGTACAAAAGTTGTGTGTGTTTGTCTCTGTATATGTAAATAAATAAAAATATCATTCAGTAACTACAAAAGCTCTTGACGGAAGCTGTTTCATTTGCGCTCCGTCTTCGTTTTGGATGTTCGCAGACCATCAACGTCTTGAATCGTGAATGATTAAATTAGGGAGTTGCGACTAATAAAATGGCCATCTAAACAAATGTCCACGGCATAAATATGAAATAGCAGACAGGTATAGTTTCTGACACGTTAATCCTCATACATATGTCTCGTACATACACGTAAATACAAGTAGCTTCCTCGCCATATGTTTTGTATAGCGACGAGAGCTTTATTTACTTGTCTCGAACTATTTGTAAGTATGTATAGATAGGAATATTTATTGCTAACATACTAAAATTTCACAAAGGCGATAAAATTATTTTAAAATAAATTCCTTTTACGGAAAAAATATGTCTAAAATGCGCAAAACTCGGAAATATCATTTTAAAAGCGAGAAAAAATCTCATCCGCTCCCAATTGAGTTGCAAAACTCGTTACAATGTTACAGAGAAGCAGAACCAGTATGTTCACACCGACACACACCGAGCCGCCTCCGCGCCGCCCCGCGCCGGACCCGCGCGTCCTCGCGTACCGCCCGCCCCCGCATCGTGTCGCGATGTTCCCTCTTACCATTAAATCCGCTTCAATTTTTAATCAAAATTCCAAGTTTTAATATCGCGACGCCGCTGCTTATAATTGGAAGAATAATTACCTTGTGTCATACGACGATAAAAATGTTGGCGCGCCGCTCCAAGTTACCACACTTTATCATTAAATTAAGTGGGTAACGTTTATTCGGTACAGAAGTTAAGATGAAACCACAGATACCGGTCCCGCGGGCGCGAGGCGGGCGCGGGCGCGGGCGCGGGCGCGGGCGCGGGCGCGGGCGCGGGCGCGGGCGCGGGCGCGGGCGCGGGCGCGGGCGCGGGCGCGGGCGCGGGCGCGGGCGCGGGCGCGGGCGCGGGCGCGGGCGCGGGAGAGGAGCGAGTAGCGAGCGACCGACAAACCGTTTATGTAAAGCAGGGGTGGCACCATAACCATCACTCGGCAGCGCGGCGCGGCGCGTACTGACTGCTTGCAAGACTATACTCGCGGCATTTTTAATAAATTGACAACTGGTCATTCTATGAAACTATTATCCGCAAGACAGGTTGCTAACTCTTAAGTTTTCAAGTAAGTACTTCAATAATAGCATTAATAATAAACTTGGTATGAAAAAAGTAATTCATAAAACTGAAATGCGCGAACCAAATATATTCCTCCTCAATTTTTTTCAAAAGGACGCTCTGTAGTCGATACCTAATGTCATTAATGAATAAATCAATATATCATTGCTTAAAACTGTCTTGTTTGTTTGCCGGTTTTGTCGTGTGTGAGTTTATTTGGCCACGCATCACGTAAAATGTACAAGTATTCGGATAGATTTTTCAGAATAATTTATAGCGTAATTTATAAGGAGTAACATGCAGGCTATAGGTATACTTAGATCGGTCAAGCCATTATTCATATAAACTGAATAGCGAGGTGAAAGTGAACACAATCGGAGTATTGATTTTCATTTATTTAACTCTTTAGAATCTAACGTTGTTTCTAAACTAGCACTTTCAAACAGGAAAACAACGCGAGCGGAGCCACGGTCTCTTGTTAGTTAATAATCAATATTTGAAATCGGACCATTCAACAAAAGATAAGTCGAATCACACACCATTTGGTTAAAAATAACCGCAATGTTAATGTACCTACTCGTACATATGCAAAAGCTGCAAACCGCATCTAACGGTGCGTGAAGGTCTTGATAACGTCGCGCGCGCAGGAAGCTCCCTCTTGGCTGCGCGCTTCACTGTGCGAGAGCGGGGTGGCACGCTCCTCGGGCGCACGGAGGTTCGCGCGCGCGCGCCCGCCACGCGTCGCGCGTCACTCCCCACTCCCGCATACCTCCGCACCGCGTCCGCTCCACACCACGCCGCGCGCCGCCCTCCGCACTGCCATATTCATTCAGCTGAATCGTGACTCGGCGCCACGAGTTTAAAGCCCGCCTTCCACTACACCGTGATATTTTCTACGTATGTCGCCTAACAAATATCCCGTTTAGATAACAAATCGCAAACGTGAGTTTCCAGTTCTAGGAAGAGCATTATGTAATTAGGAATCTCTGCCTACAAACTTCGTCGGTCAACCCGTTTCATTAATTCATCAATTATATTTTCTTGTTTTCATAAGGTTCAGAATTATTGTAGCAAATCGTAATTACAAAAACACGCAATGAAAACATAACGGAAACTTTATTTATCTACAATTACTACAGATAAACGCAACTTGAAACGCAGTGCTCACGATTATATTAAAATTCATAGCTGCAAATAACATGAACTTAACATACACAAAAACTATTTATAAAATAATCTATACATATAATAAAATCGTAAAGGTAAGAAAGTCTGTACATTGAATGTATTCGGAAAAAAACTAACCAGGGTGGCTTAAAATGAGATACTGAACATGTTAGAACAGTTTTTAAAATTTTTGTTTGTTTGTTTTTCTGTACGCGCATCACGCAAAAACCACTGAACGGAATTAGACGAAACTTTGTATAGTGGCAGTTTATATGCCGGAATAACATAATACACAAAAAAAATATCAAAAAATAAAAAAAATATATTATTATCATTAACATTTAGAATCACGTCAGCCAAAGTACAGGTTTCTTGACAGTTACATTGGCGACAGCTGGCCGGTGACGAATTATTTGATTCATGAAATGCAAAAAAATTAAAAATATCAAGTTGACAACGGAGAACTGTCATATCGACGACTTAGAGCCGGCCGGTGAAAAAATATTTTATTAATGGAAAAAAAAATAATTGAAAGTTCACGTTTTGTCGATGTCATTGGTGCAATTTATACTTCTGTTGCCTGCGACTTCGCTCGCGTGAAATTCGAATTTCAAAAGAAGAAAGTATGTAACTGAAGGCCGGGACGAAGGCCGGGCTGCTTTCAGAAAGAAGAAAAACATTCTTGAAGAAAGGAAGTAACTAAAGCGAGGCCGAAGGCCGAGCTTCATTCTGATAAATAATAAACCATCTCGAAGAAAGTAAGTAACTAAGGGCGAGGCCGAAGGCCGAGCTGTATCTATCCTGAAAGACGGCAAAGCCGTCCAGGCCGAGCTGCGTTCAGAAAGAAGTCAAACATTCCTGAAGAAAGTAAGTAATTAAGGCGAGGCCGAAGGCCGAGCTCTGATCACGTAAACGATATTCTTCACGAAGAAATTTACCTAATGACGACGCCGATGGAGGAGCTGCGTATAGCTAAACCATATACTTTCTCAAACAAAGTAACTAAGAGCGATGTCGAAGGCCGAACTACGTTAAAGTAAACAATAAACCTTCTCGAAAAAAATCAGTGACTAAGAGCGAGGCTAAAGGCCGAGCTTCGTTCGCGTAAATGATATTATATTATATCGAAGAAAGCAGGTCATTAAGGGCGAGACCCGAGGGCGGAAGAGGATTAATTGTTTACCTGAACATGCCTGAACGCAGCTCGACCTTGGGCCTCGCCCAAAGTTACTGACTTTCTTCGAGAAAGTTCATCGTCTTCCTGAACGCAGCTCGGCCTTCGGCCTCGCACTTAGCTACTTACTTCTTCAAGAAGGTTTATCTTCTTCCGGACCGTAGCTCGGCCTTCGGCTTCGCCCTTAGTTACTTACATTCATCGAGAAGGTTTATTGTCTTCCAGGATGCAGCTGGGCCTTCGACCACGCCGTTTGTTACTTACTTTATTTTAGAAAGTTTGCTAAACTTAAAAAGGTAAATTAAAAAAGGTAAACGACCTGAACGTAGCTCGCTCTTCGACCTCGCCCATAGTTACTGACTTTCTTTGAGAACGTTTATCGTCTTACAGAACACAGCTCGGCCTTCGACCTCGCCTTTAGTCACTTACTTCTTCAAGAAGGTTTATCTTCTTCCTGAACGCAGCTCGGCCTTCGGCCTCGCCCATAGTTACTGACTTTCTTCGAGAAGGTTTATCGTCCTCCTGAACGAAGCTCGGCCTTCGGCCTCGCCCTTAGTTACTTACTTCTTCAAGAAGGTTTATCTTCTTCCGGGACGCAGCTCGGCCTTCGGCCTCGCCCTTAGTTACTTACTTTCATCGAGTAGGTTTATTGTCTTCCAGGATGCAGCTGGGCCTTCGACCTCGCCGTTTGTTACTTACTTTATTTGAGAAAGTTTGTCGTTTACCTGAACGCAGGTCTGCCTTCGGCCTAGCCCTTAGTTATATACATTCTTCTTTGAAATACGAATTTCACGCGAGCGAAGTCGCGGGCAACAGCTAATATTATAATAATATTACAGCTTATGCTGCGTAATGTTTTTCAAGGGCAGTCTTGTAGACCTAGGCAATTGCTTCCCGTCAACCCGGTAAATAAACTATTCGAGAGTTGAACCTGGCAAACGAACTATTAACACATTATGTACTAATGCTGGTTATATATAGTCTCGCCGATAGTATACACATAGATAGATAGAAATTCTTTATTTCTCCACAAACATTTTACAAAGGTAGCATACTGTGTAAACAATAAGATGCAGTGAAAAGGCGGGCATATTCCTTACAGAGCTTTTTCCAGCCAACCTTTGTAAATTTGAGACGTGCATAACTAGTTAGGTAGTATCAAACACACATTAAATAGGAATTTTAAATAAAAAGGTCAATAGAGACCTTATAACAACAGCAAACTTTTTAATAATACATAGATCTAAAGAGCGAATTAGTTGATAAATTAGAACGCATGCAGAATGCCTGCATTCGATATATCTTTAATCTAAGAAAATATGACCATGTCTCAGTCTACCGGAAGGAACTCAAGTGGCTTAAAATACGGGATCGACGCAATCTACACATATTAACTTTTCTGTATGAATCTCTAACGAACCCCGTGACACCCACGTACATAAAAAATATGTTCTGTCTTCTTGCTGGCCATGGAGTCCCTCTGAGGTCAACATCAACCAACTTATTATTAATCCCGGAACACAGGTCTGAATTTATGTCTCGCTCATACTCTGTTCATGCTCCGCGGCTCTGGAATGCATTGCCTGAGCCCATACACAGTGCACAGAGTGTGCACATTTTCAAATCACGCCTGAGGGAACATTACCTGTCGCAACAGTGATCTGTTCTCCTTCCATCCCCGTCCACGGTTGCCATTGTTTTATTGATTCATAATGTGTTTTTATTACTTCTTTTTTTTCTGTTCTGTAGGTGCGTACAATTTGGGACTTGTTCGCTGTGCCCCATTATTATTAGCGCCCTTAAATCTAATGGGTGAGCTGGAAGAGATTGCCATAGATAGGGCAATAACCTCACCCATTGGATGAAGGAAAGCAAAAAGAAATTATGTACTTATCTATAAATGTTATTTAGCCATATTTTTCTTCAAAATTGTTATTTATTTGTTATTGTTTTAGTTATTATCTAGTTTTATTTTTACTGTGTGTTTTGTTATATTGTTTTTATGTCTTTTTTTCATCCAATAAACGGTTATTATTATTATTATATTAAAATATGAAACAGTACACTTACATAATAAATAACAATACAAATTATTACCTATATTTGATTTTGGCTCATTAAGACAATACGGGAATGTTTTTGATGCACCTAGTTTTGAGGGAACAAAATATGATAGGTTATTTTATATGGGGTTTGACTGCGGTTGATATTAATGATTAACCCTCGTTTTGGCTTCGCCGTAGTCGGGTAAACATTAAACGGGTTGAGGTACTCGCGGTCGCTCTTTTAATAATGTATATAGGACAGGATCAGTAGGTGCGTCCAGAAAAATTTTAAAACATTGCCCACATATAACCTACGTACAAACCCTATCTGTGCGTACCTACCTACCTGCGTAAGGTAAGCGTGCTAGCTACTAGCCAGGGCAAACCATATGTGGCCAAACACTCGCGCACCTGTATTATTTATTCGAGCGAACAGGATCGTGCATAAAGTGGAACCAAAAAGCGGTTCTCGTTTTTTGTCTCGCCGATGAGCATTTCTTTGGAGCGCGAGGGTGCGGGAGGAGGCGGGGGCAGCTAACGGCTCGCGTCCCGCAGGCAGCTGTACGCCGCGCCGCCCGGGGCGTCCCCGCGTCGCGCCGCGCCGCATACACCAACTGTCACACACTACACGCTCGACGACTGCCACCTCTTTTGCAATTCCTAAGAAATGTCACGGACTTATTGAGTAGATTTGAGACCGGGCTGATTATTAGGTACATCAAAATATTTATCAACTATATATAGTATGACGCGATGCCTATCGCAAGGCCATGGCGACAGTAGAATTTGCATCAGTACAAGAATTGACGACTTGTCTATATTCTGTTAAATAAATAAAATAGACAATTTACAGAAGGAGTGTAGTCAAGAACAAGACGAACGAAGCTCGTAAAAACTGAATCGCGACCGGAATCTGGGTAGCTTTCGTCGTCGGAATAATTACATCGTTTACGGTTAAATACGAAATTAATTACACCCATCAATAGCCGCACGCACTGCGCACAAAAACGAGAAGCTCGCCGCGAGCAGGTTGAGCGGACCTTCGCTCCGCATTCGGAAGCTTACATACCGCCCGGCGGCCGCCCGGCGGCGGCGCCGCGGCGACGGCGCCGCGGCGACGGCGGCGCGGCGCAGGCCCACTACGACAATAACGAACTATTATAACTATAATAAAGGTCGGTCGGTCGGTGCTTGTCGTGTGCGTGCTCTGAGTGCTCATTGATCTACAAACACAGATTTTTTTTTAAATGAAGGAAACGGGCTGAACTCCTCTTGTATTTTTTAATCATATGAAAATCGAACCATGACGTCCCGTCTATATTTGCCAAAAAACTTAAGACTACTAGTTATATATAATATAGTATATTATCAGATTGATACTATTGTCAGAGATTGTCAGATTTGGTATCCGCAACTGGTATTCCATAAAACAATATAGGTACTTACTGAGACTGCCCTATCAGATATTTTAATGTCAATGGTTATTAAAATTTCAGACTTTTTCTTTTTATAAATTTGTAACAAATTAAGTAGGCTCATAAAAACACAGAAGTATCAATATTAATAATTTCTATTTCATTTTAAAACGCAGTCAATGGTGAAACGACCCTCACGTAATGTTCCGTGTCGCAATAAATACTAAACTTTGCAATGTTTTTTTATCCATAATAAGTAATTTTAGATTACAGACAAAAATCAATCAATTCTCATCATTATAAAGCAGAAGCGCGGCGCGGAGGAGGTATGTAGCCGTTTACTCTACCTCCTCCGCCAAGGACGTAGGAGCGAGCGTGCAGCGCCCCCGCCCGGCCCGTGCGCGTGGTGTCGTCGTTGTCTTGTCGGCTGTCGTCGAGCGCGCCGCGGGCTGTCTCGCCTCGTCTTCGCCGATGGGAACCAAAACAAGTTGCTTTTAATGAATCACAAATTCAAGTCATGCCAGTAATGCTTTAATTGCTTTTCATATTAGCGGCAATTTAACATACAAATTATATGGCCGGACTTTATTCAATCTGCCAACTATTTTTAACAGATTTCTTTTCATAAAAACTGTCACTAACCAACTAACTGCAATTGCTCGTGAGATACGATTTAGTTAGGTAATCATTCTATTACATAAGTCAACGAATTGTCGATATTTTTTAAAAGTGCTCCTTCGCCCCGATGATGGAGGAGTATTTTTACTTGTATTTATTTAGTGTTAATAATACCTAAATATGTAATTAATATTGCAACAAAATTAGGGAAGTAAATAAAACCTACAATATGTAGGTGACCTCATGCTTCACGGAGTTTGGGAACCAGCGAGGAAGGCGTTTTTGACGTACGCATGGTAAAAGCTGACGCCTGCTCGTACAAAACAACATGTTACAACATCTCACATAACCATTCGCGTGAAAAACACCGTCAAAAACGCCGCCGAAGATCTCCGAGCATCATTCACGCCCTTGGTAATAGCTTGCGATGGTGCCACTGGTATGGATGGAATATAATACTTTTATAAAACGAACAGCAACTAAACTAGATGACAAGTGGCAGAATGAAGCCTTCGCACACTTCGTGGATGAAAACAAAGACGTAGATCTCCATCATAGAATCCGGGGCACATCTAGAAAAATAAACAGATCGGTGGGGCTAGAGGACGGCGCTGGCTTATTTTCTACCGAAGAATAAGACTTGAAAATTGAAGAAGAATTATAATGATTACATTCAAAATAAGTGTAAACAACGATCGTGTGCGTATTTAGGATAATTCTGCATAATATAATGAATGTAATAAAAACAGAAAATAAATACTACGATTAACTCATTGTACGATTACATAAATATTAAACAATGGTTCTGTCTAAGAGCCCGAAAATGTATCAGAATAGTAAGGCTACATTTAGATAGAATATGTGGAGCCTTCTTCTTGCATTGTATTGCGTGCACACGTTCTTCTTTATTCGTAAGAAATGCGTGATCCATGCGCTCTACCAACATACAATCTTAGAGAGAACCAAATATACATATGAACTCCATTGACCTATTGCATCTGGAATGTTAACATTATTTTTGAAACAACGAATACTGCCTACAAGTTACCGAGCATTACGTATGCTGCCACTAGGAGTAACACGTAGTCGTACATTTCGAAGCGATGCAACTGAACAAATATTGGAATCCCGTGAAGAATTTCTCTTTATTTCACCTACACAGATAACCACAAGCGGAGGCGGAAATTATGAAAGTGTTTCGACAAACATGGTTTTATTGTAGCTTGTTCAAATACAGAAATATTACAAATGGAGAAGACATCGAGTGAGGTTTGAAAATATAGAGGTGTGCGATACTGTGTGGTTGTGTGAGCACATCCTGTTCGCGTGTGTCTATCGGACACACAAACGTCCTAAATATCACACAAGTTTCGCTTGTAATTTATTATATTGGAATTTCGGAAATGTTCCTGTGCCCATACACAACTGACGAATGAAGAATGGAAACTGAAAGTGTGGAGTGCTGCAGAAGTGAAAAAAAGCGAACCCCGGAATGTCAAAAAACTATTACGAATGATGACGTGGACAGCTGCGGAACAATCAAAGAATAGTGATATATGTCCCTACTACATAATATTATGCCCGAATATACAGGGTGTTGTAACGGCCAGTACATTAATTTCGCCAGCGCAATTCTCGTGTTTTTCCGAAACAAAAAAGTAAATGAAGTTTTTCTCTAAAGTGTCCAATTTTTAGAGATAAAAACTTTTGAAATTTATGTTTTCGTCAAGTGTAATTTGACGCGCACGGGGGGAGGGTGCTGGCGCGGGAACGGTCGGGGCGAAAAACTCACGGCGCGTCTCCGCCGCGCTTCTCCTCGCTCCGTTCACTCGTCCTTGCTCGCTCACTCACCGCTCGCCTTTCATTCCCACGTTAGTGCGGAACATTAGATCCTTTTTACATTAAATTACTCAATTAGTTTGTATGAAAACTGTAACTTTTTATTTAAAGGGAATTCAGAAAAAAGTTATTAGACTTTTTTGTTTCTATTGATCACAATAATCATTTCTTAAACTTAATGTACTGGCCATTACAATACCCTGTATACAGTACCTACATACCTACCTACCTAAATACACAAATAAAGGGTCACTATTCTTGCACAAAATCGAAGAATATCCACGAGATATATCATTACTCGTACCGTCTTGATTATTAGTTAGGTACTTAGAACTTAGAATAGTAAAACGCACTACAATCAACTGATCCCGCCCATTTTAAAATAATAACCCGTTTAATTGTCAGCAAAGGCGAGACGGAAAAAGTTTTGCCCTCTGTCGACGTGGGGCGGGGGCGGGGGCGGAACTCACGGGGGCGGAAATCAAAGGGCGGGAAAAGAAATGTGCTAGGGTTGACTGAGCTGTTATTATCCCTACGTGTGCTGAAGCCTTGGAGTGAAGTTGACGTCGGCTGACTGACAGCCGACGCTCTCCTTGCCGGCATAAAGACATACATAGCACACACTAATTAGTACTGGTAGAGCATATCTAATATCTGCATATAATATGTTAAAGAAAAATAACAAACTATGTAGGTCAGTCCAATCAAGTTTCAATCCTTTGCTCGCTGTATACCTAAAACGCAGTGTGCCTAGGTAAGGAACCTAGGCACACTGCGTTTTAGGTGCCCTTGCTAGGTGATAAAATTTTAGCCAGGTTGATACCACCATACTGGATGTAAGATAGCCGCAATAGCAGCCTCAGCTATGTTCTCCTCTAGTCCAGTATAGCCAGCTACGGTTCAGTAGTAGAGCTGCGACATATTTGCATGCTCGGTTTGGTAACAATGAATTAGGAATAATTATGTATCTGAAAGCACATGAATGAAGGAAATATGCTCACAAGTACCCATACGATAAAGTTGTGGTAGGCATTACAAAACTAAGTAAAATATATTTACGTGATTCTTTGTTCTGTGGATTGTATTTATTTATTTAAAAAAGACGATTTACAGTAAAACAATACCTAGATAAAGCTTAGCTTAGTCTAGTCTAGCCTAGAACAAAACTTTACAGACAATACAAGACGGAGCGTGTCTCTATTGAAGTTGACGTGAATAAAGAAATACGTTTTCCTTTTCAATCAATGTTACTAGCTGGCTAATTATTTAAGTCCCTTCCCTCTACGTATTCACTTTGTCGTTTTTTTTTCAAACCTTTAACCCTTTCTTCTACAGGCGTCCAAGCTCCATACAATATTCACCATTTTAAAATATTAATTACCATCCAAGAAGCTGTTTTACAAACTGTACGATATTGTAGTACGGTGCGGTCGTGGATAAGGAGGAATGAGTGATTGTGATTGTAGGGGGGGAGGTGGGTTGGTAGGGTGGGTAGCGATGTGCGGGCGGTCACAGAGAGGATATAATGAGTAGTCACCAAATTACTTTCAATAATATTACAGGAATTATAGAAACGACTCGAATACAACTTTGACAAACTAAGAACACTGAATTTCGAATATTGAAAAGTTTTCAAATTAATAAGCCTCGTAAGTATCTAACACAGTCTGCGAACAAATTGAAGCTATCCATTATTTAAAATAGGAAATTTACTCGATGGCAAGAAACGTTAAATATGAATGGAAGCGGTTTATCGTGATTACACGATCCCGCCGGAGCGGCAGGCGGCGGCGGCGGAGGCGGCGCGGCGCGGCGCGGCGGCGACGCGGCAGGTGTCTCTTCGCTATGTAGGTACGTAAAGCTTCTGCAGGCAGAGCCACATCATAGGACGCTCGCCGATCGATTGAGCTGCATTACTATTAGCTGACGACGGAGTAGGTACAGTACAGCTACACTTACATGCACATTGCATGCGACAGCCGGGGTACATATCTGCAAGGCAAACGAGCCCACTTCCACACAAATTATAAAAGCTTGTAAGCCGCTCATGGAGTTCCTATCTTCTGGCTCGGGTCAGTTACAAATTCGAGCAATGTCAACGTTCATAATTTATTTATTATATTATAGACAATTACTTTAAATAATAACGAGTATCTACAGGTTGCGTCGAGAGTAATTATTATGACTTTATCGATTTTGAATCTGTGCGTGTAGAGTCCAGAGCCGCAGACACCAGAACGAAGGAGTCTGGCGAATTGAGTAATCAGGGAACCGACCGCGAGTACCGCGAAGTGCCCATATCCGTTATCATATTCATATCCATATCTTGGGAAAAAAAGCGCGGAAATCACAAGGAAACACTACCTTCTTCACAGGAGCTATTTTGGGGTACGAATAAGTTTGTACTTTTAAGTTGTGTACTTATATCAAGTAACATTGAATAATTAGTTGCATTGGATCATTTTATTTGCAAAAATAAACATACATAGGTCGGTACCGAGATAGCAAGTAGAGTAGGAGTGTTACGTTAAGGTACTGTTTTTTTTATAGTAATTATGAATAGTAATTAGTTGAATGTGTGTGTGCAGTGCAAGGAGTGCGGAAAGAGCTTCAAGCGGTCGAGCACGCTGGCCACGCACCTGCTCATCCACTCGGACACCAGGCCCTACCCCTGCCAGTACTGCGGCAAGCGCTTCCACCAGAAGTCCGACATGAAGAAACACACATACATACACACAGGTGAGCCGGCCAACCCACTATCGCTCCGTTCCTGTTCCTCATTTAGAAATCAAATATTATTTGTTTGTCGATGTTCAACTCATACTTCAGCAGGATATTATTTTTAATATAACACGTCTTCGAGAAGTTACTATAGGGTGGCATACTTGACGAAAACGACGCATGGCGCGAGCGGCTACGGAGGGATAACATTTTCGTTTGTGTTGACAGCTCACAGGATCGTCTCGGCTCCACGTATTCTACGTTACATTTGGTATCGTGTTATGGACACCCCCCCCCCCCCCCCCCCCCCCCCCCTCTTTTTTCGAAGTTATACTTAATTACGGACGTTATACAAATATCTACCGTAGAGGTGCTGGAAGAGCTCTAACGCCCACCTCGCAGATCATAGAGCTAAAGTAAATCCTCTCGGTTGGCCGCTGTCAAGGTGGAATCACTAAAATATCTGCACGTATGGTCTCTGGCTCCGACGGCTTCCAAAGATTTTCTTAGAGACCATTTGTCTTCTGTCGCATGCTCATTCTACAAAGTGAAAAAGCTCCCATTCAAGCAGACCGAGCACTCATCTTCCAAGGTTGGCATACCCAACTCAAAATATGACAGCATTGTTAAATCCGAATGCATGACCTGAAGGAGATCGCATGAAGCCTTGGCTTTTTCGTCGACCAGAAAGCAAGCATGTTGCTACCAAAATGTGCGTGGCTTGCGGTCTAAAACTACCGAATTCTCGTTGGTCGTGCATCTCATTCATCGGCACATCTCTTCGCCCTGACGGACTATGGAATGGTATCTCCAACGATGAATTGTTTCCAGACAACTTCACAGTTGCAGGGCCCCGGAAGAGTCCGGGAACTCAAAAAAGTTAAAAACAAACACCTATAACTTATAACGTAGAGAGAAGCATACCTTCCAACGCGCGTACGTACACGCACACTTTTTTTTTCCTTTCTTCCACGCATTCAGCTAAGTTCTAACACAAATGGATCGATTAAGTACGCGACGACAATAATAAAGTTGGAACAGTTATAAACTGTCAATAACCCAATTGAAGCGATTTCACTAAGTTGCTGGAATCGTTACCAACCCACTATAGGTTGACATTTATTTTTTCAATGTGAAAAATTTCATTTTGTGTGTATAATCATAAGTAGGTTCTTTCGATCAGGATTGGAAGATGGGAGAACATATTATTTAGTAATTTCTCTGGTGTTTGGTAAGAAGGGCATAACAGAAAAATGCTCATTTTATAGGAGAGCATTTAGAGAGACAATAGAAATCCATTTATAAAATACTGCAGCCATATCTACAGTTAGGCCTTAAAAACAAATTTCGGCAGGAGATTTTCTTTAAAAAACTCAAGGCATACTTCTTCACATACCTCACACCTCACTATCACAAACTCACAAACCCACTCACACACAACATACCTTACATCATACACGTCATGCAAATACACAAACGCAACACTCAATCCTACACACACACCATCACTCACCCTCACACACACACACACCCTCACCCTATTTAAATTAATGCAGTCTTATATATTTGATATATACATATATATTGTATATTATATGTTATAGCCTTATTTTTTTTTTCCTGTTATAAATACTATTTCTTTTGTCAAAATTGTTTTTATCTAGTTATAAATTTTGGAAACCAGACATTTTTGTTTAATTAATTAATTCATTCATTTATACAAATTAATTTCAGAAAACCACCTTCTTAAACGCCCCATCCCAAGTTCAATGACCAATAAATAAATAAAACAGATTAATAACGAAGTGTTCAAATTAAAAGAAAATGTCGATTTATGTTGTTGGTACATACCTTTATACTGGTTTTTTGTAACAACTTATTATGAAAGATTTATATTGTAACAGTATACAATTCTATAATGATGTCCCTGATAGATAATATAAAAAGTCTCCCCGAAAATTTTAAAACCAAATTAAAGAACTTCCCATACCTACCACAAAAGAGTACCCATACATTAGATGCGTTTTTTGTTGAAAGTCCATAAATAATTAGTTTTGGTGGGTATTAACTATGACACATACATAAGGCTTCACTGGAATTACATAATATGTAATTCAATATATTTAGAATATTTATGTTTATTGTTTGAAGTTTATTTTATTTGACTGTTGTGGCAATTCTATCGAATGAAGCTTCAAATAATTTTTTTATTATAATTATTACTTTATAGCTTTTGCCGCGGCTTCGCTCGCTGTAGATTCAATTTAATAGCAAATCCGATTAAAATCATTGATTTTATAGGGGGAAATGTAAATGTGATAATAAACTATCGCTTCTCTTGTATATTCTCTCTCTCAGTGGGGATCCCTTGCATCTATTTCGATCTAACGTACCGACCAGACATACCCCACCCTCCAAGTTCCTTCCAAGCTTATTCGTTCGTTTCACTAAGCTCTCGTCACGACTTTAGGTCGCCACAGCCGGCAATGTTATTATCGACTGAAGTTTTTGAAACCACCGACGATTTACGACTGTTTCAGACAGTACACACTACACACCTATCGCTCATTATTTCTTCGACTGAGACTTAATAACTAGAACATTAGTGGTCTAATTAAAAATTTTACTACCAGGCTTGACAAATAAGTAACGAATTCATGCAAGCTCTATCTAAATTAGTTTTCAAGTCGAAATAAACTTACGAAAATACCTTTCTTCTGCATATCTTCCCCTACCTGATTAATAATCATACAGGAATGTACGTAAAAATTAAACTCTCTACGTTCTACTTTCTACGTTTAAAACATACACAGAAATGGCAAAAAATTCTAATATACATACACATGCACAACGTCACGCCTGTTTCCCAGTGGGGTAGGCAGAGACAACGGATCTCCACGTCTAATATATTATTATAAATTTTTAATTTGTACCAAGTGGCAATGAAAAGCTTTGTCGTCGGTGAGCTGTCGCCGTCTCGTCGCGCGTCGTGCTCGTCCGCGTCACAGGAGCAGCAGCATCCTACTAACTAAACAATATTGCGAAAACGTTTTTAAATTATTTATTCAAATACCGAACACACTGACATTTCCATTTCACCGAACCTTACATAATGACAAGGAATAACGCTTGGTCTTACAATTGTAATTATCTTTGTACTATAATGAAGGAACATCGGTATGTGAAGGCACGTATCGCGAGCGACGGTGCGTGGCGTGACTCGACACAAGAGGACCACTCACCTAATTACCCTGTGAAACTTATTGTGGACTCTTCGCCGAAACAAAATATCGATTACGTAACCGCCGCCGCCGGCAGTCGGTGACAAGTTGTCTGATGAATAATATATACTCCGAGATACCCGCACTCCTTGCGACCCTCCCCGTCCCCTGCGTCGCCCGCGAGCTCTTCCCTCTGCAGGCATTCATTACGCACGAATTAATTTAACTCAAATCAAAACTTCCCCGCATTACTAGTTTAATCGCAGGAAGTATTTGTGAAAGCGTAAAGGGGATCTGTTTCCGTCATTTATGAAGGGATAATGTTATCGACATCGATAATACTCGAGAAATGTCACGCGGGAAGCGGCATTGGTCAGGTACGCGGTTCACAGGTACAATCTGAGTGATTTGTTGCAGGCGAGAAGCCGCACAAGTGCGTCGTGTGCTCGAAGGCGTTCAGCCAGAGCTCAAACCTCATCACGCACATGCGCAAGCACACCGGCTACAAGCCCTTCTCCTGCGGCCTCTGCGAGAAGGCCTTCCAGAGGAAAGTGGACCTCCGGAGGCATCGTGAGTCGCAGCACCCGGACGCCGCGCCATCCTCCATCATACACGCCTCGCGCCAGTACCAGCATTTCTTCGGCAACGGCGACAGACCCGACTCCGGCGTCTCACGGCCCGCGGCGCCACCCACTAGTGCCAATCCTTGAGATGCTGAGAAAAGCTTTCGGAGGCGGTCTAGACACCTCTATGCTTTCTGTGTTTATGTTGAATGCCGAACAAAATCTGTAAGAATTCGATGGAAAGATTTTAAGCATTGACAGGTCTATCGAAAGGCATTGAAATTCCTCTAAGAATTCTCTCTCCCCTATGGAAGAAACAAAAAGGGTCAAGACTCAATTATTATTTCAAGTTATAATTTTTTTATTTCAAGTTTCCATCCTATGCATACATGATCATGCTCGTTCGCTTGCTCTACGTGAATAGAGTAAATATTTAGCAAAAATCACTGTACATAGAAATATGTAAGAGCTCTTATGTTTGTATTGATCTTAATAATAATGTTGGTTGGTTGATTTTTGCGAATTCATTCACCTGAGCAGATCTATGCCCGAGTTGTGTGTACTCGAATATGGGATAGTATCAATACGTGTGTATATCTCCGTCCTATAGTGCCGTGATATTCTATGTAAATTATCTACTACTCGTCTGTAAGTTCGAACCAATGTTTCAGTATGAACCAATGTTACATATATAGATATGTAAGTGTTAAACTATGGTGTGTGAAATAGTCTAAAGTAAACCAAAGTAATGCATACTTTAGTTAGTCGAGTGTGAAACGCTTATTATGATCGTGTAAGCCGATAGAAACATAAGTTAGTACAGCACGTGTCAGTGTTGTCCTATGTATATGTAAGTATATAGAATAATTTCAAGAACTAAACCAGTTGAACAAAAATGTTGGAGGGTGAATTTCAATTAATTATTATACATATCAAATACGTAATTATGTACACTTAGATGCTAATTATTGCCATCGCCAAAAACGTATGTACGTACACACATAATGACACTTTAGTTACCGCTGTAATATAATATAATTTTTAATGCATGTGCAGTTTACCATTGCAAAGAACACATGAAGGAATGTTAGCACGCACTGCGAATATTATTCGCTCGGTATTTTCCGCAATTTGTGTGAAAATTATATGAACGTACACGCACTCGCAGTTTAATTTCCGATCGTATAAAAATCCGCCGCGCGGTGCGATTCGGTGTCAGAGCGCGAATTTTATTCCGCGCGAAAAAAAACCGCGCGATAAATATTAGCAGTGCGTGCTAGCCCATAAAAATGTGAAGACTATTCATTAATGTTCATGTTCATTAGGCGGAGCCTTGTAGTAATATTATAGCTAGTGATACGATCGTGGCATTCACCGTCCAAGCGGGCAGCTACTCACCTGCTTAGCTGCATGCAGGTAGCGTTACTCCAAGGAGAAGGTTTACGAATGACAATGGAACTGCGATTTGGAACCGCGCATTTACAGGTTGTTAATTGTTATGTAAGTAGGTATATAACTGTGGATTTTGTCCAAATTCAAATACTTGTGTTCAAATCATACAATGTGCAATTGCGATTAATAAATTAAAAATAATTATTAGAATTTCTATGCGCATTAACCTCGCGTATCTTGTAACGGAGATCTATGTTAATGTCATCGACAATGTCTCGCGCTTGGAATAAAGCTGTGTTCCGTTAGGGCCTTATTATACATTAATAAGGGACGTTCATTAAATATAATTAATTGATATTAGTTTTGGAAGTTATGTAAGTAAATTCTCTAGTGTGATATTGAGTCCGCTCGAGAACCAAGTTCACGTGACTGTCAATGTAGAGAAGAGAGACTTTCGTCGTCTTCGAAATATTTTTATATACCTGCTTGCATTTTTTTATGTAACTTCGGTTAAAGTCACACGTTTGGTAATAAACACTAATAGTCAAGGAAACGAATGATTGTAGCCGGAAAGCTCGAAAGCAGAAAGTTTGACTTCGGAACCTTGTTCTGACTAGTTAGTATAATATCAAAGTTGTAGAGAATTTAAGCGAAAACCCGAAAAATGGGACCTTCTTTGTGCCCCCCGAAGGGCGCACCCCCCAGTGGTGGGGACTTTTAGTATGTTTACCTCAGAACTAGTCAGAACAAAGTTCCGAAGTCAAACTTTCTGCTTTCGAGCTTTACGGCTACATCCCTTATTTGAGCACTCATTTACTTCGCTATAAATTAGTTTAAATATCTATTGTGTAAAAGCTTTATCAATGTTACTTACCGGCTACCTATGTAGTCGTTCACTGTGTATGTCCTACCCACGCTAGCATGTCGACATTGAACGTTGTATTTGTATGTTTTTTTTTGCTTAAACTGACTATACTTTCCGAAGTCAGTTTTTGTAGTTGTTCAATTAAATTCTGAGATCAATATGTTAAAAAGATGTACTTACACAACTTTTTTGTGTGACTAAGTTCTGAGTGTAAAATTGAATTAAAATTCGTGCTTTAATCTAATCAGTTTTTAATTAAAACTGCTACCCACTAATTCAGTGGTACGATATAACATCTTTTAAAGTTTGTAAATTATGTAAAGCAAGATAATTTCATTGTCATTATTTTATTGTAAATGTCTAGAGAACTCTCGCACTGATGTTTCTACACATTTTAAAATAAAGTCAATTTTATATTTCAACTTTTCACTCTGGCTTTTGAAATAAAAATAGGCCCATAAAGGTTTCTATTGAAAAGGAAGTACTTAGATATTATACTCGCACGGGGCTCACACATCTGGCCGTGTCTTTACTCATAAACGCTATTAATGTTACTTAAACGAAATTGTGTGTCACTTCTTAACTTACTTTTGAATAATGTATAAGTAGTAAGCACGTGAATACAACGGCTAGAACACCAAAGAACTTTGTCATAATGAGCTATTGGGGCCTTTTGGTTCATATGCATTTTGTAAACCATTTGTGCCTAGGATTATTCTTCGAGGACTGAGTGTTGTGAAGGGTTGAGGACTTGCCTACTTCAATTTGTTCTAATTTAGGCCAGTTTTAAAATAAATATTTATTTGAACAAAATTGTGTATAACTCTAATGATTGGGTAACACTGACTTATAATAAATAATAAGGCCAAACGTATGGCCCATCTACATGAGCACTCTGCCCGGAGTGATGCTTTCCTACCTAGACACTAAAAATATTGAAGCAGGTTACGTACCTACTACGAAGAAATTGTTTCCTTGCGCGGGGTATTCCTGTTCTTTCGTGCGTGGTGCAGTGCTACGGTACGTGGTACAGAATGTTCCTAATGCCGAATTATTGTGACAACGTACCGAATAAATGATTTTAGGATTCCGTACCTTAAAAGCAAAAGATTTCTTATAAGATCACTCCCGTGTCCGTCCGTCTGTCTGTCTTTTCTCGAACATTGAGTAACGTAGAAACTTGAAATTTGGCTTATTGATAGATCTGATAACGCGCACAGTATTTAAACAGGTTGTTCGGCACATCGACCGACAAATTTTTTTTGTAGGTAAGTGGGGTCATTTGCAACGTTTGACCCATGATACCTTTTGTCAGATGTCACGTGGTATCGAGATAAGATTTTATTTCTTTATTTTTAAAAATTACCAAAATCCCAGCTATAAACCCTTGCAACTTTTTTATTTATGATTGTATCAGCACGAAATACAATTTATTTAATTTTATGATGTATCCTTGTTCTAGAAAATATATTATTTGATGAAGTTAATACCATGAAAAGGTTTTATGACCTCCCAAGGTCCCGAGAACGAGTAAAAATGTGTCAGAATCTTAACTTCTTAATTCATTAAAAAAAAAACTAACAGCAATTGAGTGCTTCATTTTCTTTTAAAAGTTTGCTAGTTTACGCCCTTTCCAACGGTATACCACATGTCACACGAATAATTCGCTATGTGGTCAGAATTAGGCACAGAGACAGAACACGTCCGTGATGTCAGCCCATAACACCAGGTGAACTAGGTCCCATGTCAGTGCTTCCCTTCATTTCATGTCGGCTTCACTGAACTGGACGAAAAACACGAACTATTTACATAGCCGTTTCGACCGACCTTTCATTCAGTGCGGTCAGCGGTGGTAGCAACCCGGGCGGGATAAACGTTACCACCTATAGTAAGGTAAGAATGGAAGGGACCTACAGTTTTACGTAGAATCCGAACCAACGGTCGAGCGTTCACCCATCCAACTACTGACCGCGTTCAGGGTTGCTTAACAACAGTCGACCGACCGCACCACTGAGATACCGAGGCTGACCCCTTAATTCGGGGTCGCTTTTAATTAATTAATTAATTTAAGTGACGTGCCTAGGAAGAAAGGAGCTGGTATGAACATCGCTCTCTTCACACTGAACGCGCAAACTTGTGTCTTACGACGACTAGACCACTGATACCTACTAGGAAAACTAGTTTACTGAGATTTTTTGAATATTATTCAAAGAGGAATCCCGTGGTCGTAACTAAATGACATCGAACTGGGACAACCTGTATATACGTCGATAACTAGCTACCTGTACAGGGGAAAGCCACTTGTATGTTTTCACTATGTGTTAGAACAACCAATGGTAATCGATGAAATCTCATTACGATTGACAGGCTCGCGCTCCGCAGTAGTATGGCTTCAGTTTCAAGTTGTAATTCTATTAGAGGTAGTAAATCATGATGGTATATCGAAAGGGGTAACATGTCTGCACGTTGCATATTACTTAGGTACTTGAGGCGCGGAAGCCTTACACTACACATAAATAAATGACTACCTACTCTGAGGGGAGGCGACCTGCACCATGGACGTATATAACTTGAGGATTAGGGGGTTCACACCTTCATTCAGAAACAATTTATAGAGAGAATTTTCTGTGGTGCGACGAATAAATAGGTAAGTAATTTTATTAGAGCCAAAAGGATCTGATGTAAGCAACAAACTAGAAGAACTACCACGGTTGGCGCACATAACGGTTCTGTAGGTCTTTTATTCACAGAATCGGGAAAATTTGGAACGCACTCCTGCCCATATATTTCCTCACAAATACAGCCTGGGGTTTTTCAAAAGGAGCGTAAAAATGCTCATGTCAGGCCGGCATGGCATTCGAAATCTCTGTGCATCACAGAATGCCCATGGGCATCGTTAGGTGTCTACTGGTGTAAACGATGCCACATGTCACGTTTTCCATAAAATAAAATAAAATATATAAATAACTACACAATAGAGAGCGTACCGTACCGAGCCGAGCGACGACTCCTACACCGCGCGCCCGCCGCCGCCTCCGTCGAATTCTCGGGAAAAACATGAAAAAATCTACCATTTTTCGGTAATTTTAGAGGCTACAAAGGGTTAGGCGTGCGGCATGTTGCCGTAGGATTCTCGGGGCGCGGGTATGCTCATTCGGTAGCCGGGATGGTCCCCTCGGACTGAATTTCGCGATGACACGCGGCGCGCGGAGGCCCCGCGCGCCGCCGCCTCCGCCACCGCCCGTTTCGGTGTGTGGTTGGATTGGACATAATATTACAAACAAAAACAATGACAACGACGACAACGGGAATATACCTAAATACCGACTTGACTAAGTTTATGTTTTTTTATTAGGTTTTTTATTAAGAAATAAAACTATGGTTTTATTTCTTTATTTCTTGAGTGCATTTCCAATGCCCTCTGGTTGTCGCGATTCTTCGTGATGCCTGTGGATTTTTTTTTTGCCGCAACTATTACACGAGAACAGGGGGGGAGGAGCCATATCCAGGGTGGCTGGGGTAGCAGGAGACCAAGGGGGTTTTCACGAAAGGCCCTGCCCAAGTGGGACTAGTTCGCAGAAAGAGCCATCCCTACAAAACAATGAAACGTTAGATAAAAATGGTCGAGTAAAAAAAGAAAAAAAAATTAAGACCACTGAACTTAAATAAAAAATATATAAAAAAATATTTTTAGCATCCTTGCAATTGGATCACCAGATCTTTCATCGTTGACGGTGAAAGATCGGTAGATTTCCCAATAAACGCTGGCGTTCCACAGGGATCGATGCTGTAGCCTACATTATTCCTGTTATTTATTAACGACCTACTGTCCCATTTAACATTCACAGTTATGCAGACGACAGCACCGCTTACCAGGGTTACTTACGCTAAAGACTGGACTGCTAATAGGTGATGAAGCTCGGCGTCAAACAATTGAAAGAGTCGACAATGTTCTCTTCCTAACCTCCTGAGGCCTCGAGAACCTTGTTGGTTTCAACGTCAGCAAAACTCAAGCATGCGCCTCGTCTAGCAAGGCCGATCGGTTTCCCTTCCAAGCCACGTTTCAGGGCCATACCTAAATTTGTCCAGGAGGCCGGACGTGGAACTGACCAAGGATGTGGGGTTTAGGGGTTCATAGAGTCCAAAGCTACACTTGACGCCAAGAAATTACCTAGGCGTCCGCAGCAGGCAGTTCTTCTCACCGGCGCAATGATATATAAAGCGCAAGTTCGCCCGGTGATGGAGTATTGCCGTCACCTCTGAGAAGGATGCCCTCTTTATTTATTGGTGTCCTTGGACTCTATCCAGCCCTCGCCATCCGTCTAATTTTGGTGATCCAAAGCTCACGGAGGAACTTGAATCATTGCACCACAGGCGAACAATTGTTTCCATTAGCCTGTTTTATAGGTACAAAACCACGGCCGGTGCTCTGATGAATTGGCTTCCCTCATCCCTCCTGCCCCCATCCGTCTCCGACATACCCGCCGGACTTACTCGGAACATCCATATGTTGTTGAGACCCAACTTCTAAGAACACATCGTTTACGAAATATTTCCTGTGTCGTACGGCGAAAATATGGAAAGGTCTTCCGGTAGTGTGTTCCCTACCACCTGGGTATCTTCAAAAGGCGTGTCAATAAAGTCGACGACCGTTTTGTCCGCCAAAGCTGGCATGGCGCCTCTCTTAGCGTAGTTTCGCGAGGAGTGGTCTTATTGGCTGTGTCTGTTTTGGTTGGGCACAGACATCCGTGCCGGCTGTCTATGAAAAAATACACATTCTGTGAAAATTTCAACCTCCTACTATTACGGTTCAAAAGATACAGCCTGTTGTTGGCCTCGGTAGCTCAGTGGTCGGTCGACTGTCGATCTTATTCATAAATAAGCACACCTGGATGGAGGAGCCTGTGCTCGACCGTTGGAGGCTGACCGTAGTTCGGATTCCAATTAAAACTGTAGTTCTTTGCCTTCTTATCTTAGGGTTTAACCCGCCCGGATTGATAGGTACTGAATGAAAAGTCGTTCGAAACGGCTAAGTAGGTATGTAAATAGTTCGGGTTTTCTATTTATATATAGTGTAGCCGTGCCGGCTACACGAAGCACTGACATGGCACCTAGTTCACCAAGGTGTTATGTGCTGACATGACGGATGTAGCCAACCGTGTCAGTTTCCATAAAAAAAACACCGCCCTTTAAAGGTAGGACAGACAGACGGACAGACGGACGACGCGGCGTAGGATTAGTAATTCGGCTTCCTTCCTTGCGGGTACGGAAACCTAAAATCTAATAGTTTCGACTAGACGGACTAGGGACTAGACTAGTATAGAATTTGGTAAGAAGCAAAGTCGCACAGCACAAGCAAAGGAAAAATCTGAAAATTGTAAATTTGTATTGTCTTATAAAAATATTTTTTCGCATATTTCAATTACTCGAATGCCTGACAGTCAAACCATTGCTGTAGTGTTTATATAGGCGTTTTGAATATTACTCGAATGCATGACAGTCAAACCATTGCTGTAGTGTTTATGTAGGCGTTTTGAGACTTTCCAAAACACAATTATTTTTGTACATACATAATACAAATATATTGAGTGATGGTACGGAACCCTCGGTGCGCGATTCCAACTCGCACTTGGCGACTTTTTTTATATATATACCTGACGACGTCGCTACGCAGTTCGTTGGATAGGTTTCGTTTGATTGTCGCGTTGAGACCTTCAACGACAATCGGTTCGATGTCGATGCAATGATTCCATAACAGCCCAGGTTTCGACGCAGTCAAAAGCTTTCCCGTAGTCCACAAAAGTGAGACACACCGGCGGATGATACTTTTCGTACTTCATCATATTAGGTATATGTGCCGCAAGCTAGCCCGCAAGGTGTGAATGTGGTCTACACTACATATGTATACACTATATACTGTCAGGCCGGCATGGCATTCGCAATCCCCGCAATCACAGAATGTCCATGGGCATCGTTAAACACCTACTGAAACGATGCCACATGCGCGCTATTCATAAAAAAAATTATATGGAACCTTGTAATATGTTGAATGCTTCGATCTTTTTTTACTGCTCATTCACGCACCGACCCGACCGAGGCGGAGCGCCGCCGGCCGCCGCCGCCGCCGCCGCCGCCGCCGCCTCCGCGCCGGCCGTGGCGTGTTCGGAGAGAGGCGCTCAGCAAGTCTAAATTTTTATTTTTTTATACACAAACATTTTTACAGTTATCACATTTTTTAATATAGAACAATTAACAAAATAATATTACTCTAGGTTATTACGTAAATGATAAGTCCATTTGATTACGTATATGTCTCTTCGTACTAAGGCGCATGTCGGATGGTAATTGGCTTGCGAGAAAGTTTATTGTCGAAACGTATTATCATTTTACATTCAATCAAAACAGTAGACCGGATAGCATTTTTCTGCTTCGGAAGAACGAAGAACTGTTTTTTTTGTTTATGGAAACTGACACCGTTTGCTACATTACCTACAACATCCGTGATGTCAGCCGATAACACCGGGTGAACTTGGTGCCACGTCAGTGCTTCTCTTCGGTCGTGCCGGCTACACTGAACTGGACAGAAAACACAAACTTTTACAGCCGTTTCGACCGACCTTTCATTCAGTGCGGTGGTACCAACCCGGGCGGGTTAAACCCTACCACCTAGTAATATAAGAAGGGAGTCATATCCCTTAGTCGCCTTTTACGACGTACACGGGGAGAGATGCAGTGGGGATATTCTTTTAAAGTACCGGCCCCACACGGAACTGTTTGGAATTCACTTTCAAAATATTCTCGTGCGGCTCGCGCGCAGCTCGCCGCTATAGATCAGATCTTCTCTATAATCAGTGTCGACTTCCTTTACAGAATATAAATAAAATTATGTTATGCGAACGTTATGGAACAATCGTCAGCCCCGATTGTATCAAATGATAATCACGATAGCGCCGCAGTTTTAATAAAGCAAAATGTTCTTAGACAACTCCTAGATATTTTCATCCAACCATTTGTCGACGAAGCAACAATACGAAAACAGTCGTAACTCCATGAGCACTCCAGTTGATTGCGGGTGCGCACGCGACATGATGGCCACAAAACACCGCATAATAAATATTTTGATTTCATTAGGTATACAATTATTTTGATCGGCGGCTGAAATGAAAAAGCGCATACCGCTCCATTAACTTGGAGTAGGTAGGTTATAAACCTATCTATGTTGTGTGCGAAGAAGCATGTGTCGTGTATGCGTCGGACGTTCCCGCGCCCGCACCAGGGACACACTTTCTAAGTCCTTATAGTCTGAAATCTGAACTTTTCTAATGAAGAAAATATAACACTATTATTTTCATTATTATATAAGTATAACAAAGATAAGGTAAATATAATAAACAATTTCATAAATATTATGAAATTACTGTTTTGAATAAAAAAAAAATGTTTGTTTGAAAATTATTGAAATGAATATCGAAATATTGGCCCATGGGCCGCAACAGTTGCTCTGTACTCTATCGTTTGCGGTGCGCGGGGTGTATGTAAGTACTTACATCATTCTTGATTTTATTAGGCACGGCTAGATACCTAGTTTTATTTGAGACTAAGATATGGCCTGAATTTACTTGCACACTTTATACATTATATAGGACATATAGGACATTTTCTATATAAATGCACACGAGCGTCCCATAGGTTAATCCTCGTCTGCGGTGCGGCGGTGGCGGCGGCGGTATCGTGAAACCACGTCACCGCCCTCCACACAACTCGACTGCGGCCGGCCCTGGGATGTTTACACTGGGACATAAAAGCTGTTTTCTTGATTACGTGTCTAGTGGACTCCGAGCTTTCACTTAACGAGCGACGAATTATAGGGAAAGTAATGTTTGCTCCTGAATAACTTAGATCAAATTGTGATTGCAACGGAGCTATGTTTATTTGTGACTAGTTGCTTTGTGTTACTTCTTTGAAGAGGAATTGACTGGACTGCATGTTACTTCTTTGCGCTGAAACTAATAAGAATAGAACAGATATTAAGCTGTAAATTCAATGAGAAACATGAAGAAAAGGTAGCCAGATCAGGCTTATATGCTGCAGCTCCCTCTCGGCGAGAGAGCTTCAGCACTGGTCTTCTGCTGCGGTCCCAACACACGAGCACAACTATTTTAATTAAAAAATTTTTTTTTAAGAAAACTAGCATAGATGGCTGTGAAGAGGGAAAAGGTGCTCGACAGAGCTAATTAAATTCACCTCTCCACGCGAAACTACGCTGCCATGCCACCAGATTATCGGGCTGTTCTGTGCTGGCTGATGGCTGTCTTGCCTATTTATACGACCACGTTTCGAGATTGAATTTTTTAATTAATAATTTTAATTTAATTTATTAGAGATTTAATTTTCGAATAGGCAAGAAAATTAAGTAAGAAAAAACAACGCAAAAAAACCAATTAAAATTTTTAAACTTTTATTTCAAGGTTTTTCCGTGACGTAATTTTTTGCCTACCTTGATTAAAAACATAGCTTAGATACAGGGATGGCCCGACCGGTCGACCGCGAAGGCTTTTCAGGTAGCCCGCCCGCAGAATATACAAAACTTACGCCCCACACACTTTTTTCATTCATTGGATTCGAAATTGGAAAATACGGGCGACTAAATTATGGTCTACAATCAGTGGCGTACCTAGGTAACCAAGGGTCCAGGTGCAAAAAAAAATTGGGGCCCTATCTAATGGTTAGGTTTAAAATATAAAATGGGTAAAAAAATATTGCGTACGATTTTTTTTTTAATTTTGAAGGAATTATTTTATCTTTATTACAATGTTAGCCTGTAGACGTCCGCTGCTGGAAATATGCTTCTACCATGTTCTTATTTTAAAAATAAGTAAAAAAAAATCTAATGTTTTTACTAGTTTTCAACCGACTTCCCAAAAGGAGGAGGTACTCAATTCGACTGTATGTTTTTTCTTTTTTTTTTGTTACGTGATTACTCCGTCAATTGTGGGTCAATTTTGAAAATTCTTTGTTTGGTAGGTCATAATTCAGGGGTCCCATTTAAATTTTATCGAAATTGATTCAGCGGTCTTTGAAAAATGAACAAAATACTATGGTGTGTGGTTACCTTCAGCAAAACTTGTGAAGTGGTCTTTTTCAGTTTGATAATTACTATCAATTATAATTTAGGAAAGATAGGTTATCTATATGACATTCAGTGCTCACACATGGCACGTCCTTGAAAAGTTGAGAGGAAGAACTACAAAGTGATGCGCCGACTCCAATAGTCTTATTAGAATTAGTGCAGAATCTCATTACACACGACGGCATTTTCGATGTGTTAGCGACTCGTGGTTAGCGGTCCGAACGCGTGCGTAGTTGGTGGGCGACTAACTTCAGACAGGACTGTGGTCTTGTATTTAATGTGCCGCTCTGGAGCTCAGATAACCTATCTACCTCCTTTTAACTTATAATATCATTGATTACTATGGTGAATGTTTTGTGGTTACCTTCAGCAAAACTTTTGTGATGTGGACTTTTTCAGCAATTTGACACGCCATGGCGAATAATTCTGTACCACTTCAACAAGAGGGTGAGTTTAATGTCTTTGACTTCAACTGATTTCGATTATTCGATTTCGATTATTATTTTTTATGTAATATTACTAAAAAGAATGAACGTGGCACGTGGAGATCCGTTGTCTCTGCCTACCCCACCGGGAAACAGGCGTGACGCTATGTATGTATGTAGGAAATAAAAACTGTTTAAAAAAATTTAAAACCGACTTAAAAAAAATAAAGCTAGAACTAAAAAGTATTAAATACCTAATATTTTGACATTTTCTCTGTCATTGTATTGAAATTGAGAATGGGTCAGAACGCCACGAGATCGATATTATGATTCATATTCGCACCCTTGTTTCATGAATATTCTAAATTTGAAATCTTTTCCGACCGGCCAGATGCGCTTAATATATTATGGTACAGATACATATTGTACCATAATATATTAAGCGCATCTGGCCGGTCGGAAAAGATTTCAAATTTAGAATATTCATGAAACAAGGGTGCGAATATGAATCACAATATCGATCTCGTGGCGTTCTGACCCATTCTCGTACTATCGTATGGAGTAATCCTGTGGGGTAACTCAAGCCATGCTGAAAGAGTGCTAATACTGCAAAAACGAGCGATAAGGTTATTAGCCAGTGTACCGCAAACAACATCTTGTAGAGACTTTTTCAAATATTTTGTTAATCTAACTGTGTGCTCTCTATATACCTATATATGAAGTAGTGGTATATGTACGCAAGAACATTAATTCTTTTGAGTTTAATGGCGCAAGTCACAATTATAACACCCGTAATTCAGAGCGCTTAAAATCTGTTGCGCACAAATCGGCGATGGCTGAAAAAGACCCTGACGTGATTGGACCCAAATTGTACGAAAATGTTCCTGATTGATACCATAAAATCAATAAATAGTGACAATGTGTTCCAGAGTCAGCTGAAAATATTTCTCTTAGACAATCCATTTTATGTGAATTTTTTTTCTTACTGTAAATAAAAATTCTGCTGACTCTGATAATTCAAATTGTTTATATGCATAAACTCAAATTTTATTAATAACTTGACTGAACCCTATGTTCTATGTTGTTGTACTTTTTATTATCTTGACTAAATATTTTAAATTTTTTGCTTAGATATAGTATGTTATATTTAACATAATGAAACTTAGTATGCAAGTTATATTTAAAAAAAGCTCTGTAAGGTTTCTTACCCGGTTCTTCCTTATAGATTGCACTGCTGAACGGGACATGACAAAAAAACAATAATAATGATAATGATAATGACGAACCATACTGAATATGCATATGTCTCAATGAAATATTGTTGTGTGTTCTTTATGGCGAAATAAATATCTGAATCTGAATCTGAATATGGTATAATATAATTATTATGGTGGTATAATCGAGCTGGTCTGATGATGGAGACGGAAGGTGGCCATACATAGGAACTCCTAAACTACACACGATAAACCCGTTGTGTTTGAGCTCGTTGGATTTGTCTCGACAAGCAATTACTTTAGGCCTAGGTGGTTTCCAGGGTCTGATGATGAAGACGGAAGGTGGCCATAGGAACTCCTAAACTACACATGATAAACACATCGTGTTTGGGCTCGTTGCATTTGTCTTCACGAGCAATTTACTTTAGACCTAGGAGATTCTAAATTCGACGGTATGTTTTCTTTTTTTGGATATTTGTTACGCGATTACTCCGTCAATTGTGGGCCGATTTTGAAAATTCTTTTTTTGTTTAAAAGGGGATAACTCTGAAGTAGCCCTATTGTTATTTGAACAAGATCGGATTGGAAAGCGAGGCGGAATCGCGAGGCCGAAGGCCTCGCGATTCTGCCGAGTACATTAATAGCAAAAATTACAAAAAAAAACTATTTAAAAATAAATAGAAACCGACTTCAAAAATGTATGAAATAAAAAAAAATCTAACCCTAGAGTTGAAGGCGGTGCAAAAGAAGGCTACACAAAATCACACTCATGTTTTCCTTCATCCATCATTTTTGCTTGCTTTCAACTCTATCGCCTTCAACTCTAGGGTAAATTTTTTTTTATTTAATACATTTTTCAATTCGGGTTTTATATTTTTTATAAATCGTTTTTTGTTTCACAGTTTTTTTTCCAAATTTTTTGCTATTAGTGTACTCGGCGGAATCGCTCGGCCTTCGGCCTAGCGATTCCGCCTCGCTTTTATTTCATTATTTTTAGTAATATTACATAAAAAAGAACAATCGAAATCGTATAATCGAAATCGGTTCAAGTGGTACAG
This sequence comes from Nematopogon swammerdamellus, assembly GCA_946902875.1. Classification (NCBI taxonomy): domain Eukaryota; kingdom Metazoa; phylum Arthropoda; class Insecta; order Lepidoptera; family Adelidae; genus Nematopogon; species Nematopogon swammerdamellus. The sequence continues at coordinate 19,331,603 of OX336334.1, forward strand.
AATTATTATTCGCCATGTGTCAAACTGCAAAATTTTGAGCGTGTTGCAGTGAAGGTTGCAGTATAATAATATAAAAGTATCGACTTGCTTATGTTTTTATTGCTGAAAAAGTTCACATCACAAAAGTTTTGCAGAAGTAACCACAAACCACAGTTTTTTGTTGATTTTTCAAAAACCGCTCAATCAATTTATATGGGACCACCTCTAAAGTATGACCTACCAAACAAAAAAATAATTTTCAAAATCGGCCCACAATTGACGGAGTAATCGCGTAACAATCATACAAAAAAAATATACAGTCGAATTGAGAACCTCCTCCTTATTTGAAATCGGTTGAAAATAAAAAATCCAGGTTAAATTTTAGAAGGAAATTTTTTGAAGAATTATTCCAAGTTTTCATGTTTGATTTGTATAAATAACTTCCATATTTAGTAATACCAATAGTCTCTACTAGGGAGTAGCCACATACGACCAGGAGCACCTCGGGGTAGCATTTCTCGTGAGGTCAGTTCGAGATTAGCTGTGGCCCAAGCTCAGGGGGCCGAGGGCCCCTTGAGCTTGGGGGCCCCGGTGCACTGCACCGCTAGCTCTCCGATAGGCACGCCACTGCGTAGGCTTAGTAATAGGGTCCCGTACTGGATACGGTACCCTAAAAAAGGGGTTATATACATAAGACTCATCACTAAAGACCACGAAAAACACCATAAAAATCCATTAGTCACATGAACTTTTATTTTGGTCATAACTCGAGACCTGAAGTTTAAGTACCAACACAATGGGTCTAGCACCAGTGGTTCTCGAGTTATGATATGACCAAAACAAAAGTTCACGTGACAGATGGATAGATCTCACTGAGACCTGAAGTTTGAGTACCAGCACGATGGGTCTAGCACCAGTGGTTCTCGAGTTATGACCAAAACAAAAGTTCACGTGACAGATGGATAGATCTCTCCGAAACCTGCAGTTTGAGTACCAACACGATGGGTCTAGCACTAGTGGTTCTCGAGTTATGACCAAAACAAAAGTTCTTTTAAGTTTACAAAAGTAAACGTAGTTCGGTATTCGATAGTTCGTTTCATTGCGGTTATTTCGGTATGCGACATATAAGGCGAAATTATACAGTTTTGGTCAGAAAAAATCGAAAAAAAATGTCGAGTGTGTTTTGCCTGGAGTTCAAAAAATCTGTGAACTTCATGAGCACAGAGCATCCCATCCAATCCATCCGTTTCTCACTCTGTCGCTCGCACCGGTGGGTGTGGCCTTTTTTAGTCAACTCCGGCACCGAATATGACTCCGGGGAGAAACGGATGCATGACGTCCGGGCCTAAGACTAAGAGCAAGAATATTGAAGACAAACCTCGAGCGAGGAACGGCGGCGAGAAGGCTTGCTCTGTGCTCAAACGTCAGACAGACAGAACCGTGGCCCGTACTCCGAACACGGGTCTGACACATGAAAGAACAAAGGAATGGGATTTTGGCCTGCCTGCGCGGATCAGCTGATTGTAAACAAATAGTATGGGTGAATGTATTGGTGGTTTAAAAAAAATTACCAGGGATAATTTATAGAAGATGCGTCGCTGCATCTTCTATAAATTAACCCTAACCTAATGTTGAGACGGGCGCAATTAACTGATCGCGCAGGCAGACCAAAATCCCATTCCTTTGTTCTTTCATTTGCCGCTTGCCCCGAACACGAATTTACTTGACTTGACTTGACACAAAGATTGAAGATCTTTGTATTGAAGTGAAATGTCAAAATAGCAACAAATACGCCGCTTCTTCTTGACTTGCCTGCCGGACGTATGTACTTATCAAGCCCAAAACCTTTATTATTTTAGATTCCTATATCGTTATCCGATTACCGCAGTTTTATTCAGTTCAGTTATTTAATCTACAATCGACGCCATCATGGACAGTTGCGTTGCGGTTGTGACCGGTGGAAACAAAGGCATCGGATTCGAGATAGTACGCGGACTGTGCCAGAGGTTCGACGGCGCAGTGTACCTAACGGCGCGCAGCGATGAGCGCGGGCGCCAAGCTCTCGCAAAACTGCGCGAAGAAGGACTGGAGCCGAACTTTCATCTCCTCGACGTGACCAGCGCGGACAGCATACGAACCTTCGGCGAGTACATTGCAGCCCACCACTCTGGTATAGATGTGCTCGTCAATAACGCCGGAATCCTCGACTTCGACAAGCCTGTATCGTCTTACGATGATTGTAAAAAACTGATGGACACTAATTTTACGAGTTTGCTGACCATTTCCGACATGTTGTATCCGCTGCTGAAGAGCGACGCTCGCATAATAAACATGAGCAGCGACTGGGGTCTACTGTCCAACATCAGAAAGCAGGTGTGGCTGGACCGTCTGTCGAGAGACGACCTCACCACGGAGGACGTCGTGCAATTCGTGGAGGAGTTCCTGCAGGCGACACGCAACGGGAAGAACTCGTTCGCCTCCTTCGCCGGTCACTACGGAGACTACAAGGTGTCCAAGGTCGCATTGTCGGCCCTAACGTTTGTGCAGCAGCGTGAGTTCAACAAGCAGGGCAACAATGTTTCCATAAACTGTGTTCATCCTGGATTTGTGAAAACGGACATGACTAAAGGAATGGGTGACTTCAGTGCAGAGCGGGGAGCGCGAGCGCCACTGTACCTGGCGCTCGACGCTCCGCAGACGCTGAAGGGGACCTTTGTGTGGCACGACTGCAACAGAGTCAACTGGGATGATTAACTCTCTGTTGAAAGCTTTTAGTTTTGTTGTACTTTTGTTCTCACCAACAGATTTTTCTGTGATATTAGCGTGGCATACACAATAACTAATTCACGACAATGAAGACATGTGTAATAGAAATAGTGTGTTTATTTAAAATATAACACTGGAACAACATTACAATCATATGTCACATTGAAACCCAAATGTATTTTCTGTTTGTTTTGTACATTGATCTTGGCTTGCAAACATTACAAATGTACTCAAATTACAGCATTCTGTTTGCAAGAACTCCATTTTATTTTGCAGCTAGTAATGAAAACTGTATTAAATTAAGTAATTACATTTTCAAACACATCAGCTAAATAGAAATGAAAATACTACAAAGCAGCATTACCTATTAGGCTATTATTGTTGTTTATATAGTTTATAGTTTTATTGAAACTTCTATAACGACAGAAGCTATGGTAGGTAATGATTTATATTAAAATGCACATATTAACTTAGAGACTAGAAGACTTGCAGAGAGAGTACCTGAGCGTTTGCTTCTCCCAACGTATTCAACAAAAGGTCTCGTGCATACATTCTCATTTCCTTAGGAGACCTTTTTACTAAAATATTATGTTTTGATTACCTACAAATGTTTAAAACCTTAGTTAAAAATATATATTTAAGAACAAACATGTATGTGAGCATTGCGAGTAGGACAGGTGCTTACATGTTGCTGTGGTGCTCAATATTCCACTGTATCCGAATGCCACATATGTAATATGCTGACTTGCATTTAATTATTTTATTCTTACATTTTTATTTTTATGTTTTCACTGAAAATACATGTTTTTAAATTGAGATAACATAAGTATTTATTTAAAAACAATATATGAGAATTGCTGCCATGCTTTATTTTATTTGACAAACAATTTTTAAATGCCATTTTGGTTTTTTTTTTTTGCTTCTCAAGCAAGAAAATTAATGTTTTTATTAACCGCTCAGGCGCCAAAAGCACGACTTCTGACTCCGTCAAACGTTGCGGTTTTTTTTTCGCAGGTGCAATTCGTTAGGCAAGGAAGTAAAGAAAATATTTTCGGAAAAAAAAAATTATAGCAATACCTATAGCAAATTTAGCATGGTTGTAATTTGTTACAAAATTTCCTACAAACTTATCTACCATGCAGTGTACTTTGTGCACACCTTTGTTTTGATTCCAAATTGTGAGTTGAACTTTGCACTTCACATACTTTTAAATAGTCATATTCATAATTTGACACACTCATGAAGGATAAAAACCTCCAATAACAACACTTCACTCCAGAAATGTTGTATTCTTTCGAAGAATACACAAACACAATAAACTAATGTTAGACATTAACTAAACTATAACAATAACAAATCGTGTTTGAGGCAGCGTGGCGGTGCATCAAATTCGCGCGCGAACATGGTGTGCGACACCAAGTCTCGAAAACAACTGAATAGTCAACCAATGTTTTTCTCTAGACTGGCGTCAAACTGAATCAGATCAAGTAGGGCACACCTTCACCTATATTTAGAAGTATATGAGCCTTATCCCAATATTCAAAGAGTATGTAATTCATTGCCGACAGTTGGCATCGCTCCGCCGTTAAAAAATTTAAACGCAAAGTTTCGGTCACCTTTCAATGCCGTTACAATTTTGGAACAGCGACGCTTGAGCGGTTAAGTGGAATGAATTCAGGTTTCCAAGCAGAATGTTTTGAGCTTTTAAGGTTAACATATTAAGTATGATTTTAAAATAAATTTAAAATTACTACACATTTGGGAAATTCTTCTATACTTTCAGATATATATACCTGCACACGTGAGCAATACAAGAAAATTTCTATAAAATGTGAGATCTGTCAAATCTTACAATGACCATACAATGGTATAACTTAACCCTAATTTATATTTTGAAATTTGCACATCATACGTTTTTTTTTATTGACAGCGCGACATATGTCGCCGAGCCACCCATAAGGTGTCTTAACGACGCCCATGGACATTCGGTCGTATGCGGGGGTTGTGAATGCCATGCCGGCCTGACAGGTGCCCATTCACGCCCCTCTTGAAGGACCCGAGACTACTTGGGGGGAAATATATGGGCAGGGAGAGCGTTCCAGAGATTACCGGTTCTGTAGAGGAAAGATCTGCAGAATCGATTGGTACGCATCGGCGGTAAGTCCAGCGTGTAGGGATGCAATCCCTTTCCAGTGCGCGTGGTGTGAAGGTGACATTCTGACAAGTCATATCAGAATGCCACTAATAATGGCGTTGGCACAAACATACAGCGGTGAACAACTCATTAGAAATGATTACTAACAACAAAACAACTCAATCAATAAATTCCAATAACTAAATTTACTTAATAAAAAAAAATATGTTTAATACGTAGATGGAATTTGAAGATAAGTTAATATTTCAAAACAACAATAGCACTTTTAGTATTGTTTATTAGGTATTAAAATAGTCAGTATTTCAGTGATTCTCTACTGGTATTTTTCACTGGACAACTAATTTAAAGTTATGAAACTATAAAAATATAAATAATGATCTAAATTATTTTTAAATTTACACATTTTGAGAAAGTTGATCCTTTTTATTTACAATGTATATTTGGTAGGGTATCCATTATTCCGCATTACGGCCCTACAGCAACGCCGCATGGATGCTCAGTTTTTGACAAGTTTGGAAATCAAGGTCCAAAGCCTCTGCGAAAGCATGGTAAAAATTGTCTACATTTTTATTTTGGTTTTCGGCTAATTTTTTCTCCAACACATAGCGAGGCTGCTCTATAGGACGCAAGTCTCAAATCTAACACAGATAGAGTTTGACTATTGAGGAATTCCTTAACGGAGCGGGCTGTGAGCTTTAGGCAATTGCCATGTTGGAATGTCCTGATGACTAGTAGTTTGTCCTCTGCATAAGGCAGGCTGCATGATATCTTCCAAGGTTGTACTGGAATTGGTATAGCAAGCCATCTATTTTTCTAATAGATCCAACCATACCATGTCCAGAAAAGCATGCCCAAACTTTTACATTTCCACCGCCATGTTTGACTGGCTTTTTTGTGTACTGGGATTGTTAGGATCAATTTCCTCATTTGCTGGTCGTTGTACGTATTGTTTTCCATCAGCTTTTCTTTGTGAAACAATGGAAAAACTTCATTGGCTTTCAATTCAACTACCGTACGACTTGCGAAAGCTATTTGCACCTTGTCAGTACCGATTAGTTAGAAGCGGAACCTTAGAGCTATTTTTCCCGAAAAGTTATCTTGTTGTTGTTTTGGTTTGGGGTTGGCTCTAGGCCTGCAAACTAATCCCGCTTGGTTGGGGACCTTCGTGCAAAACCCCGCAGTCTCCAGCTACCCCGGCCAGCCTATGTCTTCCTTGAAAGCCACAAGTCGACCGGGGTGTCTGCAGGCCGCTTATCCCTTAGTCGCCTTTTACGACATGCACCTGAAAAGTTATCTTTTACCAGACGTCTTTGTAAAGTGCGTGCATTTCTGCTTGCGGGTTATTTTTGCCAAAAATAAATTTTGTATGTTTTCTGAACCCATAAAAGCATCTTGCTTGGCGAATGCAGCTACTGCGTTGTCTTTCTTACACTGGACTTTCTGGGAACATTTTCTCTTGTGTAATGTTTTTCATAATGTTTTACTGCAATAAATAATTTGTTTCCAACATATTAAGTGGTCTGCAATCTTCTGATATTACCAATACCGTTTGCGAGACTTTAGTAAAGTTTTTGTAGTAGGTACATATGTGACAACTAACCAAAATATAACAAATAATGACACTGAATTCCATTTTCCAATAAACAATTTGAATGTTGACCACAATGTTAATCCTTTTCGAATGAGTTATCCAGCGACCAGAGTAGGTACTGCTGCCTATTACAGAAGGGAAAACTTCATAAAAAAATGCTAACATTATTGAAATGTTCGTAATTTTCGTATTGAGTTAGACATACAGGCATAATTTAAACTTGACAAATATTAAGCAAGAGTGAACATGACTAAAATTATGTCTATTTGTGTACATATTTTTATTTTAGTACTAGGTGTTTCTAATTAGTTGTCTGCAGCTGTATATGTCACTTTGGGCAACTTTATAGGAGAGCCATTTTAGTGTTTGAAAAATTGTTGCAGATCTGATTGAATAACAATAGTATTTATTATATAGCAAATATTATGTTAAAATTGAGGTTTAAATTTTATGAATTAAACCATCTAATTCTTCTCATAGTTCAGGATATGACATAATATATCAATTCGCCATGTCACACTTGGTCACATAAAGAAACTTTTATGACTTATATGATAATAGGCCTTTCAGCAATTATTGGTATTAGTATAAAGAATATTGCCAAATTTTCATTTGAATACACTATTTTCTATGGACTAAACTTTGGTTTGAAATCCTTTCTTGTTGTGAATAAAAGGACTTAGTTAATATACCATATTGCGAAGTTTTTTGCTTAGTATTCACTCAATTTATTGCATGGCACAAGCAGACTTGTCTGACGTAGGTTTTTGGCTGATAAACTTTGCAAAACACAGCAGATATGTCCGACCGATTTGTATGTTTCTGGCACGAAAACATTGTTCTAGTTTGGCGACATCTCTTGAAATGCTAGAATGACTTGTTCGTATAGAGATATGAAGAAATATGTTTTTGCCAAGATTTGGGTTGATTTTTTTTTTATAAATTTTACTGTAATTATCTCATTTTGGCCGAAAAGTGACATATAATGTTTCTGCCAAACAGTCATGGAATTAATATTTCCAATTTAAATATTATATTACTATAATGAAATAAATGACTCCCTTCTTATATTACTAGGTGGTAGGGTTTAACCCGCCCGGGTTGGTACCACCGCACTGAATGAAAGGTCGGTCGAAACGGCTATGTAAATAGTTTGTGTTTTCCGTCCAGTTCAGTGTAGCCGGCACGACCGAAGGGATGCACTGACGTGGCACCAAGTTCACCCGGTGTTATGGGCTGACATCACGGATGTTGTAGGTGATGTAGCCAACAGTGTCAGTTTCAATAAATAAATGTCAAACCAAAGTTTTATGTTGTTCAAAAAGTCTGACTCCTAAACCTCAAATTAGAATATGGAATGAATCCAATATGTTTTTAACAAAATCATTCCTTACAGTATTTACATCTCAACTATGTTACCTACATACAAACCAATACGCAGCGAACCCATGCAGATCATACAGATAAACATTTCATACATAAAGATCCTAATCAATTTTTACTGCACCATAAATTTTCCTTATGAATGTGTATGCTGCAAAGAATCCTATCGTCCCAGTTAAAAGCCAAAATGTTAGGACCATGAGACCTGCAAAACAGAAAAGAAAAAATTATTAATTACCAATAAGTAATGTCGACACGCCCAACCGGCGTAAGTATGTCGATTTATTCAATATAAAATAGGGTGTTCAACCCATTCTCAGATGACACAATGCTGCTGGACGATGCATTTTATTCAAATACAAGGAGCCTGTTTCCTACTGTCACTCTAGATGCAACTGGATGGATGCTGAAAAATTGTACGCAGAGAAGGCAATGAGTCAAATCGATGAGCCCGTGGGACCTTCATGGAAAATTTCAAAGCCTTCTCAAATATGCAATTGAGCATCAGGGAAGCAACACTTTATTTTTTAACTCAGTAGGTATAATGTTAGCAATCAAAGACCTGACGATAAAGCAACACTTGAAATGAGGCTATAAATAAGCTAAAATAATTTTTATTAAAAAAATTCAATTAAATAATAATCCGAGAAGACCGGACAACAATATCTTACCAGTATATCCAATGTAGAGTAGTGTAGGTATAAATTCAGTTATTTCTAACTTTGTGAAAAAGTAGCATACTGCGTATACAAGAACGTATACGGCCGACCCGCCCGACACTATAAAACTCCTCCACCACCAATGATAGTCCTGAAACATTTTATCATATTATAACAGCTGTATGTTATAGTATTGCTGTATAAAACAGTAAAACAGAATCCATAACCACAACGTCACTCTATCTCCACGACTGCGTCTGCCTGACGTTCTGGTAGCACATACTCAATAATAATCTTCTTTTATTATACAAGTAGAGTTCTTTTCTTTGATAAGTACAAAAAATTACATTCTAAAGAGTTCTTTTTTATGTAATCTGGTATGGTTGGCTGAGCCAGAGGGCCCAAAGCACATGCCCCGAGCAGCCAATAAAACCTCCGAGAAGATAGGTGCCATACCGGATACTTCCCTTTGATTTGCTGGCTATACTGGAGTAGAGGAGAACACAGCCGAGGCTATGCCCAGTTGGCTACAATTTCAGCCTACCACCAAGTAAGGGGCAAGGTAAGAACCTATAGTTTTACTGAACAGTGAAGCGTCAGGTGTAGGTATGCAACTAAAATTGTTTTATCAGAAAAAACTCATTGGTACACGCCGACCGAATGTGGACCTATCTTAAACGCACCTGGTTTAGTTGATTTCTTACTTGGACCATCAACATCGGACCATAGAACTATAACATTTAAGTAAGTACCTTATTGTATTGTACCTATATTTTGACGAACCTAAGTGTAACTTGTTACTTAAAGAGAATAAATTAAATTGAATCGGACCTCTCGCAATAGACGCCGACACCCAGACTGCTCGACGACCCTTCACTTAGAAAATATATTAAATAAAATAAATTCAATACATATTTAACATTCGTCTGACTGCGTTCGCCTCCGACCCCACTGCTCAGCTCATATGAATGATGTGATGATGCTATAAAATTATGTATTACTCCGAGTTAAGCCCTATACCTTTCTTAAAATTCCATCCGAATTAGTTCAATAGCTTTTACATGACGATGCATGGGCAGACAAAGCTACTGCAAGCAAACGAAACTGAATCCACTCCACGTCCTAGTCAAGGGCTGACGAGGGTTTGACGCAAGACGAAACGTCTAGTGCACTGTAAGAGAACTAGATCCCTGGTCCCGTGCTAGATTGACACCTTTTCCTACTTGCAATGGGCCCATATGTGGTAAAGCCATGAAGTGCTATGTTCGTCATCTGCTCAAAAATGATGGTTTCTATAAATTATTATTCTATTAATATAGTATACAAGCTGTGCCTGCGGCTCTGCCCGCTCTCATATTTCACTTTACTGCTAACCTCATAAGCCATTTAGCGTGATAGTAAGTAGCCTATAGTTGATGGGAAGAATCAAGCTATCCGTAGAATTTTGTTTTATTAAAATCAGTTTAGTGGTTCTCGAGTTATAAGCGGACAGACAGACACTCAGACAGACAGAAAGCAGACGTTGGATTTTATTATAGGTAAGGATGTTTTGATTAAAAGGTAGCCGGGAGTGGATGGATGAGAAGAGCGGAAGACCGCGTGTGGTGGCGTGCCTTGGGAGAGGCATATGTCCAGCAGTGGACCGATACAGGCTGATGATAATGATGATGATGATGATGTTTTGATTAAACTCACCTCACTACACAATTGGAAGTAAACCATGACTATGGATATCTGTGATACTGATATGACTAATATGCAGAAAACGAGAAACAGAAATCCAAACAAGTAGTAGAACTGGTTCTCCCAGAGAGCATTGAATATGAAGAATAGTTCTATGAATACTGCACCGAACGGCAACACACCTGCCATTAGAATGCTGAAACAAAGAATGTGGCAGTTAGTTTAAGCCCTTACCTATGTTCTGTCTATAGTTTGCTATGATAGGCTAGGTATAAATTCAATTATTTTCTACTGATACAATAAACATGTAATTTATTGAAACTGCACCCTCGACGCGCGATTCTAACTCGCACCTGACCGGGTTTTCCTTGTATAGGTTCCTTTATAGGTTCTATGGTTAGGTGAATGGATAGATGGACTCCCTAACAAATTAAGTGCAAATTAAGTACTTACCAAACAATTATATTCATGTACCACACTTGCTCTGGCACTTTCCTTGGTATAAAATTAGTCCGAACTGGATGCTCAAATGGTTGTTTTCTACAGCCAAAGTAATAACCCAGGTAGACCAAAGGCAGCGATATGCAAAACCAAAGGCACAACAAAGCCATCATTGTAGAGAAAGGGACTGCCCCACTGGAATGTTTGCCCCAAATAAAGAAATTCAAAACGAAACAAGTTCCAAAAACAACCCCTGGATATAGAGTTGCAGTCAAGAAAGCAGTCCTCTTCCATTGCTTTCCCTTCAATGTGGTATAGACCCGCGCCGAGTAGTAGCCGGCTATGAGTCCCATAAACACATAGAGGAAAATAGCAGCCGTCATCAGAGCACCGCGAGAGGCGGGCGACAGCATTCCCAGCATCGCGAAAACTGTAACATTAAAGCATGTCAATCACTTGATAACATCACCGTTATATTACTCATTCTAAACTAAGAATAATAAAGGTCATCCCTCATGCCGCACCTTTTTTTTTTATGAAAACTGAAATGCTTGGCTACATCACCTACAACATCCGTGATTTCAGCCCATAACACCTTGGTGAACTAGGCGCCACGTCAGTGCTTCCCTTCGGTCGTGCCGGCTACACTCAACTGGACGGAAAACACAAACTATTTACATAACCGCTTCGACCGACCTTTCATTCAGTGCGGTGGTACCACCCCGGGCGGGTTAAACCCTACAACCTAGTAATAAAAGAACGGAGTCCCTTAGTCACCTTTTACGACATACACGGGAAGAGATGCAGTGGGGCTATTCTTTTAAAGTACCGGCCCCACACGGTACCTACTTTCGGCAAAGGATTAGCCTGGTAATCCAGAGGGGAATGTGGCCAACATTCTCGGCACTATCCCGGGGGAAAATCCGCTTTTAATGACATTTACTTCTAGTTTGGTTTTACGTTATTACGTTAGTTTTAGTTTTAATTTTAATGGAAGAAATGTAACTCTCCCCAATCACAGCGCTATAGATGCAGAGTATGTGTTTCATAGTAGACAAAACTATTGTTTTATCAGGATGTATATAATGGAATGCAAACTTAATGGCATACTAACATATTGTAATGAGGGCCATGAAAAACACTTGGATTCCACTCCCTATAACGGCAGAAAAGAGCATTTTCCTGGGTGGCGGTCGGAAGACATCACCGTGAACCAATTTCCAGCCTGTTTCCTCCATTATGTCGTCCATGCTGTCATCAGAGTTGTAGCGAGCGATGTCTCGGCGCAGGGTACGTACCATTATCATGGTCAAAATTCCTGTAAAATATAGTCAATATGCACAACACAACACAACATCAACACAAGCTCGTACTGTAAAATCAACTGCGACAGTGGCCAAATTCAATAGCAGCTAAATTCATAAATGTTTTTCCAGCTTACCAGACAAGAAAAATAGGACGACCAATGAATTGACAATGGAGAACCAATGTATTTGAACGTCCTTCATGTCTAGATATATGTCCCAGCGCGACGCCCAGCTCACTTCTGACTCGCTCCACTCCACAGAGTATGTGAAGTACAGTTTGGTGCCGGTTTCTTCGTTGACAAGCTGCGGCTTGGCGTCTGGAGCGATCTGGCACCCGTCATTTCCGAATTTCAACTCATCCTTGTCCACGGATGAAGTCTCCACCTCAAACGCCACTACACGATATGTATTTCTGTGAAACAATATATACATGTTATCAGCAATTATTTTTTATGTACTTATGTCAAAATGGGTGGCTGTGCCGAGTGACCAATGGTGCAGTCAACAGAAATACGTGTAGGGCCTATCCCTTCTTACCTTACTAGGTGGTAGGGTTTATCCTGCCCGGGTTGATACCACCGCACTGAATGAAACGTTGGTCGAAATGACTATGAAAATAGTTCGTGTTTTCCATCCAGTTCAGTGTAGCCGACATGAAATGAAGGGAAGCACTGGCATGGAACCTAGTTCACCCGGTGTTATGGGCTGACATCCACGGATATTGTAGGTGATGTAGCCAACCTTATCAGTTTCCATAAAAAAAACCCCAGGCACCAACACACACCGACATAGCCAAAGACACCTCTCCTCGTGAAACCACGGTCAATGAGGCACCGTGCCAGCAGATTTAAGCCTGTTAGTACGACGTTTGAAGACATCCAGGTTAAAGGATTCAGGAAACACACAAAGTTCTTACACAATTTGTTATTTCTGTAGAACAACTGTACAATTTTAACGCGTTGAGTGGTGGCTAACTGATTAATTTCGTAAATATGTTGTTTCACACTAACATATGACGTTTCAAACACACACCATTATTAAGAGGTGTCTAATTTACAGTATTGCCAATATAATCAGTTCGAACTGGATCATTCTTTAAATACATACCTATATTATAATAGGTGCATTACAGCAATTTATAAGTCATATTTAGCTACGTAAAAATAGTGTTTTTGGTACTGCAAGCACTGTCTGACAGCTAATGCAATCAAAACGCTACACCTGCTCCCCTCGGACGACCGAACGATGTCTGAGCTCAACAACAGGTGTACTAGCGACCTCGCAGTACTGTTGTGTTGCGATCGCAGTGCTTGTACCTACGTCAATCGGCGATCGTTAGATCGATTAGGCGCGGGAAATTTAGAGTGGCCACTCGCTAGTCCCGACCTCGATTAACACCCTCCTCTACTGCCGATGGGCCCGGATATGTTCGGTGAAGCCATCGCAAGCTTAGTTCCATACCTTCCCATCTAACTAATAATGAAACCATTTATTTCAAATTCAAGCTCGGTGTTCATAGTAAAAAATTGGTACATAAGAAAACCTTTTTAGGGTCCATTCACTGGAAGTGATAACTAAGTCATACTACATAGAGTAAATGGATACTTACGAGCTATGCATGTGATACTTGAGCAATAGTTTGAAATGATTGTTGATGTAAGCTTTCCCGCGTGACATGAAGCCGAGCGGGTATCCTTGCTGGACGTGGTTCCCGGAATTTTCTTCATTTACTACTCTCGTGGATACGGGAAGATTATCCACTAATCTGAAAACATTATGAAAAGAAGCAATAATGAAATATAAATTACTATTTTGTTTCATTCCATTATTTACACATGTTTTGTATAAATTAGGATATACATTCAGTGGTTGAATGGGACGTGTTCACGAAGCGGAACTCCTATTGCTCCTGATATTTTTTTTACTATATAAAATTTTGCTCCAATTGAGATGTGGTATAGAAAATGGACAATTAAAGTCTACGGCGACAAATCTACACACATTAAGTTCACTCTGCATGGATGGTCATGTCTGCCAGTCACCATAAACATAGAACAAATACCCCAAGCGGTTGATACTCCATATCTTGGGCTACATCTGGATCGGAGACTCACCTGACAAAAACACATCTGGACCAAGAGGAAGCACCTTGACGCCAAACTGAGAGGGATGCACTGGCTAGTTGAACCTCAATCACAACTCCCGAGAGACAGTAAAATGGCTATCTACAAATTTATATTAAAACCTGTATGGCATTATGGTAGGTATACTAATCTGGGGAACAGTAGCCAAGGCATACATTGACATGATGGAACGATTTCAAAAGAAAATACTGAGGAGACTCTTCAACATTCCCTGGTATATTAGTAACAAACTGATGTATCAGGATCTCGAAATTATGACAATACGAGAAGAAATCACAAACCACACCATAAGGTATAGAGACTGCATCGACCACAATCCAAATGAAACGGCAAGGCACCTCATGGGTGCCGACAGCGTACATCTCAAGGTTTTAACTCGGGATTTCATCCAGGCAAGAAGGTAATGGGGTCAATGGACCTCACCCCAGTAAGAGCCAGATTGCAGCGAGAGAAGCACCCAGCATCGCTGCTTATTGCGGCTGCAGCAGCAGAATGCAGTGGAATCGTAAAGAAAAAAAAAATTTAATACATACAGATAATTCACTCCTTCTAGTTTTATATTACAAATATTTTGTGCATTTTCCATAATAGCTCATACTTTTTGTCTCTTATGAACTCTAAAATCAAAACTAAATATAGTAAGCCCATTGACTAATATAAAATTAATGGAAATGACAGCAGTACGTCCTAAAGAGCTTTATTTATTACATAATTGTAAAAAGGTACACATACATACATTTGAACACCATTTAAAGTAATGCAGAAATGTTACTTACAAGTGCACATAATATTCATGTTCAATCCGCCCCGCGACCTTCTCAGACTCCTCCACATTCCAGTTCATATGATTGTCCCTGCTGTGACAGAGCAGCCGGCATCCGGTGTCCTCCGCCATGTGCACTTGATACGGAGTGTTCACAATGCGATCACCCCTCAACACTTCGCCCAAGTTCTCTGATTTGTCAACAAACGTCCCATTTTTGGGCTTGCAGAATGGTAGTGAGTAATATTCGTATGGCAGTTGAGTGTGTATACTCGTCATTTTAACGGCCTTCACCTCGATCCGCTGGCCCTTCGTGAACTCGACCGGCGCTACCCCGGGCACGTAGAATGCATCGGCTACGGCCGCCGTGAACAGCAGCACCACCGTTGCCCTCATCTGAAATAACACAATGCTAATATGTATTTGCATACAATTCTCGTGATAAACAAAAGGGTGTCATTGCTGAATGTTGCATGATGAAAATTATTTCCAATACATCACTTTAAAACAAGGACGAGAATATCTTGGGTCTTTAGAGACCAAGTCAGAGGGTCTAACCATTAGACTTCGTAGTCTATTACAGTGAATTTTCTTTGATGATAATGGTATTGTAATGGTATACACTATGAGGTCCGAAATTCAGTTTATTGTGGTTAGAAAATTATCACATTGTTTACTAACGGTTACAAACATAGCCAAGTGAAGGAATTATATTTGTGATGGAAATTTGAAATAGCTAGCTAATAAAAAGGGACTAATGTGAATTGTGATGATGTTTATATATTACAATACAATACACTCCATTCCACCAAAGAATATAATATATTTTTTTTTTTTTTTTTTTTGGCGATCACGCTTTTAGTTTAGCGTATTTAAGCCATAGTCACGTCTTTAAGTCATACTACTAGGGCACAATTATTACTCTATGCTAGGGCCAGGGTCTGTGCAGTCAGTACAAAATTTATGTCTATGAAAATTGTACGTGCAAAAGTACTTTGAGATACTGTTCATAGATGGCGGGTCAATCAAGGACAAAAGCAACGCAGTATTGTCAGATATGGAGGTTTTCCTCCAAAACTGGAGGTATTTCGTTTTCGGGTTTCTGGAGCAAGATAAAATCAATGAAATGAAGGATTTTCGTAAAAATTTTGGTTTTCCGGAGGTTTTCATTTATAAAGCAAAAACACGTCGTGAACTACAACTTCTCGAGTAGTATATAAATGTTAATAAATAACAATAGTTTAGTTTCACTCGTTCATCCTTTCTTTCCCTATTATCCTTATTAGTAAGTATTACTTGTCTATTGATGGTTTGCCGCTACCTCAGCCCGCGCTTCCGCACATCGCGCCTCACGCCACACCCGCTGACGCCTAGCTCAGTAGCGTTAGTATCGCTGTCGCGTAGCCAAAGAATATAATACCGCGTAGCCACGCCCGTATTATATGTGTAATTGAGCTACCTACCCCTCGCACGTGTACGAATTTTGTTGTTTTTTTGTGTTATTTGTTTTATTACTAACATTTGTTGTGTTCAAATGCCAATACGAGTAAAAAAAAGGAATAGTAATATGACTATGACGTGTGCGCTAGCTTCACTAGTCATGTCACTTAATTACGTAGAATTATTATTACATGGTAGTACATATTAATTCTATGCCTGAAATACGAAGTACATAATGACAGTTCAGTTCACCTGGTGGCGGGAGCATTCGTCTATCCGACTTTTTTGTCGACGGTACCGATAGCTGTTACGTCATAAGTCATAACCGTCAGCGGTGGCATACTGGACGACTATCCTTTTTTGAGAATTAAGAGGTTTTTATTTTAGAAAATATGGGAAACTGGAGGTTTTTTCTAATGCTTTGGAGGCTGGAGGGAATTGGTATAACTGATCTGGGAACACTGAAGGAACGGTGCGGTACAGATAGTTTATAATTTTTGTTAATAAGTTAAGTGTGGTTTGTGGTTGTTATACGTTTTGTTTGCTCATGGTGTTTTCTTCAATTATTTGTGATACTTACCTGTGACCCACCTTTGTTTTTTGGTGTTTTCTACTTGCTCTCCGACCTCGGTTACGTTTATTGGACTGAGATCAGCAGGAAAAAAGTTTATAAGGCGATACCATCCAAAGAGAAGCAGTGTTATTAGGAAACAAAAAAATAAAAACATTAAATGATATATTTTATTCAATAAATTGTTTAATTTTTACATTCCTAAAAAATAAGAAAATATTGAGGTTATGAACCTACGCTACGTACCTACCTAAGCATACGTACTACCTAGTATACAAAGTTATAGATAGATTATGAGCTACTTTGAGCTACTGCCAACAGATGGCGCTTATTGAGGAGTGAAGCTGTGCCTCTAAACCCCACCAAATAAGTTATTACTGTACAGTGCGACAAACGACTCCTTATATGTTGAGGGAATCAGGCTCCGATCTCCGCTCTCCGCTCCGACACAAAATATAGGCACATGCACATCTGTGATGTGATGTAGATGTAGGTTGCACCGCCTCAACATTATGGTTATTTTTTTTTAAACCACCAAAACATCGTGGATATTTTGGTGGAGAGCCGAGATCGGAGCCTAATTCCCTCAACATTTAAGGAGTCGTGTGCGACAAGGCTTGAGATGAACGTGGATGACGTTTGTGGGAGGGCGCTGTTGCAGCATTAGTGTTGTCAATTTGAAAAATTTCCTTACACTAGGGGAAAATATCGTTGCAAAAGAAAATGTATGTATAGTAGTACCTATAAGGTAAGTAGGTACTTCCTTTTTTTATTTTATGTATTGAATTTTAGGAAGACTACTCTCTAATAAAATAACAGATAGTCTTTGGTGTTGTTAGCAGAAATCGAAGTCTCACAAGTGATATTAACGTACGCGTGGAAATTATTATATAGCAGGCAATATATTCTATTATAAATTTACAGCAGTTATAACGTTATAAATATTCCACCTTTCCTGCTGTTTACTATTTATACTCGTACGTACCGCCATCTAGTTGATATAATAAAAATTATTGGTAGTGTAGCCTGTAGGTATGTGAAGCTCTCGCTCGATAGAGGGCAGTGTTAGTAGTATTTTGTAACTTAACCCTTAAACAATGACTAAAGGTTACATTTTAAATAATTAAATAAAACAGCAGACTAGCACATTAGAAATATTATAATAGAATTAGACTGCTGTTTGTTAGAAAGAGCAACAGCAACAATAAATAACACAGCAGTAACACAAACAGTCAGAGCCACAGACCATATAATTAGGCATGTCAGAGAGTTTTTTTTTTTTTAGATTAATTCGTCTCCTCCCGAAACAGGCAAAACTCATTAGAGTATACAGTCAATTCTGTCGTAGCTTTTAACGTCTGTTGTATAAGTTCTCGCACCGCGAGAACCACAAAAATATATTTTTCTAATTACAACGACGACGACGCGACGAACTTCCGCCGTCCGCCATTTTTTTTTTATCTTTTTTAATTTTTTTTTATGTCAGAGAGAACGGGTTTGACACCTGACAGCTCTGGCTGATCCTGCGCCTCCTCCTACGCTCCTTTCGGAAACACTCGGGTTGACTCGGCTCGAAAGCGAACCAACAGAATCCGACATTCGTTTGGTCGTGTAATTTGTTGGCTCAGTGGTAATAAATATGAGTGTAAGATTTTTATTTTTTCGATTTCGACCATGGGTTCGTGTCCCTTTTGTCAAAATTTTTTTTTTTTTGTTATTGCAATGTTAGGGTGTTAAATGTGTCCGGCGATAGAGGACGTATTTATGCAAGCAGGTAGAACAAATAAAATTCAATTGACGAAATAAATAAAAACAGGATTATTTTATGCATTCTCACCACCAAAGGTTATCCAAAGGTTATCCAAAGGTAAAGCCTGACCAGGAATATATGAGAGCTGTCAAAATGGAGCCACTTTTTAGATTTAGATAGCAACATTCAGTATAGTACGCACATATTGAATTGGCCGATGTTTTTATTCAAAATGTACTTTTGCACTCAAATACACAATAAAGTATACAAAATGTATTTTATCTTTTATATATATTTTGATGTCAATGTAAAAAGAACTAGCCTTGACATTTACATGTTAACAACATTTTTTCCATGTATCTGCAGATATGTCCTGAATCAAAGTGTTCAAATTATTAAAACAATTATTATTAATCGACTTTGCTGAAACACTAAACTTTTTAATAAAATTTCTAGTTCAGAAAAGCTTAACCTAAGCTATTTTTATTCGAACGTTTCATATTTCTGTAAAGTCAAAAAGTGTTTTTGTTCAGGACGAATAATATTTACGTCCCTGTTTTGTTTGCTATTCGGTAAATAGATGCTTGAGATTCACCTATATAGAACAAAAAATAATTACTTAGTTGTACATTACGGCGGCCAATTCATGACAATCTCACTACATTGACATAACCTTTTACCTAAATGTCAGTTCAAAAGCAATTTTGACATTGACAACAGATTATCAAGCATCAAACATCATTGTGGCCAGTGCAGTTCCAACGAAATTCCGCAATATGGCGGCCCCTCATATATTCCTGGTCAGGCTTTATCTTATTCCACAGAGTGCACAAATAGAAAATTTTGCTCACGTGTTATTAATTCTTTATTTATGGTCGTTATGTATGATCCAACACAAATAAATTACAGCCGGACAAAAAAGCATAGCATAATTTAGTGGCATAATAACATCCTAGCGGACCCCGCCGCCGTGCCGAGCCGTGCTAGCAACAAACACGAAACACGGTGCAGGTCCGGAAACACGGCCAGCACGGAGCGGGTCCGGTTTGGTGGGGGGAGCACGCACCGCGGCCGGTAGCTTGACTTTGCGTGTTCGTGCTGAAGGCCGTTTTCTGGGCTAGGTCCGGTACCACCTCTGGTGGGAGACACTTTCCGCAGCACCGGAGGAGAGGCAATCCTAAGTCGCTATTGAAAACAAATTCGCGAAAGTCGCCATTTTGTATGAAATTTTTTTCGTGAAATTTAATTTTTTTTATTTTTGGCCCCAGTTTTGATTTCCGCAGGCTAAGTCTTTTCTAATAGCAGTGTTTTGTGGTCCTTTATGCTCCTGTATGTTTTTTTATGAGGTGCAACAAATTCAAATGAGAAAAAGAATGAAAAAATAAGACATGTGACTATACGGTCACACTATCCTTGCATTTCCGTAAGAAGAAAAAAAAGTGATATGTCAGGTGCTTACTACAAAGAGACGCTCGTAATACGGGATACTTAAGCAAAGAGAATATAACCACTACGTACGTAGAAAATGAATCACAGAAATATAACCAACCACTACCAAAGAAAAAGACACTAGAATCCACACCAAAGACTTAAATATTACTATTGCATTATCCTAGACCAAAGATAAATTAATCTGAGACTAGACCACTAGACACAGAAAGTAGACGTAAATTAGTAAGTGGACAAACAACAAGCAACATGACATGGCTATACGGTCACATTATCCTTGCCTTTCCGTAAGAAAAAAAATGTTAACTGTCAGGTGCTTACTACAAAGAGACGCTCGTGTCGTGTGTGTGTGTGTATGTGTCCGTGTGTAAATTGTAATAGTTCATATATTAGTAATTACATTTTCTGTGCTTTGCATTCACTAGGTCCGTCCGCCACCTGAAAGACCTGCTCGATCCTGTAACCTACTCCTTTACCTCCTTTCGGCAAACTTCGGCTCAAACTTGGGAGAACTGACTTTGCGGGGAGAGCCGCCTACGACTTCGCTGTGACGCATGACCTGTCTCAACTGGTAGACCAACCCATCAGACTACCAGATATAGACGGTCATGAACCCTCGCTGCTGGATCTCCTGCTGACGACGAACCCCACTGGATATAAAGTCATAGTGAGATCCCCGCTTGGCTCTTCTGATCATTGTTTAGTGGGGTCCACGGTGCCATCTTCGCCCCCTCAGTCCCGCACTGGGGGGCTGCGTCGAATCTGGCACTACGCGTCACCAGATTGTGATGGGATGCGTGAACACTTCGCTTCCTTCCCTTGAAGAGAGATTTGCTTCAGTTCGGACGAGCCGTCGGATTGCGCTAATACCGTTGCCGAAGTGGTCCTGGGGGCAATGGAAATGTTTATTCCCAGCGCCTCCGTCCACCTCGGTGGTAAATGCCAACCGTGGTACAGCCGCGACTATCGTGCGTGGTCGCGTGCTCGTGCCGGACGTGACCCAAATGTACCCGAACTGAAGAAGAAATACAACCACCTCTCCAGATCCTGCAAAAGGGTTATTGCCAGGGCCAAATTTGACCACATCGGCAGAATCGGGCATAGACTGAACGAGCATCCAACTGGGAGCCGTGAGTTCTGATCTCTCGCCAAATCTGTTGAGTCGAATTTCTGCCGGTCCTCTCTTCCACCTGTGCAGTGTCCTGGAGGCTCACTTGCTCACTCCGCAAAGGAGAAAGCCGACTTACTGGTATCTCTCTTTGCGGGGAACTCCTGGAACCTGGACGATGGAGGTGCTCTCCCCCATCAAGCGGCGGGTGGCCGAGTGGTTTGGGCATCGGCTTCTCATGCGGGAGGTCCGAGGTTCGAATCCGGTCGGCGTGTACCAATGAGTTTTTTCTGACGAAAAAATTTACGTGCATACCTACACCTGCTGCTTCACCGTTCGGAACCGGTGTAAAACTGTAGGTCCCTTCCCTTGCCCCTTACTAAGTGGTAGGCTCAAATTGTAGCCGACTGGGTTGGTACCACCGTACTGGATGTAAGATGGCCGCATAGCAGCCTCGATTGTGTTCTCCTCTAGTCCAGTATAGCCAGCAATCCAGGGAAGTCTCCGGTATGGCACCTACCTTCTTTTTGTGAAGGTCCATGTGGAAACGCAGTAATGGTTAGGTTATTGTTGTTATTTATTACGAGAAAGATATTTCTTCTTCTTCTTCTTCTTTTTATTTCTGGCGATTAGCCGATATACGTTCGACTTATTGCGCCAATATCAAGTCTTGAAAGATCCACGGTAAGAAATAAGTACTACTTCTCACATAGAGAAAACAAATAATTTTGATATAAACAATGAATAATTTGCACTCAGATGAAGGAGAAAATTAAAAGGGAAAATGTATATACTTTTATATTCACTATATCAAATACAAAGAATATATATAATTATACAAATAGATCTAAATCAGTAAGTTTATAACTTAATATCATGAGTTCTAATAAAAGAGGCTAATAGTTTAAGAATTTTGAAATTATTTGAACAAAGAAGGGATGAAACATTAGTGGGAAGAGGAACCTTAAGCCTAGGGAGAGAATCATAAAGAGGAGGCGTATGCAGCCGGCAAGCAAGTAGAATATGCTCGACTGTACCCTCGTCCAGACCACACTCACATAGCGAAGAGTCCTAGCAGAGAAGTCCTAGAAGAGAGTATGCAATTTAGCTAGGTGAAAAGGAGAACAAACATGACCAATTCGAAGCCTACATATTACTGAAGCAACTGTTTTATTCACATTTAATTTGAAAAACCATGGCTTGGATGGGATCTCAGGCTGGATATTAGCATAAAATGCTCCTTTATATTTACTTGTCCTATGCCAAGCCTTAGACCAAGATTTTTGTTGATAACCCTGAGGCAAACAAATTAAGTCATGACAATAGTTTCTAAAGTTTGATCGGTCACCATGGATCACTGCATCTTTAGCACACTCATCAGCACGTTCATTACCCATAATGCCACAATGAGAAAGATATTAAGATATTTATTTACACAACAATTTATTCAAGAAAATAATGCAATGACAGACATTTCACAATGTCGAGTTTGACATAGAATTACTGACCACAGATTACTATTATTTGAATTTCACTACATTTATATTCTCTTT
Organism: Nematopogon swammerdamellus; assembly: GCA_946902875.1. Classification (NCBI taxonomy): domain Eukaryota; kingdom Metazoa; phylum Arthropoda; class Insecta; order Lepidoptera; family Adelidae; genus Nematopogon; species Nematopogon swammerdamellus. The sequence continues at coordinate 19,354,345 of OX336334.1, forward strand.
TGGGTGTAAACAACAGACATTAGAAGTACAACAGAAAAATCTGTATACTTTAATTAGTTTTGCCCGTCCCGAAAAGGGACGAATAAATAATAAAAAAAGTAATAATCATACATAATCAGTACCTAATCATAGTCGAAAAAAGATGGCGGGCGGCGGAAGTTTGTCGTGTCGTCGTTGTAATTATAAATATATATTTTTGTGGTTCTCGCGGTGCGAGAATTTATATACCAGACCAGACGCTATAAGCTACAACAGAAATGACTGTATACTCTAATGAGTTTTGCCTGTTTCGGGAGGAGACAAATGAATAAAAAAAAAAAACCTCTTTGACAGTACCTAACTTTGGCTGTATGGTCAAATGATTTTTGCCTGCCTCTATATGGCGAAAACAACAACAACAACAACAACAGTACCTAATCTGTGGTGTGGACGCGTCACGCGACTGACGGACGACGGGGGCGGGGGAGGGAGCTTTTTTTCAGCTTTTATTTTGTTGAATATTGGCTTTCCGTTCGTAGACGGTGAAACGGTTTTTCCGATTGAGTTCTGAATATGAGTGTAGTGCGGTACATGACACCGGTCCAAATTTAAGTTAGACTGCTGTTCAAGGGTTAAGTTTAACACATTCACACACAAACAAGAATCATCTAGCCATCATGGTACAGGTGAGTTGGCGCTTAGGTTAGGTTTTTCTTTATATTTTATGTTACCATCACATTATAATTTTTTTTTATGAGATCCCGCGTGGTTTTCTGATCCCACACTGAACGGAATTACGTGTGCGGAACCGCGGGTTTTGCGGGTTGAGGTGCAGGCAGCATAGACCTGTGCGCTAGCGCCGGGGCCCGGTGGTCGGACGGATACTGACTGAACTGAATACGGAACGGAGCGCGCGCGGCTTGCTGAGCAGGGTCAATCAATTCCATTGAATCTATAATAAAAATGAAATGACCACAAGTCAGGAGGTTCGATGGGGGATTATTTAACATTCGTATTTAAGTCCTCAAGCCCATTCCACCCACTAGTGTAGAGTCTGAAAAGCCTTTCTACGCTGCCGGCTAGTTAGCATCCCATATTCGAAGCACTCTTGCAGACGATACCTTGAATATTTAGTATGTAAACTCTCTTTGTAAAATTAGAAATACTCACGGTTATATCTTTTTATATTTTAATGATCTCATGCAGCATTTTCAAAAACAAAAAGGGATTAGAAACAGTAGGGCAAACGCAAAATTACAACCTGCGAGATAGTAACAAAATACGCAATACAAATCCCAAATGCGAAGTGTATTACAGAAGTAAGGAGTACATAGGAATAAAAATATTTAATCATTTAAATGAGAAAATAAAACAAATGGAAAACTTCAACCTATTTCAAAATAAACTAAAATCCCACCTTTTAAAAAGGCCATACTATACTATTGATGAATTTTTGAATAACAAAGATTTTAAATTTTTATATAATATTATAGAAAGTGATTCCGATGTCCAAATTATTATTACTTGACTTATTTTGAACATTTCGTTGTTTACTTCAGTTTTTTTTATGTGTGATGTTGAAAACTAAATTTAATGTGTTATATTAATTGAAAATTTTATTAGGACATTTTATAATTTTAGGATATTTAATAATTTTAATGTAATGTAATAATTTAAATTTAATGGTCATTAATTGAAAATGTTAGAATATTTTTATAATTTTAACTGTATCAACTACCATTACAACACTGTGTCTATGAACCATGGTTTATGTAATAATAAATAAATAAATAAATGCTTCCTCCGAAATCTTTTCAGCAAAGATGACTTGATTTTAAATTGGTATTAAAACTAACTACCAATTTTTGATTAATATTATGTTAGAATTTAAGATTTTTTCACAAATAAAAGTGCATAGTAAGTAGTAACTGTAGGCAGACTTTTATTATTACAGCATTAAATAGTCCTTATTACACAATCACACGAAATAGGCACACAGCTTCGTTAGCGTGCTGTTATACTATACTTACGGGATCTCGTAAATACTGGGATCCCGCGGGACTCTGAACCATCAATCCTGCAAATGCCGAGATTGATAATAAAATTGCGGGATTGGATGCCCTAGCCGCAGGAACTCCACTCCTTCCTTCAGAATATAATTGACCTTCCACCACTCCTTTTTTTTCATCCTCTACCAACAGATAACAATTTGTTAAATACCTAATTCATGGAGTATGTATATTTTTGTAAATTGTCACACTGTGTGGCTTGCCAGCGAGGTCATTGTTTCACACATACAATCTCATAGCTTTCTTGGCTTGAATTGAGTGTTGCCATAATCATAAAAATGTACCATATTTATGGTAATTTCATTAAGAGTGCGCCGACCAGCCGTGGGAATAAAATTTTGCACCAATACATTGAAACAATGCGCTCACTAACACAAATGTAAGACATATACACGGCGCACACTGGATCACAACGTAAGACGGACTTGACACAAACAATAAAACGACCGCCTCGCACCGCCCGCGCCGCGCCATCGCACATCCCAAAATTAGGTACTAATTTGGCAAAGCGAGATGCATTGGCGGGGGATTCACACGAAGGCGCTAATGTCGATTAGATAAATCTGTAAATGACTTCTAAACAAATATGTAGCTATTTTGTTTGATATTATGAAATTGTTATTTACTCATGGCATCTTTTAAAAGAATAAGAGATATCAATAATAGATATAGATAGGTAATAAAAATTTATCGGATTTATTTTCTTTTTGCTGCCTCATCTGCATTGCTCGCGGCGTCCCGTCATTACTTTTTAATAATAATTATTAAAAAGTAATGACGGGACGCAATAATTATTATTGGTCTGAGGCCATGAACAGCAAATGTGCATGCTTTTACAATAAAACTCAGTAAGAATACGTGGACGTAGTGTTTTATTTATATTATTATTGTATTTATTGGTCCTTAAGTACGAAACCTACACTCGGACAAGTCGAAACTCAAATTACACTAAACTTTAAATTTAATATAACACAATATAAGTCACTAACCTCATCAACACACATACTATATAACCTACTGAATGAACTAACTATGCTAACTTTAATTATCTAGGTAGGTAGGTACTTATACATATGAACCCACACATACACCCACAAACATAAACTTGCCTTTAACTTAAATGAAGATAAAATCCGTAGCTTCTAATATACCATGCAAAGAAGAAGACACGAAGGAATAGCCGTTTTTTTCGTAAATCTAAACTTAAATCTATAAAAAAAACGCATGATACAATGATACTGCATGCTTTCGCGTTCTTATTCCTTGGCTCACATTTTGTACATCTTTGAAAGGAATTCTGAAACAATAAAACTCACAGTAAATTACTTACGACTTATAACAGTTACTTACAGCTCTTTATCGGAATGTCTAACCAAAGTAGGCAATGCAATCATAAAATTTATTAACAGTCTCGTGTGAATCCCGAAACGACCGTCACCGCTACGCTGCCTCGTCTTTTTCTAACACCGGACGCTCGTTGCTAGGCAACGACGGTGGCCTAGTAGGTTTCGCCCCGCCCCCTAAAATACCTACTGACTACTCTCGATGTGTCCCTAAACAAATGCGCGTTTTACACGAAAAATGTACAGTTGGAATAATTTTAACGCTACAATGGACAATGGAGTTTTCGAGATGCAAACAAAAAAATTACCTAATCCTGGCGTTCAGCTCTAATCCCTTTCACCAAAATACCAATAAATAGTTAAGTTCAATAAGCTTTGAATGCATCTACCTATATATTTTATATAACTTATAATAATATGCAGAGCTAAGCTGGCCAGAGGCAATAAAACAATAATCTAGGATTAAATAAAAATGTATGCATTATTAACCTAGTGTGGTAAATAATAAGTTTTGTTATCCCATAAGTTAAGTCATTGAATATGTCAGCCTCGGTAGCTCAGTGGTGTGTCATGACTCGAATATGCGAATTTATCCCTTTCATCATTAAAAAAACTCGTCCTGTCCTTAGCGGGATTTGAACCCACGACCTCTAGCTATGGAAGCAGGACAACTAACCACTAGGCGAATTGGTAGGCACAATTTTTTTTATGGAAACTGACACGATTGGCTACATCACCTACAACATCCGTGATGTCAGCCCATAATAACACCGGATGAAGTTGGTGCCACGTCAGTGCTTCCCTTCGGTCGTGCCGGCTACACTGAACTGGACGGAAAACACAAACTATTTACTTAGCCGTTTCGACCAACCTTTCTTTCAGTGCGGTGGTACCAACCCGGGTGGGTTAAACCCTACCACCTAGTAATATAAGAAGGGATGAGTCATATCCCTTAGTCACCTTTTACGACATACACGGGGAGAGATGCAGTGGGGCTATTCTTTTAAAGTACCGGTCCCACACGGTATAAAATAATGGCGAAAGTAAGTTGAGCTTTAAACCGACAATAAAAATTTTATTCAAATCCAATTTTTACACAAGAAAACAACATTACTAATAATAGAAACAATAATGTTTTTGTACATACCTGGCAGCATTTGATAGCTTGAGCAACTTCAAGTGTTGCTTTCTGACTTTTTTGGCACGCTTGTTGCGAAGACTTCCCATTGTGCGGTACACCGATACGAAATCCTTTTTATAACGAAAGGTCGTAAGTACGAGCGAAATATCCACAGAACCCACTTGGATGCGTCCGCGCAGGAGGTGCGTCGAGACGGGACTGAGCGACGCGCTCGCTGGGAGCGCATTATGTATGAAAATTTGTATGGCAATTTGACACCGCGCGCTACATTTTCGTTAGTTAATTAATTTTAATAAAATATTTAAACATTTGGACAATTTCGAGGTATGGGGTCACAGTGAAGGATATAAGTAACCAAAAGCTATAAAAATTTCTTCAATTTTCATACTAGATCCCCGAGTAAAACTTGCACAAATTAGAGCGTTTTTTCAAGAAATTAAGATTTGTTCAGGTTTTTTTTTTACAAACAATTAAAAGTTATAATACAAAACAAATGGTATGGGGTCCTTGTGTGGAAGTTTCTCTTTCAAATACATATTTTTATAATACGTTATCTTTTCGCATTTCGTACAAATTTGAGATCAAAAATACTCAATTATCACGAATATCGGACGGCAAAGTCTTAAGCAATACTAATGAATTTGTTAAAAGTAAGCAAAACGTGATGAGCTGATTTGACGTATTCACCGTTAGATATTTAACAAAAAAAAAATTGCGTCGAATTACTGGATCATTCTCAGTAGATCCATTGGCCAGATCCATGATGGATCTAGTGAGATATGTATTTCTCATTAGATCCAGTTATATAAAAATTGGATCTAATGAGAATTTTCATTATCAATATATCGTACCTAGTTATTTATTTAAAAAAATATGAACATAGATTGGATCTATTTAGAATTTATCTTCTCAATAGCCAGATTGTTAAAATTATCAACTTAAAATGTATCTAATGAGAATTGTTATAAATATAAAGCATTAAAAAAGGTTATCTATGTATCACGAAATAGAGAACAAACTAACAAAGTCACCCGAGGATCTGCAGAGCCGTGATTTGATTTTTCACAATTTATTTCATACATTCGGATATTCCTCCTCGCTCTATACGGCTGTTGCACTTCCAAAAGTCGATTTCACACTCTCAGCCAAAATGGGGGGCTATACTGAAGCGATCGAAAAAACATTTTCAATGTTAAAAGTTCTGGTGAAAAAGATTCTTTGTAAAACGGGAGGATGGGGCAATAGTACGAAAAAATAAAAAATATTTAATCACAAGCAAGAATAAGCTTTATAGAGACATTTTCACTAATAAAAAAAAAAAACATTCAAAGCCAAATATTCCTCAGTGGAAAATTAAAAGGCCGCCAAGTGCGAGTTGAACACACGCACCGAGGATTCCGTACCATTACACAATATATTTTTGTATTATAGGTATATGTTCAAAAATAATTGTGTTTGGAAAATCACTAAACGCCTAAATAAAAACTACAGCGACTGTCATGAATTCGTGTTTTTGAAATATACAAACATATATTTTTTATATGATATAACCACAAATAAAAAAAAATCGGTTTGTTTTCACTAGATCCATCATGGATCTGGCGAAGGGATCTTGTGAGAACAAAAGTTCTCAGTACATCCACACCTTCAAAACTGGATCTAATGAGAAATACATATCTCACTAGATCCATCATGGATCTGGCCAATGGATCTACTGAGAATGATCCGAATTACTGGTCAATCAATGATCGCATACATTTCGGCTTGCAATACGGAGGCATTTTTCCCAAGCGCGGGGTTTTGCACGAAGGTCCCCAACCAAGCTAGTCCCGCTTTACAGGCCCAGAGCCAACCGCAAACCAAAGCAACAACATGTTTCCCAAGATGTGTCGGAAGATCAGAAGATCTTTGGATGCGCTCTGTAGACCCCCGATCCTGCGTGACCATCTTTTTTGGATCCATCAGTATACCACGCAATGTCTCCATCCCTGAATTACTCTTGGAACTCTTGTTTCCATTCATCCCTTCCAGGTATTTCTATATACCTACTCCCTCATCATGGCATTGGATTAGATTCCAATAAAGGTCCCTTGTTACTTTAGAGTGCCATTTGTTCCTACCACCGACAACTGCCCACAGCATGGGCATCCTTGCCTCCATTTGTACATGAATGTACGAAGGATACAGGTAAGCATAGCTTCCATCCAGTGGCGGCTGGCCCTTAAGTGCGTTCGTGCGCCGCACTACCACCAAACAGCGCCTTCACCCGAAAGAAATAAATAAATTAAAATATTAAACATTCTCCATGAATCTCGCCGATCGAAGTAAAAATATCAAACTGAATTCGTTCCTATTTCCTAGACTACAAGGCACGATTTTGCTGTACGTAATACGTACTACTTACTGCGTATCGCCGCCGAGCTCGCCGCCGTGTGCATCACAAAACACCGCGAACGTGTTACTATGAAAAAATTTTAAACGCCGCTGCCCCGCCGTGTGAAACAAAACACTCTTCATACGATTATGTGCGGAACAAGGATGCATTCTGCGTGTGACACACGACGGAAAAAGAAGGACAGTATATTGTGGATAGACGCGCGTGCGACACGTCGCGACCGAGCCAGCCGACGATGAGCCGATGTAAGCCGAGATCGTAAACCCGACCGCAGGCACGCGCGGGCGGGGGGCGCGGGCGCGGCGGGAGCGATCTAAACTCTTCGTCTCGTCGCGCCGCGCCGTCATCTCTCTCAGTTCGGGGCGAGGCCCGTCGTCGTCGCGTCGACTGATAATGGCCGCTCCGCGCCGCGGCGCCGCTTAGATGAAATATTGTACGTAATATAGATGAAATATTGAACGTAATATATCTTTGCCGCGCCGGGATGTTTTGCAAATCAGTTTTTTAGCAGTTTGAACGACTTTTCGTCAGTTAACAGTACATTGTGAAGTTTTCTTCATTGCCCGGCGCGGCAAGGCTGGCCGGACGCCGGGCGCGCGCGCCGGCCACGCCTCGCGCGCGGCGGCGCCCCGGCGGCCGCGGCTCAGTGGCCGGCCACTGCGCAGTGAAGCGTTGGCTTTGGTTCTTCGAGCAATTAGGACTCTGGTTATGTTTCTAGTGCGTGACAAAAAAGTGATAGAAATATTTGCGCAAGATAAAACCCGACGAATAGACTTACATTATAAATAGAACAATATTAGACCTACCCAATCAAACTGTAGTGTGTGTGGTGTGTGTGTGTATGTGACTGATTTCTTCATAATTTTCATAAATTCGCTGGTGTGTTCTTCAAAACACCATACCTACATATTTCAATCTAAAAGTGAGTACATTTTTATTACATATATTTTAATAATTTTATCACTTTTATCCTTACCTTATTTTGTCTTTCAACTATGTATATGTTGAGTGGGAATACTTTTACATTTTTTATTTTTTTTTTATGGATACTGGCACGGTTGGCTACATCACCTACAACATCCGTGATGTCAGCCCATAACACCGGATGAACTTGGTGCCACGTCAGTGCTTCCCTTCGGTCGTACATAATTTGGGCAATTAACTCAGACATGAAAATAAAATAAAAAATCACGTCTCGGTATCCATTAGTTTCACGTTTGGGTTTAGTACTACGAGTAAGTTAGCGCACATCGTGCGCTAGGTACCTATGGGACTGGTGTGCTGTGCGCCGCACACCCAGTCTCATAGGTCACCAGCCGCCACTGCTTCCATCGCTGCTGTCGGTGCTGAGGACATAGCTCCAGTAATAGGCAAGATGAGCATTAACATATAAATGGCGGAAAAAATAAACCGAAAATTTTTATGAAAAACGCTGAAATAATTATCGCGATAGGCATTAAATTGAATTTTTTTAAAATATTTAAAGTTGAATATCTTGAGCGCTCTCTAAACAAATTGTGAATCTGCTGTGACGTCACGTTGCCGCCGGCCGGGTAGCCGACTCCCACCGCCTCCGCTGCTGCGCGGCGCGTTGGGACTGTTTCAACTTCCAAAGGGAACCGTATCTTTATTTGGAAGTTTATTGGAAAGGTTTCCAATTTTTTGGAAACCTTTCCGAATACACTTCCATTTTTGGAAGCTTATTTAAATCACACATTGTGATATACGCCTCCATGGGTGGAAACTTAGTTATAATATCACAAATTTTGATTTAAATGAGCTAATATGGAACAGTATTCGGAAAGGTTTCTAATCACAACTGAAGTTTCAGGACGTTGGACTATCTTTTGCTTGCACGGGAACTCACGTCGCCGAGCTAGAACGGTTGGCTACATCACCTACAACATCTGTGATGTCAGCCCATAACACCGGATGAACTTGGTGCCACGTCAGTGCTTCCCTTCGGTCGTGCCGGCTACACCGAACTGGACGGAAAACACAAACTATTTACATAGCCGTTTCAACCGACCTTTCATTCAGTGCGGTGGTACCAACCCGAGCGGGTTAAACCCTACCTACCATCTAGTAATCTAAGAAGGGAGTCATATCCCTTAGCGGAGGCGACGACGCTATTGGCGAATGAGAGCTAAGCGAAAAAAGTGTAAGTCTTCGACCGACGCGACACTTTTGCTACAGCACCATGGAGAATGGTGTATTGAAAAGTGATTTGACGATTGTCGACTTGGTCGAATTTTGTCAACTTTTGTCAGCTTTTGTTAACTTGTCAACTTTGACGACTTTTGTAGATTTTTGACAACTTTTGTCAACTTTTATTGACTTTCATCAACTTCTGTCAACTTTTGTCACCTTTAGTCAATTTCTGTCACATTTGGTAACTTTTGTCGACTTTTATTGACTTTTGCCAACTTTGGTAAACCTTTGTCAAGTTTCCCTCAATTCAATCATAGTGATCTCGCTCATTAAAACGAAGCCGATTAGTTCGACATCTAGCAACATATTTTTACCAGTTTATAGATATAAAAATACTGAATTTTGTAATTACAATGACTTACCGATAATAAGAGATTCCACTATTATGCACATTAAACTTGGAGGCAGTGTTTTTACACGTAAACTGCACCGCCCATCTCGCTCTCATGTGGAGCACCGCACGTTTGGCTTGCGGTCAGTCGGCGACGTGACGTCACGTCGAACGCCCGGCGGTTAGTTCGATTATTCGGCAACTTCAATTTTTGAAAATTCATAAGTAAATCAGTTTCAGTGATATCGGGATGATTCTTTCGCTGATTTTATTGTGATTTTGTAGAGATTTTTTTAAGCAAAGAAAATTGTAAATTTATTAAATACGCATCTTCCCTATTGATAGGCAAGCTAGTCTTTGGACTATCAAGGTTTTCCCTGCATGTTCTCTTTTGGGTCTTTTTGTGCAAGGAGAATACCTACGGGAGACGCAACGCTACTGCGTTTGTATCGGAGCACGGCTAGCCAAAAATCCCTACTACTACGAAAATCGAAATCGCAATTTAATCTTTTATGACATGACTTGTCTATCTCCGTTACCCATATCGCGCCCCGCGATATGGAGAGAGACAGAGCGAGCAAGGCGAGCGACAGGTTTGTTATCGCTGGCTTGGCTCGGGTATCTGGTAGTAAGAGCCGACCGTCCGACCAATCGGAAGCCTTGCTTGACTGCAACTTGACGGGATCACTACGAATGCCAGTCTGACGGACAATGATGGTGCGGTATATTTGTGAATTTTGAAATTGTTATTTGTAATATTATTTCAAATAGTTTTTACTGAACGAATATTATTGTTTGAATCCAAAAAAAATATTGAAAAATTAAACAAGACTGTTGTTTTAATATTTTTGAAAAGTTGTACTAATAATCAGTGATAGGAATAAGTAGGGCTTATTTACCTAAATTTCGAGGAACAGAGTAAAAGATTGGAGACTTCCTTAAGACAATATTTTTTTCTGGTAATAATATTCATGGTGTTTTAATTTCGCGATTTTATTTTTTATATTTGATGAAAATTTATAATAATGATCTGTGAATGACTAAAATAAAAATGAAAAGAAAATCTGTAGTAAACATTTAAAAAAAGTGGCCGCCATTTTGAACTTTTTAATTACTGGACCGATTGCTTTCAAAATCGATACCTGGGTGTCTGTGTGGGCTCTGAATACGAATCCGTTGTAAAATTTAAAAAAAGTGGCCGCCATTTTGAACTTTTTAGTTACTGGACCGATTGCTTTCAAAATCGATATCTGGGTGTATGTGTGGGCTCTGAATACGAATCTGTAGTAAACATTTAAAAAAAGTGGCCGCCATTTTGAACTTTTTAGTTACTGGACCGATTGCTTTCAAAATCGATATCTGGGTGTCTGTGTGGGCTCTGAATACGAAACCGTTGTCAAAATTTAAAAAAAGTGGCCGCCATTTTGAACTTTTAGTTACTGGACCGATTGCTTTCAAAATCGATATCTGGGTGTATGTGTGGGCTCTGAATACGAATCTGTAGTAAAAAATTAAAAAAAGTGGCCCCCATTTTGAACTTTTTAGTTACTGGAACGATTGCTTTCAAAATCGATATCTGGGTGTCTGTGTGGGCTCTGAATACGAATCCGTTGTCAAAATTTAAAAAAAGTGACCGCCATTTTGAACTTTTTAGTTAATGGACCGATTGCTTTTAAAATCGATATTTGTTTGTCTGTGTGGGCTCTGAATACGAATCCGTTGTCAAAATCTTAAAAAAGTGGCCGCCATTTTGAACTTTTTAGTTACTGGACTGATTACTTTCAAAACCCATATCTACATGTCTGTGTGGGCTCTGAATATCAATATGTAGTTAACATAAAAAATATGATATCGATTTTGAAAGCAATCGGTCCAGTAACTAAAATGTTCAAAATGGCGGCCACTTTTTTTTTATTTTGATTACAGATTCGTATTCAGAGCCCACACAGACATCCAGATATCGATTTTGAAAGTAATCGGTCCAGTAACTAAAAAGTTCAAAATGGCGGTCACTTTTTTAAATTTTGACAACGGATTCGTATTCAGAGCCTACATAAACACCCAGATATCGATTTTGAAAGCAATCGGTCCAGTAACTAAAAAGTTCAAAATGGCGGCCACTTTTTTTTTATTTTGACTACAGATTCGTATTCAGAGCCCACACAGACACCCAGATATCGATTTTGAAAGCAATCGGTCCAGTAACTAAAAAGTTCAAAATGGCGGCCACTTTTTTTTATTTTTACTACAGATTCGTATTCAGAGCCCACACATACACCCAGATATCGATTTTGAAAGCAATCGGTCCAGTAACTAAAAAGTTCAAAATGGCGGCCACTTTTTTTTTATTTTGACTACAGATTCGTATTCAGAGCCCACACAGACACCCAGATATCGATTTTGAAAGTAATCGGTCCAGTAACTAAAAAGTTCAAAATGGCGGTCACTTTTTTAAATTTTGACAACGGATTCGTATTCAGAGCCTACATAGACACCCAGATATCGATTTTGAAAGCAATCGGTCCAGTAACTAAAAATTTCAAAATGGCGGCTACTTTTTTTAAATTTGACTACAGATTCGTATTCAGAGTCCACACTGACACCCAGATGTCGATTTTGAAAGCAATCTGTCCAGTTACTAAAAAGTTCAAAATGGCGTCCACTTTTTTAAATCGCGAAATTATAACACCATGAATAGGTATTATTAAACCGGAAAAAAATATTGTCGTAAGGAAGTCTCCAATTTTTTACTCTGTTCCTCGAAGTTTAGGTAAATAAGTCCTACCTATTCCTATCACTGATAATAATAATACTTATTATAATAATACATAATATACAATATATTAGTTTTGTATAGGTATATTGGTTTTATAATTATAAAAAATAGAAAACGTAATATTAAAGAAATAATAACAATACATATTATAAATTGAATTCATCCATGTCATTGCCATAAAAAAACTAACAACACCCATATACAATAATTGATTTCAAATTTCTTTCCAGTCTGTCAAATTTGCCTATCATGTGTACGCGCCCAGTATGGCGCGCAGTCGTGCTCCTAGCTCGCGGAATTTTTGTATTTTACACGCTTTAAGCATTGTATTATCATTCAAATGACCTAATTATGAAAGGTTACGCCATCTTTTGTCATTCCTGATGATCTTGAGCTCTTTCGACACGCACGAACTGCACAAATCGCCATTTTGCGTAGTGCACATATACGTGTTCTTCGTTCCCAAGTCGCGAGCGCACTGACGGTCGATCCCGCAGCAGCGCTATATGTTAGTGCAAATGCTCTAACACGCGGCTAATTTTCCTATATATTAGCGCTCGACGGTTGCCACTCCCGTAGGTATGCTCGGTGTTTTTGTGCCATGCAATACATCCGTAGGTAACCACCAGCCTAACCATGGTTGTATACAGCCAAAGTGTTGGTTTTGGTTGGCTGCAGGCTCCATCGTGATCCCACTAGTCGAGAGCAGGTGCCCAAAGCCCCCGTAACTTTATATAATTATTATTATAACATCAAATATTTAATATGCTTACACCCCGTGGGGTTTTTTTTTTATGGAAACTGACACGGTTGGCTACATCACCTACAACATCCGTGATGTCTGCCCATAACACCGGATGAACTTGGTGCCACGTCAGTGCTTCCCTTCGGTCGTGCCGGCTGCACTGAACTGGACGGAAAACAAACTATTTACATAGCCGTTTCGACCGACCTTTCATTCAGTGCGGTGGTACCAACCCGGGCGGGTTAAACCCTACCACCTAGTAATATAAGAAGTGAGTCATATCCCTTAGTCGCCTTTTACGACATACACGAACACCCCGTGGCTTGCATGCCATTTTGGCAATTCGAAATTTTGGGACTCCCGCCCGCCCTCCCGTAAACTAATATTTCGTAAAGTAATGAAGTCGGAGCATTAACCTCTATGGGCCCTTGACAGTTAATGAAGTTCCTCGCAAAACGGTATACAAAAAGTGAGGATTCACTTATTTGGAAGCCCAGACGATTTTTTTAGCTCCAGGAAAAACAAAACACGCCTGACATTTTTTTCCGAATTTTTCTAACCTAAAATTTCCGAAATACCTTATTCAAATCATATTCGACGTCTAGATTATGAAAAATACCTGGGAATATTTTTTAAGTGTGTTCCACAGGAAAGGCAATACAGCCAGTCCTTATTATTTGTTCTCAAGAAAAATTCATAGAAATCACAATTCACGATTTTTTTTTTGGGCTCGCTGGCCCTTCTCTAGCCTAGAGTAACCTCTTGGCTTCTTGAGATATGATATGATAGAGATCCGCTCAACGGGACAGCTCAAGTCTAAACACACTGCGACTTATTGATTCACTCCTATGTAAAAAAAAAGGAAAATAACAATCTGGTTGAAGTGTACATAGGCACGACTTAAAGTTTCTTGAAATGATTTGTTCTTCATGGGTTACAGGCGTCGGAGGAGACGGAGCAGCAAGACCTGGGACAGGCGCTGCGGCTGCTGGGGGAGATGAACAGCAACGTGCAGCAGGTGGGCGAGCTTGTCGACAGTATGCTGCTGCGCGTTCGCACCGGACAACTCTCCACCGATAAAGGTTTGAGTTTTCTAGAAATGAAGTACCAAATGCTTCTCAGTTACCTCATCAATTTGACGCACATAGTCCTCCGAAAGTGCTCAGGAGAAAAGATCGAATCAGATCCTTCCATCGATAGACTGATAGAGATCCGCACAGTTTTGGAGAAAATTCGCCCCATCGATTCTAAACTTAAATACCAAATCGACACACTCGTCAAGACTGCAGTGGTTGGCGGCTCGACCAATGATGATCCTGAGTCCTACCGCGCCAATCCCAACAACTTGCTGAGTAAGATCCACGACGACGTCGATGAAGACAGCGACCAGTCTGACGATCGGGCGATAGTCAAGGAAAAAACATCCAAACCCAACATTTACGTTCCACCCAAGTTGGCCGCTGTACACTTCGATGACTTATCTAAGTCTAATGTAGAAAAGAAAATGAAGGAAAAATCCAAGAAGCAAATGTTGAACTCTAACGTGATGCGAGAGTTGCGCGACGAATACTCGGATGCACCGCTGGAGGTCACTACTGGCAACCACGTCAAGCACTCAATTTCAAAGTACGAACAAGAAAAGACTGAGTATGAAGAAAACTATTTGACTCGTTTACCAGTCACTAAGGCAGAGAAAAATAGACGTAAAAAGTTAACAACTGTTGGAATGCTGGCAGACGAAATCACAGGTGCCGGGAGCAGTCAAGGCGGGGCTAAGGGGAAAAGAAAATTAAAGAATAAAAAGGGAAAAGGTTTTAAGAAACGACGCCTACACTAACTCTGATGCCTTAATCCATTTTCAGTGAAACAATTACTGGAACTAAATGTTCCATTCAAAGCATGACAGTAAAATTAAAAAATCACTTTTTTCTTTGACTTGTAAAACTTTTTATTTGGTAAACCTAAATTGCATGAACATTGAGGGCATTTGTTAACTATTATATTGCATTACGTATTGTATATTGGGTTAAAGAATAATGTTGCATATTACCTATTTGTCACCTGAATTCAAATTAAACAAATGCCATGTTGACACGATCAGAGTATGCTCGTACAGAGCGCACTCGGTGGCCTTGGATTTGGCAGATGGATTTGTTAGCCCATTTATGCCATCGTGTGGAATTGTGATCTGTGTGTATGTAATGAAAGAAAGTACACTTGAATGTCTGTAAACCACTCCCTCTGTACACTCACATGAAGCGGGCATTCACATCCGAGCATGCCGTGATCGTGTCAACACAACTTAAGGGAGCCAGGTTTCATGATTTTGTTCTCAATGCGGATACATTTGTAAGATAATAATCATGAACAATAGTGATTATCTGTATCATTGTAAACCTTATCTGATGTTGCCTAATTTGAGAAATTAAATGGATGCAAATTGATGATTTGGATTAAATTGGTTTGTTTGAATGAGTCCAATTTTCTCATGATTGAATTGTCAATAAAACTATGCATTTGTCAACTGTCAAGTTTTAGTATACTGACTGAAATAACTGTTTCATAAAGTAAAAACCGGGCAAGTGCGAGTCGAACTCGCGCACCGAGGGTTCCGTATCGCCATGTCATGGCTAGCGCCACTCACGCCATCTATGGCGTATTATGTTATAGTTAAATGTCATGATTAGTTCAAATGATTCATAATTTATTCGGAAGATGGCGCGATACACTTTTTGGTTTCTTCTATGGGAACCCCCGTGAATTTTTTAATTTTTCTTATTTTTATTATTTGTTGTTACTTGTATACTAGTGTTGAAAACATGTTTTATAGTTTTTCCTAATTGTGGAAACTTTACTGGTTTATGTTATTACTATATGTTTATTTTAAGATATTTATAACTGTGTGTTTCCTAAAATAAATAAATAAATAAAATTTTATCAGCCATAATAAATACCTAACACATATTCTATGAAAATTTCAACGGGCTACCTATGGACGGACGGACAGACAGACAGACAGACGACATAGGCTTAGTAATAGAGTCCTGTACCGGATACGGAACCCTAAAAATGGCAATCCAAAGTTAATGTAATAAAATATTTCATAAGAGGGCATCAAGCTGAAAGGCCGTATCTACAGAATTTTCGAAAATGACTTTTGAGCCAAATCGCCTGGTTTTAACTAGCTCTACAACATACTGAAATGGCGTAAGCGTAACTCCACTATAAGTCCCCCCATAACATAAGGGAGTATTTACCACAATTTTTTACCTCACTTACGAACTGGAAGGTTGTATGGGGACTTTCACCCCAAAAATGTTCGTACTGAAAGGGCTAATGTACGAGATACGCACTTTTGTTCACTTTCCCTGTAAAGTTGAATTTGTATGTAAGAGCACACAATATTGTACGCTATTCTTGGCCCCAGAATTTGTTTCATGTGGATTAAGAAGGAAAAAGAGATTCGAATAAAATTGTGACGTGCTTATTGAACTTCATAAATGATAACGTTGCTTGGTCTGTGAGACATGCCTAATTTTTTGTGATTCGTATCCAGGCCAAAACAATAATTCTATCCTAGCTTGTGCACAGTTATGTGGTGTACACACTCATTACACCATTGAAACTTGTGACCTGAAGTTTTTGGAACCAGGGCAAACACACATGGAGTGCGATAGCATACACCGCATGATAGAGCATGCCATATTTTCACCTTCGGACGGGTATGACGTATGTAGTTCGTTTGGCAAAATTACAAGGAGTACCATACACGGTACTGAATCTAAGATGGCCACAAAGCAGCCTCTGTTGTGTTCTCTAGTCCAGTATAGCCCAATCCAAAGGGAAGTCTCCGGTATGGCACTTACCTTCTCGGAGGTGATATTGGCTGGTCGGTGGCCACATTGGTGGCCACATAACTCCTCAGGCGCTGAATACCAAATTCTCAAAACTCCACGTCATTACGCTAACGGTATAGCTAATTTAGAATCTTATTTTTGCTCTCCTGTAAAATCACGTTTTTGCCGATACAACCTTTCAGCTTTGTTTTTCGTCATGAATTCGGAGAACTCTGCCGATGTGAATGTTGTTCCGTTATCGGACACCAAGGTTCTAGGCAGTCCTTGACAGCTGAAAATGCCTCTTAAGATTCTAATCACAGTGGCTGATGATAGTGAGTTAACTTGTCGGATCTCAGGCCACTTGCTGAAGGTGTCAATCAGAAGAAAAAATGTCTGCCCATTTATGGGTCCGATAAAATCCATATGAAGTCGCGCCCAGGGATTAGTTGGTGTGAGCCAAGTGTGCGTACTTCTGGGCGGATCATTCCTGATTTGCTGACAGGTCACGCACTCTGCAACAACTTGCTCAATATCCTTGTCTAGGTTTGGCCACCAATGATAACTCCGCGCAATAGCTTTGGTTTTTTTTTAGTTTGTACCATTCCGCAGTGTCCAGCGTGCAGTATTTGCAGCATCGACTCTCTTAGCTTTCCGGGAATAATTACTCTGTTACTCCATAGTAGGCACTCTTTATGAATCGATATCTCTTCCTTTTTGGTTTTGTAAGGTGCCAACTCCGGGTCATCAATCGCATGTGGCCATCCGTTTCGAGCATAATGAAAAACCTTCATTAGGACCGTGTCTTTCGCTGTCTCTTTTGAAATGTCGCTCGTGGCCGGTGCTCCTATTGGCTGTTCATCCAGGACCAGGACATCAGCTGGTTCAAGAAAGGGCGTTTCCTCGGGTAACGGCAACCGGCTCAAGGCATCGGCATTGGCGATATTCTTGCCAGGTCTGTGCTCCAACCGATAGTTGAGTGCGCCTAACATTAGGGCCCATCTTAGCATTCGTGGTGATATCATGTTGGGGTTTGGTTTATCTGGTCCAAAAATACCCAGCAGCGGCTTATGGTCAGTAATTATGGTGATTTCTCGGTGTGCAATGTATTGGTGGATTTTTTTTTATTCCAAATATCACAGCCAATGCTTCCAAGTCAATTTGAGTGTATCTCCTTTCGTGTTGGTTAAGGGTTCTAGACGCGAAGTAAATTGGTGCCTCTGTACCGTGCTCTAGCTTGTGCGACAACACTGCTCCCACCCCTGTAGTTGACGCATTGCAAGTGAGATAAATGAACTTATTTAAATCGTAATGCGTCAGAACGTTATCGGTGGTCAACATTTCTTTCGCTTTATCGAATGCCTTCTGTTGGAAGTGGTCCCAAACCCATTTTTTGTTTTTGTCTAGTAGTCTGTACAGTGGTTCGACGATCGTTGCCTTGTTGTCGATGAAACGGTCGTAAAAATTCGGGAGGCCCAAGAATGATTGCAGCTCTGTCTTGTTTCTTGGAACTGGGGCCTCCTTTACGACTTTGACCTTTTCTCCGGTGGGGTGTACTCCGTCCCGGTCCACAATAAATCCAAGAAATTCTACCCTCTGCACCCCGATGAGGCATTTTTCAGATTTTATCTTCAGTCCTGCGTGCTGTAATCTCCGCAACACCTCCCGGAGTCTCTGGTTGTGTTGGCAGGATTCGGAACCGGCTATTAGGATATCGTCAAGCAGGACTGTTACTCCTGGTATTCCTGCTAACAGTCATTAGCCGTTGAAAGATACCGGAAGCTGCATTCACCCCAAAAGCTAGTCGTTTGACCTTAAATAATCCTTTGGTGGTGTTGACAGTTTGCCGTAGCGCCGATTCTTCGTTCACTGGGAGCTGTGTGTACGCCTAGTTTAAGTCGACTTTGGAGAAAATTCGACCAGTGGGAAGGTGGAAAATATCTCTGATGCAGTAGGCAGAGGGAACTTATCGGGTCGTACTGCTGGGTTGAGAGTGGACCTGTAGTCCCCGCAAAGTCGAATGGAGCCATTCTTCTTCAAGACCGTGACAATGAGGGTGGCCCAATCGGAGTACGGTATAGGTTCAAATACCCCTTCTTGCACCAACCTATCAATTTCCGCCTCCACCCTATCCTTCAGTGCGAACGGGATTTGTCGGGCTATAAGGAATTTCGGCTTCATCGACGTATCCACATCAATAACAGCCGTGGCTCCTCTGTAGCTACCAAGTGTACCATCAAATACCTCTGTGTGAGTAGCTGTAAAAGGTGATGTGTTGTATCCACCGGGGCGGCTGCGCAGCTGGATGTTGTGTGGGCTACTGCCCAACGCTCTCAGTGAGCTAACTGTATATATACAGAGCGTATTTGCACATTTAAGAATGCGTTGAGCGAATGTATGAATTTTGACATTTTACGGTTCTGCGCCATCTGTTAGCGCGTTCGTGAGTCAACTTGTTGTTTCTGAAGAGTACCGTCGTAAGTGGTTCTCGAGTTTCGTTCGGCTGTGGCCAGGTGACGCCACACCTCCTTGAAATCTTCTATCACCATATCGCTCTCGGCTAAGTGATTCACCGCATAAATTTGTATGCCGAGGCTGTCGAACCACGATCTAACCATTAATGTGGGCCCGCGGCCTTGTACGACCATTAGCGGTAGGTCCTAGGTTCTATTGTTAAAGGTTATCTTGAATTGGCCGGTGCCGACGATAGGAATTTTCTTACCATCCCACATCCTCAGTATTACGTTTGCTGGAGTGAGTCTGGTTTTCAAGTGTAGCTTCCGAAAATTTTCTTCATTTATGATGGACCTGGCTGCTCCTGTATCCACTTCCATTTGCAGCTTACTCCCTTCTATTTCTACTGTCACCATTATTGGGGGAGCGGTTGTCTTCTCGCTCACACAAAACAGACTGTCTGTCACTACCTCCTCCATGACATGCTTCACTTCCTTCTCCTTCAGCTTCCTTCTCAGTTCCTGCCATTTTGTGGTTTTGCAGGCCCTTTCTAGATGTCCCACTTTACTGCAAAATGCGCAAGTGGCATTCACATGGGGACATTCTGCGGACGAGTGAGCTTCGCTGCACTGGTAACATTTTAATGTTCGGTTAATCTGTACGCTGGATGTAGGTGTCTGTTTATCTTTGTTATCGTTGATTTTAAGCACCTCCGGATTTGTATATGCAGTGGTCTGGTGAGGTGAGGCGTGTGTTTGTTTTTCCTATGACATTCGGATATGTGACAGAATGATTTATACATTGTTGAAAAGTTAAACCAGGCACAAAACGGACACTTAATTTGTTTTACAAATTAACCAAACATAAACACAAATAGGTAATCAAATACCATGAAAGAATCTTCGGAAGGTTATCTGATTGAGCTTCCACAAAACCAGCTTCTACTTTCTTAGTACCTACTTATAATGAGTACCAGTCCTATACTTAATTACATACACTTTAATAGGTAAACATGAGTGACGGAGCGCGCAGCCAGCCGCTTTGTCGATGAATGAGTGCGCGTTGGCTGGCTAGCGCGGGTGCTGGGGTAGAGTGACGTCACGCGTAGCCGCGGCGCACTGAGTTTTAGCGGCAGAAACGGCTTAAGTGTATTGATAATATCTCCGTAACTAATGGTCCGATTTGAATAATTCAAAAAGATATTCCATTCTTATGCCATAAAGAACAACGTGGATATAACTTGTAACATTCCTTTTTTTATTATTTGAAAGTAATGCAGAAATTGAAAAAAAAGGTATTTATCATTGTTGTATGTAAACTAACTTATTTTTCTTAATTATTAAACTGACTTTATTTTAGTAATTTAGGCCCAGTAATAAAGAAATTCAAAATAGTGGGCACTTAAAAAAAAAATGTCAAAGGATTCTTATTCAGAGACCACTTGGACCCTCACATATAGATTTTGAAATCAATCAGCCTAGTAACAAAAATGTTCAAAATGGCGGCCACTTTTTTTCAATTTTGACCACAGGTTCTTGATTGGGAACCACGTGGATCCTTTGATATCGATTTTATCGATATTTAGTGATGCTGCAAGAAATTTATTCAAGGGATAAGTCCGCCTTTGCGCCTCATGTACCTGTATTCATTGTGTTATTTTTGTTGTTCTTTTTTTTTTTTTATCGATAGCGCGACATGTGGCCTCGTTACACCTACAAGTAGGTGTCTAACCCGTGGCCCATGGACATTCTGTGATGCACGGGGATTGCGAATGTCATGCCGGCCTGACAGGAGCCTTTTCACGCCCCTTTTGAAAAACCCTAGGCTGTACTTGGGAGGAAATAGATGGGCAGGGAGTGCGTTCCACATTTTCCCGGTTCTGTGAATAAAAAACCTACAGAACCGGTTGGCGCATGCGTGGTAGGTGTTGTAATATATTTGTGTTGCAATAAAGAATGATCTATCTATCTATCTATCACTTTTATAATTTCGACAAGGGGTTCGTATTCTAAGACCCCACTGACCCTTAGATATCATTTCTAAAACAATAGGCCCAGTAACCAAGAACTTCTAAATCGAAAATCATATCTCGCCGTTTTATCTCCGTACAATATTTCCAATTACAAAATAAAAAAAATAATGTCATGGATCAAGATGTCTTGGATGTGTGAGAGATTCCACGAACATATAGGCATCGGTCTCGCGCGTGTGTAGTGGTGAGCCGTGGATGCGATCGGACTGACCGGCCTGACAAATTGGACTGACGCTCTTTGTATATCCGCCCAAGTGAAATTCTTTGTAAAATAATTTGCCGATTTTGATTATTTTAGTCTTCTGTACTGAAAATGAAGTCGGTAAGTGCTTTGAGGTCAGTTAGTGTGCAACAAACTATTATTTTGTATACGTAATAAGTTTTACAATATTACCTAGGTAGATACCTAGAAAACTGCTATAACGTGCTTAAGACATATGGTATTAGGGATTAACTTCACCTCACTGTTATGATGGCATGCAGACATAATTTAGTTGTTTAAATACATCTTGATACTTTAGGAATATTGAAAAAGGGCATATTTTCATTAGAATTTTGAAAAAAACAACTAGCCTATCCGATTCAGTATCTGAAACTGTACTTCCTGCCTTCGGGTGTTCGACAGGTTTTTTAAGTACCTCCCCTCCACTCTGTTTATATTTATAATTTTATTTTTCGTTTTTTAGGTTTTCGTCTCCTGAACGGAAGCCTATTACAAAGCCTCCGCCGTCGGTCTGTCCGTCCGTCTGTCCGAGGGTTGTATCTCTTGAACCGTAATAGGTAGCCCGTTGAAATTTTCACAGAATATGTGTTACTATGGCGGATATAACAACAAATAACAAAAAAAAGAAGATGTTAAAAATTAAGGGGGGCACCCATACAACAAACGTCCGAAAAATCGATTAGTCACACTATTGAATAATAGATGGCGCCACAGGCTTTTATACATTGCATTGTTGAAAGACAAAAGATAGGCGGGTAATAGCAGATAGATACGGAAACCTCCGTGCGCGAGTAAAACTCGCACTTAACAGATTTTTTTCTATGTACGGCACTGTACACTCTTTCTTGAAATTGATTCAAATGGCTGAGAAAAGCTTTTTCCAAAGCCACCCTGCATACTATATGTATTTATGACATGTGTAATTAAAATTAAATCATTTTATGGATACCTGAGGTGGTATTGAAAAAAAAAAAATCTGCTGGAACATGTTCATGTGGAAATGAAGATGTGAGAGATGAAAACCGGGCTGATAATGGAAGAGTAAAGAGGAATACGATTCAACTTGTTTTTAAATTATGTACTTTCTTCATTGCTGCCTGTCCTGCCTACCCGGTATCGAATGTCTGTGCACGCCACTGGCTATACCTACTAACAACTGATGGTTAAGAATCAATGAATACAGTTGTCTCGGCAGCTTGTAATAATTATTAATTAATTAATTAGGTGCATATACCCATCTTATTTTTGTATAATGTCAAATCATATTATTTGAAACTTAAATTGTGTCTGGTGTAGTTTTACCTTGCAATGTTTCTCAGCTCTAAGTATCCAAATGGCTTATGAAAGGTCATCCCTATAATTTTGTTTAAAAGCCACAATGCTTCCAAACACCTTGTCAATGTATGTCAATTTGGTATGTCTATAAAGGATGCCTTCCATCTAGATTTTACTCATTTATTAAGTTTAATTTTAAGTATTTATAATAATTTAGTATTTTCTAATTTTAATTTTGTCTTATTTTACACGATAGGTTATATAAGTTCAAAGCATGTAGCACATACATACTTACAAGAAAAGTTGTAAAAGAATTCACTGGTGATGAATTCACTGACGAGCCTCAAGTTCCCTCTCTGTTCACCCACCCCCACGAGAGGGCAGAAAAATATGCTTGTCAAATATTCAGTAAGATGACAAATACACCTTTGTACGTCTCTTTAAATTATATGGAGTAATTTTCGCCTTTTTCTGGATTTAGGCTAACCTGTATTATGTCTAAACATACGTGGGTGAATTGATAAGTTCCCAAAATGGAAAGGAACACAACTTCTATACATGACATGATTTTATTTTTCTATGTAAGTCCCTCAACACATTTTGCCCTGCGTTTCTCGAGGGTCATTCATTATGCCATATTCTACAAAGATTTCTTTCATCTATGAATGCTCAAGTTCCTCAAAATTGCAATTTACAGCATCTGTGACTTCCATATTGTTCCACCACATTGGGGATGAGATTTGGGAACAAAATCGCAAGGTGGCAAATCTGGTGAATAAGGCGGATGAGGCGGCAACTAGAAACCTAATTCGTGTATTTTGGTCCCTGCAATAGAAGCAGTGTGATGCGCTGTGATCAACTGTGAGCAACCACGACACCTATCGTGTACACACCTTCTTCATCCCCAAGTGCTCGTGTAAGATATTGAATTCTAGTTCGAAAGAGAAGCTCACCATCTTCACTATCTCACATAACTTTAAACGACGGTCACCCAAACAATATTGTGGATCTTTCTAATGATTTATGGAGTTGTCACCTCTTTTGGGTCTTGTCTTCACAGCTCTTTCAACCACGTTTGAATTCAACCATCCAAGTGTGTGATGTGATGATAAATGAAGGCGAAGAATCCCCAACAACAGCTTTAAATTTGCTTTAAGAGATGATGTTTTCTCCATACAAACATGTTCCCCCATTTCCTCCCTGGATTATGGCACTAGCTATAGAGCAATAAATTGTTTTATACTATCTGTAGGCATGTATCACCGGCATGTCTGTACGTTTTGATTATTTTTATAAGTAAGACCGGATAGTGAGAAACCGATTGATCTGAGACTGATCTCTTCGCTATGGAAGTTAAAGCAAGAGGACTAGGCAACGAATTAAAAAGTATCGGGAAGTGCCATACAACGCATCGACTTGAGGCGCGCTATTTGTGAGCATTCGGCACACACTCTTTTGCGAGCAGTCAGTCCGCCGCACTGCGCCGCTCAGGCAGGTCACGTTTTTGTATCCGTCCGTCCATAAAAGAGAGAGATAGAATATGCATTCGCATACACAAAATATGAGCGTGAAAAGGATAGCTATACGTTACTCGGTTCGAGACGAGAGCATACTAGAGTCAGTCACTGAGAACATGCAGTGGCGACATGCAGGGTTCTAAACCTATCTTGTAACGCATGGCACAAGTCTTTATATGAATACAAAGGCACACGAGCAAGCCGCGACGTACAAAGTTCAAGTATACGAATTCTAATTTGGAATGTACAATCGTTGTCTCCCTTATACGTATCAAATTGCCATTTAACCGTCTTACTCTATCGACTTTCGCAGAGCGGAAACGTAACGTGATGTATGAGGCGCTCGTGCACTTACGCTGTTTTAAATATTGGCAATACAGAAGAACTCCAATCGCACTCCGTTCTCGAAGTTTGCATCTGCACGTCTTATTCTAGCCTATGTTACGTGTGTGTGTAACATTTTTTTAGTTTAGTGTGCATCTGTGAGAGAGATTCTCTTCCTACCGGTAAAATGTATGACGAGGGCCTGTCCAGAAAGTAGAATGTCGTTGGGACTAGGTACCAGCGAAGTCGCTCTACAGTTTCTTCAAGAACCTAGGCCTGACAAGATCGACGTATATATATGGAGAGAGCTTCGAAAACGTCACTGTAGGCAGCCTATAGAATATGGGAGGTCGAGAGCGGGACTGGTGCCTCTCCGTGTGCTAGTCATCGCAGAGGTCGCAGACTAGCTGACGAAGGCTTGATGCGAGCCGAAACGTAATGCATGCTGGAAAACTACACAGAGTGGCCATTCGATTCCGACCTCGATTAACACCCTCCTCTACTGCCAATGGGCCCGGATATGTTCAGTGAAGCCATCGCGATTCTTAGTTCGAAACCTTCTTCTTATAGGAGGTAAGACCATCCAAAAATCCTTGAAATTGAACGCCGTCAACAGAAGTTCAGTACACAGCTTTAAAGAAAAATATAAATATTAAAAAATATATTTATATACACAATTTTCTTCCAATAACGTTGATGAAAAAATCCTCAAAATCTGTCCAGTTTTGACGTGATGACGTCACGTCTTATAAATTGATGAGCACCGGCTGCACGCACGAAAGCGTGTCACGTTCCATCTGAACCTGTGTGTGCAAGCGAGAGCGCGTAACAAGCGATAGAGAGGCACAATCGGTATAGTCAAAGTTACCATGGAAACTTCTTAAGAAGTAAAACTGTCAAGATCAGACAAGAGAAGTTTATTGATGGCCAGTCACAAGATGATTATTCTTTCTACTGGAAATAGAAATTACTGATCTTTGCTCTATGTACTACGATTATTCCACGTCATCACGTAAAACTATCGTCCGTAAACCGACTTTACAGACAATCAAAATTTTTTTTTATGAGGAAACAGGCAAATAGGAAACCTAGATTTTGTCGATTGTTTTACTATGTCTCTTTCGATCAGTATTTGAGGGGTAGATATGTGTTAGAACGCAACAGCACATACTTAGGTATTATTCAAATTTCTCACCAAAAGGTATCACATACATAGACATGTCTTGCTGTAATGTGACATTTTTTTTCTGTGAAGGATAGATGGAACTTGTCTATGGCAAAATGTATTTAACGCTACAATCGCCATCTATCCGTAATTTTTGGTACTTATCATTCCACCTGACTCGAGTGGTGAATTGTTACTGGAATATAGTGGGAAAAAAAACACATATAAGTATGTATCTTATATACACGGTGTTGCAACCCCAACCGTTAAACCCGAAAGGGGGTTATTCTG